>CM075767.1:16880839-18080839 GCA_037974665.1 Ehretia macrophylla | reverse complement strand
TATCCATCAATTCTACGACCCAAATCTCCCTGGGAGGCAACCCAAGCGAGAATGGGAATAGCAGCGGAGCTAGAGCAACCAACACTGGCAACCCGAGGCTATCCAGAGAGGCTCATCACTCACGCGCGAGACACTATGCAATGCAAGACTCGATACAAGGCGATAAACGAGCGATAAACAAGATATCAAGCATTCTCAACAATGGATAAACATTTCAATCAACAACCAACTCTAACAAGCGGAATAAGCATTAGCAAGCATAGCAAGCAATAAAAAGCATTAACAAGCATTCTATAGGCATAACATCAAGAAAGCACACAAAGTCACAAATCGGCCCCAACTATCAAAACACTACCATCTCCAAACGAGCCACGAGTTCCAGAAACCGACTTCGCCAATCTTCCTAGGTCACTATAGAGCACGTCTAGAGACTCCGAAACCCTACTTAACCCTAGAATTCACGCAAAGCCCGGTTTTCCCCCTTTGCTCGATTGAACTACAACTATACCAACCAAACACCCAACCAACACCACGACCGCACCAAAAGTGCTTCCATGGGCTCCCAATACAATGCCATCACGCAAAACGAGAAAACACTAAAGTCGACCTAAACGACCCCGACTTTTACTAAGCCGTTTTTCTCCGTTTTTCTATTACACATTCCAATTAAACCACACATTTAGGCATTATAGCATATCTAGCATATTTCTACATCAACGGACAGCATAACGGAGCAACTTCATCGTTTCAAGGATTTACTATTCACTAAACACTATTCAACATCCAAATTTAATTGTAATCTCAATATTTAAAGGCAGAAAATGTTAAAAAGATATAAATACACGTTCTACAATAGCCAATGAACATTCTAGAATTATCAAAACGCTTTAAACAACAATCTACGGGTAAAATCTAAAAATTGCAAAGTTGATACACTAAACATTTAAATGCGCAAATAACATGATTCCCTCACTTCAGGTACTCCTAGTCGCTAGGAAAACAACGCTAGTCACCTTGGAAACCACCCCGCACGAGCTCACGCGAAAAATTGAACGATTGAAAGGTTGAAATCTTTTTTTTTTCTTCTTGGAAGCTCACGGCCTAGCTGATCTGTTCAACTGCTATTTTTATTTTTATTTTGTTAAGTTAAAAGCTTATTTAAGTGCTAAATTGGTCAAATGGTCAAAGGCCTAAGTCAAACCACTTAAAACTTGGTCAAAGGCCCTTATTTTGTGCATTTTAAAGCCATTTTAGCTAAGGAAAGATTAATTAAAGCTAGCAACAATTAAAATATAAAATTTAAGTCATCTAAATACTAGTTTCACTATTTGCTGAGGACTGGAAACTGTTTCCTAGCTAACGCTCTCGATATGCAATGCACGTTGCGACAACAAAAGAATAACAATTAAATCTCGAAGCATCTAAGAAATATATCACTTTGAAAAGCATTATAGTTTAAAATTTACTCTGGCTCGGAGCTACTTTTCATTTAATTGAAAACCGAGCCTTTAAGTGCAAGAAAAATAAAACTGATTGACATCAATATGAGATGTAGGTGATATTCCGTTAAAATAATTAACTCAAGTATTATTTTAATTACTTCCAAAAGAAATATGAAAATAGAGCTACAAATAAATGTTCAACTAAAAGTAAACACATAATTCAATGCTAACATTTAAGATAACACTTAATCAAATGCAATTAAATGTCATTAAATGCATGCCGGGTTCGGGTTATCACATCCTTCCCTCCTTAAAACAATTGCGTCCTCGCAATTCTTCTTCTAATAGAACTCAGTATCATCTGAAATCCAATTCTGACTAATCTTCATTAGCTACTGAGCATGTATTCAAAGTTCAAGTAGAAATGTCAAGTGGTAACGCCAAATAAAGGCTCAAAGGTAGATATCGTACAAGAATCCCGTTGACACGAATACTGAAGAAGAATAAATTCCAACCAGAAACGCTGAGATAATACCAATAAAGACTAAAGCAAGGATATTGTAGATGTCATTAATACTACACAATAACGACAAGAAGAATACCCACGCACGAATCTCCAATAGAAGTCTAACTATCACTGCCCGAGAATCCCCAAGCAAAAAGCCAAATAAAGGCCTAATCAAAGGTTCTATCCAGAGGTCCAAAGAACTACCCCGCTGGTCATGAATTTCATAGAAGAATTCCTTGTTAAGAGTGCTGAAGAAAAATATTAAGAACCCAATCAAATATATTTCAAAGGTCCAAAGAAGCCTTCCAAATAATAACCCCATGGAATAACCAATTAAATTCTGAGTTTTGCTATCAAATGCTGAGAGGAATATCAAATGGAATAGCAGAGAGAAAATAATGTGCCCAATAAGACAATCAAGTTGAATAACAAATATAGTTTCCTAGATGAATGAAAACTCCAAGGATAAACACCGAACTGGTGAACAATATACCGAAACCAAACTCTGAGGCCTCTTCACTGTTTGCCAAGTGAGAACTTCATACAACCTTGTTAATAAGGAAAATACCAATAGAACGCCCGATAAGAATTTCAAAGAATACCATAATTAATATGAGATAATGAGTCTGATAGGAATTCCAGTTACCAAACCAACTGAGGGCTGCCAAAGAAAATACCCGAACAATGCTCCAGTAAGAAGTACCAATAATTGCCCAATAAGTAATACTAAATAAATGACTACGAAGAATTCTAGAGAATGCCATTGAAGAATTTCCAATAAGGAATACCAGTAACACTCCAATAAAGACCAAGACACATATACCATAGATAATACCATGCAGTAAGTCCGACTGAAAACCCAATAGCCAAGTCTACCAAGAAGTGCCAATGAAAGTCTCCAAAGAATCCCAAATAAAACCCCAAGAGAAAGCTATTCTTTCACAACTGTTAAGCACAGAGGAAGACCATAGAGATTCGCCAATAAACGAGCTCCAAAAGCAAACACCAATTCCCAAATAAAGGCTAGTCAAATGCCATTCATTTCCTGCCAATCCATACACCTTGAGAAGCCAACTGTGAACCACTTTCTTTAGGGGAGGAAGAGGACTTACTTACCATTTCCATAGGACATGTATGAATGCCAATATATCACAGTTATACACATGCCTTAAACTATTATGCAAGCAAGTTTACAAAAGAGTTAACCAAACCATTTAATCATCTAAGTCATTCAAACATGACAATCAATTCAAGCACAACAGAATCAATTCAAATCACGGCATAGCTAATTCAAGACATTCTATACACACATTACAAGCAATAATTCAAGCAAATAACAATTCACGAGGTCGATTCGATTCACGATGCTAAATCAATAGGTCAATTTAATGCACAACTAGACACTTTACTTTACTTAGCACACATAACACATAACTTTATCACATAAGTGCATACATTCAAGTCAAGACACACAATCTCACATACAAGCATACACTTTCAAGACACACTTATCAAGCACACATTCAAGGGTCACTACCCACCAGACCGAGGACCCTGTCCTGGCTTATGAGCTAGACAAGCTCTGATACCACCTGTAACACCCCGATCCCTCTCGAGACCGGAGGTCCTAACAATCAATCTAATCACAACCCAAATCCAAACCCGGGCATAATTTTCAGGGAAAACGGACGGAGTCTCCCTTATTTCTAGGCGAAACGTAAAACCTGCGACAACATATAAATGGACCAACACCGTGTCCAACCATACAAAACTTCCTCAAGGACATACGAGCCTCGGTTCTCAACAATTAAACTCAGCAAATATACATACATTTCCAATTTAAAAACTATCCTATCTCTTTTCATTTTTGACCAGTACTTTCAAACTAGACAATTAAACCATATTAAGCTACTGCATAAAATAAACTATCATGCCATTCTAACTATTTTCCTTTGGACATTACAAACATGCATTGAAGTTAAGCTACATTAATTAAATACATAATCTAACTTATCAAACCATTTCAACTACTTAGCTAGAATTAAATTTACATTTCTTTTAACAATAAATACATACAACATATGAAAGCATATATCTTTACATCTTTGTCAGCTCAAGCCACAAAGCACGCAAGACAACCCTTCAGGCACGAACTATCACATATCCACGAACTTTTCAGCTAACAAGGCATTTCCTGAAATGTGGTGGTGAGGAGTGAGTATACACAACACGTATACTCAGTGAGGGCGAGACAGATATCGAGTTGGAGAGAAAGAAAGTCGTGCAATGCAAATAAGACAGTTAAGCAATATAACTGATAAATAAGCAATCAAGACAAACAATCAATACAATAAGCAATTACTGAAAGCATTAACACAACCATTCAAAACTATACCACACTCTGAAGGCTATGGTTCACTCATACGAGCAATGTACCATTTCACGAGCGATACATCAATCTCGAGCTTGATGTTGACAACGATGACAATAAGCGCGCAACCACCTTATAACACCAGTTTGGAATACCCTGGAAGTATCTATCAATTCTACGACCCAAATCTCCCTGGGAGGCAACCCAATCGAGAATGGGAATAGCAGCGGAGCTAGAGCAACCAACACTGGCAACCCGAGGCTACCCAGAGAGGCTCATCACTCACGCGCGAGACACTATGCAATGCAAGACTCGATACAAGGCAATAAACGAGCGATAAACAAGATATCAAGCATTCTCAACAATGGATAAACATTTCAATCAACAACCAACTCTAACAAGCGGAATAAGCATTAGCAAGCATAACAAGCAATAAAAAGCATTAACAAGCATTCTATAGGCATAACATCAAGAAAGCACCCAAAGTCACAAATCGGCCCCAACTATCAAAACACTACCATCTCCAAACGAGCCACGAGTTCTAGAAACCGACTTCGCCAATCTTCCTAGGTCACTATAGAGCATGTCTAGAGACTCCGAAACCCTACTTAACCTTAGAATTCACGCAAAGCCCGGTTTTCCCCCTTTGCTCGTTTGAACTACAACTATACCAACCAAACACCCAACCAACACCACGACCGCACCAAAAGTGCTTCCATGGGCTCCCGAAACAATGCCATCATGCAAAACGAGAAAACGCTAAAGTCGACCTAAACGACCCCGACTTTCACTAAGCCGTTTTCTCCGTTTTTCTATTACACATTCCAATTAAACCACACATTTAGGCATTCTAGCATATCTAGCACATTTCTACATCAACGGACAGCATAACGGAGCAACTTCATCGTTTCAAGGATTTACTATTCACAAAACACTATTCAACATCCAAATTTAATTGCAATCTCAATATTTAACCGTAGAAAATGTTAAAAAGCTATAAATACACGTTCTACAATAGCCAAAGAACATTCTAGAAGCATCAAAACGCTTTAAACAACAATCTACGGGTAAAATCTAAAAATTGCAAAGTTGATACACTAAACATTTAAATGTGCAAATAACATGATTCCCTCACCTCAGGTACTTCTAGTCGCTAGGAAAACAACGCTAGTCACCTCGGAAACCACTCCACACGAGCTTACGCGAAAAATTGAACGATTGAAAGGTTGAAATCTTTTTTTTTTCTTCTTGGAAGCTCACGGCCTGGCTGCTCTGTTCAGCTGGTATTTTTTTTTTTTTTGTTAAGTTAAAAGCTTATTTAAGTGCTAAATTGGTCAAATGGTCAAAGGCCTAGGTCAAACCACTTAAAACTTGGTCAAAGGCCCTTATTTTGTGCATTTTAAAGCCATTTTAGCTAAGGAAAGATTAATTAAAGCTAGCAACAATTAAAATATAAAATTTAAATTATCTAAATACTAGTTTCACTATTTGCTGAGGACTGGAAACCGTTTCCTAGCTAACGCTCTCGATATGCAATGCACGTTGCGATAATAAAAGAATAGCAATTAAATCTCGAAGAATCTAAGAAATATATCATTTTGAAAAGCATTATAGTTTAAAATTTACTCCGGCTCGGAGATACTTTTCATTTAATTCAAAACCAAGCCTTTAAGTGCAAGAAAAAAAAAACCGATTGACATCAATATGAGATGTAGATGATGTTTCGTTAAAATAATTAACTCAAGTATTATTTTAATTACTTCCAAAGGAAATATGAAAATAGAGCTACAAATAAATGTTCAACTAAAAGTAAACACATAATTCAATGCTAACATTTAAGATAACACTTAATCAAATGCAATTAAATGTCATTAAATGCATGCCGAGTTCGGGTTACCACAGACCAACACTCATGGAATATTTTAAATGTTTTTCTGTAATATATGTTGTTTCCATTGGCATGCAAATGAAAATTAAAGTTAAGTAGCTTATTGGAGGAAAATTTCACTTATAGTCCAAAAAGATTTTAGTAAATACTTAATTATGTCCGCCACAATCATTTTCTATCGCTTAATTTGAAATTATTCCTGCTTATTCTTTGTCATTATTATCATCCAATTTTAGTGAATCCTAAATTAATTTATCTTGGTACAAGTTATATTTCCTTACTGCATGACAAAGAAATTATAGGTTTACTGAAGAATAATAAATGATAACAATTATAAGTTCGGTCACATAAATGTAAAAGTTGAACATGAAAGATTTTAATAAGAATTCTATTTAACACGAGGGCTTAGCTCTTGATTATCTTTCCAAACATGAAGAGATTGCCACTAAAGTTTCACGAGTTAATTTTACCATTTTGCCACTGATTGTCACATACTGATCATCTAATAGTTTGAGCAAGAAAGAGGACATGTGGCGTCAGCAGTTGAAAGTTATATGAACGAGCATTGTACCTCAAAGGAAGATGCTCTCGTAGAGTTTCGCAAACGAGTTACGAATGCATGGAAAGATATAAACAGAGAATGCCTTGACCCCATTGTTGTACCAATGCCATTCCTCACGCGAATTGACAATTTGACTCGAGTATTAAATATCATATACAAGGATGATGACGATGGGTATACTCATTCCAAGGTCAAGCTTGAAAAAGTCATTTACTTAGTGCTTGTCAACCGTGTGAATGTTTGATTTATACTCCTCCTTGGTTCATTATCATATTTGTATGCCAATAAAACATAATGTTGTGTACGTTGTGAAAAAGTATTTTAAGTATTCCAATTAAAAATTTGTACCTCTATATTTTAATAAGCTCAAGAAAATAGAATAAAATTTTAACATATTACTTATCTCAGTTTTTCTATCGCGCAGTTAGTATGCACTTGGCATGAGGGTTAAAATTTACTCTTTGATATCATTTACTTGGTGCTTGTCAACCGTGTGAATGTTTGATTTATAGTCCTTCTTGGTTCATTATCATATTTATGCCAATAAAATGTAATTTTTTGTACGTTGAATTTGAGATTTCGACTTGCAACCAGAATAAAATAAACAGGGAAATGTATGTTGTGGCCTGTATTTAGTATTTGGAATGAGAAGTTCTTGAATTTGTAAGTGGCTGCACAAAGACACTCTAGTAGTCTAGCCAATAAACACTTTTCCAACCTGACCTTAGTGCTCTAATTATTCTTCACTAATTGTGGCCCTACAATCGGTTCACCAACTTCTTGCTGGAACCCCACCTCTAATGTTTTTCCCTATTCTCCTACTTTGCTTCGCCACCATCACATTCTGATTCCGCCACCATTCCTTTGCCAAATTGTGAGTTGAGCCATCTTCAACAATTTTGATTGTTGAAGGTCATTTCCTGCTTCTTCAATGTACCTCCCTCAATTTGGGTCCAAGGCTATGGCTTCAAATTGGAAAGCTTCCTTCATGCCTAAATGGAGCACCAACCTCAACCTTATTTATTTCTAAGCCGAGATCATTGAGGGTAAGAAAGTTGCCTCCCTCGCTTTAAATGTCTATGATAAAGGTTCCCGACTTTGAAATGTTACTTGGTAGGTCAATTTATTGGTATACCCTCTACCTTCTTTCCCATCAAGAATATGGTGGATTCACAATGGAAAGGCTTCAGGAAGTCGAGATTCAATCGACGGATAATTGTCTCTTTTTATTCTGACTTGATAATGAAAAGTCTTGAAATCTTGTTCTCGAGCAATTATGGCATGTAAATCATCAATCGTTGCTTTTTAAAAAGTGGGACCAAATTTATAACTTATCAATTTCTCAAGTGAAAGACTGCCGATCAGGCTCAAGCTTGGGAACATTCCCCTCGTCCCCTGGACTCCAATTGGGCTCAATTAATTAGTTTTCTAGTACCATTAGTTTCTCTTTCCAAATGGATTCAAAAATTGTCTCACAATCTCATCTGGGTTATGCTAGAGTTTGTGTGGCAATTAATCTTGAACAGCACTTGCCAACTGTGATATATGTCAACCTCCCAAATAGTTGTATTGCAAAACTTGAGATTAAATATGCTTGGAAGCCATCTAAATACAATTTATGCAAGTTACGTGGTCACACTGCCTCAGCATGTCCTTCCAATCCAAATCAGTCACACGCTATAGAGACAATCTAGCAAGAAAAGAACCGACCCTGGCCATCTAATTGGATTGACATCCAAAAAATGAAATAGGATCCTATGACGAGCACGCATGAATCTCACCCTTCTTTTGCCAATACCCCATCGGGGCCCCCTTCCAAGAGATTACCTACCTGATTGCCTTCCAAAGCAACTCATAACAAGTTTGAGTCTTTGAACAAGATTCAAGAAGAATTGGAGCATCCTCAACTATCGAGCAGTCCTTCAACCTTAAAATCGGCCGACAAAGATCACTATTTAGAATACATTGAACTTCCCACTACTAAGACTTCCAATTGCTCACCTCGCTAACCACCATCAAACCTCTTGGGGTGTATTTAGAATTTCCTTGCTAGCATGCCCATTCATTAGGAGAGCATTGAATAATATTTTGTGGATTAAATATAAAATAATATCTAATTGTTTGTCTTTATCATTATATTCCTTAATCCAAAATCCACAAGAGTTTGGAAATCAATGACTTTTGCGAATTTGATCCTTTAATTGGATGGTCAAGTTATTACACTTTATTGGAACAAAGATATCTAGATAAGATCCTAAGGACACAAATAATTTATATAGGATTAATGAGCACTAAGGAATTGTTGTTACTTGTCTTGGTTTCGGAATAAGTATACCAATCTTTGTGTTTATTAATAGATTTATTACACGAGCCAAATTGATAATTCTTGTCATAAGCGGCGCTGGGACATGAGTGGGATAAAGGCATTCTGCATTTATGTCTTTCCAAGCATTGGTAACTTGTTCGTTGAACTCCATGTATGCATCTTCCTTCGAGGAACCATGTTGATTCATATAACATTCGACGGCCAAGGCTACATGTTCTGCATGAGGAAAATCAGTGTTAGAAATCATAAATATTTATGGTGTTTTGTTTGGAAATGTAAAATTAGAATATGTTGTCGGGAAGATTAAGTAGGTTTGAAAATTAAAATTAGTGAATATCATAGTATTAGAATATACAATTGTCTTACATTAAAAAATCAGAAATTAATTTCAAGACCACCTTATAAGATTTTGAATTACTCTACTTAATACCAATTGATTTTAGAATAGAACTCGGTAATTCTTAATAGGTAGAGCTAAGTGGAGATACATTAATTTTGCAAATTAAAAGAACATTTTAAAGCGTATAGGGGGTCAATGGAGGTTATTGCTAATCCGTACAACACAAAAGAGTAAATTTGTCCTCAATTACTAAAAAATGCGTATTTTTAATATATGTTTTGTCTAAAATATTATTTTACCCCAATAAAAAAATTATTTGTATATAATATTAAATTGTTTGTTATTGGTCATTTGCATTTTATTCCAAACATTTTTCCTCTTTATCTTGTTAGAAATTTATGGATCAAAGTCACAATGACACTTCATTGTATATTTGTTTATCAGATTCAGCTCTGATAGATTTTGTCTCTTTTTTTTTTTTTGTCTTATTCTTTTGTTAACAAAAAGTAATTATGAATATAAAAATATTCACTTTTACCTCGTGTGAACCGTGTCGTCCGTTAACCTACAAACTATTGAGACAACCATAACAATTAAGGGTTCATTCGACGCCCAATCGAGGGCCTCTTTACTCACTATCTCTCCCATGCCAACAAATGAAGCTGTTGCAAGCATCATGTAAGACGCTGTTACAAGTGCAACCTTCATATACTCCTCGAATGATAGAATAAAGCTCTCGTGACACCATTTAGCCTCTAGAAAATAGGCTTGGTTTAACTTTTCATCTGCAAAAATTCACCAAATTATAAATAAATGGAGTTGAATGATGGCTTTCTAAATCAGCATGACTTATATAAGAGATGAGTTAATATCCATTTTGGCCCTCTATCTTTAACTTAAAGATAAAGAACGTATGAAAATATATGGGTATATATTAACACATAAGAGATTTTAGGTGTAAGGTTGACCTCAGTTATGGCGTAGTGAGCTCGATATGATTTGCCTGCCTTGGCCATCTCTACTTCTATTTCTGTATATACTTCTAGAAGGGCCTGCTAATAGAGTCTCATGTAGGATGGTAGTTGACCAATGGCAACCTTATATACCCACCTGTCCATCCACGTAATCATCTTAACGATTGTGGTTTGAGTATTGAATGAACAGTAGTTCTGTGAGTGGATCTATTTCTTGGGTTGCACGACATGTAATCTCTAGTGAGCTCGCAAAATAGTTTAAAATAGGGAAAATTTTACAAATAGTTTTTATTGTTACTCAATTGTCTTAGTTTAATCTCTATTAGTTTATTTGTCTCAATTTAGTCCTTATTGTTTATAAAAAATTTTCAATTTCATCTTTATTGTTTAAAATTTCTCAATTTCGTCCTTATTGTTCTCAAAAAGTTTGAATTTTGTCTTTATTATTTTTAAAAAGTTTCAATTTCGACCCTATTATTTTTTTAAATTTTCAAATTCGTCACTATTATTCAAAGACTAAATTGAAAATTTTTGAGAAACAATAGAAAAGAATTTGAAACTTTTTGAAAATAATAAAAACTAAAACTTTTTGGCAAATAATACGGATGAAATTGAAAAACTTTAAACAATAGGGATGAAATTGAAATTTTTGGAAAAACAATAGGGACTAAATTAATATATTTTAAATAATAAAGACCAAACTGAAATTTTTTGCAAACAATAAAGACTAAATGTGAGATTTTCCCTTTAAAATACTCAGATATATTTAGTCTACCAAATCATTTTTTCTCCAATTAGCGTCTACTTTTTCTCCAATTTTAAGCTTTTACAACTATACTTAAACTCCATTAATAAAATGTTTTAAACAGACACAAGTTTGAACACATTTGAGATTCAAAAGTAATCTAGTGATGGATTACTGCTTGCCTGTTGTAAGACCAACGTTCGAATCTCATAAGAATAAGAGTAAAAATGAAAATGTTTTAAACGCGCTCGACTAAATTAAAGAAAAACAAAAAAAGATTATAGTGATAAGGTTTCAATTTAACCTCTGGATCGCATCCGTGAAAAGTTGAAGCTCGTCAATAGTTCCATATACATCGTGAATGTCATCCATAATGGAAGCCAAAGTGATTATTTTGGTTGTTATCTTCCTACCAAGGGAGTATTGGGGTTCAAAGTATACTCCCAATATCCAAAAGTAGCATTCTACTAATCTGTCTCTCGCAAAAGCAAAATTCTTTGCGACATCCAAAGCTTTCCACCACCTAATGTGAGAATATTTCTCTATTATGTGGGCTACTGTTAATTATTTTTGGTTTTACAAAATAGGCGGGATATATGATTCATGAACTGGGTATCTGATCATATTGTTTTAAATCCACCTCATAAATTCATATACGGTTAATCGTGTGTAGACCTGTATTTTCTAACTAAGCTTTTTATAGGAGTACCCGTTAAAATAATTATAAATATGTGGTTAGGCCTCATTTCCTACTCTTGCCCTAACTAACCGTTCTCATAAATGGTAGTTGATCCTGGATAGAGTAGGGAGATGAAAACCTCGTCAGTAATCGGGTAACGATTACAACTCACTTTTATCATGGCTCAAACAAGTATGAAATTCTGCTACTAATTATATTAAAGTCTATTGTGCTGCCAAATCATGCATCTTGGCAAACATACATATAATAGATGTGCTTACATGTGGTATCAAAGCCAATTATGCATGATTTTTTAGCCAGTAAATAAAATTTTCCTAATACTTGGCTATGATTAAACTATGAAAGTTCTTGATTTCAATTCATGATTATTGATGGTCATGTCATGAAATTAATTGAGGGCTTTCATAAATCTTTCTTTGCTTGTTCTTTTGATATATATAACATGCTATTTAGTATGATTAGTATGATATTATATGAATTTAAAATACTTTATATTGGGTTTTTAAATTTTATGTGTTTATTACATAATTGATGATATGTAATTTATATGTATCTATTTGGTATCATACATGTTTCTCACTTGTTGATTGTTGTTGGATTGCGTTTATAAGGTTGAAAAGATTAAAAATTCTAATTTTTGGTTTAAATCCGTAACCTAATTAAATAATCCAATAAAATCTAATAGTAAATTGATAAAATTGATGTCAAATTTGAATTCTTTGGCCTAAAAAACCTAGGATTAGGATATTTAATTACGAAAAAGAGACCAGTATTGTAGGATTTATGTTTTGGATTTAGTTTCGGTTTGATCGGGCCGCAATGGCCCGACCTAAAGTGGTTAAGTGCATGCAATTAAACTATGAGCTCATGGGTTCCATTTTTGGTGGATGTGAATTATTTTATTTTATTTTGATAAGTCCCTTACAGGAGCTATATTTAAAAGGAAATAGTTAATTGCTTTCCTAAACTCCAGGTTTCTTGATTGGCTTAGTGTCACGGGCTCAGAGATTGAGGACGAAATCCCAACTCCGTGCGGCCTTAGCCAAGCACTGAGGGCTGACTAAGTGCGCCTGTGAAGTTATCAGAGTGCGCGGAATAAACCTTACGAGTGTTAGAGGTTGCCGACCTCAACACTTAGCCAATGCTCGACACAAACTTGCAAAGGGTGCTTGGGTATGGGTGCTAACCCTTTGGCAAGATGAACACAAGTTAGGATGCTTGTAGAAAGCCTAAAATGTAGTTGAGAAAAGGGCTGGAATGTATGCACGAAAATGGGCAGCCAAAGTTGTTGCCTTTCATTCACAACTCAACTCATATTTATACATGTACAAGGCTTTGATCAATGGTTTTTACCTATGCCAAGTGGCTGCAATCTTAGCCATACATTTGTCTATGTACAAAGACATTTTCTAGAGCTATCTACACTCAACTATGCTGGAAAAATCCAGAAATCCCGCCCATGCACAAGGCTGGAAAATTCTGGATAGTTTCGGGCAGTTCGGGCAGTCGGGCAGCTGGGCAGATTTTTTCTCCATACTTAGCCATTTTTCTGGAACCTTCTAGGTCCAGTTCTGGTCCCTTCCTTCCAATTCTGCCCCAACACATGCTGAACCATCTCCAACGCCCTAGAACACTCTAGAACCGAGGGTGAGGGGCTGTCCTTGCTATCGTCCAATTTTTGCACCGTGCACGTCGGCACCATCGCGCGCACGTTTTGGCTCCGTCCTTGGCACGTATTGGCTAAGCAGTGGGCATCGTTGGTGCCAAGACTTGCATACCGTCTCACCCTCGCCCACCTAAATTGGCGTCATCCTTGTCGCCAATACTCGCACGAACATGCGGTGGACTGCCTCGCACCGCTTGGTGTCCATCTTCGCACTGCCTCAGGTTGGCCCTCCCACTGGGCTCTGGACTCGGACCATAGGTGCACGCCTGGGTTGCCGATACACTGATTGGAGGCTGCGTTAGGTTCTGCACACGAACACAATTGCATGTACGACGGGCGTTGAACACCCTTGATAGGCATGTCTGTCACCACTAGGACGGGGTACGACCCTTTACCACGTACCTGCCCTTGGACCAATTGCACTGCAAAGAGAGACTCGGTGCCTGCCTTTGTCTCTCGCGTCATTGGGATAGCACAAGGGGGTTCCCTGCTTGTCACCACAATCGAATTTTCAAACGGCAAAATGAAAGCACGTACCTCGTCTAGCCATTCTAGGACAAGCACCACATCATAGTCGTCTAACCGCATGACTGTGAAATTCACCATGCCTTGCCACGGTCCAATCGTTGCTTTCATACCACGAGCAACACCACTAATTGGAATGGCTGGAGTGTTGGCTGCCTTGATCATACCTTCCAACGGACTAACCCGCAATCCAAGCCGTCGGGCAACATCTTCTCCCACAAAGTTGTTGGTAGCTCCTGTGTCTACCAATGCTTTCAACAATTGGCCCCTGATGTAAATGGGGACGTAGAGTGACCCCTTATGTGGCTTCTTAAGCACTTCGGTCTTGACTGCACCGAGGAACCGAAGTGAACCCACCTGAACTTCCTCTTCTTGGGACGGTTGGCAATCTGCCTGCTGTAAAAGGGATGCCAGCTTGCCTCGCTGAGGGCATTCGGCTACACGATGTTCCTTGCTCCCACACAAGAAACATTCATAGTTGTACGGCCTGTGTGTGCCAGGCTTGTTGTTCCACCTGCCTTGCTGTCTACCACCGTTGTGTGAGGGATAGGGTGTGTCTTCCCTTCGTTTGGGTGAAGGTGAGCCTTCACCTTTGCGGGACAGAGGTGTGCCCCTGTCCTTGTTGCCTTCTCCCCCACCTGATTCCTTGCCATCCTTCGGACCCGTGCCTTTGCCTTTGTGGGATGCCTCGCCTCCCCTTTGGTACTCAATTAGGCCCTCGGCAGCGGCAATGGCTGAGGCCAAATCCTGTACCCCACGGCGTTGTAGCTCCTGTTTTGCCCACAACTGTAACCCGTCAAGGAACGAGAAAAGTGCCTCCTTGTTCGGCAAATCAGGAATCTCTAGCACCAACTCTTGAAATTCCTTTACATAGTCCCGAATGCTTCCCCGCTGGTGCAATCTCCTTAACCGACCACGGGCCTCGTTCTCGACATTCTCGGGGTAGAACTACCTCTTGATTTCCCTCTTGAACTCGTCCCAAGTGTTGATGGTGCAAAGGCCCCGTTCCATGTCCTGTGAACGCCTTTGCCACCATAGCATAGCCACATCCGTCAAATAAAGGGGCGTCGTGCGTACCTTGGTAGGATCATCCAAAATGTAGGCCGCTGCGAAGTATTGCTCCAAACTCCACAGAAAGTTGTCAAGCTCCTTAACACACCGACTGCCGTTGAAGGGAACGGGTCGTGGCACGTCTAATCTTGGAGCTGACGGGCCTGCCATGCCTGCACCGTGGCTGATGGCAGCCTTGCACGTAGCGACATCGGCCTTGATCCTGTCCATTTCAGCCTTGAGTTCACCCAAGCCCGCAGTGAACTCCTCACGAAAACGGTCAATTGTTTGCCTTAGTGAATCTGCGAACGAGTTGAGAGTACCAAGCAGTTGGCCCTCTAAACCATCACCTCGTTCTTCTAATGCCGCAACACGTTCGGCAATGTCGGCCTCCTCCTTGGCCTCGAGTTCCTTTACTCGGTCCACGATTTCGTCAATCACCAAGCTGTTCTCAAGTGTAGCTTGAGAAACACGATCCAACCGCATCTCAATCGAGCTGAGCTGATCCGCCGAGCTAGCCCGAGAGTGTGAGGCTTTGGCCCTGTCCCTCTTGGCCTGCCTCTCTGCACGTCTCTCCGCCTGTCCCTCAGGTGTGGCCTGAGTAGCACGGGGCACATCACCTTCCTCCATTCCAGCCATCAACACACAAATGGCACCACTGGAATCAGTCCCACGAAACCAGCGAGCACGAGCAACACACGAGCTGCAATAATCAGCAACACACCAACGTGAGCCAAGCGAACCTGGCTCTGATACCACCTGTCACGAGCTCAGAGATTGAGGACGAAATCCTGACTCCGTGCGGCCTTAGCCAAGCACTGAGGGCTGACTAAGTGCGCCTGTGAAGTTATCAGAGTGCGCGGAATGAACTTTACGAGTGTTAGAGGTTGCCGACCTCAACACTTAGCCAATGCTCGACACAACTTGCAAAGGGTGCTTGGGTATGGGTGCTAACCCTTTGGCAAGATAAACACAAGTTAGGATGCTTGTAGAAAGCCTGAAATGTAGTTGAGAAAAGGGCTGGAATGTATGCATGAAAATGGGCAGCCAAATTTGTTGCCTTTCATTCACAACTCAACTCAGATTTATACATGTACAAGGCATTGATCAATGGTTTTTACCTATGCCAAGTGGCTGCAATCTTAGCCATACATTTGTCTATGTACAAAGATATTTTCTAGAGCTATCTACACTCAACTATGCTGGAAAAATCCAAAAATCCCGCCCATGAACAAGGCTGGAAAATTCTGGACAGTTTCGGGCAGTTCGGGCAGTCGGGCAGCTGGGCAGATTTTTCTCCATACTTAGCCATTTTTCTGGAACCTTCTAGGTCCAGTTCTGGTCCCCTTCCTTCCAATTCCGCCCCAACACATGCTGAACCATCTCCAACGCCCTAGAACACTTTAGAACCGAGGGTGAGGGGCTGTCCTTGCTATCGTCCAATTTTTGCACCATGCACGTTGGCACCATCGCGCGCACGTTTTGGCTCTGTCCTTGGCACATCTTGGCTAAGCCGTGGGCATCATTGGTGCCAAGACTTGCGTACCGTCTCATTAGTCTTCGCTTAATATCTTCAATGTCGCATGTTGGTGGCCTTTGATAAGTTATCGATAACTAAGAGCACATAGGTATGAATTCAATTAGACAGCGCAATTGGCTATGCTGGGTAAAGATTTTAATTATATAATTAGCATCTCACGAGTTCGAATCTTTGTAGGCTCAATAGTTATTTGCTTTATTTTATCAGCTAGTCAATAAAAGCCAGGCAGAGAAGACATATAAAAGGAAATAGTCCTCTCTAGCAAACGACATAGCGTTTGGTGTTGCTGGCTGAGGGATTTCATAATACTACACAAGTCTCATGATCAAATCTTCCAGTGGCGCATTGTTAGGTTGTGAACCTGACTAAGTAGGGCTGCTATGTTATAGAAGATTGTAGTCACCATTGCCTTACAGGGGGTAGTGTGGCCCTACCGGTTAAAAACATGGATTAGGCATTATCACACAAGTTCAAAACTTGGTGCATGAAATTTCATTTTGGTTTCAGCAACATAAACAAATAATTGTTGACATTTTAATGAGTATCTTTTGGGTTCGAAGCTTGGTGGCTACTTCTGTAGTGTTTTCTTTCCTCTTTAGCACAGATGTACTGGGAATATAGGTTTTTTTTTTGTTTTATTTATTTATTTTTTATTTTTATGTTCTAGGCCTTGGAATTAATTCCCATATCAAACAGAGTCATAGCCTTGAAAGGACAGGCCTTATTTGGCTAGAGTGAATTGACACTAAACTAAATAATGTGAAACCAAACAACACTTTATTTTAGGTAGAAAGTAATACGTTTGGCTAGAGGATAATTTCTAGAATCCTAGTAATGTATATTTTTACACGTACCCAATAAGGCCTAGTCATTTTCTTTTCCTTGGTAATATTTAATTGGCCTTATTTAAATATTATACTTTGTGCACAATTTTTCATGATAATTTTGGATTATGTCCGAATGAATTATAATTGTTTTAAAGTCCTTTTGGGCCTCTGGAATTAATTGAAATTTGTGATTTTCTCAATACAACATAAAATTTTGTGTACTTTCTTTATTTATATTTATGTGCATCAGATGTGCTCTACGAATTTTATATAATATGTTCAAGATTATTGTTGAATGTAATTTTATATTGATCATTGAGACACATTATATTGAAGTGTTTCATATTGTGTGATCAATTATATGCATGACAATTTCATTTATGTTAGGCACTAGTTTTCTCAATAAGTCGATAACATAGGTTTGATTGGGCGAAATTCACCAAAGTGACTAGTCTAATTAAATCTATAGTTTTTCTCGTATTGGTTGGGAAACTACCATGGTAAAGTGCTCAATGATCACCTAAAGGAGATCATTATACAACTTTAGCCAGGTAGCACGAACATAAAGTATGGCTCGAGATCATATTTGTAACGCCCCGATCACTCGCAGAATTAAGATCCACTAGAACAACCCGAGGCACAAAGATGAAGGAAAACGAGTGGAGTTTCCCCTGCACCTAAGGCAATCCAATACTTGATCAAAGCATTCAACTACAAGTTTTCACAACAACATATGCATGGTAGGCTCGACATTTCATCAATCATATAATTATAACCCAAGCTTAACTCATTACAAATTCCACTAACTATAGATATGCAATCATTACATACGTTTCCACATTGGCTATTAAACTCATTACATTCTCTTGACTATAATCATAAACATCACATAAGTCATATCTTCAATCCTTTCTTGCACATAATCAAACCTCATGTTCACTTGTGACATGCATATAAAGAGGGTGAGCTAAACAGGCTCAATGAGGGAGGGTAAAAGGAAGTGTGTAAAGCTTTAACATGAAAGTCATTTGGCACGTTAGACAGTCATATCACATTAATAACCACATAATCGCATTCTCTTAATCACCTTGGGACAAGCAAGTTAAATGACTTAATACCCCTATGTGTTATATAAATAAGATGATTACCCTACTGTGTTTTAAAAATATAGCTGATTAACCCCCTGTGTTTTAAAAACGTAATTAAATACCCGTTAAAATGAACGAATTTTCTAACAGAAGCTGGTATTCAACTACGTTTGTAAAAACACATGGGGTATTCAACTACGTTTATAAAACATAAGGGGATAATCAGCTTATTTATAGAACACTGAGGGATATTCAATTTCATTTTTAAAACACTGGGGAGTAATCAGCTTATTTATAAAACATAAGAGGGTATTGTACACTTTTGGCAAAACACACAAAACAAAACACAGGGGGTTTGAAGTCATTTACTTTATTCCAAATAATGTCTCTACTTCTCTATTTTGATAAGCTTACTACACTCTCTAACGAAAAGTAAAGGAAGGATAGTTAAGATGGTTTAAAGAAACACAAGGGCTTAGTTCTTGATAATCTTTTCAAACAAGAAGACATTACCACTAACTTTCACGGGTTAATTTTACCATTTTGCCACCGAGTGCCACATACTAATCTAATATAATATGCAGTTTGAGAAAGAGAGAGGACATGTGGCATCAGCTATTGAAAGTTACATGAACGAGTATAATACCTTAAAGGAATATGTTCTAATGGAGTTTGGCAAATGAGTTACGAATGCATGGAAAGATATAAACAGAGAATGCCTTCACTGTTAGAACTAAAGAATCTAATACCATAAAATAAAACACTACTGCAATTAATATAATTAAGTTGATTAAATCGGAAGCGTACCTTTATATGAAGCAATTGAAACTACATATCAACCTTGAGATTTGAAACATATCGTAAATCCATGTCATGTATATTTATTTTTTGCAGGCATTTCTTGAAGAAACCATAATCCTGCATGAAAATTTGAGCGGCGTGTTATGGTAGGCATGTCTAGACTAGATGCTCCCTCTCCCTTTCCAACTTCTGTATGGTGGCTCTCAATGGGGAAAACCAACCCTGATAGCCTATTATTTATAGATTATTAGTATTCTGGATGGGAAAGAGGGCATAGCCTAAAAACTGTATTACGCTTCCCATCAAGCTGCCCTAATATTAAAACAGGCTCTACACCTTACATACCACACCACTAAATAAAATAATATCCATGAGACGAACCTAGGCCAACTGGAGTAGATCACTGTAAATTATGCTTTGGGCTTTACCAGTCAACCTTAACCCGTTTTTCAAAAGTAACAAAATATCCAATCAGTAGTAACCCATAATATAAAAAACTCAAACAATCTCTTACTTGGGCAACATTGATTGGTTTTATAGTTTGAAAATATTATATTTCACGAAAAGGCTCTTGAGTTGAAAACAACTTTAGTGGCCACAAAATAAACGTCTCAATCCATAATCCAGTCCAACAAGTATATCAATATCGAACCATAACAGTTGTTACACAATCTTTCGAAATAGGACTTCTATGATCATAAATACTAATGCTCTATCAACATGGATCCCGTGGTGTGGTAAAGTATAGTTTGGTTTTTGGTACATGTGATCCAACTAGAACGATAAGCATATCAATCCCACAATCGGCCATTTTATGGTTTTGTTAAGACCCTTTACGGGATTAGATCCTCTTTCGCCTCATAAGAAACCTTTAAACTTTATTGGGGTATACGAGCCCTCTTTAATGCTTCTAAACCGCAGCCACTTCAAAATGAAGCATTTAAACTTTATTTGGGCAACCCCTTTTAGTGCTTCTAATTCGAAGCCACTTAAATAATGAAGTCTGTAATTGTATATCTCCAGATATAAAACTTTTAACCTGCATGAACTCATAATAACTTTATCTGTGTATACAAAAAATAGTGATCACAACTTAAATATGACGGGAACAAAACTTTAATATACTGTAAATTACTCAAAATAAACTATACCCTTACACTTTATACTTCTAACCTAAAGTCTTTCAATTGAAGCATTAATTTGAGTGTATAACCTGCTTACACTTGCATAAGCATACCAAACACACAAATATAACTTAAACACTTGTTGACAATAAATATTCATAGCTTATGCCTTTATAACCTATCAACATATCCAAGTTTTGTAAATAATTAAGTAGGTAACAATAAAAAAAATTAAATCACAATCACTACCATTGGTTCAGATAAATAGTTGTACAGTAATAACTGTAAATATTCAAATTACTGAATATAAGAGTGACAATCATATACTAATACTTTAGTAAAAGCAAACCATGTTCCCACTAACAAAATGCTTCAAAATCTATAAACATTCATGTACTTCATGACAACCTTTCTTGGTTAGTGATACTACAATCTCGAAAGATATGTAAGCTTCAAGTTTAGAACTATTTGTTAGCCTGACATTAGTGGCAGTTTGCAATTTGCATTATATTAATTGTCTTTATTTTTGGCAAAAGATTGTGTAGGATTTTCTCTTATATGGAAAGCTATCAATTTACTGCAAGATTATGAGGTGATTCTGATAAGGCAATAAGATTCTTGATTGAGCGAATCTTTGATTGTGCCGATCTTTGAAGATTGACTTGGGTAAAAACTCCTACAAAGTGATACTCACGATTACACGTTTGCTTGAAGCCCAAGATTGAAGCACTATTGCCTATATATATGCTGATGGTCTCGTACAAATAGAGATGGAGAGTAGAGACAAAAAGTAGAGTCCTTAGAGGCAGTTATGTGTTTATTAAATCTATCTAGGGAAATATTGTGGTGAGAGTTAGCATTGTGTCTGAGCAGTAAAGGTTCTGTTTGTAAACACTCTGTTTGTTTATTGTATTAAGTCATCCTTCAGGAGAAGGAGGTAAGTATTCGGGAGAATACGCTAAGCCGAGGGGATCTCGTTAGGTTGTAAATCCTTAGGTGGGTTAGATGGTCTAAGCGGTGAGGGTTACAATGGAGTTGTCAATCACATAAGTCCATTGACTATTGTAACAGTGAAAACATCTAATGGATTACCTATTTTGACCAGGGATTAGGCACGTGATTTTTTCCCAGTTGGATTTTCCATGTTAAAATACTGTGTGTACTTTACTTACTGTCTTTTCATTTGTTTCACTGTCTGAATTTGGCATATCACTGTGGTGGATTCATTTATTACTGTTTTCTATCTACAAACGTGTTTAGTTGTTTAAACGCACAGTAGGACATGAAGCTGAAAACTGGGTTTTCAAGTGGTATCAAGAGCTAGAAACTGAATCATTAACTCAGTTTAGATCCGGGAGATTTCTGGATGTTTTGTAGGTATGGATAACATGCGTGATGGAGGATCAATCAATAGGCCGCCATTTCTTGATGGCTCCAACTACAATTATTGGAAAGCTAGAATGCGTGCGTACATCAAGACGATTGATGAAGGTGCCTGGCGGTCCGTGGTTAATGGGTAGACTGCGCCCACTGTGGATACTGCACTACTGCAAACAGGAGGTACTAGCACACAAGGAGCATCACCTAAAGGATCTGGTAATACTTCCACTACTGTGGTCAGAACCATTACAGTTCCCAAGCCTAAGGATCAGTGGACTAATGCTGAAGAACGGTTGGCAAATTGTAACTCAAAAGCATTAAATGCGATATTTAATGCGGTTGACATCAATCAGTTCAAACTTATCTCGAACTGTGAAATGGAAAAGGAAGCATGGAATGTGTTGCAAACGGCGTTTGAAGGTACAAAAGCTGTGAAAAGATTTAAATTACAGTATCTGACCACAAAGTTTGAAGATCTAAAAATGCATGAGGATGTGACAGTGTCTGAATTTTATGCACGACTATGTGATATAACCAATGAAGCCTTTACTCTTGGAGAACGGTACTCTGAAGCAAAATTGCTGACAAAGATCCTTCAGTCCCTGCCAACAAGATTTGCGTCAAAAGTAGATGCGATTGAAGAATCAAAGGATCTTGATACTATGCAGGTTGATGCGCTTATCAGTTCATTAAAAATTTATGAACTGAAATTTAAATAGCAAAAGAAGGATAAAACATTTGCCCTTCAGGCTGAACTTTCTGATGAATTGGATAGAGGTGATGATGGATTGGAAGCATTGGCACTATTGACAAAAATTTTTGCTAAAACTATTGGTAAATGGCAAAAACAGAAGAAGTTCGCTATGCAAGGAAATAACAGTCGACATAACTTCAACAGGCCCAACAGTGACATCCCAAGTAGGAGGAGTAATGGTGAAGTACCCAGAGAAATTGATAACAGGCTAAACACAACTACCACGAGAAAAAAGAAAAAGAAAGGTATACAGTGCAGAGAATGTGAAGGCTTTGGGTACATTCAAGCGGAATGTGCGAACACATTGAAAAAGAAAAAGAAGGTTTTTAATGCCACATGGAGTGATGAGGAGCCAGAAGAAGATGTACCAAGTGATGACAATACAGGAGACTATATTACACTCACTACTGTTTAGAATGGTCATACAGTGGCCAAATCTGAGGTCACTGTGACTAATGGTGAAGATACCAACGATGATGACTCAGAGTCAGAGGAACTCATGAGTAATGAACAACTCCTGGAGACTAATGTTTGAGAAATGGGTTGTGGTTTGTAAAAAGAATGAAGAATTGGTAAATTCTAATCTAGAACAAAGTACAAAAATTGATGATCTTGAGAAGCAAAACGAAATCCTCCGCCAACAGTTAGAAGGAAAAACCCAAAAACTATCAGATCTACAGGGTGAATTACAGCAGTTATAGCAAGGTGTTCGCATGATGAACTCAGGGAAACAAAAACTTGATCATGCGCTTTCAAGTCAGAAACCAAGTAGAGATCGCACTGGTCTTAGGTATCAAGGATCAAGTTTCAGTTATGCCACAGTGTTTGTCAAAGCCTCGGAATCTTCACAACCAGTCCTCTCACAAGCACCCACAGTGACATCCAAGAAGAAAACTGAAAACAGGTTTGTACCAACTTGTCATTACTGTGGCAAGACTGGTCATATTCAACCCCACTATTTTCATCTCATGAGAGAAGTAGGTATGTCTACCTATTTTTTCTCATATCAGAATTGTACCCCAAAAGCAAAAGCACAACAAAAGGTGAGAAAAATATGGGTACCCAAGCATGATTATACTTGTCTTGTTATTTATACTTCCTTAAAAGCTGGTGCTACTAACTCCTGGTATTTGGATAGTGGCTACTCGAGACACATGACAAGTGATCGCAATATCTTCACAGACTACCATGAATTCCATGGAGGACATGTTACATTTGGGGATGGTATCTTTGGAAGGATAATTGGTCATAGCACAGTGACTGTTGAAGGAGTTCCAAAGCTACAGGATGTACTTCACGTAAATAGTCTTAGGGCCAACTTGATTAGCATTAGTCAACTTTGTGACCAAAACTTGTTTGTGCACTTCATTAAAGAAGAATGCAGAGTAATCAACAGTGATAATAACTATGTTCTTGCAGGGAAACGATCATCTGATAACTATTACATCCTACTAGTTCCATCCAACTGGGCTATGATGTGTTATAACAGTTTTCTTCAAACTATTGAATTATCCTATCAGAAATTAGGTCATCTTAATGTTGATATTCTAACTAAGATTGCCAATGCAGGAATTATCAGAGGAATCCCTAGATTATCAGGAAAAAAGGAAAGGGTTTATGGTCCATGCCAATTGGGAAAACAGATTTGCGCTCCACACAAGAAAACACAGCAGTTGGCCACGAACAAAGTTTTAGAGCTGTTGCACATGGACCTCATGGGTCTAATTCAAACAAAGATCTTGGGAGGTAAGAAATACATCTTCGTGTGTGTTAATGATTTTTCCAGGTATGCATGGGTGGATTTTCTACGAGAAAAATCCGAAACTTTTCAAGCTTTTCAGAAACTTTGTTTGCGAATTACAATTGAAAAAGGTAATGAGAAGGTCATCCGAATAAGAAGTGATCACGGTAAGGAATTCGAGAATCAGTTCTTTAATGATTACTGTGTCAATCATGGCATCTCTCATGAGTTTTCTGCTCCAAAAACACCACAACAAAATGGTGTTGTTGAGAGACGTAATAGGATGTTGCAGGAAATGGTGCGAGCTATGATGATTAGTAGGAACATACCTAGAAAGTTTTAGGCTGAGACGATCAATACTGCGTGTTACACCATCAACAGGGTGTATCTACGATCAGGTATTGACGAAACCCCCTACGAGCTGTGGAGAGGTAAGAAGCCTACTGTGAAACACTTTCATGTATTCGGTAGTACTTGTTATGTTCTTAATGATCAAGATAATCGAGGAAAATTTGATGCCAAAAGCGACAAAACACTATGTTTAGGCTATGCCTCGAACAATCGTGCATATCGAGTTTATAATCTTTGAACACTAACGGTCATAGAATCTGCAAATGTAGTCATTGATGACACTGTAGGTATGATAGATGTTAACAATGAAGAAGAGATACCACCAGGTACAGTAGTCGCTCAAGTAAATGAAGGAATGAGACTACCTATGGAAACTGAAAAGGGATCAAAACCAGATATGGTAAAAGCAAAAAGGGGCACGAATGCATCTGAGGAGAATATAGTAGATCTCCCGAAGGATAGCGAGCAACCTGATCAATTCAGCAAAGATAGGACTGTACCAGTTCCAGGGATGCAGCATACTATGCCAGGAGCCGATGATACTGTAACATCGCGCAACCTACTGACGATTCTCTTTACGTAAGGTTCTCAGATGAACAAGAGCAATCCGTAAAAGACACGGTGACTAATCTAAATCAGAAAGGACCTTCTAGGCAGGTTCAAAGGGATCACTCGTTAGATGATGTGATTGGCTCACTGGATCAAGGTATCAAGACACGAGGTAAGCGTACAATTGACTATCAACAAGATACCAAGTATGCATGTTTTGTCTCTCAGTTTGAACCCAAAACAGTGAATGAAACTCTAGAAGATGATAACTAGATTAACGCAATGCAAGATGAGCTTAGTCAGTTTGCTAGGAATGACATCTGGACTTTAGTTCCTAGACCAAAAGATATTAATGTCATAGGCACCAAGTGGATTTTCAAAAACAAAACTGATGAACATGGCTTAATCACTCGCAATAAAGCTAGATTAGTTACACAGGAATACACTCAAATTGAGGGAATTGACTTTGATGAAACATTTGCACCTATAGCTAGAATGGAGTCGATAAGACTATTGCTTGCAATTGCTTGTGTTTTGCACTTCAAACTGTTTCAGATTGATGTGAAGAGTGCCTTTCTCAATGACATTTTACAAGAAGAAGTATATGTAGAACAGCCCAAAGGATTTGTTGATCCATATTACCCTACATACGTGTACAGACTGAAGAAAGCACTACATGGCTTCAAACAAGCACCCTGTGCTTGGTATGAGAAACTCACGAAGTTTCTGCTGGACAAGTGCTATGCTCGAGGGGGAGTAGACAAAACACTGTTCGCAAAACACTTCAACACAGGACTGTTCATTGCTCAGATCTATGTGGATGATAATGTGTTTGGGTCTACTTCTAAAAACAGAGTTGATGATTTTGTTGAACAAATGAAACATGAATTTGAAATAAGTATGGTAGGGGAACTAACGTATTTTCTTTGTTTGCAAGTCAAACAGTGTCACGATGAAATATTTATTTCACAAGAAAAGTATACCTGTAACCTGGTCAAGAGGTTTGGCATGATCAATACCAAAGTTGTTCGAACTCTTATCAGTACTACTACCAAGTTGGCCAAAGGGGAGAATGAAAAAGCAATCGATCCAACACTGTACCGCATCATAATTGGTAGTTTCTTGTATTTGACTGTGAGTTGCCCGGATATCTGTTTCAGTATTGGTGTATGTGCACATTACCAGTCAAATCCGAGGGAATCCCATCTCAAAGTAGTAAAACGCACTGTTAAATATGTGTTTGGCATTGCCAGTTTAGGCATTTGGTATACTGTAGATACTAACACTAACTTAGTTGGTTACAGTGATTCTGATTAGGCAAGGAACGTCGATTATTGGAAAAGCACCATTGGGGGCTGTTTTTATATTGGCAACAATCTTGTGTCATGGTACAGTAAGAAACATGTTTCTATATCTTTAAGCACAGCTGAGGCAAAGTATATAGCAGCTGGGAGTTGGTGTGCTCAACTACTGTGGATGAAGCAGATGCTTGCCTATTATGGTATTGGTAACCAATCACTTATTGTTTACTGTGACAACCTTAGTGCTATCAATATTTCAAAAAACCCTGTTCAACATTCTCGTACCAAACATATTGATATTAGGGACCATTTTATACGGGACTTAGTGGAAACAAAATACGTTGTACTTGAACATGTTGTGACAGAGAATCAACTGATAGACATTTTCACAAAGGCACTCGATGCTGTAAGATTTGAGGCAATGCGCAAAGCCTTAGGTCTTTGCACACTCTGACTATGATATCCACGGGGAAACACAGTGGGACTGCACTGATATAAATATTACATTCACTATGTTCTAATTGTATGGTACATGTACCTTGTCTGCACCACTATGAGCAAGTCTGCTATCACTGTGAGTACAATGAAGTCCGAGTGTTGATCAGTTGTTTTAAGCTTATGACCTTGGAGTAAACTCTATTCCCGAACACTAATTAAAAAAAAAAAGGGAGTCTCGCTCTCAGATCTGAACTGTGTTCAGTCAACTACTGTGTTAAACAAATATGAAAGCAGTTCAAACTATACCAACCTGGAAAAAGCTGCCTTGTGCTACATAGAAATACACAAGAGTGAAAGCAACCAGGGCAAACAAGGTACACAGTAAGATGATTAGTCGAGCGGGTGGTTTGAACAACTGTTACAACTGATTTGTCGCTTGACTTGGTTGTCCACTATGCGACAAAGCCCACTCACAGTTCACACACACACCCTATTCATATGTGTAAAAACTCATATGGAATGAATATTATGTCTCTGAATCAAATCCTTGTGTAAGGCCCTATGGGTTACTCTTTGTGTGTATAACGACCAAGGCACGATTTGTGTCTCAGGTCTTGAGCATTGTGTTGACCCTGGTTAATTTACTCTCTCAGCACTATCTATGGTTGTGTTTTAACTTTGATCACACCTCAAAAATTAGGCGTCAAAATTTTCACGTCATAAAAGATGAGATTTTTAATTTTTTCTTGGCAATTACAGAGATAGGCGGCGTGTGTCCCTCTTACACACGATCCCAAGGGTTTTGCACTTAAATCGCGCCACCACTCTTCTTCTCTCTCCTATGTGTTTATTACTTTCCTTTCTCTTACTCTAATCGTGTGTCCTAGATTTGTGCTTCCACTAATCATTGCTGTTGAGTTTTCTCCTACATATAGGCAAATGGTCCGACAGTCTTCACGCCATTAGTGGAAATTTAACTCCATAAAATCCAACGGGCAAGGCACCAATCAGACACCCATCTTTATTGATGACCCCTGCTCTTCATCTACCTCCATGGCCACTGATTCCCACTCCTCTGATGATAGCTCTGATGCAATGCTTGTCCATCGATGGCCACGAGCATCTTCACAACTCTCAGGAGAGACCTCTCAGAAACCCTTCCTAGTGGCTTACAGTGAGTCTGCAGTGAAGATAGCCTGCCCATGCACACACCGTCGGCACCGTCACTATCCTTCAAGACGATGTCTCCAGTAGTCGGCTCTGATGAAATCTTCCACTTTCCATCAACGTCAACACTAGTAAAACTCTCTCCCACTGCTGCAACTATTCCATCCTCCGTCCAGTCTGCCTCACAGTCGCCAACAACAACTGTCATGCCCTCCTCCATCAAAAGCGAGTCAGGTCTCCCACCTGACGAAGAACAAGATATTTCGAATCCTTCAGTCTCGACGTCTAAACGAACAGGTCCTCGTGTCAAACATGGGGTCAGACGGAGCAAGCGTCTTCAGACATCCGCTCCCTCCACTACTCAACAAGGGGACGATGAGGAAGACCGTGGATGGGTCAAGCTTGATCTCTCAGAAGCCCATTCTGATCGTTTCTTCTTGTCTGTGAACAAGGAGCGCTTCGCACGATTGTCTGTTAAAGGTTTTTTTAACTAAGAAGAGGATTGCGGCAGACAACTATCGTCCTTATGGTCTTTTCTCTTTGCTAAAGACGAGGGGCTACTGTCTTTGAGTTTGAAATATCAGTATTTTCTTCCCACTGTGGTACATGAGTTTTTCGCTAACATCCACAAGGGCATTGTGGACCCAACTTCACCACATTATCATCAGGTTTATCTTCAAGGGCAGGTTTATAAGTTTTTTCCTCATGCCATCAATCAGTTTTTGCAGGTTCAGCCAACCAAGTCCAGTACTGAAGGAGAACACTCGCTTGACACAGTAGCGTCTGAACTCATTGGTTACTAGACATAGTGGTCAGGCGAAAGTTTGGATGCCTCATTCCTCACTGCCAGATATGCTGCACTCCACAAGCTTGTGATTCAGAATATTTTTCCTACATCTTATAATACAAATGTCAATAGCCATACAACCACTGTAATATATCGACTTGGCACAGGTGATGGGTTTGACCTTGGTGAGATCATTTTCAACTACATTCTCCGCGAGGTAGAGCTGAAGACTAACAACAAACTGTTGTCATATCCTTCTTTTCTCTATGCTTATCTTGTAGCACATCGCGCTTTTGACTCTGTTGGTGTCCAATTCTTACAGGTGTCAAACACTCTTGCTTTCAGTCCTAAGTATGTGAAGGGTTCCCGGCTAATTGATGTGGATCTTCCTAAAAAGGCCAGAGCTTTCGGTGAGAAGGTTGTACCTGCTACGCCTACCACAAGCAGCCCCTCTACTCAGCATGTGAAAAGCAAGGTCAAGTCAGCCCTAACTTCCCAAGTTGACGATTCTACAACATCCATTAGTGGTGTGACTGGTCTCTCTGCCACTATAAGGAAGTTACAAAGAGCTCTGACTGCACAGGACAAGCGAATTCAAGGTGTTCTTGCTGGCCACAGTGCCATTGCTGCCATGGTTCGAGATCTACTTCCTCACCTGTCTTCTTCCCCTGACAATTGATGTTTTTGTTTATCTGGCCTGTGTGCCGCTGATACATTTGTTTTTCCTTCTTGTTTTGTCTTTTTCTTAGGGGCGTGGCCCTCGTACTTATGTTTTAACTGCCTTGTTACCTCTGTGAATTCATCCTTTCTTATGCCGTTATATATCTATCTCATTCCGGGTATCTACTCTGTTTTGCAGGGATAATCTGACCTTTTGGCCTTGTCTTTGTTTTGTGAGACTTTGTCTGTGCGTGTGATGTGTTTCTTTGCAGGTTTCTTTCTTCTTTGGCCTTGTTTTGTGGCAAAAAAAGGGAAAAAAGTTCAGATTGTGTGGCACGCACTTCTTGCGTAGTGTCTACTATGTTCACTGTGATCTGCGTCTTACAGTTGCTGGTCCTTCGAGTGGTTTTGCCAAAAACAAAGCCAAAGGGGGAGCTTGTTAGCCCGACATAGGGGCAATTTGCAATTTGAATTATATTCATTGTCTTTATTTTTGGAAAAATATTGTGCAGAATTTTCTCTTATATGGAAAGCTATCAATTTACTGCAAAGGAGATTATGAGGCGATTCTGATGAGGTTTTGATAAGGCAAGAAGATTCTTGATTGAGCAAATCTTTGATTGTGCCGATCTCTGAAGATTGACTTGGGTAAAAACTCCTACAAAGTAATACTCATGATTACACGTTTGTTTGGAGCCCAAGATTGAAGCACTCTCGCCTATATATATGTTGATGGTCTCGCACAAATAGAGATGGAGAACAGAGACAGAAAGTAGAGTCGATAGAGGCAGTTATGTGTTTATTAAATATGTCTAGGGAAATATTGTGGTGAGAGTTAGCACTGTGTCTAAGTAGTAAAGGTTCTGTTTGTAAACACTCTGTTTGTCTATTGTATAAAGTCATTCTTCGGGAGAAGAAGGTGAATATTCGGGAGAATACGCTAAGCCGAGGGGATCCCGCTAAGTTGTAAATCCTTAGGTGGGTTAGATGGTCTAGGCGGTGAGGGTTACAAGGGAGTTGTCAATCACATAAGTCTATTGACTATTATAACAGTGAAAACATCTAGTGGATTGCCTATTTTGACTAGGGATTAGTCACGTGGTTTTTTTCCAGTTGGGTTTTCCACGTTAAAATACTGTGTGTACTTTACTTACTATCTTTCCATTTGTTTCATTGTCTGAATTTGGCATATCACTGTGGTAGATTCACTTATTACTGTGTTCTATCTGTAAACGTGTTTAGTTGTTTAAATGCACAATCGAACATGAAGCTGTAAACTGGTTTTTCACTATTGATTTTTCAACTTACATAAAGGAAAGATTTCATTAATTCCATCTCTATATAAAAAAACACTTTAAGAATATGAGCATGTGAGGAAAAGAAAAATTCTCATCAATCAAATACTATTAAAGCATTTCAATCCCTTTATAGATCTCCAACCTTAAAGGACTTTACTTTAAGAGACAATAAACTTTATATCATTGGTTTATCTCATATCTTTAAGTGAGATTGATTTCATATACATCATACTCATATTCACACTATGACATATGTAAATGCAAATAAAATGCATTTCAAGCATGATACTTTATAACCTTTTAAAAAAAAGAAATACACATCTTTACATGTGTGAGCACGTAATCTGACAAATATATTACTCCCATTGACCTTAAAGTTCACATGATATTTCAAACTTTATTTCCTTTTTGTCATCAAACTTGTATCACACAAGTGAAACTATATATCATTCCTAATTGAGATGTAAATATCAATGAACTTTCTCACTTAATAATTATAATAGCAAAATCATGCACTACTAAAATACGTCATCAACATATTTCACTTTTATCATGAAAAAGTTATAGAATAGTACTGTTGTGATTTCTAACGCAAGTGCACGTATCGCAACAAGTAATAAAGTGATAAGTAAATATCGTTTCCACGAGGACTGTGATTACTAAGTTCTGAAATTGATTTAGCTTTAACTTTATTTGGATAATCACAAATTGAGAATTTATAACTAATGACTAAATAAATTATAGAACTTAACAAAATAGCAACTAACACGATTACGAAATTAATAAGAAATGGGTAATTTAATAATTAAAAGGCTCTAGGGGTTCCGATTTTATCCAGATTAATCCTACTTGAAACTATTGATTTAAATCAATTGATGCATATTCCCTACGTTGTGAGCAATTTCGCTAAGGTAGATATTAATCTTTCTCAATCATCAAAAACCTATCCCAAAAGCAAGCTAACTACATCTCTGTGATAACTGTGAACTTATGGAACGCAGTAAGCCCTAGAAATTCAAATGCTGCACTAGATCTCATAACTATCTCTAGCTTATAATGATTTAATGGTATTTCACACGTGGTCTAATTTAGTTATCACTTCTCAGTTTCAAACTAAACCACGAATCATGTAATTGTTGATCAGACAATCACAAGCATTAAACTTAGCATGCAATCCTCAATGCAGATATGAAATAGTGCATGAATTAATTCAAAACCAAAAGTATCAAATTTTCATAATCTGGCTGCATCGTAGCCCTACAAAATTAACTTAGAACATCATAAAGAAATTAAATAAAATCCAAGACATAGCATAATTCATGATGAGAGAGATAGAGAAAACTAGGATTTGGAGAAGAATCATGGTAAAAGTTTGTCTCCGGATTGTTCTCCGTCTTCAACTCGTGAATCCTTCACTTTCTCCCTTCTCTGGAACGTTTCTTGCTTCCCCAAAACCAACCGCCTCCAAAAGCTCATTTCAAACATTTATTTTCCTCTTTTTAACATAGGGTTTCTTCTTTTCGCGCCTTTTACAAAATTGCCTTTAAATTCCTGCGATACTGCACAGCTGCATTATGACTGCGCTACTTTAATTTCTCTTCAATTGTTTCACAAGTCATATGAAAGCTCTCCCTTAATCATTTTTCTTCCATCTTTGCCTCAAAGTCCATGCTTTCTCATGTAATTCACCTATATTGCAAAACAAATAAGAAACCAATCAAATTGCTCATAAATTACTCAAAAACTAACCAAATTTAAGTGAAAATGTCTTGAAATCATATATCAATAATACACCCAACAAACACCCCCAAACTTAAACTTTGCTTGTCCTCAAGTAAAAGACACAACTAAGGAAAGAAAGAACCGAAAAACTAAATACTCAACAAAAGACAACTCACAAAAGCAATGTTGTGGGATAATAAATTTTTCACGGCCTCAGTTGCAATCTTTCACAACTTAACCTTAAAAGGAAATTTTCAATTATAAGCATGAGAAATCTCAACTTCACATAAATTTTATTTTACTTCAAATCCCCCAAGTGAGTGTGTATATAGCCTCTATCCTAATAAATTGTACCCGGATGAGTTTATGCAAGCTAAGTGAATTTCCAGTGTGAATCTGCTATTTTCAATTACTTAGGACTTCATAGGCTCACTTTTCATGCCACTCTCCATTAATATAGGTCAATCATAGCATTAAAGATCAGTAGGACTTTACATTTGGTTGTAACGTGTGGCTAGGGTCAAGGTAGGATAATGGATATATATAAAAAAGAAGCTAAACTACCCGTAAACACACAATTATTCGAGAATGTTCAGTGGAGCACATGCCAACTTGACTTCTCACACCCAACACAATGCTTTACATATCTCTTTTCTTTCTTCTTTCTTTTCACTTCTTTAACACTCATCAGCAATATTTATAAAACACATAAAGAATCCACACTCCCCCAAACTTGCATTTTGACATTAATTACAAGGAGTGTGGTTTTTCTTTCTTTCTTTTCATTCCCTTTTTTTCTCAATATTTTATTTTTTTCTCAAAACCAATACAACATATCACCCAATCATCATACCTCCCATCATTCAATACAAAACATAGCTCCATATAATCATCCTAGAACAATCATATGTTACAAGTAGGAGGGTCATTATTTGGAAAAATCAAACTTGACAAGTTAAGAAAGATATTACAAGTTGCACAAGAAAGAAAAAGGCTCATTTAGGCTCAAAGGGGAAGACTAGGGATATTCAATCATCAACTGGTTGGCTAGAAAGGCTCAAACTATCCAAAGATGGCCTAAATCATTTCTCTAATGCTATGCAACCTAGGATTTCGCCTTGAGTGACAATCAAGCAAGTTCTAAAGTCCTCTTTCATCATGTTCCTATTCACTTAAACTCACATAAACCTTCTCTAAGTATCAACATAACTAGGCAAGACTAAGTGCACAATAGGTAAGGATTTTCTGTAAAACGAAGCTATTTTTCAGTCAATTATCCTCATTACTATCATGTACTCTTTACGCTACTTATTATCGGCCTATTTTTTATCTTTTCAACATTACTTTCAATTTTTTTTATTTTTCAAAATTTTCTGATTTTTTTTTGGTGAATTGATGACATAATAGAAATAAAAAAACACATAAAAGGAAAACATAAAATACGAATGCTAAACAAGAACAAGTTCACAAAGGAAACATACACAAGAGAACACATAATAACCACCCCCAAACTTTAAATGAGACATTGTCCTCAATGACAAAAATTAAAGAAAAGAAAGCAAAGGACTTCCCTGAATATCCATGTCGTTCATTGTCTGAAGGCTCCTCAAATGTTTCAACTCCGATTATGCGAAGCAGTTTGTTCCAGTAGATGTCATTGGTATGTTGATATGCTAAACAACTTCTTCTAGTTGACACCATCCAACAAACACAACTTTAACTGTAATCACTTTTCACCCTAACCAGGGGCACAACTTCATACAATCAACAAGCAACACACATCCACCACCACTTTATCGTGCTTATCACAAGACAGTATTAAAACACCACACAGCCGTAGAATACACGAGCATCACTGACTTTCACCATGCAACAAGTCTGCCTCAACTCAAGATAGGTACAAGAAACAACACAACCAAACCCCAGTACACCTTCACCACCGCAATGCAATTCGATTGGTACAACTTAAATACGAACACAGAGTAAACACAAAAACACCAAGAAACCCATTATAAATCACAAACACATATTAGTCTTGTGGTTTTTTTATTGACACATTAAAGTAAACACCTTGCAGACACTCAACTACTTTTTTTTATACTCCTCATATGCAAGTTTCACAACGTAACCATAAATCACCCAACACAACGTGGGTTTGCAAAAATTTCAACCTTTAATCACAACACCAACTCGGATCAATTTTTTTTCGATTCCAACCAATAATTTTAAAAAAGGAATGACTTGCGCGAGTGTGAGAGAGGTCTTGCTGCCTTCTTGAAGTGCAACGCCACTGCCGGATGCATGTAACGCCACCACCAGCTCGTCCAAGCACCGCCATCGGTGTGGGTGACAATGGGTGGGTTTGGTTCTTTAGGCTGATATGAGGTTTGTTTGAGAGAGTGTGTGTATCGTGAGAGAGAGACGTGAGGGGGAGAATCGTGAAATAGATAGTTAGATTTGTGTGGGGTTTGTGTTTGTGTATCTAGGTGTTGACGGCAGAAAGGAGAAGAAAGAATTTAGATTTTCAATTTTCTTTTTTACAAATGTCAAAAGAAATGACATAAGGGCTGTTGCGCTACACCTGCGTTGTATTTTTGTTTCTCGAACGTCAAATTGAAGGACGTAAGCACAGCTGCGCTCTTTCTCGTCCAACAACCTCTCGTAAGCGTAACTTTTAAACACCTTGAGCGCAGCTGCGCTATATCATAGCGCAACAGCGTTACTTTTACAACTCTTATTTTCTTTGCTTTTCTTTCCCAGCACGCACCTCCCTCAATCCACACACCATTGTTCACATATTTTTCCTCTGAATTGACATGATGAAGCTTCTCTTTGGTTTGTCTTCCCACAAACTTGTTTCCGAACCTAATATGACAAGAAAAATAAAAAAAAAATTAACTACAACAACTATAACTCAAAAATTAACTAAAAACAACTAAAACTATTAAATCAAGAAAAGTAAGAAACTTTGGGTTGCCTCTCAAAAAACGCTTGTTTTAACGTCGACAGTCCAATGGAGCAAATTTTTCATGATAAGTTGAGGTGGACAACGGTCTTGTGTTTGTCAAACTCATCATCCCAATAAGCCTTCAACCGTTGTTCATTGACCTTGAACGATCCTTTTTCTGAATGGGTGACTCCACAGCACCATAAGGCAATACCTTAGTCACAACAAAGGGGCAATACCTTTTCCCAAAACAGGTTTGTTATGCCACTCGTTAATCCTCTCTTTGTAACTTCTTGCTTTCTTATTCGCTTCATCACAGGATCATTTTAGCTTATTCAGTTGCAAGAATTTTTTTCACCTACTGCTTGTACACCCATGGTTAGTAGTTTAATAATCCAATATTCCTTGTGCTCCAATTCCACCAGAACAAAAGAATCGTCTTGTAACAAGTTAGCCTCCAAGGGATCCAATTGACCCCTATGGTTAGGCACTATAGCTTGTATGGCATCAATGCGAAAACAACTGTCGCTGGCTTCTGGGTACTTGATAGCTTTGAAAACATTAAAGGCTACCTCTTTCTCTTGTACTCGCAACCTAAGCTCACTCTTTCGAACATCAATAAGTGTTCCTCCAATTGCAAGGAAGGGTCTTCCAAGAATGATAAGAATTTCCTTGTCTTCCTCTATATCGAGCACTATGAAATCTGAAGGAAAAATAAATTTATCGACATTGAATAGCACATCCTTAATTACTCCCTTAGGATACTTTAGCGAGTGATCAGCTAACTGTAATGTTACAGTTGTGGGTCTTGCCTCTCCTAAACCAAGCTTCCTGAAAATAGACAAAGGCATTAAATTAATACTAGCACCTAAATCGCACAATGCTCGCTCAAAAACAACATTGTCAATTTCACATAGAATAGTAAAACTCCTTGGATCTTTGAGTTTTTGTGGTAACATTTTTTGTAGAATAGCATTGCACACTTCAGTAAGTGCAACTGTCTCATAATCTCTAAGCTTCCTCTTATTCGAAATGATGTCCTTCATAAACTTCACATAACTCGGCATTTGTTCAAGCGCATCCGCAAATGGAATATTGATGTGACGTTTCTTGAAGACTTCAAGAAATTTAGCAAATTGCTTGTCAAGCTTGCTCTTCTTCAAGCGTTGTGGGAACAGAACTTTCAGAGGTGGTTCTTGAGGAGGTTATGGCTGCTCTTCTGTTTTTTCTTCATCTTTCTCCTCATTTTTCGCTTCACCTTTCTCAACCTTCTTGGTTCTTACTGGCTCCTCTAACTCCTTGCCGCTTCTCAAAGTGATCACTTTGTAATGCTCTGTGCCATCTCTTCTGGGATTTACCTCCGTAGTACTAGGTAAACTTCCTTGTTGTCTTTCACGAAACAAAGTAGCCATTTGAGTAAACTGCACCTCTAAATTTTTGATTTATACGGATTGGTTCTGGAGGGCAGTCCTAGTTTCATTAATAAACTGAGTCTAGGAATTAGCCAACTCTATTTGCGAAGTCAGCAACTGAGCAATTACCTTCTCTAGGTTCACCTTCTTCTTTTGTGGTGGGTTGTTCTGTACAGGCTGCAGCACATTTTACGTATTTTTGTATGACAAGTTGGGATGAAAACGCAACCCAGGATGTCATCTGTTGGAAAACTGATTGTACTGCTGCCTATTAAAGTTCCCTACATACTGTGCTTGTTCTGTTGTGCCTTGCGCAAATGGATTTGCAACCTGACATTTTGCACTATAATGTGGACCACAACAAAACTCACACACCACTACCGCTTAGACAGCATTAGCAGTTACTTGATTATTCTGTATCTATTTCGCGAGATTATCAATTTTTACTGCCAAAGCAGTTATGACATCAATCTCATGGACCCCAACTGTGCTCTTTGGCATGACTCTCTTGCTTGACCACTACAAATTGTTAAAAACAATATCCTCAAGCAACTCATAAGCGCCATCTGCTATCTTGTTCATTAGAGCTTCTCTTGCTGATGCATCAATGAAAGTTCTTGTGGTGCTAATCAACCCATTGTAAAAATTATGAACCTACATCCACTTGGGAACTCCATGGTTAAGGCACTTTCTCAACAAACCCTTGTACCTTTCCCATGCTTCACAAAGAGTTTCCCCTTCATGCTGAGCAAAGTTGTTGATTTCAATGTGCAGCTTCGCTGTCTTTCCAGGTGGAAAGAATCTTGATAGGAATTTGTACACCAAGTCTTCTCATGTGGTGATTGAATCTGAAGGTAGCGAATTCAACCATTCCTTAACTTTATCCCTCAAGGAGAAAGGAAACAAGCGAAGGCGCAAAGCTTCATCAGTAACACCATTGTACTTAACAGTTCTACATACTTCTAAAAAATTCACGATGTGCTAATTAGGATCTTCAAAAGGCAATCCATGGAATGAGATATTTTGAATCAACTACAGCGTTATTGACTTCAACTAGAAATTATTTGCCTGAATCGCTGGTCTTGTATTCACAGGTTGAATACCAGTAAGTGGCAAAGCATAATCTCTCAGTGTTCTAAACGGATTTTCCTAGTTATCTTTACCTTGTACTTGCACTATTTCAGCCTTGTTTTCCTGCAATTGGTGGATAGTAGCTATTTTCTCCTTTTTGTTCTTCCTACAAGTTCGCTCTATCTCAGGATCAAAAGGCAACAAATTGCAACCTCCCAACTTTTGCATATACTTAGAAAAAGATGTTTCTGAAACGCAAACAACACAAAATAAGAAAATAAAAACAAAATAAAATAAAATCCAAATTAAAATTAAAGCTATTTGGTATCGATATTAATAAATGGCACAGTCCCTGACAACGGTGCCAAAAACTTGTTGTGTGATTTCTAACACAAGTGCACATATCGCAACAAGTAATAAAGTGATAAGTAAATATCGTTCCCACGAGAACTGTGATTACTAAGTACCGAAATTGATTTAGCTCTAACTTTATTTGGATAATCACGAATTGAGAATTTGTAACTAATGACTAAATAAATTATAGAACTTAACAAAATAGCAACTAACACAATTACGAAATTAATAAGAAACAGGTAATTCAATAATTAAAAAGCTCTAGGGGTTCCGATTTCACCAAAATTAATCATACTTGAAACTATTGATTTAAATCAATTGACGCCTATTCCCTACGTTGCCAGCAATTTCACTAAGGTATATATTAATCTTTATCAAGTATCAATAACCTATCCAATAAGCAAGCTAACTACATCTCTGTAATAACTGTGAACTTATGGAATGCATTAAGCCTTCGAAATTCAAATGTTGCACTAATTCTCATAATTTTCACTAGCTTATAACGATTTAATGGTATTTCACACGTGGTCTAATTTAGTTATGACATCTCAGTCTATCATGAATCATGCAATTATTGATCGGGCAATCAAAAGTATTAAACTTAGCATGAATACTCAACGTAGATATGAAATAGTGCATCAATTAATTCAAAACCAAAAGTATCAAATTTTCATAATCTGGCTACATCGTAGCCCTAGAAAATGACTTAGAACATCATAAAGAAATTAAATAAAATCTAAGACATAGTATAATTCATGATGAGAGATATAGAGAAAACTAAGATTTGGAGAAGAATCGTGGTAGAGGTCCGTCTCCGGATTGTTCTCCGTCTTCAACTCGTGAATCCTTCGCTTTCTCTCTTCTCTTGAACGTTTCTTGCTTCCCAAAACCAGTCGTCTCCAAAAGCTCATTTCAAACGTTTATTTTCCTCTTTTTAACATAGGGTTTCTTCTTTTCACGCCTTTTACAAAATTACCCTTAAATTTACTGCGATACTGCGTAGCTGCGCTATGACTACGCTACTTTTAATTTCTCTTCAATTATTTCACAAGTCGCATGAAAGCTCTCCTTTAGTCATTTTTCTTCCATCTTTGTCTCAAAGTCCATACTTTCTCATGTAATTCACCTATATTGCAAAACAAATACGAAACCAATCAAATTGCTCATAAATTACTCAAGAACTAACTAAATTTAAGTGAAAAAGTACTGAAATCATATATCAATAATACACCCAACAAGTACTATTTCATCAAACCTTTAAATTTGATAAAAATAAAGTAATATAACTATTCAATCTATTGATCATGAAATTTGTCAGCAACTTTAGTATTAGATAGTCAATATAAGGAATGTGAGCTTTGTCTTCCTTTTATGTATTATGAAATAATCTACTTAAAATAATACTCGAGTAAATGATTTAAAACTAGAATACCTTAATATACATGTTTTCAAAGTGATATTAATATATTATACGCTTTATATGGAAGCCCTTAAAAAATATCTCACAAAAGAGACTATACACTTGACAATTTAATTCATTGTAACTGTCTTTATTGAATCAAGGCTCTAGAATAGATGGTTATTAATTTGGTATAATCATTTACACTTGTATTAAAAAAAAAAGTACAATAGTATACAATTATGATTATATGACCCTCATTGAATGCAAGTATAATGTGCAATAATAAGAATAACTTTAAATGTCAACTAAAATTTTATCATTGCGCAAAAATAATGCACACAACATGAACTTGCCTTCAACATTCCAAGTATAAAATTCTCCCACTGTATTGACTCTAATGTGCATGTAAACACCTTTAAGAAAAACCATATATATATTAGAGTCTCTACAAGTGAATAATCATAGAAGGATAACACTTTTAAGCAAGCAAGGTTTTATAAAAAATTATTCCCTTACTATTCACTCTTACTTCTCAAAAGTTACTACAAGAAATAAACTATCTCAGAATCCTTATTGGATTACTTATGGACCACAATGGATAACCCGCTTCGGCCAAGTTATCCATCCTAATCTAAAAAAAAAATCATTTCCTCTAGGAAAAACAAGACATTCTAAAATCCTTATTGGAAATCTTCAAAGGCTTTATGAATAACCTTTTATGGCAAGTCCCTTGTATAGGCTCACGAAGATACCAACTAGGACAACTTAATGAAAACTTCTATATTATTGAAAAAGAATCCATGTACCTTCAAATATAGTTCATGGAGAGTCTTTACATAAACTAGAGTGACGTATATATTATCAACCTTACCTTGCCAAAAGTATATTACTCTAAACAGGTCCATCTTGTAATCTCATCAAAATTTTAGGAAACTCATATGAAAGACAAATAAATAAAGCAATATTTCTGCTAGCCTTAAAAATCATGATGACATAATTAAAAGTAACTTGAAACTTAAAAATCATGATGACATAATTAAAAGTATCTTGAAAAGGAGTATAAAAATATAGTTAGCCAAACATGTAAATTTAGTACGGGAGAACACTAATTTATTTTTAAACTTTACTTAATCACACCAAATTCAAACTTGAAAAAATATACGAGTGAATATAGTACTATGAGGACATTGACATCCCAATCACTAGATAACCTGAATGAAAGAATTCACTTTCATATAAATTCAACAAAATTAAATATTCTTAATATTTGGAAGATCTTATCAACACTTTAAGCATAAAAATGCAAACTACGAAAGATGATAATCACAAAGAAATAAACTTTTTATCTTTTAATTATTCTTTATCAAACATAACTACTCTACCACTAATTTAAAATTTCATATAAGTTAGTTTTCATTCCTTGTCAAAAGACTATTGACATACTTGAAGTGACAAGTATGACTTTTGAAGTTCACAGTTATAGGTCTAAAACAAACTTGATAAATTTTATATCTTCACAAAATAAAATGATTTATAATTCCACATATAGAATTATATCGTACTTTTGATACATGCTAAGAAGTCAATAAGCACTTTCATATAGAATGTTACAAACACGTCAGGTAACTTTACAATCTTACAAATTTTAATAGCTTAAAGGATCTCAAATTTTCTTCTAAATAAAATTAATTTGATACAAACCTCATAATAAAATCAAAACTGATAACACTCATAATGTGTAATCACTGAAATATAATTATTGTCAGTCATCATCTCAATAAAACATATTGATCCTTCATAAGAATGTTGCTAGTCGTAATAGAAATCTAAAATAATGACAATATCATTAAGAAGTTGATAAATTTTAACAACAACATCCTCGTGAGAGTCCAAATATATAGTTGTATATTCCCCTTTGGGCAGAACACACAACATACAATATCAACCTCCCACTCAAGTGAAATAGTGAGACAACTCTAAAGGAATCTATCCCCTTTGGACAGACAAATCTCTCTAAAATCAGATAAAATAACCCTAACTGCCACTTCCACTTCACTTAAACAATACACACGACTACCCCCTTCGGACAGACAATGACATATAGCTAACATCCTAGGATCCTTAACAAATAATTTGTAAACCAACATAGAGGCCCGCTTCGGCGTAACCATCAACATCAATCACAAAATTATTTAACTAGGACAATATCACCTTTGATCAAGGAGCTGTATATAACTTTATATTGGTGATCAACTAATTCAAAAATTAAGTTCAAGTATACAGCATGCATCATAACTTAACACTTTACTGTGTATGCATACTACAAGTCAAGTAGATTGATAATCTAGCTAGTATGCAAAAGAATGAAAGTTTCCTTAATTTATATCTAAACTGTCTGGCCACGTTAAAAGAGTTAACCCCATATATAATGTCTAACAAGTAACAACAGGTAATCAAACAAATGAAAAACCGCATGTGCCATATAACAGTAGCACAATTGTCACATGGACTACACTTTAATACTAGTTTTATACACATGAAATTTGATACAATAATTTCCCCCAAGCATCATATATATATATCTTTATAAGTATTGCTTCAATATTGTTTCATTAGTAGAAGTTTTATCCTTCATGATAAAAGTCAAAGAACTTGAGAATTGCTCAAATAAAAAACTTATTGCCTAAAACGATATACAGAGACAATTCTAAGTTAAGTCACTCCATAAGAGTGGCGAGCCTTTATTTTCAATGAATCTATATTATTTGGAAGTGCAAGCAAATACTTTAGACAAAATTTGTGACATAAATATCAGTTGAAATAACAGATAAAAATGACGTCCACGTTGACCTTTGGTGTTGTTCCTTTGGAGATTCGCACATTACAATAGCACTAGAGAAGTCTAGAGCGTCCATTGGAGTCCCATTTATCATGCTTCTTAAAAAATCATAATTTTCCCCATTTAAATTATTATTTACCATTACATTAAGCTAAAATAGAACTAAACTCAAATGGCCAATTAGATGGAATCTCACAACTTTAGCATAGAAAGAGTGTCAACTTGATAAATGCATTAAGTTAGCAAGAGGTAAGACTACTATGGAAAAAAAATGTATTCTTGTTTGTGAAGCAACCAGTGAGAAACCTTATATTAGAAGAATTTTTGGCTTTGCCTAAACCACTAATATCGCTCTCATAAAGAGAGTACTAGCAGCAAGTTGTATAGTGCCTTTATATTAGAAAGATGATCTTTTCAGTCTCTAAAATTCAGATACCAATGCACCTAGATCCAACCGGAGTAAAAAGAAGAGGAATTATTAAAGTATCTTATGCATTGAATTAAAGAGGCATGATTAGTTGACTTCATGGGCAGTATCCAAAAAGAGTTTTAGAGGTAGCTAGTTATGATTAATAATTGAATTCAAGCATGGAAGTTACTAAGGTTCTATTAATGAAGATTAGTAAATTGGTGTCAGCTAATTTAATTCCCCATCAGAGGACAGTGCATCCTTATCCTTACTAGTTCAGAAAGGAAAAAAAAGAAAAAAAAGGTAATTTAAAATTATCTAGAAATTGTCACCTTTAGGTAGCTAAATCAAATTAGCTTAAGATTTATGAACACAAGATGACATCGCTAATTATATCACTACAAGAAAAATGGTGTCGACGAGGGGGTGTAGCTGTGCCCTCGCTTTTCGGCGAGGGCTCGGTGAGGGATGTAAGCCCTCGCCGTATCGAGGAGGGACAGGTCCAGCCCTCGTCGAATCGGCGAGGGCAAGGCTGGATAGTGAGGGCTGGACCAGTCCCTCGCCGATTCGGCGAGGGCTGGACCTCGCAAAATCGGCGAGGGACAAGTCCGGCCCTCGCCGATCTAGCCTTGCCCTCGCCGATCCGGCGAGGGCCGGACCTGTCCGTCACCGATCAGGCGAGGGCAAGGACCAGCCATCGCCGATCCGGCGAGGGGGATAGGAAAAGGCGATTCATGCCCTTTTCTCGCCCAATTAGTTGTAAGTGTGCGCTTAACAATTACAATTATTTTATATAACAATTTATTATGAGTGTTTTAAAAGCATTAAATTTATATTAAATAATATGAATTATTTGTTTCAAATAATTATATATATAGGTACTAATTATATTTTTTCTTATTAAAATGTCCTAGATTGGCGTGTACATAACTCAACTAAAGCGTTCACATTTCGGCTTTAATTGTAAATACTTTATTTTACGGAAATTACAAAACAAAATATGCCTTTTACTATAAATAAAAACATGTTTACATCCTTCAAACAATTTATGAGACAAATTGTTTTGTAGGTAAAAAATTAATAATATACAATATTAATATTTAATGTACTGTAAAATATAAACAATTACTTCTTTGTAAAAAACATAGCAAAATTATAAATAAATTAAATCTGCTTATTAAAATAGTTAATGCAGTACAAACATAAACATAATTTGACATTGATAATTAATAAAAGATTACATAGCATCATTTTTTAATACAGCAACACAGCGACTTAATACCTAACATAATTAAAGATTACTAATGCCGATACTTCTAAGATGATAAAAAGATAGAGATATTAGGGGAAAAAGATTGGGCACTGGATCCGCATCATTTGGTCTTGAACGAGCTGGCTTACTTGGGCATTCGAAATGTAACCGTCGTATTTTGACGAAGCATTTAGATCAAGGGCGGGTTTCACAAATTTGGAGTAATTTGGATACTCCTTCATTGTATCCACCTCCTCTTTAATTGTCACTTGAATAGAATCTTTTTGGTGTTGTTGATCCTTACTTATCCTTCAAACTTTTTAAATGAAGACTACAATTACAAATTTGAGATGTTATGAGAAAACGCATTGCCAAGTGCTATTTATAGGATGAAAGTCATTGAATGCGAAGATGTGCATATGAAAGTAACTTTTCATTTTTTACAAGGGTGAAGATATCATCTAATGGTTCGCAGACACGTGACTCTCTACCATTGGTCTTCGATGGATAAAATAATTGGGGACATGCGTGCATACTAGTTTCGAGATTTAAAAGTCGATTTCTTGGTCTTGTTTCAAAACCGGGGCCCTATCATGGTAGGCCTATTTTCTACCACGCGGCGTGCACGCCAATGCAATGCATGCAAAACAAGTGTTTCGCTATGTCTATTCCAAAACAGGGCCATCGCATTTCATTATATTCTGCCCTGTGATTAGTGGCCACGTGACTGCGTCCTATTCTTATTGGATTGGTCAAACAATTGCTGACATGCGTGGTATCTTTACTCGATTGATACAACTATTTTGTAACAACTACATTACTTAATTAATAACAATTGTTTAATTGAATACTTTTAATATTTTAATATCTATTTAAACTAATGTGTTTATATAATTAATTACTTAAAATATACTAATTATTAAAATATTTTAAACTGTTATAACTTTCACATTGTATATATCATCCTACTTGATACCACTAATTCAATAATATAATCGGTTTATTAGTATTCTATGTAAATTGAGAAGTAATAATAATATAATTAATATAAGATTTAAATTTATTATCTATATTAATTATTTATTAATGTGTGTTTTATTAATATTATTTTTTTTATAAGCTTTTAAGTTTTACTAAAAAAAAGTAACTAGTAGTTCAATATTTTGTAATTTCATAAAAGGTCAAAATAAACAAAATAATCATACATTATTAAATTCCTCTTTTAATATGTAAAATTACAATGTGTTATAACACAAAAAAAATTGATAAGAAAAAAATTTGCCAACAATCGAAATGGGTCATCTCCAAAATAAAACTAAAGTTAATCTTCATTATAAATAAATACATTATATGAAATATAAAAAAAAAAAGTGGAAAAAAATAACAAATTAAACAAAAACAAAAAAGTGGAAAAAAACAAAGTAATAGCTAATTAATATAATTTTTTTGAAGAAAATATGAAAATACATATTAATTAAAAGAATTCAAAATTTTAAGATATTAACCAAAAAAAAGTTTCAAAAACCAAATTATTTATATGTGTTATTAATAAAATTATTTCCAAGAAAATATTAAAATGAAAAATAAATAAACAAGAAAAAAATTTAGAGCTAATAAACAAAAAAAGGTTAAAAAAATATATCTAATAAATTTTTTGATGAATTTATTAATATATTCATTAATTAAAGAATTATTGAAGTTGCATTGAAAACAAATAAATACAATAAAAAAAACAAAGTAATAACATGTTAAGCATACAAATTATGTTGCAAAAATTTAAAAATAAATAAATATACAAAAGTAAAATGTAAGTTAATAAAAAAAAAATTTTAGTATTATAGAAACGAAACAAATTTATTTTTAATTAATACAATAATTATGATGAAAAAAAATTAAAACAAATGAATTATGAAAATCAAACAATAAGCCTAAAAAAAAATCAAAATCAAAAATAAAAAAATAAAAAAATAAAAAAAAAGGAGACCCAAATTAAATCCAATGGGCGAGGCCCATTGGTAACTCCCATGGGCCTCCCCATTGGTTACAAGGCAGCAGCCTAGTATCATGCTGGGCTCTGCCCAGAGGTAATATAAAATTTTTAAAAAAAAATTAAACAAGATGGACCTGGTCCGTCTCCCAAATTAAATCCAATAAACGAGGCCCATTGGTAACGCACATGGGCCTCCCCATTGGTTTCTGGGTGGCGGCCCAGTAACATGCTGGGCCGCTGCCCAGAATAAATATTAAAAAAGTAATAATAATAATTATTTTTTTTTAATTCCTTATTTCGGCGAGGGCCTACCGCCGCTGGGCCTTTGCCAAAATTAGGATCAAATCAAGGGCAGCAGCTGTTGCCCTCAATTTGAATCTCAAATAACCAAAAAAAAAAAAGAACCCCTGCCCTCTTTCTCATTTCAATGACAGCAGTCCCCCACCCCCCTCATCCTCTCCCCTACCCCCTAACCCCTACCCCGTAACCCCCCCCTCTCCCACGCGTGCGCGCAGTACTCATCCGATTTATGTGGTAATATTACTGTTTTAAAACAAAAGATATTTACATATATCTATATATATCCTATATCTATATGTATGTATATATATCTATTAATGTATATACATTATGTACTTTTACATTTTATATATGTTTTAATGTATATATATGCATTTATTTATTTATTTATTTTTCGTAATATGTAGTGTTTTATTTTTTTGTATTTATGTTCTAGCTTTGAGTATTTTTTTCCATTTTTTTTTATTTTCGAATTTTTAAATTGATGAATTTATAAAGAAAATTCATATATAGTTATTTATTTTCAATTTTCAGAATAAAAAATATATATTTAAAAATCCAAAAAAATTATTTTGAATTTTTCATATTTAGGTTATTAAATTAATTTATTTTAATATTCGTTTTTTTAAATAATTAATAATTAATTTGGTGTGTTTGTTTTTCTTGGTTAGGTTTGGGGCATCGATACAAGCTTGCAACGCTTAAACATTTCATAGGCTCAGGTTAATATTTTTATTGATATAGTAATATGTTGAACAATATAGTTTTTTGGCCTTATAATTTCGTTTCATAAAATGTATGATATTGTGGTGTTTTTTGTTATATTCATGTTTAATAAATTGTGTAAATTGAGTCGTTGTGTTATTGTGAAGATGGATGTTTGTGTAAGTGGATGAAGGGATGTGTTGCTCTTTGTAGATGCATTAACAAAACAAAAATTAAGTAAGTTATATATGATGTATTATTATATAATATTAAGAAGTAAGAAAAATAAGGCTAGTAAGAAAACGTCTTCAAAATTAGGTTAGTTAAGTTAGCATGTTGACAAGAAGCAAGTTAAGTTAATAAAGTATTTTAAGTAAGCTAATAGTTTTGTCATGCAAAAAGTTTAGTGAGAAGTACGTAAAGTTGACTAAAATAATAATTTGCCAAAGTTAAGAAGCAAATTAACATGACTGTGCATTAACATGAGAGTATGATAAGTTAAAGTATTTTAGAAGTAAGTAAAGCTAACTAAGTTGGGCAAAATTATAGTCTTACAATATTGTTTCTAATATTAAATTCCTATTTGTGCTGCAATGTGTCAGTCATAATGGCATCATCACGTGAATGGATGTATAATCGATGGATTGACGGATACATCAATGAGGGCTTTGTTGAAGGTGTGCATGAATTTATAACATTCGCAAGTAGTCAACCATATTACATGGACGGTGTAAAACTAAGATGTCCATGCATCAAATACGAAAACTTGCGATATCTTACCACTGACATTGTGATAAAAACATCTTTATAGTAAGGGTTTCATGCCTAATTACTATGTATGGGTTGCACATGGGGAATATGTGTCGAACAACATAAGGGTCACTGAACAACATGTTGGTAATAATATGCTACACGACTTAGATTATGGGAATAACTATCGAACAATGGTCTTTGAGGCTGCTGGAGTAGATATGGTAAAGGATCAGAACGTGAGTAAAGAAGTACCAAACATGGAAGCACAAGAATATTTTAATTTTTTGAATGCCTCTGAAAAACCATTGTTTGCGGGTTGTAGGAATCTTACCCAGTTGTCTGCTGTGGTTCATTATCTAAATATGAAATCAGAACATAATCTGAGCACCGACCTATTTGATCGTGTGGTCTCAGAATTTATGGAGTTGATGCCTTTAGAAAATAACCTACCTGAGAACTTATACAAATTTAAGAAAATGTTGAAGCCCTTGGGGTTAGGTTATCAGAAGATAGATGTATGTGCAAATGGATGTCTTTTATTTTATAAGGACAGAAGTTCACTTGAAACTTTTCCCCATTGTGGCCATCGACGTTTCAAGACAATAACAGGGGTTAAAAGAGGGCGTAAGCTTATACCTTACCAACAATTAAGATATTTCCCTTTAACACCGAAGTTAAAAAGATTGTACATGTCGAGGGCTACAACTGAACACATGCAATGGCACAAGAAACACCAAACAGATGATGGTTATATTAGTCACCCTTCGGATGCTGAAGCATGGAAACACTTTGACAGGTTACATCCAGATTTTGCTCATCAGGCTAGAAATGTTCGACTTGATTTGTGTTCAGATGGGTTTACACCTTACAGTTCAAATGCAAAACCTTATTCATGCTGGCCAATGCTATTAACACCTTACAATCTGCCACCATGGATGTGCATGAAAGAGCCTGTCATGTTCTTGACATTGCTTATCCCCGGTCCGAAAAATCCTGGTAAGACAATAGATGTGTATTTAGAGCCTCTCATTGTTGAATTACTAGAATTATGGTTGGAGGGTACACCGTGCTATGATGTTTCAACAAAGACTAATTTCCAATTGAGGGCAGCTTTGATGTGGACCATAAATGACTTCCCAGCTTATGGTATGTTGTCTAGCTGGAGCACACATGGAAGACTGTTGTGTCCATATTACATGAATAACTCTGATGCTTTTCGGTTGCATGAAGGAAGGAAGAATTCATTCTTTGATTGTCATCGTAAATTCTTACCGAGTAATAGTTCTATGCGACGGGACACAAAAAAATTTTTAAGGGGTAAAAGAGAGACTTGTGGGCCTCCGCCCATATTAGATGGTGATCAAATATGGGAAAGTGTGATGAATTTGCCAAAGATCCAAGAAATGATGAATGACAAGAAAAAAATGAAGTTGAATGGGTTTGGGAAGTGGCACAACTGGACAAAGAGAAATATTTTTTGGGACTTACCATACTGGAAGACGCATCTTGTATGCCACAATTTGGATGTCATGCATATAGAAAAAAATGTATTTGACAATGTTTTCAACACTGTTATGGCTGTCAAAGGAAAGAGCAAAGACAATGTAAGAGCGAGAAAAGGCATGGAGGTGTATTGTGACCGTCCCGAATTATGTGAAGAGTACGTTAATGTGATTGGTGTGTATACTCTCCCCGTAGCAAAGAGAAAACTACTTCTTGAATGGGTTGAAGAATTAAAATTTCCCGATGGCTATGCATCAAATTTAGCGAGATGTGTTGACATGCAACAATTGAAGATGTCACACATGAAGAGCCACGACTGTCATGTCTTCATGGAGAGATTGCTTGTGATTTCATTACGCGAGCTGTTGCCTAAACAAGTTTGGAAGGCTTTTGCACAACTAAGTTTGTTCTTTACTAACATATGTTGCACAAGTTTGCAAAGTATGAATTTGGAAAGGATGCAAGAAGACATTGTCGTGACTCTTTGCAACTTGGAGAAGCTGCTACCTGCTGCATTCTTTGATTCAATGGAGCACTTGCCTGTTCATTTGGTCCACGAAGCGATTTGTTGTGGCCTTGTACAATATCGGTGGATGTATCCCTTTGAGAGGTTTTTGCAGGGATTAAAGAGGAAAGTAAAGAATAAGGCATATGTGGAAGGATCCATTTGTGAAGCCTACCACATACTGGAAACGTGAACTTTTTGTTCTTATTATTTTGAACAGCACGTGGCCACTAAGAGTAGAACGCTTGGTCGGAATGACCAATTTGACGAGGGGGAACAGCCTGATGGAGGCTTGGCTCTATTTACTCATCCGGGCCGCTCAATCGGGAAATGGAAAGAGATGACAATAGCGGAAGAAGATTTCTATTTGGCACACCGCTATGTATTGATGAATTGCACAGAGGTACTACCTTATGTCAGGTAAGGCTATGGTAATTTAATAATATGTTAACGTGTTGGGCTTTAAATATACAAATTAAATTGACTAATATTTGACTATTTGCCAGCACGTTCGAGGATTACATTCGCAACCAATATGGCCCATTGAATCCGAGACCACTCCAGCTGCATGTTGACACCTTATTCCGGAAATAGTTATATGAATATGTATGTACATGTCTCATAACAGAAATTCATTTTATCCCTTACGGTATGCATACCTTAAAAGAAGAGTGATATATATTTGTAGGTTAAGCACAGGAATGATGTAGATCATCGTGTACAATGTCTTTCAATGTGGCCTTATAGATTGGTTAGGACCTCGTCAAGATACATGGTGAATGGATACAGATTTGCAACACACGAATATGCTACATCGATGAAAACAAATAATAGTGGAGTATATGTGAAAGGGATAAGCGATGGCAGGGCGGGGGATATTGGCTACTATGGTGTGTTGCACAACATTATTCAACTTGAATATAATAATCCAACTTTACAACATACAAGGGTAGTTCTTTTTAAGTGCGATTGGTACGATACCACAAATGATAGAGGTGTGAAATACTATCGCAAGTCTAGTTTGATTGAAGTGAATGTGAAGATAAAGTATCCCAAATATGAACCATTTGTATTGGCTGCCCAAGCTCAGCAAGTGTATTATTGTAGATATCCAGGGGCGAAGAGGAACCGTAAAAATTGGCAAGCAGTAGTTAAAGTACGCCCTAGAAATATATATGCCATGCCTGAAAAGGAAAGAGTAGTGGAACAAAGAACAAGTTTCCAGTCCGATGAGATGCATGTGCCCGTAAGAGAACAGAATGAAAGTAATTTGCCAACAATCCGTCGTGATTCGGGTGAGAACAACAAAATATTGGAAGATGATCCAAATGACATCCATGGTCAGCTTATCATTGAACAAAATGAGGAGGAAGAACATGAAGAAGACGAAGAGGAATATGAAGATGAGACTGAAGATGAAGAGGAGTATGAAGATGCTACTGAAGATGACGATGATGATGATAATGGTGATGATGATGATGATGAAAATAGTGATGAAGATGCTGAATATTAGTCTTTGGTAAAGATAAATAGTTGTTTGAATAACTTATGATATTTTGTGTTATCGCAACTGATGTAACATTAGATTTTTAATAGACATTCCTTTTGCTTGTAAGATATGAACTTAACTAATATATTAAGTGAACTATAACTAAGTTGTGTTAAATTTTAGATAGGAGGTGGTAACGATAATGACCCCAAGGGCAAAAAAATTAAATTGACAGATTTCTTAGGAAGGCGCAGAGAACATGGGCAAGGGACAAACACATCGACAGGTTAGTAATGTATACAATATTATTATTTTACTCAATTAAAATTAATACTTCCGATTTCTATGTTCTGTATCATAGTTGACAAGTTTGTATGGTTTATAGGTACAGGGCAGCCATCATATGGTCGCGGACAAACACATGGTCAAAGTCCGAGTGTTCGCCATTCCATAGGTGAACATGGTGTAACAGTGCATAACTCCAGTTCAGCCTCCATTGGTACGGAGCAGCGGGTGGTAAACACTCCATTTCCATACCAGGTAATGCCTCGTGAACGTTCACGTTCATCTGGAGCTCCCGTTGACCATGTAACTGGTCATACTAGTCCAAACATTCCATATCACCCTCACGTAACGGATACCCAAACCACTACCTCATCCGGATTGCGACAAGGTTTTGATGATCTATATGTTGCGAAAGATGGCACTCCTGTACATGGTGACACACAATGTCACCCGATGGCTGAGTCATCGAGAGCTACAGAAGATCGAGCTGATGGCATTCTAGACTGGATAACATATGGATTCTTATCCATGGAAGAATTTGCAACATGGGCCACTGATTCACGCAAGCATCTTAAAGTTAAAGGTGCTAGGTAAGTAGAATTATTCATTAACAATATATCTATATAGTAAAAGTTAAGTTTCATACCATATAAAACAACAGTTTCTTTTATAATTTGTAGATGGGATCCATATAACGTGACCAGAGATATTAGGAAATCACTACATGCAGGCTATTTAGAGCCTTGGACAACTTGGGAAGAGATTCTACCTGATGTGAAGGATAAATTTTTTGATTACTTTAAAGTTTGAAAAACGCATTCAATTTATATATTATATAAACATATTATGTACTTGAGATATATATATCAGATGTACATCATATATTTTTATTATATGATTCACAGAGGATGTACAAGTGGTATCCCTGCGATGAAGCAACCGTTGCCGAGAGGTTTAGCTTTTTCGGGCAAACACGCGTAACTGATAACTTAAGCAAAGCCCGTAAACAAAATAAGAAGTCATCGTGGCTCTCGCGGGATGTATGGGATAGAATGAAAGTGGTGTGGAGTAGCCAAGCATGGCAGAACAAATCCAAAAGAAACTCTGATAATAGAAAGAAAAATCCATCTACGCATCATTTGGGATGTATCCCCGGACACGAATGGGCAAGGAAGATGGTAAGAATAAAGCTGACTGTATTGTTATAAGTGATGAATAATGAACAATATTATCTTGTTCATTACATGTCGAGCTATCTGTTTTGGCGAATTTTTTATGTAGGCCGAAGAACGCAGGGATGAAGTGACATTTGTTGATGTTTTCAATAAAGCTCATCGGAAGGGTGGTGATGGACCATACACAAACGCACGGGCTAAACAGACAGTGGTAACCTAGTTTTTTTAAACTTTAGAACGTTGATGATTGATATACATAGAATTTATACAAATGTTTTATCCACACTGACGATGAAGAACTCGTATTCGCTCACAAATTTGTTAAATTGTTGATTACACCCATAATTATGTGAAATGTGATGATGCCAAGTACATGATTGAACTTAGGTTAGTGTGTTGAATGAAAAAAACTTCTATAATCTGGCATGATTGTTTGAAACTAAGTTAAAGTTGGTTGAACGATTTAATATCTGAGAAAGTTTAGTAAAGAATATTAGAATTGTATGATAATCAGAATTATAGACATAGTATTTCAATAGCAAATGGAAAGGCATGCATGAATATACAATTTTGTTTAGTAGAAACAGTTTGATTGCCTTAGAAACTTGTTTAATATTCATTGTATTTGACTGTCAATGCTTGTATCTTGGGTTGTGGCTATATCTTCAGATAATACAGGTAACTGGTTACTTCATAGTACAGAGGAGATTATGTCCGTTTGTGGGGTCCGAAAATTTTAAGGGAATTTGTTAATTCTTGATTACAAGCTTAATTATATGAAATGTAATGATGGCAATGGGGCAATTGAACTTAGGTTCAAGTGTTGAATGGTTAAAACTTGAGTAATCATACATTCTTGTTTGCTACTAAGTTAAAGTTAAATCCAATATGTTAGATTGATATGATAATCGGAATTATAGCGGTAGTATTGAAATAGATAATGGAAATGCATACATGAATGTAAGATTTTGTTTAATATTTCATTGTGTTTGAGTGTGAATGCAATGTATATTGCATTGTGGCTATTTCTTCTGAGTGCAGGTAATTAGTTAGTCTACGGTACAGAGGAGATTCTGTCCGTTATTCAGGTCCAAACTTACCCTTTTAGCATGGGGTCTTGTCGGACCGTGACATTTTATGAAATTAAATGTATGTTTTCCCTACTGCTTGTTTTGTTTGTTTCTCTGATGGTTTGGCCATTATATTTTTGGTATGAATCCAAAATTTTCAATATTATATTATTCATGTCTCTACGTGTTGATATTTGTGCGTTACAGGCTCGATACACAGAACTGCTTCAACAAGCATCACAACCAACTGAGGCATCTGAATCCGATTCAGCTCCAACTCCTGTTGATCGTAATGCATTATTTTTGGAGGTAGTTGGTAGACCACGCAAGGGTCGTTTATACGGGGTGGGATCACAAGTCTCTGTGGCGTCTACATCAAATAGTTACCCTACTACCGGAAGCCATATCATGCAAAGAGATCTCCAGGAGGCAGTTGCTCGAGCCACAACATTTTGGAAAGCAAGCTGGAACAAAGTAACGAGGCGTACTGCAAGCTGCAAGACAAGTTGGAAAAGAATAACGAGGTGTACCACAATCTGCAAGAGAAGCTGGATAAGCAGAACGAGGCATACTACAAACTCCAACAAGAAAATTCATCACAGCTCTGTGATATCCAAGCACAACTAGTACTACTTGCTTCACAGTTACCTGACCCTGCACAATAACAGTGTTCGTCGTCTTCATCTGCGAATGATGGTCAAATTGGGTTGAATTTATAACTTTTTTATTGTTATGACATTATAAAACTCTATTACAATTGGACTGTAATAACTATTAAGTTTACTTTGAACAATATTATTAGATATTTATTAGCTAATTCGATAAATATGTGCATTAGACATTATTTTTTTAGTATTAAATATTTAATTGACAGGTCAAACAACTTATTATTATAATGGATATTGTTACAAATATAAATTTACATTTGTGCGAGGGGTCGGCAAGGGACAAATAATCGAGAGTCCGGCGAGGGCACGACGAGAGACGAAAACGGCGAGGGCACGGCGAGGGACGAAAAAGGCGAGGGCACGGCGAGGGACAAAAAAGGCGAGGGCACGGAGAGGGATGAAAACGGCGAGGGCACGGCGAGGGACAAAAAAGGCGAGGGCACGGAGAGGGACGAAAACGGCGAGGGCTAATTGTCATCGCATAGTCGTCGCCGAAATGGTCACTCGCCAAGTCGTCGCTGAATAGCGTGGGCTCGGCAAGGGACTGCAATTCACCGATGAAGGTTTCGGCGAGGGAAGATTCCCCTCGCCGAAATTGATTTTTCTTGTAGTGTATGCAACAAAACCAGGCTCCAATCATTGACTTAATAATATATTATATGTGGAGAATTAAACTTTTACGAACAAAGAAGAACAACACAACATATCAATGATTCACTGAAACGATACAAGAATCATGTGAACCATTCAATTGACCGTAAAAGAAATTTCTTTACGCATGTTTTAATTCTGATATTAGTGGCTCTAATACCATGTGTTAGAATTAAAGAATTTAATACCAGAAAATAAAACATTGCTGCAATTAATATAATTAAATTGATTAAATCGGAAGCGTACCTTTATATGAAGCCATTGAAACTACATATCAACCTTGAGATTTGAAACAAACCATAAATCCATGTCATGTACATTTATTTGTTGCAGGCATCTCCTGAAGAAATCATAATCCTGCATGAAAACTTGAGTGGCGTGTTATGGTAGGCATGCCTAGATTAGGAGTTCCCTCTCCCTCTCCAACTTCTGTATGGTGGCTCTCAATGGGGCAAGTCAACCCTAATAGCCTATTTATAGACTATTAGTATTCTGGATGGAAGAGAGGGCCTAGCCTAAAACTGTATTGGGCCCCCCCATCAAACTGTCCTAATATTAAAACAGACTCTACACCTTTCATACCACATCACTAAATAAAATAATATCCATGAGATGGACATAGGCCTAACTGGAGTAGATCACTATAAATTATGTTTTGGACTTTACCGGTTAACCTCAACCTACTTTTTTTAAAAATAATAAAATATTCAATCAGTAGTAGCTCATAATTTAAAAAATTCTAACATTCACCCCTTGTTGTTCCAATGTCATTCCTCAAGCGCATTGACAATTTGACTCGAGTATTAAATATGATATATAAGGATGACGATGTGTATACTCATTCCAAGGTCAAGCTTGAAAAAATCATTTACTTAGTGCTTGTCAATCTTGTGAATGTTTGATTTATATTTTATAGTCCTTCTTGGTTCATTATCATATTTATGCCAATAAAATGTAATTTTGTGGAAGTCATTAAGAATAATTTTTTGTACCTAGAATTTGAGATTTCTACTTGAAACTAGAATAAAATAAATAGAGAAATGTAAGTCGTGACCTGTATTTGGAATAAAAATAGTTTGTTTTCTATCATATTAACTTGGGTAAATAGCACCACACCCCCTATGCTTTAGCAAAAATGCACAGGACCCCCCTGTGATTTCAAAAGTGCACCATAACCCCCTGTGGTTTTAAAAATGTAGCACCACAGCCCCCTCCGTTAAAAAAATCGTTACTTTTAACGGATAGTGTATTACATGCGCGTATGGTGCGATTTTTCATGTTTTTAGGCTTAAATTATTACTTAATTTGACAAAAATGCCCTTATATATGGTTTTTTTTTTCTTTTCTTTTCTTTTTCTCCCAATGCAATTTTCACAAAAATAAAAAATAAAAACCCATCTTCTTCCTCAAACCCCCCCCCCCACCCTCACCATCCCCACCTCTACCGTCCCCCCACCCGCACCCCACCCCACAGTCACACCCACCCTGTCACCCCACTCTCCCCCCCCTTGCGTCACCATCCCCACCCCCACCGTTAACCCCCCACCCCTACCCTATCCCACCCCACCCCACAGTCACACCCACCCCGTCACCCCACCCTACCCCACAGTCATACCCACCCCGTCACCCCACCCTCCCCCGCCCGCCCCGCGTCAGCAGCCCCTCCCCCCCCCAAAACTTGCAAATCCTTTATATATGTATATGTGTGTGTGTGTGTGTGTCTGTGTGTCTGTGTGTGTGTGTCTGTGTGTTTGTGTGTGTGTGTGTGTTTACGTGTGTGTGTGTGTGTGTGTGTGTGTTTAGGTGTGTGTGTGTGTGTGTGTGTGTGTATCTGTGTGTGTGTGTGTGTGTCTCTGTAAACAAAAACGAAAAGGAAAAGAGAAAAGGGCATTTAAGTCTTTTTATACAATTCTGTTAAATTTATTGACGGAAAATTAGGCAGGGGGTGCGTGGGCACGGTTTGAAAACCACAGGGAGTTACGTTGCACTTTTGAAACCACAGGGGAGTCCTGTGCACTTTTACTAAAACATAAGGAGTTGTGGTACTATTTACCCTATTAACTTTATGTATTAATAAGTTAAATGGATATACCTTCCGATTACCTACCTAACCATGAGAGAGAAGCTTATCCCTCTCTCTAGAAACCCCACGTACCCAACACATTGACCACCTCTATTCAGCCTACTTTCATTGCCTTTTTTCCAGCTTTAGACTTTGCATCCTAAACACTTTACCGAACTGTCCATTAGCCTCTTTAGGGGATCTTTCTGAGCCATGGCTCGGGGGAACCCAAAAATGTTGTTAAATCTTCGGTGAGTATCAGTGGTGGTTCTGTGTTGTCACCTTCTTCCTCATCGATGGATTTGAGATGTAGTGGTTGTCTTTCAACACACCCTTATTGCCTGCTAAATTCGCTCCTACTAAAATGGTGAGAAGATTCCCGCTGTCAGTTCAAAACCTGTTGGGGCCAACCATACTAAGGTCCCTCTGCCATTGACAAAGCCGTTATGTTCAACTTATGGTGGAGATTTTTTAGCCCTGTCCCCAGTTGCCGTTGGTGAAACAAGTTCAGCTTGGTCTCCTACTTCTCTAACCCAGGTAGAGGATACATAAATTGCAGAGGTTTCATCCCCCAAACAAGCTCCTCAATCGTGAAAATATTTATTTGAGGGATAGTTTAAGGACTCTCTTAAACTTGCAAAAGAGGAACTTGAGATGGAAAATGGGGATATTATTGTTCGGCCTTCCTAGGAGGTGATTGAAGAGGGCAAAACTTATAAAAATTCTTGCCTAGTGGGCCAATTTCTGGATAAAAGTCCATCTTTTTTTAGTGTACAAATAGTGGTTGAATCCCAATGGAGAAAATTTGGGAAGGTTGAAATTAAATCTGGTATTGAAGGGCTCTATATTTTTAAATTTGAATATGAGGACAAATGCAGGAAGATGTTAGAGCAGTTTTGGCACGTCAATAACAAACTACTTCTCCTTTGCCATTGGAAGCCTCACCTTTAATAGGAAAAATTCAAGTCTGATAGCATACCAATTTGGGTGAAATTAAGGAAAGCCCATTTGGTTATGTGGACTAAAAGGGGACTTGGCCTACTTACAAGTGCTTTGGGGATACCTCTCCAAATGGACGCAACCACTAAGGTAAAATCCAGGCTAAATTACCCAAATGTGTGTGTGGAATTTGACTTGAAAAAAGGATTCAGGGAGATAATTCCTCTTGATATGGGAGAATGTAATAAAGTTCTGGTTGAGGTTGAATACACTTAAAAACCAATGTGGTGCGAATATTGCAACAAGTTGGGACACTTAAGGTCTAAATGTCTTAAAACCAAATAGATTTGGCAAGGAAAGTCCAATCAGGATGAAGCTAATGAAATGCCAGTCAAAGGTACTGATAAGGAACTTCCTAATAGTAAGGAACAAGCTACCAGTGAGGGTACAATTCAGGCCAAGCAACCTCATGAAGGATGGGAATAGGTTCAATGTAGAGGCAAAATAGTTATTGCTAAAACTTCTAGCAATGTGAAAATAGTTCAGAGATCCAAATTACCTAATGGTAAATAGTCGGGTAAGGCTATAGCTTTATCTAATAAGTATGAAACTTTGGATTTTGATGATATTCTCCTTAATGAACTCGTAAATGAGTTTAAAACATGGTAAACTTCAGTGGATAATCCACAACAGGCTCCTCTACCCCCACATTAGGGGTATAAATAAAACCTCCAGACAAAAGGAGGTCCAACTTTTTGCTAGTAGGATAAACTTACATATTTTTGGAATCCTAGAAACTAAAATCAAGTTGAACAATGCAAAGAGAATCGTGATCGGTAAATTCAAGGACTGGGGATTTATCAATAATTACCAATTCTCTCCTAAAGGTAGAATTTGGGTTTTTCAGAATTATAACAAGGTTAATTGCCGGATGATTGAAGCTTGTGATCAGGCCATTCTCTACCGGTGTAGTTCGTCGCATGACAATCAAATGTGGTACCTCTGTTTTGTGTATGGGAGCAATGATTATTTGGATAGAATGAGACTTTGGACCAAGATAGTTGACTGGAATTCTAGATTCATTGACTATCCTTTTTGTGCACTTGGGGATTTCAATGAAATTTTAAGAATCGAAGAAAGGATCAGATGTACAACTCTGTCCATTGGGTCAGTAGAATTCAAGGAATGCTTAGAAAATGCTGAGTTGTTCGAGCACCATTATGTCGGGCCAGACTACACTTGGAGCAACAATGTTGGGGATGACACTTTAAGGGCAAGTATACTCGATAGAGTCCTTGTCAACTATCGATGGTTCTTACAGTTTGAGCATTCTAATATTAGAGTGAAGATGTCATTTATCTTTGATCATTGTCCCCTGATTGTTACTACCAGCCAGGAACAAGTTTGTAGTGTTTCTTCCTTTCGGTTCTATAAAGCTTGGTCATTGCATGAAGATTATGCCCTTTTAATTATGAATGCCTGGATGCGTTAGTTTAATAGGGCGCTTATGTTTTACTTCATCCAAAAACTCAAGGCTTTGAAGTTGGATTTAAAGAGGTTCAATCAAGAACATTTTTAAAATATCGAGAGTACTATTAATAACCTTAGAAGCAGTCTCTATGTGATCCAGGAACAAATTTTGAATGGACATCACTCTGACCATTCTCTTCAGCTTGAGAGGTTAATCAGGTCGTAGTTGGATCAGGATCTTCTAAAGGAGGACTCTATGTTGAGGCAAAAGGCTAGAATTAAATAGATCAAAGAAGAGGATCTTAATACTGCTTACTTCCACAAAGTGATCAGAGGGCACAAAGCCAGGAACAATATCCATTCTCTTATCAAAGTAGATGACAGCTTTATTTCCTTTATGGAGGAAGTGAAACAAATGACAGTCAGCTATTTCACAAATGTACTAGGGAAGGAGAATAACAATAATGAATTCTATATAGTTAATGATCTCAGGGAGCTGCTTGTTAAGTCCATCCGTACGGGTATGCACAATGACCTCAAGAATCCAGTTATTGATGTTGAAATTAAGGAAGCACTTTTTTCTATTGATGACAGTAAAGGGCCTGGGCCTAATGGATTTTCAGCATTTTTCTTCAAAAATGCTTGGGATGTTATTGGTGCGGACTTTTGTCATGCTGTGAAATCATCCTTTTTGGCAGGTAGATTACTTAAAGAGATAAATACAACAACCATTAACTTGGTTCCGAAAGTGGATAATCCTTCTCGAATCCAAGATATTCGACCTATTTCATGTTGTAATGTGGTTTACAAATGTGTTTCGAAAGGTCTTGTGAATCGACTTAAAGGTACTCTAAACTCTATCATTTCAAAGAATCTATCAACGTTTATCCCTAGGAGAAAAATCCTCGACAATGTTCTTATTGCCCAGGAGCTTGTGAGGAACTATAGTCGCAAAAGAATCAGCCCTCGATGCGTCATCAAATTGGACATCATGAAAGCCTATGACACTATTAATTGGGAGTTCATTATCAAATGTTTTAAGGCACTTAACTATCCTAATGGTTTTGTGAGGTGGATTAAAATGTATATCACCACGCCTTTATACTCTATGGTTTTGAATGGTCACATGGAAATGTTCTTTAAAGGGAAGAAGGGTCTTCGACAAGGAGACCCTCGTTCTCCGTACCTTTCTGTGATTGCTATGGAATTGTTATCGTCTTTACTCAAAAAAGGTACAGGTATGAAAGATTTCAATTTCCACCCTAAGTGCATGAAAACCAAGCTGAATCATTTAGCCTTTGTTGACGACCTATTCATTTTTTCCAAATCAAATTACCCTTCATTGAAAATTATTTCTAAAGCCTTCAATATTTTCTCAAGAATTTTAGGTCTTTGCATCAACAATATTAAAAGTGATATCTTCATCAGGGGTTGCAGTAAGAGTACGAAGGTTCATTTGGTTGAATGTTTGAACATTAGTCTTGGGCAGCTTTCAGTTAAATACTTAGGTATGCCATTGATTACGAAGAGACTCAACAAACAAGTATGTAATCTCCTCTGCTCTAAGATTACTGCCCGTATTGATTCTTGTACAAACAAAGGGTTGTCATTTGCGGGGAAAGTTCAACTTCTCAATTCTATTCTCTTTAGTGTGACGCATTATTGGTGCAATGTTTTTATCCTTCCGAAAGGAGTTATCCATGAAATAGAGAGGAAATTTGTAGGTTTTCTTTGGAAAGAAGAAGGTGAAAATTCTAAATGTGGTAAAGTGGTGTGTACAGAGCTAATGAAACCTAAGAAAGAATGAGGATTGGGTATTCAATGCATTCAAGAGATTAATCATGTTGCTCTCCTTAAACAATTTTGGTATACCTACATTGATGAACATTATTTATGGGGCTATTGGGTTAACTGAATGCTTCTTAATCAACTTAGTATCTGGAGTATTGAAATCCCTTCCAATGCGACATGGACGTGGAAGAATATACTTAAATGTCAAGTAATTGCAAGAAAGTTGATTAGACACAAAATCTCGAATGGTAAGAAAACAATGCTTTGTTGGGACCCTTGGCTTCCAACGGGTAACCTTATGCAGTTTGCTGAGTTGAACAATTTTTCTATCCCAAATGAATTCATCAACTCAAGAATAGATCAGTTTATTTTTTCGGGCCAGTGGCATTAGCCCCAGGTCTTCTCTTTTTGCAACATCTTGTGGACTCTATTAGACCTGCTAGTGGTTATGACCAAATTGATTGGTATGCTAATGACAAGGGTAAGTTCTCCTTTAACACAACATGGGATTACATTAGGGAGAAAATAGATAAGGTTAATTGAGCATCTACTGTTTGGAGTAAGTGTATGATTCCAAAACATGATTTCCGTTCCTCGCTTATGTGTCTTAACCATTGCCCAACCAACCAAAGTCTTATCAATTGGGAAGTAATTGACAATGCAAATTGTGAGTTCTGTGGTTTAGGGATGGAAAATTGAGACCACTCTTTGATTGCTCATTTTCCAAAAGAATTTGGGGACACTTTACTGAGTTATTCAGGATGCGTAGTCTCAATGTGCAATAGGAGGTGATAGTCCACCGTATCAGTAAACTGAAGAATAGTCTCAAGATTGATATTATGAAAGCTTTCTTTTGTGTGACTATTTACCACATTTGGAGGAACACAACAGTTGACTACACGATAATGGCACTAAAATGGAGAATCAAATCATTGTGGATATTTTTGTCGATGTTAGAGACAAAATTTCTGTTAATAGTAAATATGTGGATAGCATAGCAAATAGAAACCTTTGCTCACATTGGCAATTAGGTTTAGAATGATGTAAATGAACTTTTTTATATCTGTTTTTGGTTAGTTGGAATGAAATGATTACTTGCCGAGCAAAAAAAAAAAATTAAAGATAATTGAAGGATAAGTTGTGACCAGCATGTTGCCCATGTTTTGGTAGACCAAAGATACTTGGCTCAGCATAAAGAAACTCTAGTAGGCTAGCCAAGAAACACTTTTACAACCGGATGTTAGTGCTCTAATTTTTTATCATTGAAGATCATTTCCCACTTCTTCAATGTACCTCCATCAATTTGGGTCCAAGGCCTATGGCTTCAAATTGGAAACCTTCGTTCATGCCTAAATTGAGCACCAACCTCAACCTTATTTATTTCCAAACCAAGATCATTAAGGGTAAGAAAGTTGACTCCCCCACTTTAGATGTCTATGATAAAGGTTCCCGACTTTGCAGATGTTGCTTGGTAGGTCAATTTATTGGTAAACACCCTACCTTCTTTCTCATCATGAATATGGTACAGATTTGCAATGGAAAGATTTTGGGAAGTTGAGATTCAATCCACGGATAATGGTCTCTTTATATTTTGACTTGATAATGAAAAGTTTTGTAATCTTGTTCTCAAACAATTATGACATATAAATCTTTTATCGTTGCTCTTCAGCAAGTGGGAGCCAAATTTACAACTTATCAATTTCTCAAGTGAAAGACTGTCATGTGGCTCAAGCTTAGGAACAATCCCCTCGTCCTCTAGACTCAACTTGGGCTCCCTTATGTTACTAGCATCATTGGTTTCCCTCTCCAAATGGACTCGAAAATTGCCTCACGATCTCATCTGGGATATGCTAGAGTTTGTGTGGAAATGAATCTTGAAGAGCACTTGCCAAATATGATGTATGTCAAGTTCCTAAATGGTAGTATGGTAGTATCGTAGAAGTTGAGATTGAATATGCTTGCAAGCCATCTAATGCACTTTATGCAAGTTACTTGGTCACACTACCTCAACATGTCCTTCGAATCCAAATTAGTCATACACTATAGAGACAATCAAGCCATAAAAGAATCGAGTTTAACCACCCTATGATAAACACGCATGAATCTCGCACTTCTTGTGCCAAGAATCCATTGAGGCCGTCTTCCAACCGATTACCCACTCGATTGCCTTCCAAAGCAACCCATAACATGTTTGAGAACAGTCGAAAGGTCCTAGAACCTCAAAATTGGCCGACAAAGATCACTCTTTAGAATCCATTGAACTTTCCACTACTAAGACTTCCAATTGCTCACCTCTCTAAGCACCGCCAAACCTCTTGGGGTCTGTTCATAACTTCTTTGTTGGCATGCCCATTGATCCGGGAGAGTGATACTCTCGTTCACTTACTACTACATATATAGTTGAAGGGCCTTGTTGCTTGTTTCTACTAGTCTCTTGCCTCAATGTACTTCTCTCTCAGACTTTGCTAAAATATAATACTTGTCCCATATCGAAAAATCAAAAACGCTTAAACCACTTAATAAGATCTTGGGTTACTCCACTTGGCACCAATTGGTTTTAGGATGGAACCTCAATTATCTTAACATGGCATCAGAGTTGGGCCTTTGGTCTACTCATATTTATCCGCGTACGACCCATCTCAAAAGTTAGGACCACGCGTGTTCAATCTTCCGCGTGGAGGGAGTGTTAGAATATAACACTTGTCTTATTTCGAAAAATCAAAAATTGTTAGACCACTTAATAAGATCATAGGGTACTCCACTTGACGTTAATTAGTTTTACGATGAAACCTCAGTTATTTTAATAGACTTGCTACACTTTGATGTTTCTTTGTTTTCTTCTTTGTAATAGTCTTTGACCCATGGTATGTAATTTGTATTATTTAATGAAACATTTCCCTCACTGACTTAGCAAAAAAAAAAAAAAAAAAAAGGTTTGAGGTAATTGAATACAATTGAATACATAACTTAGCTTTGTTTTCTCTATCTTCAAGTTTTTCTTTTTTGCTAAATTAGCAAACAAAATATATTTTTTAATATGAATATGAACAACATGATCGATACCATACCATGAATCTTTTAATAGATCTATGCACGACTATTACTTGGAAATTCCTAATTTCAGTTTTATGCGTGTATACTTATATACGATACAAGATGTTTCTATTTTGCATACAATTACTATTCCACTATATATTAAGTGAAAAATAAAATAGTGACAATGAATAGTCCTACCTTTTCTAATGGTAAGTCACAGCAACAAAAAACATGACAATATGGATATTCATATGCAAGTAATTCTTCTTCAACATCCAGCATGTCCCTAATCATTCTTGTCTTTCACCCGAGGATAAAACCTCTCTCACTCTAGCTTCCTCTTCTTAGAAATCTTTTGCTTTAGCACAAGAAAACAATTTCTTTGGTGATAGTAACATATATGCTTTTTTTTCTTTTAGAAAAAAAACTCAATTGCTAATGGTGATTGGAATTTTTAACGAAGAACATCAGCTTACTTTTCTTATGTTGCTTGCAAGTTGCAACCTCTTCTTGATCATGTTATGTTGACTAGAATCACGCTTGCTAGACCTCAATTGTGCTTTGGATAGAAAAATGCACTTACATTGTTTTCTTTTAAACTAGATGTTTAAGTAGTTGCCAGCTGCTACTAAGTTGTATTTGTTTTACTTTGGTTAGAAATATTAAAGGGTCAAAACCATTTTAGTCCCTCAAGTTTGCTCTAAAGATTAAATTAGTCCCTCAAATTTGTAAAAAGATCAAATTGGTCCCTCCAATTAATTTTTGTTAGTCAAATGTTAATAGTCAAAGGATTGACCGAGTTAAAAGACCATTATATCCTTAGGCAACATATATTATAAAAAAAAATTACAATAAAAGTCTAAATCAGTCTAAAAAAATATAATTCACATCATTTGTGCAGGAAAAAAAAATTAAAAAATATAAGTTCAAACATAAACAAATTAAAGTTAGTAATATATCATTAAAAAATGAACAATCATGATTCATCCTCTTCTCTGGCCGGTACCCTCGCTTTTAATTATATCGATGATAATTATTCATTTTTTAACGATATATTACTTAATTTAATTTGTTTATGTTTGAACTGATATTTTTTAATTTTTTTTTCCTGCACAAATGATGTGAATTATGTTGTTTTAGACTGATTTAGACTTTTATAGTAATTTTCTTTTTATAATATATGTTACCTAAGAATATAATGGTCTTTTAATTCGGTCAACCCTTTGACTATTAACATTTGACTAACAAAAATTAATTGGAGGGACCAATTTGGTCTTTTTTCAAACCTGAGGGATTAATTTGGTCTTTAGAGCAAACCTCAGGGACTAAAATGGTTTTTGCCCAAATATTAAATGTATATTATGTTGATAACAAGTTGGAACTTGGAAACATTAAATATATATTATATTGATAATCGGTTGTAACTTGGTGATCAGAGGTAAACTCCTGACCCCAAGCACAATTACCAAAATACCCTTGGGATGACATATGAAAGGACGTCTACGGGTAACCTCGACTCGAGGCCTATTTCACCTGAGGCCTAGTTTGTACAGCAGAACAGCATCCGAGGGCTCGGGAATGAAGACAAATCTTAGGGGCCTCGGGAAGAATTGTTGTAACTAACTCTGACACAATTGCAGAAAACCAAATAGGAGAGAGAAAATAGAATCTCTCACAAATGTATAAATAACACTCTCACATCCAGAAAAAGGTAACTCATACACACTATACACTTTTCTTCAAGTTTATCTTCCTTTTTCCTCAAGAAAGCTACTAACTTGATAGTTAGAGTGCTAATGTGGACTCAACCCACAGTGCTCTTCTTGCAGGGTCCAGCCTAGTCAAGCTCTCCAGATTTTTCTACCTTAACACTTGGGAATATTAAATATATATTATGTTGATAGTGGGTTGTAACTTGGGAATATTAAATAGATATTATATTGTTAGGGTTGAGAATATTAAATCTATATTATATTATTAGTTGGGTTAAGAATAGTAAAATAAAGATTATTAAAATATATGTTTCGCTTTTAATGGTTAGAATCATTAAAATATATTTATTATTTGAGAATATTAAAATTGTTGTTTGATATGTAGAAATGTATATTCAAATAAGTAATTTTTTACTCAAAACAACTAATGAGAATATACTATATCAATTATTAATTTATTTTTTAACATGTGACCGAATCGTTATGATTCACGATTCGATACGATTTGCGATTTAAAAAAAATAGCATTTCGATTCACAATACGATTCATGATTTAACAACTATGGTAACAACCAACATATCTAAGTGCAGTAACCAATCAAGCTTCAATGAGTTCTAACGTGTGTGACTAGGAATATTCAATGACAACCTCTAACACCACTTGATGGGGATCATGCACAAAGATAGGTAGGAAAATAATATTTCTTAATGTGGGTTGATGAACTTACCTCCTTCACTTTATAAATTAATGGTTACAATGCTTTGGCTTATATATGGAGAAAGCTGAAATATTTTACAACTAGTTTTATACATGAAAATTTGTGTACCCTTCAACAATTGGCATTTGCAAGAAGAGAAACGAAAAAATATCTTCACAAGTTAATCTTGTTAGATGGGCGAAAGACTATAAAAAAAAAAAAAAAAAAAGCCTTTAAAGCTGACACCTACCCCATAGTGTGCGACATGTGACAATTAATCATAAGTTTGAAAATCCTATTTATAGAAAATTAGATCTTACAAGGATTAGAATAAGTATTTTTACTCTCATTGAACTTGTATTTGTACTTGTATTCACCATGACTTGGGCTAGGAACTTGCCAAAAACCCAACAAGTATTTGATTTGGCAGCTCTTTCCAAATAATTATTGACGAGGAATCTTGTTCTAGATTTGGCAGCTAGTTTATCTTCATATTTGAAATTTGTAGGAAGGCTGCTTATAGAAATGGGTACGGCTAAATATCTTAAAGCCTTGTTTTACTCTCAATTCTAGAAAACTCAAAATTCATATCTCTTTCGGAAAGTGGACCTTAGTCCCTCTCGAGCTATTGCAAGTGGTCTTTACAGTTTAAAGGATCAGTTTCAGTTAGCTTACATTTATCATGCATTGCTTTTCCATCTCTAGCTCTAAACTGTCATTTGGATATAGATTTCATTGGGGTCTATAATGAGATTTTTAATTGCATCTACTGAGATTGGAAATTGAAAAACCAAGGTATACTTTCAGCGGAAAATTCTTGAATCCGACTAACTAAACAACTCTCTTCTAGTGAGACCTATTTGATGTGGGTCTCACCAATTGTTATGAGTATTGTTGGGTCGGCTGACCGGATCTCATAGTAACCCATACCTCATAGTAACCCATACTTTAGGGGCCTAAGCAGTTAGGGGAGCTCCAACAGCTCCCCCAAGTGCCAAAAACCATCAAATTTGAGAGAGCTGTTGGTGGTATATAGCTCCAACAGTTCCCCCAAATGATCCCCTATATTTTAGGGGATAAATAATTTGAAATTTAGATCCCCATTGTTGGGGGATCAAATCCCTCCCCCATCCCATTCCCCATAGTTTTTAATATTATAGAAGTATGAATTTTCTATATAGGAGAGCTATTGGAGTAAAATTAAAATAAGGATTCTATAAAATAAGGAATTGGTTAAAAATATGGGAGTTGTTGGAGTGAAACTGAAATAGAAGATCTATAAAAATAGAGAAAATGCTTCAAATTCCCTAAATATAAAAAAAAAATAAGAGAGCTGTTGGAGATAGCCTTATGCAACTGTTACAAGCATTGAATAATGTAAAACCTTTTCTGGACTATATATAAAATAACTTTTCATTGCTTATCTTTCCCATGCTATTCCCTAATTCAAAATCCACAAGAATTTTGAAATTAATGACTTTTGCGATTTTTTTTTTTTGGCTAGGAAAGCAAGAGTGTAGATTAATCACAAAATTTACAAGAAGTGAGACAAAAAGAGGGGACACACAAAAAAACCTCAAGATCCGAGCTACAAAAGAATACTTTCATCTATATTCCAAGCTCTACAAATTAACCTATTTCTATTGCTGTTTCTAAATTTTTTAACATGGTAAATTTGATACCTAATATCGTAAACAACGTTGCAAAACAATGCTTCTTCACTCAAAAAACTGGTTTAATGAAACCTGCAATTCCTATCTTTCCAAATATGAAATATTGCTGCCTGGAAGAAAAGCTTGATGATGAAGACTTGAAGAGATCTTTGGTTGCAGTTGGAGGAAATCCAATTAGATATATCATGCCAAGAATAAAGCCTGGTAAAGTAACTTGACTATTCTAAACCTCTCCTCCAAAGTCTTCTGGCAACCCACAATCAAACAACATATGATCCCTCGATTCAATGCAGTTATTATAGAATAAGCAAAGAGGACTGGTTTGCAAGCCCCACGAGATTAGACAAGCTCTCGTCGATAACTTATCCAGCCAAGCGAGCCACATTCGAAAAGCATGTTTCAGAATATGCCCCTTATACCAAATCTTTGTGTACCATTGAATAGAAGGAAATACGTATCAAGTAGCATTCCATGCAGAGCTAGTAGTGAACAAACCATTCTTACGTAGCACCCAATAGATATGGTCCAACCTATTAGGTTCAGGAGAGATGTCATCGACATTACGGGCAATGAAGTTCATAAAAGGATCGTTTTTGGACCAGTTCCATCGTCCGTTCCAAATAAAATCTTCAACCTTTTCATCAGCACTATACTAGTTGAGCTAAAAAAGAGAAGTGCCAAGCACTTCTTTTAGGCAGCCAAGTGGATGCCATCAGTCAATCCAAAACAGCATGTTGGCACCATCTCTAATTTTGTGAACAATATGAAGCTTAAAAATATCTCTGATAAATAAGAGTCTCTTCCAGTACCAGGTCACATCCGAATAAGGGGTAGTTTCCCATAGATTATAATCTTTCAAGTGATTGGCGAAAATCCAGTCAATCCAGATTTATTTCTTCCTAGTATGAAGTCTCTAGAGATACCGCATGATGACTGCAGAATTCATATCACTCAATTTCTTGAGGCCTAACCCGCCCTCACTATAAGGTCTACTAACAACTTGCTAGACAACTCTTGTCTTTCTCCCATTTCTCACCCTACCAGACCACAAAAAGGAAACAATGTGATATTCAATAAAATCAAGAGTACCCTTAGGCAGCAGGGAAACTCTGGTCCAGTACGAATGGATGTTGTTAAGAACACTATAAATAAGTTGTCTTCTACCTGTAAAAGAAAGCTATTTAGTTGCCCAGCCGTCAATCCTTTTAGAAACTTTATCCACAAGAGAGATGTAATCATTGATATGCAATCTACTGAGAATTAAAGGAATCCCGAGATAGCGAACAGGAAGGGTCCCTAACTTAAAGTTCATGATGTTCTGAATATCAATGGTTCTCTGATTGCTGCAACCTGCTAAGAAGATCTCACTCTTGTCTCTGCAAATATTGAGTCCAGAAAGTTTACCAAACAACGATAAACAGTCACTGATAATTTTAACAACACCTGTAGTAGACTTTGGCAAAATCAAGATGTCATCAGCAAACAAGAGATGACTGACTTTAGTTGATTTACATTTGGGATGAAAGCGAAAATCATTGTTCAGTGCCTAGCTCAAGAATTCTGAAGAGAACTTTCGTACCAATCACAAAGAGATAAGGAGATAAGGGATCTCCTTGTCTCAACCCCCGATATCCTTCAAAGTACCCCTGAGGACTGCCATTAATATTAACAGCATTTGGGTGTAATGATACAACTGTGGATCCACTCAACAAAGATAGGCGGAAAGTTAAGAGCAATAAGAGTTTTCATGATGAAATCTCATTCAATAGTATCTGCCTTAATAGTGCAGCGAGAGCTAATCTTATATTCATCAATTTTAAAATCATAATTTCTTGCATTTTTATCTTCTTCTTTTTTTTCCTATCCCTTTTCAATCAAGATTTAATAATGTAAGTAAAAGCCTTCTCTCTCTCTTCCATCTCCCCTCTTTCACATGTAGAACATTAAAACTCCATTGTTGAAATTCATCTATTTAGGGACCATTCGAGCCAAGCCAAAAATCCAATAAAAGCGCAGATGTGGCTGCATTTATATAGTGTTAGAAGTATAGTTTTCTAATGGAAGCCGAGCAACAATGGTAGCTAGCAATAGTTGAATTAGGATGTCTGAATAAAATTCTTAAAATCTTAATTTGTCAAGTCACTCGTTGAGACCACAAATAAATTTATTTCATCTAAAAAGCTTTTCTATATAACTATTCTTTTTGGAGAATATGAATACAGAGATAATGCAATCAAAAACCAAGATTTGTATAGAAGAATTGGTTGTATAATGTTTGCGCCTGTGGCTTAGATAGAATTTCAACGATTGAGTTGGAGTTTTAACGTTATGTTGGGTTTAAACGCGTGAGATAGAGAAGAGATGGAACAGAGAGAAAACAGAGAATAGATTATGATTAGCTTGGGGACCAAGACTACTTTATATAGACAACCTAATAAGAATCTCACTAAACTTTAATTAGGCTACTATTGGATATCACACATTACAGAGTTCATATTGGATAAGATGTCTTATTAGGATCTTTACTAAAATTGGATCACTTAATTATCCTAATTAGAATAGTAGCCCAAACATAATTATTAATTACGTGTAAATCTATAATAGATTATTAAAAATAATCTCAACACTTACCACACCTTAATCCAGCCTATATTCTTCCCTTCATGGAGTCCACTCTCAATTAAAGCACCAATGTAACAAAGTAAGTCCCAGAATATAACAATTCAACTTCAAAGAGAGAGTTTATCCAAAACATTAATTTATTAAAAAGGAGAAACTCTTGCATTTAAGAATCACCCTTACAAAGGTGAGATTGTTATGTAAGATCATTACTGTATGCTACTTCTTAAAAAAAAAAAAAGCTGCCTAGATTTACGATGCACAAAGAGGAAACGCCAACCCCTAAGATGCCGTATACACCAACTCAAGCATGACTGAACAGTTATTGTGCTACACTATAGGGAGTTGGGTGAAGATAATATGCTTACCAATTTGTGAACATAATACGCTTACCAATTTAGATCGCTACAGTTGGGGACCATCTAGATGCTGTAGACCATTTAGATCTCTAAAATAGCTACTAGAGTGAAGTTAATATGCGAACATGCATTTGGAAGATATTCATTAGTTGTTACTTGTTAATCAATCTACCGTAAGATTGAGTCTATCATCTGGAAATTTTCTTTTGGACTATCATAGTATTGAAATCATCTTGCATGATAAAATTTAAGATTTATAACCCGTTGTTTAATAACGAGAAGGTTGATCATACATGATTTTCTTTTTTTTTTCTTGTTGCGAATCAATTCTTCATCAAGAGTTGGATTCTAATTTTTTTTCAAAAAATGTTATTGACTCCAATTTTTTGGGTCATAGATGCCAAGTTCTTTGCAAAGAGAAAAAAAAATATAATAATAAAAATCTCATTCTCCCCCACCCAATTAATCTCTATATTATCAAATTTATTTAGTTTAGTGGGTAAGCTTTCATATAAAATTTTTACACCCCATATTTTAATAAGAGTACAAGATTGGTCATTTATGGAAGTCTCTCTCTCACTTAGTCACTTCACTCACTCTCTCTCTTCTTTTATAAATATCATGCAATATCAAACGGATTCGAATCATTTTCTAGTCATTATTGTCTCTTAGTGACTAAGAGGTAGATTGCTAAGCATTGGAATCAAATGAAAAAATGAGTCATCAATCTTCAAAATATATTCATCAATTTTAAAATCATGATTTCTTGCCTTTTTATTTTTATTTTTTCCTTTCCCTTTTCAATCAAGATTTAATAATGTGAGTAAAAGCCTTCTCTCTCTCTTCCATCTCCCCTCTCTCTCACACGTAGAACATTAAAACTCCATTGTTGAAACTCCATCTATGATGAATTGATTTTAAGGACCATTCGAGCCAAGCCAAAAATCCAGTAAAAACGCAGATGTGGCTGCATTTATATAGTTTAGAAGTATAGTTTTCTAATGGACGCAGAGCAACAATGGTAGTAATAGTTGAATTAGGATGTCTGAATAAAATTCTTGAAATCTTAATTTGTCAAGTCACTTGTTGAGACCACAAATAAATTATTTCATCTAAAAAGCTTTTCTATATAACTATTCTTTTTGGAGAATATGAATACAGAGATAATGCAATCAAAAACCAAGATTTGTATAGAAGAATTGGTAGGATAATGTTTGCGCTTGTGGCTTAGATAGAATTTCAACGATGGAGTTTTAACGTTCTGCTGGGTTTATGCGCGTGAGAGAGAGAGGAGACAGAAGAGAGAGAGAGAAGACTTTTACTTACATTACTAAATCTTGATTGGAAAGGGAAAGAAACAAAAAATATATATATAAAAAGGGAAGAAATCATGATTTTAAAATTGATGGAAATATTTTGAAAATTGATGACTCAAATCCTTTCATTTGAACTCGACGTTCAGCAATCTACCTTTTAGTCACTAAGAGACAATAATGACTAGGAAAGTATCTGAATGCCAAATCATAGGACCCTATAGATTAACGGAAAGTCATTTAAAATTGAATTTGTACACTTATGAAACTCTAGGACCCTAAAGTCTAGGGCATGTAAAAGTTAAAAAAAAAAAAAAAAAATCTAGGACCTTGAAGTCCCAAGATGAAAATTTATAATCTAATGAGAATAACTTTAAATAGTTTAGGGGAGGTTTAGTAATAGTCTAGTAGTAGATTACTCTTCTTGATAGTTGGGAGATTAAGGTTCGCATTTCATGTTAGTGGGACTGGTGGGGTGTGAGGTAAAAAAAAAAAAAAATACTTCAACACTTTAGGGACTATTTAGGTGTTTGACCCCAATTTTTTTAAATGCATATTCGTGTACAGAAGCACATATTTCTATTGCTCATGGAAGTTTTTCTTGCGATAAACATAGTTGACGTACTGTTTGAAATCACTGGAGTTAGTTGAATGTTTCATGAGTGAAATTCCTATTTTTATTCACAAAAAAAAAAATTCAAAATCCACCCTAGAGAACTCCTTTATGAAGATAAAGATGATGGAAACCAAGCCGCAGTCTTAATTAAGCAATTAAAACTTGTTACGAAACATATAGAATCGTAGTATAAATATAGCATTCGCTCAAGCGAAATGTGTAGAATATCCAAATAACTTACTTTCATTGTATTCACCTGCCAACCAAAACATGAAGGCTCAATTTCCTGCCTCAGTTGTTCCTCTCTCCTATCAAAATTCTGGTCGTGAGGTTGCTCGACGTTCTGCAAATTTTCATCCATGCATCTGGGGAGATTTTATCCTTTCATGTGATTCTAGCCCCACGGTGAAGACTATTAGTTATTTGTTCATTTTCATTCAGTTCTCGAACTTCGTGCAAGTTTAGTAGCCCGTAACGCAATTTACCCTAAATAAGTCAAGTTCGTGTTACAGGAAAATGAATCTCATGAAGAAAGTGACCATGAACTACTAAAAGAAGAGGTGAGGAAAATGCTATTGGCAGCTCCGGGCAAGTCCTTGCAAAAGTTAGAGTTGATTGATGCAATCCAACGCCTAGGGGTGTCTTACCATTTCGAAAGCGAGATTGATGCCACATTAAAATACATTTATGATTTCTATCATGAATGCTTTGAAAAAGATGGCAGTGACATTTATGCTATCGCGCTTCGATTCCGATTACTTAGGCAACAAGGCCATCCTATCACTTGTGGTAAGCAATTGACAGCTTAATTTTTTACTACTACAGCATTACATTGTATCAATATTTCACGCGTCCCTCATATATAACGCAGCTTTTTACTATATACGTGAACGATTTGAAATAAATATATAACCTCTTAGCATACATAGAAACAAGGGTGAAAAGATGACATAAAACATTATCAATACAAGTATATATGTGCAAGGAATCACTTAGATCCTTGTCCATAGAAAACCTGAATTTATCTTCTCATCATGATTCAAGACATGAAGCATTTGACCAGCAAAAAAAAAAAAGTTTTGTTAAGAGTTTTACATGGTGAACTAAAAAGTAAAGAGAATTATTTTCTTCACATAAAAAGATTAGGTGAATAATGAGCTATTAATAAACATGTGTAGACTCAAGACCAAAAAACTTAAGCTTTTGGGTCAATAGTTGAGTTCTATACATATGTATTAAGACCCATTTATTCTCCGGTTCTTTGGGCTGGCCACAACATTTTCTCTTTTAAATGAATCTAGTTATCTTATGCTTAAAAGGTAATAGATAAGAGTACATTGAGGTTTATTAGACAACGAGTTTATATATAGACGTTTCTAAATACTTGACGCAACTTGCATGTGGAGCCACGTTGATATGTGCACCGTGCGTAACCAAAATTATGGAGGTAAATTAGTTTGTTCCCTTGCTTAAATATTTTTCATGCATGGCCCCTTTCTTATCTCAAATCAAGTTTTTGGTTTTGAACCAGACGTGTTCAACAAATTCAAGGATACGAAGGGAAAATTCGATGAAGCTCTATCAAGCAACGTTCTAGGAATTCTAAGCTTGTATGAGGCAGCTCATCTTAGAGTCCATGGGGAAGATATTCTTGAGGAAGCACTAACATTCACCACCACTCACCTTGAGTCCATGGTGTCCAACCTGAGCAATTTTCTTGCAGCACAAGTCATTAAAGCTCTTAAGACTCCAATTAGATTGACGATGCCAAGACTTGGAGCGAGAGAGTACATATCAATATACCAAGAAGATGAACTACATAACGATGTATTACTTAAGTTTGCCAAATTGGACTTCAACATATTGCAGAAGATGCACCAAAAAGAACTAAGTCGTATTACAAGGTAATTAAATTTCTCGACCAGTAATAAACTTTGAGTTGAATAAAGTATTTTAGTTGTATATTCAATAACACTTTTATAATTTTTAGGTGGTGGAAAGACTTGGACGTCCCCAAAAATTTCCCTTTCGCAAGAGACAGATTAATAGAGTGCTGCTATTGGATAATAGAAGTTTATTTTGAGCCTCAATATTGTGTTGCTAGGAGAATATTAACCAAAGTATTTAGTATGACTTCCATTATCGATGACATTTACGATGTATATGGAATATTTGACGAGCTTCAACTTTTTACAGATGCGATTGAGAGGTTAATTCAAATCCCTTCATTTTTTTCCTTTTTTATAAAAAAAAAAAAAAAAATCAGTAGGTATTTGATATTTGCTCGACTAATCTCATGGGACCCTAAAATTAACAACCGAATAAACCTCCAGTGACCCTGAGGGAAGTCGAACTGGCGACCACTGGTTACACCCTCAAGATTTTTACTAGTTGAGCTTAATTCAAATCCTTTATCATTTTCAACTTGATTTGCAGTTGGAATATTTCTGCCACACATCAACTGCCGTCATACATGAGACATTGTTATCTTGCGCTACTGGATGTTTACACTGAAATAGATCAAGAATTGGCCAAGCAAGGCAAATCATACGCCACATACTATGCAATAGAAGAGGTCAGGATTATAATATTGCATCCTTTCCATAAATTAGCAGTGGACTATATTTGATTCCCATTATTTCAATTAATTTTCAGATGAAGAAATTAGTTAGAGCATATTTTGAAGAGGCTAAATGGTATCACACGAACTATGTTCCGAAATTCGAGGAGTATATGAATGTTGCACTTGTATCAGCGGCTTACATGATGCTTGCAACAACTTCATTTGTTGGAATGGGAGACATACTAACACAAGAGGTCTTCGAATGGGCATTTAGTGAACCTCTAATTATTCGAGCTTCATCAATAATTGGCAGATTAATAAATGACGTGGCAAGCCACGAGGTAAAACAGACGAATATTTGAAATATTTTTCGATAATTTCACTTATAGTCCAAAAAGCTTTTAGTAAATACTTAATTTTTTTTGGGTGTAAAGTAATACTTAATTATGTCCGCCACAATCATTTTCTATCGCTTAATTTGAAATTATTCCTGCTGATTCTTTGTCATTATTATCATCCAATTTTGGTGAATCCTAAATTTAATTTATCTTGGTACAAGTTATATTTCTTTACTGCATGACATAGGAATTATTGGTTTACTGAAGAATAATAAATGATAACAATTATAAGTTAGGTCACATAAATGTAAAAGTTGAGCATGAAAGATTTTAAGTTAGTCACATAAATGTAAAAGTTGAACATGAAAAATTTTAATAAGAATTCTATTATCTCCTATGATATGAGTTATAGTTTGATTATTCTCTTATGTGATTTAAAATCTATGTTTTAAATAAATATAAAATGGTTAATACCACTTTTAGTCTCTTATTTTTGCTCTTATTGACACTTTGGTCCCTTATCTTCAAACGTGCTACTTTTCAGTTCCTTATCTTTTAAATTTGGGACATCGTTAGTCTTATTTGCTAAATCTGTTAATTTTTGGACGGAAATGGCACACTTCGGACCAAATTACCCTTGCAAATTGGGGAAAAAAAATCACATGTGCCGCGCACGTGCTATTCCCGTCCAAAAATTAATAGATTTAGCAAATAGGACTAGCGGTGTCCCAAATTTAAAAGATAAGGGACTGAAAAGTTGTACTTTTGAATATAAGGACCAAAGTGTCAATGAAGGCAAAGATAAGGGACTAAAAGTGGTATTAACCCAAAATAAAATCATGTTTTCCATTCTTTAACCAAGAAGAAAGAAGTCAATTTTAATCCAAATATAGTGCCTCTACTCTTTATTTTGATAAGCTTATTTCACTCTCCAACGAAAACTAAAGGAAAGATAGTTAAGATGGTTTCAAGAAACACAAAGGCTTCGTTCTTGATTATCTTTTCAAACAAGAAGAGATTACCACTAAAGTTTCACGAGTTAATTTTACCATTTTGTCACTGATTGTCACATACTGATCTAATATAATATGCAGTTTGAGCAAGAAAGAGGACATGTGGCATCAGCAGTTGAAAGTTATATGAACGAGCATTGTACCTCAAAGGAAGATGCTCTCGTAGAGTTTCGCAAACGAGTTACAAATGCATGGAAAGATATAAACAGAGAATGCCTTGACCCCATTGTTGTACCAATGCCAATCCTCACACGAATTGACAACTTGACTCGAGTATTACATACCGTATATAAAGATAATGATGGGTATACTCATTCCAAGGTCATGCTTGAAAAAATCATTTACCTGGTGCTTGTCAACCCTGTGAATGTATGATTTATACTTCTTCTTGGTTCATTATCATATTTGTATGCCAATAAAGCATAATGTTATGTATGTTGTGACAATGTATTTTAAGTATTCCAAATAAAAATTTGGACCTCTTTTATCTAATAAGCTCAAGAAAATTGAATAAAATTTTAACATATTACTTATCTCAGTTTTTATATTGTGCAAGTTAGTATGCACTTGGCAATTATATGTTGGATGTATTCCTGTGATGTATTTCAATTATTGTGAAAATTGAATAAAAATCAGTTACTCTTTGATATATATCATCTATTGAAAACCAAAAATTAAATTGTATTACTAGTGTTAGTAGTTCAGTTGTACAGTAAAACTTTGATGCTGCAGTGTCCTAGATGTATGTATGCATGCTTGGGTTGATGCAAAGGAGAGAGTCAAAGAATGTTGTAATGTTATACCTAACAAAAGATAGAGACGAGAGATAGGGTAGGCAGATCAGGCGAGAGAATTGATGATGGAGACTTTGGAAAAGGACTAGAATAGATAAGGTAGAGAAGGTAAAGAGAGTAGTAGAGTACAAAGATCATATAACCAAGGTGTGTGAGTTATTAGATTTTTTTTTTTTTTTTTTTTTTTGCTTTTTTCTTTTGCAAGGCTAATGAAAGATTATTTATAGAAATCCTTTGATTTTGTGGTTTAAGTTAATCCTATTGTCACATAGACTTAAGTTGATTCAAATCTTGAAGAAATTTAATACATAATATGGATTCTTCATAAACTGAATTAAATACTAACTTTATAGTATATGCAGAATAGTGTGTAGCAATTTGCCATATTAGTTCCACCGTATAGAAGCCGCTAATCGAAATTCAAAGTACCAATTCGACTTTGAATTATTTGCCACAACTTAAGAACCCTTTGATTTGATTAATACACTTAGTAAAAATGGTAGAGAGTATTTTAGATAGAAAAGCCATAGAAGAAGACACTCTGTCTTCTTTCTCTTAGAATTGACACGTTCAGTTATCTTTTTCCTATTTCTATATTTGGAAATAGGATAGGAAGTTATGGAAATAACTTCCCATAACTTCCATAAACCCATACTAAATGGGTCGGGCCGGGTCAACCCATATTGGGCAACCCAGCCCCAAAATCTAACATCTCCCACTTGCACAAGATGGGTAGACACATATCCACCACTATATCTCTCTACGACCTTGTCGGGAACCATCATCAAATTCATACGGGCAAATAAGTCGTGCAACCCTCGAGCACACAACAAGTGAAAGCTCATACCATGCACCCGTTATGGATGACATGGGAGCTACAGTCTTCAATGGAAGAAAATATCTCACTGTACCCTAGACCAATTTTAAGTTCACAGCAGTCAACACACACCTTATCCCTCGTAGGCTATGTTTGACCTTTAAATCTCAAACATGTAGTCATAGTTATGTTCAATCACAAACATTGTATAACTGGTCGACCAATGAACACATGTGAACCCAGATGCGAACAGTCTTCCTTTCGCACTAATATCCTTCTAAGTCAAGTCAATCGGTTTCTCGGACATGTCCCATATGATCGAATCTAATGTGATCTTTTAAGTGACATACCAAAGTAACTAACATTAAACTTGACCTATCAGAATATGAGCGTAGGCCACTAAGTGTACCCCTAATAAGCATTTATTGCTTCAAGAACTCACAGTGGTGAAGCAGGGATTCATTCACTCACTTCCTTTTACGGTCACAAAGCACACATGGTATGAAACATGTGTTACGGTGTGACTTCCCTTATAAGGGGCGTATGTCTTTACCTAAATCAAAACACCGTACAGATCTTTGTTTAGTTAACACTCAGAAACTAACATGAATCCTCGAACTTAATATACTTAGTAATCAAGGTTTTAAATCTGGCTACAAACAGGTTATATGGACCGTGAGAATCCATATCGACCTCATGTCAGTCTTTAATTGTAACATATACAATTAAGAGGTCTCATCTTAATATTGTCACAGAAACCAATTCCAAACCAATACTTAAGGCGACGTATCTTATATGAGTATAGTATTTCTCGACAAATACTAACCAACTCATATCGTCTTATCTCTGCACGCTCTCACTGCGCCAGAGGCGATTGCTCGTGTGAGAGAGTCAATCTCATCAACCTGTTGACATACTTTTTGATGCCAATCTGTGCTAGCATACTCATACTCGATTTCTTCCAAACTTATCACAAAGACAAGGCACTAACCAAACACATAAAGAAAATTTTGTTCATTATGAACTGGCATCAAATACTCACTAGTATGAATACATTAGTAATTACACAATACTTTACAGAACATCAATATCAAGTCCTACGCAATCCTAGAGATTCTACTACAACAAATACATATCTCTACATATGAACTTATCGAGTGGGTCACTGCCATCTCTTGCGTAGGTGAATGTTCTACAGTCACTTCCTTTTATGACACAAAGCCATAATATCTATATACTAAGTCTCGCCATGAAATTTAGGATCCTTAATATAGGCGATGGATAATTAATGGACACAATAGATCGTCATTACTTGTCTAGCAACTGACTCATCTCAAGTCCATCATAATCTCTCGAGCTATACTGCCTTTTGCATAGTTGTTGAGCATGCCACACAGCTCAATTTCCACAGTTGACAATACTATGCATATTTGTTTCTTGCCATTCCACAAAGGCGTGCCATTGACCAGCAAGAAAACATAAGAGGTAACTTTACGCTCATCTGGGTTATCACCCAAATTAGCACTTGTGGATCTCTACTGATAGAGATCAACATTTCAATGGCATAGGCAAAATCTAAGTTACCTTTCAAATACCTCAAGATCTTTTGACAATGCTCTAACAAACTTGTCTAAGACTTTGATTGATAACAACATATCAATTCCATGGCAAGAACGAATATCTGGCCATGTACATACCACAATATATACAGGGTTTCTCATGATGCTTGAATAAGGAACATTTTATCTCATCAGTCTATTCTGGCATTGGGGACACTTCCCTTCGCTTAGGCTTTATCCCTCAGTTACAGGAGCATCCATAGGTTTGTAGACTTACGCGTTGAGTCATTCAAGAACTTGCTTGACATATGACTCTTGCAACAAAAACAAGAATCTTAGATTGACCTCTCTGGATCTTGACTCTTAAAACATAAGCTACTCCACCAATGTTCTTTATCCCACAAAGTTAAGGACAATTAACCACTTCCTGATAGTGACTATATATTCCTTGTCATTTCTGATCAATGATATCATCTATCTAGAGAGATAAAACCACATATCTACTCTCAGATCAATTGACATATACACATATGCCTTATTGAACCATTTGAAGATCATACATAATAAATTATTCTTACATTTTTTCACTAAGAAACATCACCTTTACATCCATCTGATATAATTTGAGGTTCAATTGGGTGACATGATCAGAAATAGGTGAATAGAGACAAACCTAACAATGAAAGAAGGTTTACTTGCAAGTTATACCTTCAATTTGGGTACAATGTTTAGTCACTAGCGAGTTTTTATTTGATATTAAATCCAATTGTTCTTTCATTGATTTTCATCCGACTTTCCCTTACAAAAAAATAAGAGAATTTCAGCCACTATCTAAGATCCATCATCATCTTAACTAGTAATCAAATGAAAAACTTATTTTTATAATCACTCGGTAGTGAAACGAACTCACATTGATCACAAAATAGATTCGAGTTGATCAAACCGAAACAGATTTGAGTTGATCAAACCGATATTACTATTGCAAGTGAACATGATCCACAAACCGGTTTATGAGACAAACTCACTTTGATCTTGAAACAAATTCAAGTGGACCAAACCAAACCAAACGTGTTTCTCTCCCACTTGGATCAGTGAACGGAAACAAATCCTCATTTCAAGTGAAAATTTGTGAGAGATAGGACCATTATGAGTATTCAAGTCAGAAAACTGAATCTCCTACTAGGAAATTCTATATTCAAGAATGTTGAGTTCAGACACACTCTCACTATCTGTTTAGCAATGAATATTCCCTTTGGAGCGTTCAAAGTACCAAATAGAAATACACATATTTCCTTTTGGTTTAAATTTCTCAAGCTCATGAGAAACGTGATGAACAAAAGTAGTCAACTCATATAGTCATAAGTCATCACGGACTAGTTCACCACCTGTCCATGACGCATAGAGTGTTGAAGTGACTGATTTCTAGGGCTCTCGGTCAAGTAGATATCTATGTGGCAGTTATTTATTCTCAACACAAAATTGAGAAAACTACATGAGCCAACATATACTTAACCACATCCAATAAGGTTTTATTCCTTCTTCTACAACGTCTCATAGTTGCGAAGTGCCAAGAATATTTAGCCCTCACGCCATACCTTTTTCGTCACAAATTGTTTTGAACAAATCAAATCAATATCACCGAACTAGATCGGTTCTCAAAGATTTCTCATTATGTTGGTTTCATTCTCAACATGATTAGAATATCGTCCAAAGCAGTTAAATTTCGGACATGTGAGAACAAAAAGGGCAAGACCAACACTTGTGAAAGCTTTGAGAAAAGTAACGAAATGTGAGGCCTCATGCCTCTCCCTATCATTCTTTGGACCATAGATTTCAGGATGAATTCAAGACAATTGAAAACTAGCTTGCAAGCCTTCGCCAAACATTTTTATTGTGGAGTTATTAGCTAGACAACTTGTACACAGGGGCAGATAGAATTATGCAAATCACAACCTCAAAAGACCTTTTCTTGCGAGTCTGTTCATTCTATTTTGCTCAATATGCCTAGCTTGTTATGCTACAAATTTCAACGATATAGCGTTAAAAACACATATTTATATAGCAATGGTTCTTCATGTTCAGCGTATAGAACAAGAAGACCATCCATAATATATAGCCATATTTATAATGAGTTGTTCCTAACAATTTGACTGAGTTATATATATTCGAAGTTGAGAACCTAATCGTAAGAGGATTTTCTCCATAGACCATGTATTTCTAGAATATGAGCTTATAGGATGCATGGAAAAAATTAGAGTTTGACCATCACATAGTGGTAGCTAACAAGTGCCGATGCCCTTGTCTTCAACTCTCGGATTATGTCCTACAAACATCCACCGTAATTCACCCAAAATTTAATGGTATTGTAAATGCTCCTTCATGTCTAGTTATAGGCTTAGAGGCTTAGTCTTCGGCTCAAGGCAATTCCGAGCTTAGTGACCGTTCTTATGACAATTGTAGCACATAGCTCCAATTTGTCACATATACGTTTGACCTTCTTGGCCTCTCAGTCAGCTTATCATTTCTTTTTATCATTGGAGTCATTGCCCCTTGTGCTTGGATCCTCATGACCCTTGTTTATTGGACTTAGCTACATAAGCTTGACCAATGGCCTAGATGGCTAAGAGGCGTTATCTTCAATCTCTAGTTGACATTTTATGTTTGGAACGTCTGAACATTCCTATTGTACATCATGTTGACAATTATGTGCACTCAGCTAAATGGAAATAATACGATGACAACTTGCACTAGTTGTTCATTAGTGAGAATGTGGCCAACTGGCTTCGGTTCTCTAATTATGTTCGATATCTCGAGAATGCTACCTCTCAGTAGCATTGGGATACTTCTAGCATCTGTCGAACTTGATTATAAGCTGACTTAGCTTAGAAATAGAAATTCCACTGAATTTCTCTTTCAAGCTTTCAAAATCCCCACATCAGTAGGTCTTACTAAGTAATGAGGCAATATGCATAATGCTCAGCAATGTGATGCAATCATTAGCATTTTTCCAACTCGATAGGCTTCTACCTCTTATGCGGAGTGGTGTTTTCACCCTAATGGTTCACCACAACATAACTCAAGCACCTATTTGTTCCTCAAGGATATTTTGAACTATATGATGCCAGGTTCAGCAATCATCACCGTTCATTTTTCCTTTGGTTGAGGGCAAAGATGATATTTTGGCTATTAGTAGTAATAACCACAACATAGACATATTTTGGATGTTTGATACTAGCACATTTAGTTGTTTAATTCTACTTGAACAAGTATTTAAATGTAATAAAGTGACATAAGATATAGTACCAATACATTGTAGTACGACCTGCCAAATGCTATATTCAAATGTCACAATTATCACAATTAATCCTATTTGAGTAGAAACATTAGTTCCGTATATGAATTACATAAATTCACATGTGTGAGAACTAATAGTTCTAGATTAGAATCACACCAATCTCAATCTTAGAACTCCTACTCAGATAAAGGATTAATAAACTAATTATTAATATAATAACATATGCAGTACAAGATTATAATAAGAGAATGATGATAAATACAAACATTATCATGAGATGAACATGAAAAGGTATTTAACATACAAAATTAAGTACTCCTCAATGTTCTCTATTCATTTAAAACTCGGCCTGGTCCACAAGAATTAACACATTCAATTCTCTTTACACATGTAGAACATGACTATTAGGCACATAGAAGCTATCTCAAACTTAATGAGATCCAAAAGACATATTTTGGTTCTATGTGTTAAGAGAAATAAGGGTGCGGTCTGACATTATGCATGAAACCACATATGACTATCACATGCTCATCAAATTATCCCATCACATAATTATAAAAATAAGAAGATTTAAGGGATAATTATTTTGGGCCCACAACAATGTGTGTTCATATGGTCAGTAGTGTTGGGAGTATTTCTCGCTGTTTGTTTAACTCGCACAATCCTCAAATGACTACTAAAGTCCTCGAGAAAATAAACAACTTTAGTATATAATGGTCCAATCAATTCATTTCAAAAATTAATAGTGCACATAGCATCTATTAATATTGTCCACACCAAGTTGTATGATGAAATGATATCAATTTCATACTATGAAATGAAATTACAAAAATTTCATGTCACTTGTTGCAAAGATTCCAACGTAATTACACAAATTTCAGAATTTAAATAAAATTACAAAAATTTCATGCTCCTAATCGTAAATATTGCAAGGAAATTACACAAATTTTAGGCATTTATATGAAATTACAAAAATTTCATGCCTATATTAATAATAATTACAATTGAATCACAAAGAAATTTGAGCAATTAAATAAAATCACTCATAATTTCATGTCTAAATTGAAATTAATTTAAATTATATACTTGCTCTGCGAGAAATAGGAGCCAAAAACACAATTATTACAAAGATAATGGCCCTAATTGAGAACATTAGGTAAAAAACTAAATTACCACTAAGGTAATGGGCCAGATAAAAAATAATACATAGTTATGGGGTCAAACTATAAATAATATAAATTTTTGGGGTCAAACGATAAATAACACAAAGTTATGAGGTCAAACCATAATTAACACAAAGTTATGAGGTTAAACCATAAATGACATAAAGTTATGAGATCAAACCGTAAATAACACAAAGTTATGGGGTCAAATCATAAATAACACAAAGTTATGGAGTCAACCAATAAATAAATAAAATAATACAACATATGTATTAATAACCTTTTTTTTTAAAAAAAAATGCCAACCCAAGTCGAGCCGAGCCGAGCGGTAAGCCGAGCCACAAGCCGAGCCATGAACTGAGTCGAGCCGCGAGTCGAGCCGCGAGTCGAGCCACGAGCCAGCTCATAATATATGGCTGTTATTGAGAGTTGCTGAATAAAATAATTAATTAAAAACTAATTTTAATTAATTAATTAATTAATTTTTTTCTTTTAAAAAAAGGTGCACATGGCCACGTGGCACAACCTCAGTTTGCCACGTGGCCCACTCACTTTCTTAAGTAAGACGTGATTGAACCATGTTCAATCACGTCTGACACATGATTCAAAAGAAACATTGTAATAATTTATTTATTTTTTTAAAATGACTTTGCCACGTGTCCACTCACTATTGGGCCACGTCGACCGATGACAGACCATGTTCTGCCAATTCTCACGATTTCCAATGCACACATACAACATCAAGAACACACAGTTGCGATAAAAATTCCAGATTTACATAAAAACTAAAAAAAAAAAATCATATCTTATGCGTTTCTAAGCCAAAATTAACGAATAATATATCAACGGAAAGCTCTCGACGAGCCCGTTCTAACAGTGCCAAATACATAATTTTTGGAGCATGATACTGACATGAAAAGGGCGAAAACAGTGACAAAAAAACGCAGATAAAGTGTTTTAATCAGTTTGACAATCAAACCTTTAAAAAATTCGTAATAAATTCATTACATAAAGAAAAATTACAAAATTTATGCTGTTAGAATCTTTGCGACAAGCACTTTCTACTAGTACCAAAATTATACATATTCTTGATACTTTTCAGAAACGTAAATTAAGAAAAAAGTATTCCAATAACACTCAAATCGTAATAATTCTACGGAGAACCAATGATATGGCTCTGATACCAATGAAGAAATTTAATACATAATATGGATACTTCATAAACCGTATTAAATACTAACCTCATAGTATATGCAGAATAGTGTGCAGGAATTTGCCACGTTATTTCAACCGTATAGAAGCCGCGAATCGAAATTCAAAGTACGAATTCGAATTTGAATTATTGGCCACAACTTAAAAACCCTTTGATTTGATTAATACCCTTAGTAAAAATGGTAGAGAGTATTTTAGATAGAGAAGACATAGAAGAAGACACTCTTTCTTCTTTCTCTTAGAACGTATACGTTCAGTTCTATCTTTTTTCTATTTCTATATTTGGAAATAGGATAGGAAGTTATGAAAATAACTTTCCATAACTTCCATGGACCCATACTAAATGGGTCGGGCCGGGTCAACCCATATTGGGCGACCCAGCCCCAAAATCCAACAAATCTAATTCATTATCTGAAAAACTAAGACCTTGATCGAGGCTAGATTTTGACCAACAAAGTGAGTAGATTTCGCTTAAGTGCTATCAATCTTCTCATATTGCTCGTTAATTATTAATAGTACTAGTATTTCGTAAAGATGACAATTATTACCCAATTATCAATTTACAGTGAATAGGTCCAAAATGTCCATGCTCCTCTAATGATCATCCTCATTTTCCCATGAACATTTTCAGGTTTTGTTTGACCATTAGCGGAAAAAAATATAATTGAAAGAGGAACAAGAGTGAAGTAATTATTTTTACCTCTATTTGTTAATATGGTTTTCTCAGTTTAATATATGCAATAGCTATGACCATGACCAATTGATTAATTATCAATTCAAACTAAGGAATCGATATATTTATCAATGTCTCCATGAGTTACAGTTATGGATAGCTAATGTGATTTTTTTTCTTAACGTGATAATTCAGTTAGCGGAGCCTAACTATCAATTATGACTGATTTACTAATACTCTGCTTTTGAAGTCTTGATAAGATGTTTCATCACCTCATAGTCTTGTAAAATGACATATACTATCAATATAGTCAGGAAATGGGGTAGATATATCTAGATTTTAATCCTTTGATTTTCTTTATTATCTTTTTCCTCATGAATCTAGACGAATCCTTAATTTGTTATTTTGTGCATTATTAGATTGTATGCCCTAAAAGTCAATTAATTTTAGGACAAAATAATTATATTATTTATTTAATGTAGGAAGTTTATTTAAATTACCTTTAATGCAATTAATTTAAATAAAAGTCCTTAAAATAATATTTATAAATTATATCCTTAAGGGTAAGGATATGAGTGACATAATCTATATTCATAAATATATTCTAAAAGTAGTTCCCAATTGTAGAAAAAATTAATTGGACGTTAGTTTATCCAGTTAGATTGGATTACAATTTACTATTCAAATAATATGAGATATTGATTACATGGATTAGTCAATAATTCGTTGTACAATGTAATAATGTGATTACTCCTTAGACTTTAGACACAACAGTTATCTTGTGTTAGAGATACCGTAATTTGCTCGTGCAATTAAACTAGTCCTAATCAAATATTAGATACTATACTCAGTGGTTACAATCTATTCCGGCATAGAGATAGGTGTATGTAGATACGGAATCTGTCAATTAGGGATCCTATGCAATCTACTAATCAAGTAACTGGAAACCCTTGGTCAAGGTAGAATAGTGGAAGTCATTCCACGAATTATTCATAAGTTACCAATTAAATATATTTGGACATATGATTGAGTAGTAGAGTTTGATGACCCTATTCATGACTCTAGCTCAATCGGGATGATTTAGATAGAAGGAATTGATTGAATGGTAATTACTTATTGAAAGGGTTCGTATACTTACAATTCGTCATTAGTTGGGTACTCGTGATATACTACTAGGTGTCACTCACGACTTGCAAAAATAGAATTAAAAGAGTTTTAATTAAATATTAATGGGATTAATATTGTTTCGCTGCCAATTAATTTTGAACCCAAGATGTCACACACAAAAGAGATCCGAAAATTAGTCAACAAGAAAATTAAGTAAATTAAATAGTGGAAGGATCCAATATTTAATTGAACTTAAAACTAATTAGATTGAATTTTTAGTCCAATCAATTTATCAGTCCAAGTCCAGTGTTTAGGTTTGGCTCAAGAGCTAGCCTTAATATGTCCAGTGTTTCCTATAAATAAGAAACTATGACAGACAAGAAAAGCTAGTATAAATCCTGTCTTTCATAGCAAATAAACATTTTATAAAACTCATAGTGAGGGTTTCGCTGATTGATTGTTCGGATCTCGTGTGGATACTTTCGGAGGCTTCACAATTAGGAAGTTCTGATTCGTTCAATCTCTACATCGAATTCAACATCGTAAAGGCAATCCTAAAATCCTTTAATGCGTATTTAATGATTGATTATTAATGCATGATAATAATCTACGTAATTGACCATGAACGTGATGCATGATTTTTTATATTTTTCACTGTGTTTTACATAATCAAAGATTTTTAAATACCATGCACAATTCCCAATAATGGTATTAGAGTCACCGTTCATGTCTTTTACGTGGTTATTCGATTTTAGCACAAATAGCACAGTTAAAGTATTAATTATAGTTTGTGAAACTATTGTGAAAATTGGTAGGTTACGAATCTATGGATTTTATGCCCATGAATTTAATTGGATTAAACTTTAGCCCAAAAGGTTTTTCCCCACAATCAATTTCACAAAAGTAGTTTTGTGAAATTACTTTATTCTGTTTCATTAAATGTTGTTTCTGAAACTTTATTTTTTATTTTTATTAAATTTCAAAAGTGATTTATCAAGAAATTGTTCAAAATTGGTTTTGCGACTGTTTTTATTTCTGAAATTTTTCAACCAAAAAAAATGGTTTGAAAATCAGATTTTTAAATAAGCCCTCCTAGCCCCTTCATCTTCCTTGACACAGTAGCGTGAAGACAATAATGTCAACACATCATTGTCTCTTCGGAGTTTGTTGTGAGGAGCAGCAACGTGTTGTTCCTCACTAATGTTTGTCCACGAGAAGCAGCTGTTCCTCCATCATAGGTCGGTAAGGGCATGGCAGCAGCCATGAGAGACAGGTGAAGAAAAAAAGGGTAGGGGCCGGCACTGTGAGGGAAAAAAGGAAAAAAAAATTGTCTTCTGATTTGGGTAGGTTTTCAAACCCGACCCGAATCCAAAATGGGTTGGATTCGAGTATGGATCTAGACCCCATACCTAAATCCAAGGTGTTCGGTGTTAGGGTATATTTTTGTTTTATTATTTTCTTAATACTTTTGGGTTGTTGGGCTATACTTGGGCCACTTTAAATCTGAATTTACATTCACTGGCTTGAGTTTAATTTGACCATTTTGAGAAATCTAAATTTAAGTAAAACAATTGTGGACTTGATTTGCAGTTTGGGTTGAGCTTCAATTAAAGGTTTTTTTTTCCTTCCTTGGGCATCATGGGCATATGTTTAGTTGGGCTTAAAATCCAGAATGCAATAAATAAAGAGTTGAACTTTCATTTTATTGTGTTGCCTAGCTTAAATTAGTTTGTTTGACAAATTAATTGATGGAAGCCCAAAATAGTAAGTTTGATACTTTAAAATTAAATATAGTTTAGTTATATTTATATTTAGATAAATATTAGATGTTTATGGATTTAGGAAATTAATTGTGCTATACCCGTAGTTAGTTTATTAAGTAATTACTATAAATATAATATGATTATATTTATTTAATTTTGAGATATTAAAGGATCCAAATTAGTAAATGAGTTTATTAGTTGGATAAATCTAATATAATGTGATTATATTAGGCTAAATAGTTGTACTATATTCATGGATTACTTTTTATTAATTACTATGAATGTGGGTGATCATGGACTAGTCTTATGGGACTATAATTCTTTTTAAGGTGGACACTGATAGGGTTTCCCTCTCTAGTCTCTGATCAATGACTTCTGAGACTAAAAAAGGCGATAAAGTTTATTCTCTCCCCTTTGGAACCCTTTAGGGTTTTTCTCTATCTCCTAAGAACCCAATGGTTCTCTACATTTTCAAGTGTAGCCTTCAACGGCTACACTTCCCTCTAAACAACTCTTATCAATCTCATTCCTTTCAAAAAAATGGAATCCCTCATCGATTTTTTTTTTTATTATCAGTACCCTGTGATGAAGATGGTTTACATATGATTTCACCTCACTGTTTCTTGTTCTCGTTTGTGACTATGTTGTATGTGAAAGTTGTTTCCTACTGGTGTTTTTCACTTTTGTAGTGGTAGATTTGATTTGGGCTTTTCGTCTTCACATGTATCATACCTAGTCAGATCCTTTATGCTTGTTGATGTCTTGCCCAATAGTGGGTGCCATATGTCATTTCCTTTTGTTGTTTTTCACCTCAAAGACAATAAATCTAAGATGCAGTATGCATCTCATATCTTCAGATCTATTTTGTTTGTAGTTGTCTTGTTCTCAGGTTGGCTTTGTTTATTTGCTTATATAATTGTAGCTAACCTTGAGACTTTCCCTGAAGATGTGTTTCCTCACTTTCAACATTTTACCATTTTTTGTCACTCTAAGGCTTCATCTATAAATTACTGGCAACCTTGTTGGTCATGTGTTCTTGTCCCCGCATTTGTCCTTTCCAACTGTGAAAGAGATAGGGTAGTCTTAGCCACCACTTGTTCAAGTCTGGGGCTCTGAGGGCCCGTTCCATTGCTTGGAATGTTTAGACCATTTAGGTTTTATAAATCATAGGTTCATCCTCTATCCGAGTTGATGAGTCATGCCGAACTCATTTTAGTGTTTTGTATTTTATGCTCCCTTTGAACTATTAGAACTCTGCGGATTTACAAGGGCCTTTTTCTATAGGTATTGGTTTGGTGATTATGGATGTTGCTTCTGGTTTGATGGCGTTGTGGTGGTCCCTTGGTTTTTGATGGGACTTATCCTCTTTGGACGTGGGTCATCACTAGTGGTATTTTCTTGGCAGTCAGCTTTTAGGGTTTTACCTTTTGTCTGGGCCAAATTGTCTTGGACCTTTCATGTTAAGATTGCTGTATGGGCTATGACCCAATGTTTTGTTGTTTCTTTGTTCAGAGCCGTGGCCCACTCCATTTGTCAAATCACTTTTGGACTTGGACTTGTTTGTATTTCTCTTTAAGTAATGAAATTCTCTTCTTGACCCAAAAAAAAAACTAGTCTTATGTGTATGAATGGATGATTTTATTTATTTACCCATTTTGGATTTTATGTAATAATTTAAAATGGACTTGCATACCTCTTATCCCATTTTTAAAGATGTAAAACCACTATTGTCATTTATGTATCCCCACTAGATTAGAAATCTATGTACATAAATATAATGGAAGATCAAGATGAAGACAACAAGAGTTGGTGGGACCGGTTCGCGAAAGAAGTTTTGTGACGCAGAGGAGGAGCAACCTATGTATCTATCTTATGGGTCCCCTTTATTTGATTTAAGTATTCAACCTAGTGGCTCAGTATTGGCCCAAATTAGCCTAAGAGAGGGGTGATTTAGGCTTACAGAGGCAAATCACTACATTAAAAATTATAGAATTCAATTGCTATGCTCACTTTGACCATTTATCAAACACCTTGTAATCTAGCAAGTTATAATGCACAAGAAGTAAAGTAAATAGAGTAGGGAGAAAGAAATCAAACACAGTATTTTTAAGTAGTTTGAACTCCCGAAAGCCTAGTCCACTACCTAAGGTCTTCCTCCCCTTAGAATTTTCACAAACTCCACTAGAGGTTGCATGCTTCTTCCAATGTTGGTGAAATACAAACCAACGTACAATCTCACTCTTGAATCCACAAGGGCATGTACAACAACCCTTGAATCAATAAGAGTCAACCAAGGTCTTTTTAAATGTAGGTAAGACCTCAAACCTACAACTTCTACCTTTTGAATCCACAAATAATTTTTTTACACTCATCTCTTTACAAGGATTCTCAATCCTAATCTAAAGCCCAATGAGTGTATACAATACAAAGAATTGATATTATAATGAAACACAACAAAACTCAGTGAGTAGATAATACAATTGAAAGCTCTTTTGAATGCTCATAGGATTTGCACATTATAAGCTCAAGCTTGATGCATTTTGATGTTTTAGATGAACAATATAAGCTTAGCATCAAGGGAAAATGTATGGAAGAGGTCTATTTTGAAATGGGTGAGTTTTGGTATAAAAAGAACAAGAAAACGGCTCTTTAACGACTAGTTTTTCAATTTTCAAAAAAAGCCAGGCGACTAAGTCGGGCGAGATACTTGACCGGAATTGATCTTCCGACATAATCTGTAAAAGCTAGACGACTAAGCCGGGCGAGGACCTGGTCGAGGCGATCGACCAGCATTTGCAGATTTTGCCTATTTGAGACAATCTCAACCGAAATTCAATCTTTTGAAGGTAAAACATTTTGACACCTCAAGAACGCTTCTTCAAAAAAAGATTCAACCTTTTTAATAACTCAAAATATTTTCTAAACTCTTGATGAAAGATTAAAATCGATTTTTGCAATCAAGAGTTTAAAGCAAATTTTCAATCGAAAATTCAATCTTTTGAAGATAAATTGTTTAAACTTTTTAAGAGCATTTATTCAAAAGATGTTCCAACCCATTTAACCTTTTTGAAATCTTTTCAAAACTCTCGAGGAAAGATTAAAACTAATTTTTGTAATCCAAGAATTTAAAAAATAATTTTCACCCGAAATTCAATCTTTTGAAGATAATGACTTTTGAACTTTTTAGGACCAATTTTCTTCAAAAGATAATTGACCTAAAAAATCTCTTTAGAAAATATTTAAAATCATTTGAAAGATCATTAAGATCTTTTGCCACACAAACGCAAATTCAAAGCAAACGACAATATTCAAACCGCTACCCTTATATCGCCACGTCTCCGCCTTATGTCACCACATCATCTTCAAGTCTTCAAGTCTTGATTCTTCAAGAACTTTTACTTCTTTATTTCTTTAAGACTTCATTGGTGTAGATTGTGGTGAGCATGATCATTGCATTTTTCAATGGTTGATAAGATTTACATCTTCTCAATCTTGTATTTATTCTTTTTCAATCTCACTTTCTCTTGCAAGATTCTCTTTCATCAAGCATTCATAACTTATTTTGGCTTATAAAATTATTAGTACAATGTAATCCACATAAACCAAAACATCCAAATACAAATTGGCTCACAATAATATATACATTTAATGCACAAGTCAATAAGTGTATGATTAAGCATATAAACATACCAATACAAATACACTTGATAAATCAAATTGATTATATTTGCATTCTGCATTACATCAATACAATTGTTTTCATTATGCAAGTCATTCATCCAATCAATAAATGACTCAAATTAATATGTACAATTTAACCACAAGAGTCAAAAGTGTGAATTTAACCATATACAAAACACATTAAATCAGTCACACTTGGCACATCCAAATAATCATATTTGTTATCATCAAAATCATGCATTAGGCTTAAGGCTAACAATCTCCCTCTTTTTGATAATGACAAATCATAATATGCTATTACTAAGATTATATTCAAGTGAAACATATTATAGCACAAACATGGAGTTTTCAGGGCCAAATTCCCCTTCATATTATGCATTTAGTGCATTACATGCTAAGAGTAAAATTTTAACAATAAAGCACATATGGAGTCTTTGACTCCCCCTCACACAATGCATATAACATATAATCATTTGTTTGTTGTCATTAAAACCATACACATACCGTAAGTATGAAACCTTAGGATTAACACTTGGGTTGATAGTGTTTCTAGTCCATAATCATTCTATTTTATTTTATTTTATTTTATGCATTTATTTATTTTATTTATGCGATAAATATGTGATGAAAACATGTAGTTTCTATTTTATTTATGCGATAAATTAAAATTAGAAGCATGTGAAAAGTAAGACCTAATTAAAGACCAGTAAATCTTTCCAAACTAAATATTAAGTTAATAATGATGTAGTCTTGAGAAGATTACATCATTGCCTTCCATTATCGTAGATTAGCTTATGTGTTAAGCAAATAAGTGATCGACTATGAATACATAAGGGTTGCTCATTTTTATTAATATATGAATTAAGTCTATATAAGCATGAGATGTGGGCAATTTGCATTCTCACTGACCAACAAAAATCTATAATGTAAGGTGTCAGTGTTGCATTTATCCAAGTTTCCTACGATAATAGGACTAACTTAAACAATTCTTAGAGACCAAAAATCTATAATGTGAGGTCAAAAGAATTGGAGGCAAGAATAATTAGAATTTGTATGAGATACATTGAATAAAAGGTTATTCACCTTATTTATTTTAATTTCACCAAAAATCTAAAGTAGATGGTCCCTCAATTCCACTAAGAAAAATACCTTATCGTTTTTCTATTTTTCACTAGGGAAGTGTGGGATTCGAAAATTTTAGTGGGGTACTGTCTGATTTAAAGACCCAAATCAAATAGTTAATAATATAATTATCTAGTATCCTTATAAATTTCTGCATATATAATATCAGAAATGAACCCACCCTTCTATTTGACTAGACCTAACTTTGATGACTAGCTCAATGTTTTGAGAATTGTTCTCAACTCTGAGAAAGTCAAACATGTTCTAGATGCCTAAATATGTTGTCAAAAGATGCAAGAGATAATGACTAAGACCAAAGTTGTCGAATCGTGAATCGAATCGTGAATTGAAATATTATTTTTTTGAATCGTAAATCGAATCAAATCGTGAATCGTATCGATTCGGTCACAAATTTAAAACTAGTTGATATTTGACATATTATGTTTCTATTAACAGTTTTTTGTTGAGATTCTTTATTTGAATTAATATTAATATATGTTTTTGTTACTTTTCTAGATTGTTCACTACTTCACTTGTTCCTAGTAGCCCAAACAATTTCTGTATCACAATATCAAACTATTTTTTTTGGTCAGAACAATATCACATTTCACAAGTGCCCAAACTAGTGCTCAAAAATTACTGTAAACACAAGTGGTCCAATCAGTTACGAGTTTTGTCTTCCTTTTTTTTTACTAAAGTGGGCTTATTTTGTTATTTACTTTGAAATATTTTGAGCTTTTTCTTATAAAAAAAAATTGACCCGAATCGCGAACGATTTAGTGAATCGTTCGATTCACTTGATTCGGTACCGATTTACTTGCGATTTACGTCGATTCACAATTCTTTTATCCGATTCGTATTATTTTTTAAATGAATCGTATCGAATGCGAATCGTACGATTCCGATTACACTGACTAAGACAGTTTAGAAAAATGTCAAAATGATGAACTAAGCGCTAGAAAATAGTTCTTATGCAACATGGGTAATGGATCTATCATCATTTACATACAAAATTTGTATAGTAAGTAAGATAGGACAACTAGATATGGTATATCTAGAAAATTGACTCAAATGAATGATGACTAAAGGAATGGATTTGATTACATATGTTCTCAAGATAAGCGTCTTGAGTCTATGAGTTTTCATATGCAGACAAAGTTAATCCTCAAAGTCATTTCCTAATTCTCTCTCTTTATTCATAATGATTTTTTTCATATGAATGCATTTGGCACAACTCTTGGTATTTCTGAAAAGTTGAAACTTAATTGGTAAAAAAGAAAAATATTTTCACTGCAAGAAAGGAGAAATACTAGGAGAATAATAATCCAAAGGATCTCAAAGAGTTTTGAAGGAAAATGGATGTCCTCCATAAATATATCTCGTCTTCTCGTTTACCCATTAAGGTGTTCATTAATTTTGGAGCTATTGTTGTTCATATGTTTCATTTATTTGGGAAATAAATGAGTTAACACTAGTAAATTAATTAATAAAACCTTATATGGATGATATCAAGATAAACGAGTAATATGAAAGATCTAGAGATATAGATAACTCTAAATTATTGTGGCACTTATGACTAGGTCATATAAGAGGAACAAGAATTACTCAATTGGTGAAAGAGGATGATAAACCTTTGTGGCTCCAGGAGATTCCCAACACATGAATCTTGTGTTCTCAAAATGATCAAATCGCCCTTTGTAGGACAAAGTCAAAGGACTACAAATATTTAGGGCTTATACATAGGGATGTATATGGGCCATGTAGAGAAATAATCTAACAATGATTTATCTACAATACATTTACTTATGATTGTCATAATATATATATATATATATATATATATATATATATATATATATATATATATATATATATATATCTCTGAATCGTTAAAAGTGTTCAAAGAATTCAGAGCTAAAGTAGTAAATCTAACTGGAAAAAGTAATAAGTCTCAATGATTAGATCATGGAGAGTACCTTAGCCTCAATTTATAATAGTATCTCAAAGGAAAATAACATAGTTACTTCATTAACCCCTTATAGTACACTGAAACTTGATGAAGTGTTGGAAAGAAGGAGATGGACCTTGTTGGACATGGTCTAGTTAATGAAAACTTTACTGATTTATAATTTAGCTTGTATGGTTATACATTTCTTACTCAACCATCTCTTGGATAAGATCACTGTCAAATTAATATTAAGTACTTCATATAAGATATGAGATAACAAGAAACCTAGCCTTAAGATGTTAAGAATAAGGGTGATCGTGCTTTTAATAAAAGGCTTAAGTTTGACAAATTGGAAGTGAGATTGGACATGGTTGATTGGTTATCCCACTGACTAAGATGGGGAGTCACTAAGTAACCAGCTAACTAAAGTCAAATCTAGGATTTGATCCTAGAGAACTCAATCCATGAGCAACCAATCATTTAACAGCTTTTTCCCAGATCAGTAAGATGACAACAACCATGTTGATGATTGTATCAGTTATAAAGAGCCATATTTGACATAGGCTTAGATGACTTGAGGCCATAAAATCTAAAATAGATTTCATGCATTTCCAAATCTGGAATCTTGTGGACCTACCTGAGCTATAAGTTGTAAATGGTTATACAAGAGAAAGAAAAGTGGAGACCTTTGCGACAAATGGCGAAAGATTATTATCATAGACAAGGAGTTGACTATGAATGAATCTTTTCACCAATTATTGAAGTCCATTATGATTTATTGGCCAAAGTTGTACACTATTGTGTGAGATACGATAGATAGATGTCAAAAACAACATTTCATAATGATGTCATAAGGAAGACATTAATATAGGATAACCAATATATTTTGAATCTAGTGATGAGAGTCACAAAGCGTGCAAACTAAAGGGAATTATTTATGGACTTAAACGAGCCTATAAAATTTAGAACGTTCAATTAGATAAGAAATCAAATCGTTTGGCTTCATTAAGAATGAAGACAAGCCTTGTGTATACATGAAGGTCTAGTTATTCAAATAAATTATCCATATAAGTTTTAGGATAAGCTACCTAGATCCTTGGAATTCGATCTATAGCGATAGATCAATAGTGTGACGGCCGAGCCCGAGAGCTCGCATATTTTATTTATTTGCATACATTTTATGTGCATTTAATTGTTTGAAATGTTTATTTGACATAATATGTGAAATTACGTGTTTATTTATTTATTACGTACACTTATGTGTTTAATTAACTTCTATTAGCAAAATTAAGTGTTTATTTATTTTAGTAAATCATATATGTGCATTCATAGTATTTTCATAAAGATTTTAAGTGAAAATGACATTTAAATGACTTTTAAATTTCATTTATTGACTTTTCTTCTAAAATTTTTTAAACTAGTCTTTTATATACTTTAAAACTTTGTCTATCATTTTAAATTGACCCTTGACTTAGTAAAATTAAATTTGAAACAAACTAGGAATTTAAAGTAGCTTTTTCGCTCGAAAAAATAACGTTTTTAAAGCAAAGAGTAGAAAAACACCTAACTTGGTCTTGCATTGACTTTTATTTGACTTTCAAGTAAATATATAAAGCCCCAAAAATTTCCAAAAATTGCAAAATCATCTTCCTTTTCTCTCTCATAGGCCCGAAAATCCCTTAGGGATTTAAATAGTAAAAATCTTGCTAAAATTGCTCTTTGAAGGTGTAAACGAAGGAGTTTTGAGCTAAAATTACATATTCGTATTCGTCTTGTCGCGCAAAACCTTTCTACCATTTGTTTTTCAACTTTCGGAACGAAAAATTTGTGAGTGCTCTTTCTCAAAATGGCTTTTAATTGGGGGTTTTTGCATATATAATTGATTGTTAGTATTTTATTAATGCTATTACATGATTATGGCACCTACTAGATAGTTTTTTTTGTTGCATTTGAATTCATTTTTATTTTGATGAATAGTAGCTTGCTTAATTGAATTTAATGAATTGATATAATGTTTTAAATGGCTAGAAGTGATTGAATTCTTGTTGTAGAACATTTTGTTGATGCCTAGAGATATTGAATGCTTGTTAAATGTTACAAAATGGCTTGGAATGGTTGGAATTTGAAAGGTTGTGTTGGCTGAATTTTTTGGTTAAATGGCTAAATAGACATGGTTTTAAGGGCTTTTGTGTTATCTAGGTGTGGTTTTTAATGTAGGTTAGGTTAGTTAATTGCTAGATTTAGTTTGGTAGTAGTTTGGGGTTTTGAAATAAAGTTGGTTGTTTGGTTATTGTAAGTGTTTCATTGGGTGTCATAAATGTTGTTTAGAGTAAACATAGTGTTGTTTTGGTTGTTAGTATTGAATGGTATCAATATGTCTTGTTAGATTATAAAGGGAAATGCATATGTAATGTGATTGATTGATTGCTTGGCTAAATGAGTTGTTGGTTATTAGTATATTAAATGTTTGAGGCAATAAACTGTAGAACTAGGTTTCTAGCTTGATAGAATATGTGCTACTTGAATGCAGTGTCTATTGTAATTAGAGGGTCAAATGCATGTGGTTTTAGTTGAAGGATAAATGTAGATGTTAAGTGTAGTTTAAATGCTTGAAATGCTTGAGTTAGTTGAGTTAGTTAATGCATGAATATGAAATGTCAAGATTAGGTAACCTACTTTGTTATCTAGTCTATGCGTGGCTATGTGATATGAAATGGTATATGAGATGCCAATGCGATGTGATGCGGTGCGAATGTGAATACTTGTCATGTGTTATGTGTACTTGCATGAATGTGTGAATGCGAAGTGTCGCGAAGGGTTGCAACTTTTAAAACAGACACGGTCGGTTGAAGTCACCCTGGGTAGTATCGGGCTTGCTAGGTGATGACACGATCATCGGGGTTCTATTCCCTATCCCGAAAGGACGGAGTGTTCCATAAGGGTATGGGTCGTAGTAGTGAGTCAGAGTACCCGCAAAGTATCCTTGGTGTACAGGGAAAACGTGTTTGCAATGGTGTATAGGGGAACAACATCAATAGAACGAGCGTATCCTTTTAAATATGTTTACTATCCTTGTATTAATTATGCGTTATGCACTTGTTGCATCTTATGATGTGTCATGACATGTTTTCGAAATGGTTTTCAAAAGACAAAACGAATTTTCCAAACTTCTTGCATTGTCCTCCCTCGCTGAGCTATGTGTCGGTTAGCTCACCCCTATTTACCAACCTTTCAGGTAAACCAGATATAGCGTATGTAGAATATATTCTTCCTGATAACGTGGACAAACCCGAGGCTTGATTACTTGTGGATGTGTTTATATGGCTTCGTTTATGTCGTCTACTTTAATGTTTCAAGACTCTGTTGTAATATGTAAAGATGTTAAGTAGTTACTTTATAGTTATGAGGACTTGATTGTAAATGATATATATAGTCCTATTTGTAGCCATGTTTATAATGCAATCTTGTTGGCCTATTTTAAACCCTTGTATGTAAAATGGTATTAGTGAAGTGTATGAGATGGTCGGCAAGGTTTTGAATGTATGTGAATGGTTCAAATATGAAATGTTTGGGATTGTTTGTTGCTATGAAATCTTGTGCAGGTTTATATGTGAAAATGCCATGTTTCAAGTGTTACCATGCCGAAATTTCGTCGCGCCTTGTCTTGATCTTAGGAGGGGTTGGGTCGGGGAATTACAAATAGGATTAACGAGTCCTTCCCAAAAGGTGTTAAAGATGTTTAACATGTACATAGATTCTAAAAGAGGATTACTCTCTTCTAGACATGACATTTATCTCTCTAGGGTTGTGAGTCCTAAGACTGCTGAAGATAGAAGGACTTAACAAATAATGTTCAATATGTTGCAGCGATTAAGAATCTTATATACGTCATGTTGTGTACAAGACATGATTTCATAAATGTTGTAAATGTTATGAGCAAATATCTGTCTAATCCAAGTTAAGGATGGTGGAATGCAATCAAGAACATTCTTAAGTACTTGAGAATGACTAAAGACATGTTCTTGGTATATGGAGAAGGTGAATCTTAAAGTTTTACAAAATTCAGGCTGTGAGTCTGAAATGGATGATCAAAAATCCATATATGGGTTTATATTCACTTGTAATGGAAGAGCAATTATTTGGAGAGGTTCCAAATACTGGTACAATTGCGAATTTCAAAGGTTTAGTGGATCTTTGCATCAGATGCAACAAGAGGAAGCGGTTTGAATCAAGTAGTTCATAATTGAACTCATGATAGTTTTTTCCATTAAGTCAACGGGTAGTGTTATGACGACAATGGAGATATAGTACAAGCTAAGGAGGTCTCACTAAAAATCCAAACACATTAAGAAGGAGTTACTGCATCGATCGGAGATTATGGGAGGAATGATATTATGCGGTAAATAACGTCGGTACTTAATGTTGCTAATCCACTAAGGCAATGATCCAATAGTCATTAGATTGTCATCTTGAGAATATGTGTATGAGATATCAGAGTAATTGGCTTTAGTGCAAGTTGGGGATTGTTAGATTATATGCCCTAACATCCCATTAATTTTAGGACAATTTGAGCAGTTTATCTAAATTATCATTAATGCAATTAATTTAAATAAAGTCCTTAGAATAATATTTATAGATTATATCCTTAAAGGTAAGGATATGAGTGACAAAATCTATATTCATAAATATATTCTAAAAGTAGTCCCCGATCGTATGAGAAATTAATTGGGTGTTAGTTTATCTGGTTAGATTAGATTAAAGTCTATTATCCAAATAATATGAGATATTGATTTATGTGATTAGTCTTATATCGTAAGAGTAGATGTATAAGTGCTTGTTGAGAACAAGCGACTAGATATGACCGCTAGTACAACGAATTATATGGATTACTCAATAATTCGTTGTACGACGTAATAGTGAAATTCGTCCTTAAACCTGAAACACCACTGTTATCTTGTGTTAGAGATACCGTAATTTGCTAACACAATTAAGCTAGTTCTAATCAAGGATTAGATACTGTACTCAGTGATTACGATCTATTCTGACATAGAGATAAGTGTGTATAGATACGAAATCTGTCAATTAGGGATCTTGTGCGATCTATTAATCAAGTAACTGGAAATCCTTGGCCAAGGTAGAATAGTAAAAGTCATTCCAAGAATTATTCATATGTTGCCGATTAAATAGATTTGGACATATGATTAAATAATAGAGTTTGACGATCCTTAGACAGATTGAATTGATTGCATGGTAATTACTTATTGAAAGGGTCTGCATACTTACACTTCATCATTAGTTGGGTAGTCGTGATATATTGCTAACTATGACTCATGACTTGCGAAAATTGAATTAGAATAGTTCTAATTAAATATTAATTAAATTAAAATTATTTCCCTGTCAATTAATTATGGACCCGAGAGGTCACACACAAAAGAGATCTGGAAATTAATCAGTAAGAAAAGTACATTAAATATTGGAATAGTTCAATATTTAATAATATTTAATTGGACTTAAGACTGATTAGATTGAATTTTTAATTTAATCAATTTATCAGTTCAAGTCCAGTGTTTAAGACTAGCCCAAGAGCTAGCCCTAACATATCCAATGTTTCCTATAAATAGGAAACTATGACAGACAAGAAGAGATAGTATAAATCCTGTCTTTCATAACAAATAAACTTTTCTCTAAAACTCATGGTGGAGGTTTTGCTGATTGATGGTTCGGATCTCGTGTAGATACTTTCGGATGCTTCTCAATTAGACAAATTTTATTCGTTTTATCTCTACATCGAATTCAGCATCATAAAGGTAATCCTAAAATCCATCAATGCATATTTAATGATTGATTATTTATGTATGATATTAATCTATGTAATTATCCATAAACGTGATGCATGAATATTTATATTTTCAGCTGCGTTTTGTTTAATTAAAAAATTTTAAATACTATGCATGATTCCTAACATGCATGTGTTCTGGTATAACTAGTGAAGTGTATGCATGAGTATGTTGTATCTAATGTCCTTAACTATTTAGACCCAAAAAGGAAAAAAAATAAATATCATTGACGGCTAGTATCATCCAGTCTATTTTGGCTATTTCTTTGTGATTCACTGTGAAGTTAATATATGTCTATGCATGTAGTTTAGAGCAGTGTTGTCGGAATCGTATGATTCGTGATTCGAATCGTACGATTCATTTATAAAACGATGCGAATCGAAAGGAAGAATTGTGAATCAACGTGAATCGCATGTGAATCATATTGAATCGTATAAATCGTATAATTCACTGAATCATTCGCGATTCGGGCGACAATTAAAAAAAGCCCAAAATATTTCAAAATTAGGAAACAAAAAAAGCCCACTTCAGTTTTTTTAAGTAAAATAAAATCAGCCCAATTTTAACAAATATAAACAAATAAAATCAGAAAAAGGCCCATTAATATTATCATTTATCACTTAATTATTAAGTTTTCAATTTTCAACTACAAAATCCCTAAAATAGAAAGCCCTAACTATTAAAAGAGAGATAGAGAACTTAGTTGTAGCCTGTAAGTGAGTTGATCGCCGATGAGAGAAAAACTTGAGAGATTTTCTTGGCCGTGTGAAGAACTGAAGAAGATAGCTTGTAAGTTGTAATTAGTGAGCTATGTGTTTATTAGTTTGTATGCTAATCTTTTTTATTTTTTGCTGAGGTACTACGCTAGCTGATTACTTTATTTTTTTATCTTTTGGAATCTAGTTGGTTTAATGGTTGGTCAGACTTTGCTTTTGGTCTTTTGGAGTCTTGTTTGGTTTAATTGGTTGGTCAAACGGTGGTATTTCGCATTATACGGCATAAAAAAATTGTTTGAGACTTTGGAGTTTTGCTGATGCTTCTTAAGGCTTGGACCACTTTGGAGTTTATTAATGTTATTGCCTATTAATGCTTTAATATATATTGCTTTATATGACTACTTTGCAACCTTTTTTTTGTTTTTGGTCAGAATTTAAATTTTAAAAAAAACATAAATTTTTGACTTTTGAATTTTAATTATTTTATCTTATTTTGTCTTAACATCCAGAACTTTGGATCATAGCTTTAATGGCTTCATTTTTGTTTTCTATATAAAGCTTTAATGACTTGAAAATATAAAGTTGATAAAATAAATTTTGCATTGAGTCCATAAATATATACTTGTCCTTATAACTAAGTTACAATCAATTTTTTTATAAACTAAACTACTAAAGTTTAAATATTATTTTCCAATATCTAATTGTTTCGACTACAAGTGAAGTAGTGAACCACCTAGAAAAGTAACATAAACATATATTAATATGCATTCAAATGAAGAATCTCAACTAAAAACTGTTAATGGAAACATAATATATCAAATATCATTTAGTTTTAAATTTGTGACCGCATTGATATGATTCACGATTCGACAACTATGGTTTAGAGTACTATAGAATACACAATTATGTGAGAGGTAATAAGATCAATTCTCATTTCTAATATTTTAATTGATGTAAAATGACTTAGGCCACCTTTTAAATCAAAAAGAAAAAGAAAAAAAAAAGGAGAAGACTCAATTAAATTCTTGACCTTTTAGTTTTAACACTTAAACAATCAATGTAAAGGTGGTTGTAAAAAACATAATTTTCCTCAACTGGGCAAAAAATGGGAACGGCGTGTATTCATCTTTGATAAAAGAATTATTAGACACAAAAACCAAATATGGAGAGCATAAGTCAGAAAAATTAGAATTTAAATGACTTGATAGATTCACAAATACTTAAGGAGTTGAATATCTTCGAACTAGAAAAATAAAATGTGGATCTGAAGAAGTTGCATGTTAACTTTCATTCTTCAATTATCATTTTAAATTTCAATTAAAAAACCTTAAGAGATTTTGAAAACTGAGGGATCTAGTTAGCTTTATGTTAATATGTTAAGGACTTGTTTGGCTTTATCCCTAACTTTAATTATTTTGTTAACATAACAATGTATATATAAGGAGTACTTATATATTGTCTAGAACAAATGAATTTCATATTCCAAATTCATTTGCAAAACCAAATATTTGTGGTTGGAAGCATATTTAAAAAAAAAATTTAAATCTAAGATTTGTAAATTTTTAAATTTTTTCAAACTTTACCCAAATCCTTGTTCAAGACATAGAATTTGCGAATCCAAACCCACTAAATTAGTTACTCATCTTTCAAGGATAAAATTATTGACTCATCTTTGAGAACAAAATTAAGATTTTTATAAGCAAGCAAGTAAACAACTTCTCTGCCCTTTTATAAATTTTATTAGAGTGAAAAAATAATTTATAATAATATTATTAAAGTTCTAATTTCTCGTCTAGCAAAATAATTTAACTTTGATTAGTAATATACACTTTTATTTAGAACAAAATGCTAAAGAAGTTTTGGATACTTTCCTCTTAAACCCAACTCTCAAGTTTATATCATGTATATATTAATATTAAAGCCAGGACATATGTATTCTAAGTGACATCACAAATCAATTATTCTAAAAAGACTTCATGTTCAAAATCGTTTGCTTCTATAATGATTTTCATCATGACAAAAAAAATAAATAAATAAATATTTTCATCATCGAAAGGTACTAACAATATCATATATCAAAATTTTGCCCATGTATCTTCCAATGGTTATTCATAGTTAAATATAAATTTATATATCTCTTGATGACATAAACAATCTGTTCTTATTTCTTCTCTCAATACTTTTAACATTATCACACACACACATACACACACACACACACATATATATTATCAACACTATCATACTCATTCAAAGATAAACTTTCTCAAAATTCGTTGATACTAACTCTGGTTGTGTCTATTCTGGTCAATAACTAAGTTTTAGCTTTAATGTGTCATCGATGTAAGGTCTCACTAATGATTAGATGATATCTTAAGGTCTCACAGATGATTTTATCTTCAAACAATATGTGTAAAAGCATATATAAATAACTGATAAGCTGATGAAAATTGGATGATCTCTCTCTCTCTCTGGCATTCTGTCATGTTTGAACCTATCTCTCTTTTTGCAGTACTAAGGCTCTGTTATTTAACTAGGTCAAAATATTCAAACTGTAAACTGTAAAGCCATAGATGTAGTATATTAAACTCTTTGAACATACCTTCAGCGTCAGAACAACTCTCAGCCATAATCTCTCATCCCTTATTTACATTGCAACTCTCTCTAAAATATTTATATGCATAATTGCAATGTCTTTATTGAAGTGACACTTTTTCCACTTTGAAATTTTGAAGATGTGGTGGTGATTTTCACTTTCTATATTTGTTTGCAGAGATTTATAGGTAGCTTTGAGAGAGAAATAAATTCTGTTGAGGAACTACAAGTACTTAATATCCGTCCCTTTGTTTGTTACTTTTGCTTCTGTATTTTTGTTTGCAGAGATTTTCACTTTCTATTTTTGTACCTTCTTATTGTTTCTTGTTCCATCTTCTCTTTCTTCTATTTTTCTCTCTCTTTTTGGTTGTGGTTGCTGTGGGCCCAAACTTTTGGTCCGAGTTTCTGATTTGAATCTTCTCCGATAAGGACTGATTTATATTTTTTTATTGTTGGGGTCAATTACATTCTAGGACCACAAACACCTAAATGTTTCTCTTAGTCATTAACTTGCGTGGCTCATTTCACCTATTATCTTATCTGATACATGATATTCTTAGAATCAAGAAAAGATTGAAGCACACTACAATCCAACGTTGCTTGTTCTATTGTTGTAACCTGTTGGTTTTGATTCTTGAAGTTTTAGCTTATGGTATTTTACTTCTAGCTAGTTGACGCGCCTTTTTGATTCCGTTCTCATTCCTGATGGAGCAGCTCTTTCTGCATTTCAATACTTTGAAAATGTTAGGGATTTTCTTTTTGCTATAGAGGAAGTGGGGCTTCCGACTTTTGAAACATCTGATTTGAAAAAGGTGTGTGAATAATGTTTTAGTACAACACAATCTCAAGTAACATTTTGGTCTTGTCTTCTTCATAAGTATATTTGTCTAATTTGGTGTGGAATGAAATGCCCACGACATATTGAATCAAATGAAACCAACTTGTACTATTATTTATTTGTATATTACAACCTTTTCCATGTTCAGATATTGTAAGGGGGTAAATCTTCAAGAATCATAAATTGTATTCTAGCATTGAAATCGTATAATGAATGGAAGCTTAGAGATGGAAATAGATCGTGGAAATCAGAAGTCCTCTTTGTCTGTGAAGCGATTTGTACGAAGAAATGGTGAAACTTTTATGCACACAATTTCAAGGAATTCATCGACCAGTAAAAAGTCTCTTGATAGTTTATCCAGTGACAATCTGCATTTGATGAAGTTGGGCATATGAGTGAAGAGATTTATGTACTCTGTTAAACATTCGCTGCAGTTTTTACCATTGTTAGAAGATTACTTGTAAACTTCTTTCACATTATGCTTTTTAGGGTGATTCTCGCTCCTTGAATATACTCGCCCACGAACTTCTTCTAGATAAGAAACAAGATGATATCCCAATTGTGAGTTATTTTTAACTATCTACTACTTGCATTGGAGAATTTCTGTCTAATTTTTCCATTAGGATTTCATCGTCCCTCATGTGTTGCCACTATGCCATAAAAGAAGATCATGCATGGTTAACCATAGTCTGATACTCAATTTACAATGTTCAAGAATCAAAATATAGAATAGCATGGATGTGTTTCATCTGAATATAATTATCATTGTGGTGATAATATGATGGGATTATTTGTTATAAATATAAGTACATGTTAGTTGATAGCATTTACTGACATGATTACAATCTGTAAGTTGATCAAGTTTGCAGATGAAAACAACTTATAAAGACATGGCTATTTTGGAGTCTGACAACTCTCCCAGAGAAGTTGCCCTTGAACAGATAAATCTATGGTTATTCTCATCGAATTCACAACATTAAGTGAAAAAATCATTTCATAAGGCGTGTATAACAATGTCAAATATGTTAATATAATCCGTTGTTATGGTCTAGATGGAAAATAAAACAACTTCAAGCATTGCAGGAGAAGAATCATACATTAAGAAAGGTATTCAGAACAACTAATCAAATGATCAGATTGTGAGACAGCAACTGTTGGTTGAACAGCATCAGAGAGAAATATTGGTATTTGCTATAAAATTAAGCTCCGTTATTGTCAGTCAACACCACAAATTGATCTTATTGACTCATTTATCTTCAATTTTTGCAGGGACTGAAAATTATTCTCTATGCTGTAAAAACAGAGATGCACTTTTACGAATGAAATATCAAGAGGCAGTTAGTAATCCGGGTACAAGGTTATATTCATCGGTGCATGTTTGTGGAGATCACAAACAGGAATTGTCTACTCAATTATCTATTTTACTTTTCAGGTAAACACCTACATGATCTAGCTCATGCTGCTTTTGGGTACCATAAATTCTCGAGAAAAATCCATTTACATAACAAACATATTAGAAGACGATGGGCCTAAGTTCACTCCGCAAAATGCTTTAACATTTTCATATACTTTTAATTTATTAATCATATTTTTTTACTAATTTAAAGCATTTACTATAAAGAGGGAGCTAGATTCGACTCTCTACACTTGGAGAGCCAAATTAAAAGTTTAGGGTCTCGAGTGTCAACACGTCTCCTTTAGGAGACTAAATGTACCCTACTTGCCACGTCAAATATTAATTAGGACTTGTGATAATTAAAGAAATTATATAATTATAGATATTTATTTGAAATAAATATCTTCTAGTGATAAGTTCACTTAGAGATAATTACTAATCAAGGATAAAGATCAATATTTTACTAAAATAATTATTCCTTGATGAGAGGAAGAGATAAGTCCGACATTTGGTTATTTGTTTAAGGGTCCTTAGCTTAGTGTATAAGACTAGAAGACACCTTTATTTTGAGAGAAGTGACGTTATTTGTGTGACTCATGAGGTGTTTACTTGAACAACGATGGTCAGAGTTATGTCAAATTTTGTGTTCATCATATTTAGATTTTTTCATAATATATTTACAGTTGGTAGCAGAGCCAACTCCATGCTATCTTGTTCAATATAATTATGATTTTATGCACGAGTAAATTGGTCTTATCCCGGCGTTATAGCTCCTTGATTATTGATCTATTGGTAATTTATGTGCTTGAGCTTATGAGAATTATCATAAGTGCAAAAGGTACTCATTCAAAGAGTAACTGATGTATGTGAATCAAAATTTAATTGCCTTTTGACTTGTTGGATTTGTTCGTAATAATTGTTCACATTTAACTTAGTTAAAGTTATTTTTTTCATATACATATATGCTATATATGTGATCATTTATGTAATCAGTGCCTAGCTAGCAAAGTTGTATACGCATCAAGATTTAATAAATGTCCGCGGGCCTTTCCTGGGTCTTAATCCTACATAACCCCTTCACCTCAGGCCTGCTAAAGTTTTGTAACTGGTATATGCGTCAAAGTTTTGCACGTGTCGAATAAAGAAAAGAAAAAGGGGGACTCTTAAAATCTAGTAATATCAGTATCATGCCTTTTAGAGTTACCATATTTTCTTTTATGGAAAAATTCAGATTCACCAAATGATGATGTTATAATGATTCACATGCTACAGTACATACATATTTGGTGTTTGTATGAAGGCGTCATATTTAGGTTATCCTGATGTCTAGTTTGGACTTATGTGCCAAAAATGAATGATGTATCAGTATGTAAAACTAATTTTCAATTGGTGTCATTATTAACGATACAATATCAATAACTTCGGAGTAGTCAAAGCATCCTAGGTCAAGCTGATATTATATAGTCATTTTTATTTAAATGTATTTAAAGGACAACATAAATTTAATTGACATTAATAGTTGTATTTAGTTTATGAAAATAATTTACTTGGCCCTACAAGGAGGTGGTTATTTTCATAAACTTAATAGAATAAGATAGTAAATTGAGCGTCAAAAGTAGATATTTCTAGACCCACAGGTATGGACTATTTATCTTTGATTATTAATTACTAGTCTTATGATAAAGTTAGTCAATTCATGCATGATGCAATCTCTGCCCACAGAAAGGTTTGCATTTTATATTTGAATTTAACATCGGTTAGTTTGAAATTAAGTTGTTATTCATAGCATAATGTATGTATTTTCTTGGTTATTACAGTTGTTCCTTCTGCTATTTTTAATAATACTTATCTTATTCCATTTTTTACTGGAGACAATTTTTTTGATTGGAAAGAAAAAATTCTCTTGACTCTTGGGTGCATGGACCTTGACTTGGCACTTCGTGTGGATAAACCACCCATCTCCACGGAATTAAGTTTGCCAACTGATAAGAGTTTGTATGAGCTGTGGGATTAATCTAATTGCTTAAATCTAATGCTCATCAAATCTCATATCAGTAAAAGCATTCAAGGTTCCATTTCGGACTGTGATAAAGTCAAAAAGTTTATGAAACCCATTGAGAAACAAATTTTAAAATCTAATAAGGCATTGGCTAGCACCCTAATGAATAAACTTTCGGACATAAAGTTTGACAATTCCAAGAGTGTGCATGAGCACATAAAGGAAATAAGGGTGGTCTTGTTTACATGTTATGAATCTTTTTTAGTTGATGCCCCTAATAATCATGATGGATTGATTCTGGTTGTACAATCCATATTGCTACTACCATGCATGGCTTCCTAAACTTCAGGAAACCGAAGGGAAGTAAACAATACATCTATTATGGAAACCAGATGCATTCAAAGATGGAAGCTGTAGTGGTTTGGAACTCTTCTAGTTGACGGGCTTTCAGAGGACAACTGAAATAGGCCAAAGGCTACCCCTCATAGGTAGGCCAGAGCGCCCATTCAGACCACAACCCGTAAAGCAAGAGGGATCTACAAGCATAGAGGGCCCTCCTAGAATCTCTAGGCAACGGTCGCTAGTCCCCAAAAGGAATAAAATCAGGAGAATGTGATTAGGGGAGAGACAAATGGACGATAGCAAAAGAAGTGGCGATAATCAGCCCTTAAAGGAAGGATTTCGAATGTTACTTAAGGCAACATCTACACCTTAAACACTTTTATCCTATCTCTCACAATTATCTCAGTAATTCCCTTGGTATCCTCTGTAACCACTCACTTACTGAGGCCCAATATTAACGAAAAGGACTTAGATTTTCCTATATCTTAATTATAAATTCTGAGGGTTTACAAATGTTGTGAGAACTTTTAGGGTGGTTTTGAAAATAGGATATGTTTTAGATTTAAAAAACACCTTTTATATTTCATCGTTTTTCAGAAATTTAGTTTCTATTTCCAAATTTGTTAAATATGGTTTTAGATTTAATTTTCATAACTCTGTTTTTAAAATATTTAAAAATAATAGTTTTATTGGTTTCTGAAAATTTGGTTGATAATCTTTATAAATTTAGACTAGATCCAACATATGAGTGTAGTCCTTTGACTACACATGAGGATATTGGTAGTGTGCTCAGCTCTGTTCTATATCTAATTCCCCTGAAATGCTTCAACGTTGGGATTTAAATAGGCCGTGTTGCATGACATTAAGATTGGATCTGGAATTTTTTAACAAACATGGCCATATTATTGATCTGGCATTTTCTTCTTCTACAACTTAAGATTCTTAAGGTATCCTTAATAGAAGCTCTAAAAAGCAAAAATTAAAGTTTTTAGAGACTCTACAAATAAAAAAATAATACCAATAAGGATTTGTAAATGTCAAATTCATATTTTTCTACCAAATTTGACATTATTCACGGTATTTTAATCAAATATAGAGCCCGTTCTCCATTTTCTTCAACAAATTTGTTGAAAAAAATAAAGACCGGTACTCTATTTTTGCTTTAAAAATCGTGTATGATGTAAAAATTGGTGGACCTCATGTATATTTGAGTTTTACAAATCTCTATTGGCGTTGCTTTTTTTTCATGGGATTTCTAAAAATCTCAATCATTACTTTTTAGAGACCTAATTTGAGAGTTAGAGATCCAAATTACCTTTTAGACCCTCCAGTGAAGATAATCTTACAACCATTATGCGGCCTCCACGTGTACTATTTGAAGAAGAATTCAATTCAGAAGCAAAATGTGCTTCGTTGAGTAAGCTTTCATGCTTATAAGAGAAATATTATTATGGACCCACACGTTTCCATTTGAAGAACATGTTTCTTGAATTCATTTAGGGAGAATAGATGAGTAGTCCTATTATTTCCAAAAAAATCAGTTTAGTCTCTATTATTTTAAAATGTTCAAAAAGGTCTATATTATTTTTCAAAAGATTCAATTTAGTCTCCATTATTTTAAAAGGTTCAAAAAGGTCCCCAATGTTTCTCAAAAGGTTCAAAAAGGTCCTCAATATTTTTCAAAAAATTTGGTTAGTCTCCATTATTTCAAAAGATTCAAAAAGGTCCCTAATACTTTTCAAAAGACTCAAAATGGTCATCATCGTCAAAATAATCGTTAACTTTGACAGACTCTCTTTCATAATACAGTCTAATACGTTACATAATTTAGTTGGTTCGCTACTAATATGCAAAGCAACATTGTATGGGTTATTTTTTTCCTCATGCTTTGCAAAAAAAAAATACAAATTATACATAATCTTTAAAAAATCGTAACTCCTTCAATTTTTGTCCAAATTTCATAAAATTTGGTCCGTTAAAATGGAAATTTCAAGGAGAATTCATAATCTGTAATGGTCATGTGATTAAAATTTCAAAAAAATATTTCTTTTACCGAAATTGTCCTTCGAAGACTAGTCACGTGACACGCACGTGACTACTATTCTGTCAAAGTTAATAGTTGTTTTGACGATGAGGACCGGTTTGAGTGTTTTAGAAAATATTGGGGACCTTTTTTAACTTTTTGAAAAATATTGAGGACTAAACTGAATCTTTTGAGAAATATTAGGGACATTTTTAAAATAATAGGGACTAAACTGAATCTTTTGGGAAACTTTGGGGATCTTTTTGGACCTTTTGAAACAGTGGGGACTAAACTGAATCTTTTGAAAAATATTAGGGACCTTTTTGAATATTTTGAAATAATGAGGACTAAATTAAATTTTTTGGAAACAATTAGGACTATTCATGCTATTCTCCCCGAAATATACATTGCACATGGAGCATTCTTCTTTTTATTTTAGTTTGGCCGACCAAGGAGTCATGCACGAGCCACTTTTATGATAAAACATGATTTTGCTGACTTCTTGTCTAAAACTTTTGAATTAAGCAATATCAATTTCAGGCCAATTTTTCAGCTTTTGATGTGTATCATATGTGCTCAACTGATTAATATGCAATGGATTTGAGTGGTGGGTGAAGCTTGACCACGGGTTCGACCGTTGACCGTTGACTTCTTGACCAAAAAGTTGACGAAGGTCATTTCAATGTTTTTCAATGTTCTTAGTCTATTTTCACACTTAGTTTGGTCAAATTCCATCTATATGATCTCATTGTTGCTCTGAGTCCCATGTCAATCATCCGCTTTCCTTGTTGACTTCTATCATGAAGTAGTCTTTTAAGGCTGCTTTCTTTATTTCTTCGTTCAACCTACATTGTATCCAATTTTTATGAAATGTAGCATTTATGACTCAAATTGTAATGAAAATGTATATTAAATTACATGGTTTAAGTACTGGAAATATAGTTACATCATTTGTGTTGGTTGCATAAAGGGCAAGCAAACCAACAAGTCCTCTAAAGGAGCTAGAAGGAGTACTAAAGTTCTTGAGATCATACAGATAGACATATGGTGTAACGCCCCGATCCCTTACGAGACCGGAGCCCCATTCCAATACCCGAGGTCACGAAAAATGAGAAAAAACGGACAGAGTCTCCCTTGTTTATAGGGCTATTAGTTCATGTGACACCCCGACCCGTGCATATAATTATTTAATTGATGTGCATATACTTATATGTCTACTTTAATTATTTACGTATATTCGTTTGCATAAAATATCATACTTTGGGTTACATCCATCTATTTCGTTTAACGTGCATTTATATCAAACTATGTGCATACATCTAGTTTAACAAGAAATTCATCTATTAACATATATTGCATCAATATAAATGCATTCTTATGTAAGTAGGCACGTTTAATTGGTTAATGTGCATAATTCTCATTTTACATGCAATTTTGGGACTTCACGAATACTTTGGAAAATTGTAGGAACCGTATAAAATAATTAACGTAGACAATTAGAAATTGGGGCAATTAAATTACTTAGAATTAAACTAGAATGGCAAACTAGTTAATAGCATTTAGTTGAAGGGCATATTGGTCAATTGGGTTTTTCTTTCTTTTATTATTAACACCTATTTATATACTACAACACACACAAACACACAAAAATCAGACACACACACACATACACTAAACACGTTTAAAAACACACAAGAAAGAAGAAGAAGAAAAAGAAGAAGAAGAAGGAGAAAAGAAGGAAGAAAAGGTGATTTTGAGCTTGTTCTAGCCAAGAATAGGTGAGGGATTTCATTCTCCTATGCATTTCTAGTGTTAATTCTTGTTTATAAAATGTTGGCTAGTTGTAGTTGAATGATTCATGGATGTACTAATGCAAATAGAAATGATATATGGCATGAAACAAGTTCTAGAAATGATTTTGTGTGTGAATATCAAGCTTTGCTAGTTGATCATGTTGTAGATATTGCATAGCTAGCTTGCTCAACTAGATGAAGATCATGTGTTTGCTATAAGTTCTAAGTGAGGAATGAAAGTGCTTTGTATGCTAGTATATTGCTTGTAGTTAGCTTAGTGCATGAAAATATCAAAATGGAACAAAGAGTACAAAATGTGATTTTCAGACAGATTTGAGCAACTGAGGTTCAGAGCAGATTTGAGGTAGCAAACGATGTCGGAATGAGCTGATTTTTTTTACACAATATGCCCAAGACCTTAAGGAACAACTTCTCTTTTATGTGGAATGTTAAATTCTATCGTTTAGGTGCATTTATAGAGCCGAAACAGTAGGGTCAGATTCACCCGTTGATGCAGGGGCAGTTTTGCGCACTGATTTTCTAAAGGGCATAACTTGATGAGTTTAACTCCGAATTGGGAACCGTTTGAGGCAAAACCCATCTACACTTGACGAACTACATGTATGTGAAATTTTAGAAGTTTTAGAGGTTATTAAGGCTGCTAATTGAACCTGTAACATTAAGCAGATGCAGCTAGAAATTTCAGTTTATATAGCTAAGTGATTAATGTTGCACTAAAGACTAATTTGAGCTGAATAATGGTAGATTATAGGTAGTTGAAGGCTTGAGGGTAACAATTACATGTTTGGAGAGAGTGCTTAAGTGGCGTGAGGGTTAAATAAATATTAGTTGCATTGAATGTTAAATGTTTAATATGTGACTAACGTGAACTATGTGCATTGAATGTTTAAATAAGTTGAACGTTGGGTGAATGTTTAATGTGATGAATTATGTATAGTGACTTGCCATTTAGATAATCAAGAGTAATTAGACTCATGTACATGCTAAAGTGATGCCTAAGTAAAGGTTGAAGTTATCCTTCTTGGATTCTTGAAATAGTTATTGGTACTACTTAAATTTCTACCTTGTCTTGCTTTTATGAAAAGAATTGATGGATAAGAATTTAGTTGGTGTTAATGAAGTGTACATAACATGTTATATGTTAGATTTTCCTTGTCTTAAATGTTATATATGAGTATATATGATGATTCCTGTGTAGTAGAGCTTTAAAATTAGTTTTATAGTGAAGTAATTGCAGAAACATGAGTTACGAAAAATCTGGAAAAAAAATTGGACAGATTTGCATGGCTGAGTTGTAGGACCAATTTGACCTAGCAAATGTTGACTAAATTATCTGAATTTTGGATATGTTATAGTAGACTCATAGTTGAACGAAAGTGTATTTCTAAGATTTGGCCAAATTCTAGCTCTAAGTACTCTTTTTTGGATGATTTCCGAGAAGCATGTGAATAGGCGTGAGCTGGACAGTTCCTGCCAGCGTCTTTTTTTCCCTTTCCCTTGTCCTCATGTGTATTGGTTGCAAGTTAGTCTAGATAATATGAGACTAGACTAGACTAAAATGTACTACTATATGTCTTTGTGTAATGAGAGTTTAGAACTAGTTTGAACTATGACTAAGCTAAAGTTATTAGGTAGTGAATAAAGATAGGCGTGTTAGTAAGGCATTGGGTAAGTTCTTGTTTGGAAATGAATTAATAATGAAGTTGAATTGTAGAAATGTTAACTAGGGAGTTTAAGGAAGGCTAGAGAATGTGGTACATGTTGGTTAGTATAACTAAATCGTAGCGTGAATAGACAACCTAACTTAATGCTTGAGACTAGCATACTTATGGAGAGTAGTAAACTAGGAAACCATAAGAAATATCTTGGCATGTTACTTAACATTGAATTAAAGAAAGTATGTCTCGACTTTAATGTGAAATAATGCAAGAAAAATTTAATTATCAAATAGTTGTAGTCAACTTATTATGAGTTGTTAGTTATACTCATTTCTATGTGCTAATGTTTAGATTATCAATAGTTGATTAAGTGTATGAATAATTGAGCTTTAGTGAGCTTATAGTTTATTTGCAAAGCTAGCTTGGTCATTGAAGAGAATTAGTTGCCAATAGTTATAGCTAAACTTTTGCTACTAGTTGCTAACTTTAGTCATTTTATATGTGCCACTATTTCGCCTATTAATGTTTGGTTACTTGTATGACTACTTGGGCTGTGATAACCCGAACCCGGCATGCATTTATTAGCACTAGACTGCATTTGATTAAATGTTTAATTAGTTAAATCATCTAATTTTCACTATTTTGCTATTTCTTTTAGAAGAATTCGAAAAGGATTTATATTATTTGATTAAAAGATTATTACCTATCTCTAATAATTGTAGTAATTGAATTTATTCTCTTGCGATTAATTAAGTGTCGTCTTAAATGTCAATATTTAATTGCACTTGATTACATGTTTATATTTATTTGTTCATTTGTAACTTAACATTAACTTCATAATTCTTTAAAATATTCTAGGAATAGTTAAATTGATTGATTTTAAATGAATATTGATTACTTTGACTATTTTGATTATTTTAAAAATCGGTTTTAATTTTCTTGCATTAAATTACTCGATTTTCAATTAAATGAGAAAAATAACTTCGAGCCGGAGTTAATTTTAAACTATTCTACTTTTCAAAGAATTAGAGTTTTATATTATTGTTCATCACTTTATTAGCGATCGATTAGTGACCGTTCGATCGTAGAATTTCAAAATAAGAGTTAGAGAAATATTTTTCGGATTTAGTGAAAAATGTTTTTAGCTTAATTTAACTAGTTTTAGTTGTTTTTCATTTAATTGCATTGTTTTAACATGAATTGGAATTAATGGCATCAAAATAAGCTTATTTGACTATTTTTAATTAAAGTTTGATTTTGCAAAAGACCAAAATGCCCCTTGTCACCTAATAAATAATAAAACAATGCAAAAATCAAACAAAACAAAATGCCAAATGACCATTTTGTCCTAGCCATGGCCGAAGCTTCAAGGGGAGAAAAAGGAAAAGATTTTCTTGCATTTTCTTCTACAATTGCGCGTGGAATTGCTCGGGGGTCGTGGCTCGGGTCCTTGCAGGTCTTGGTCTTCAATCTCTGTGAGGGTTTTCACGCTTTTGTGCATTTTATTACGAATTTGATTTTTGAGTCAATTTTTCAGATTCGATATTTATCGCGTTATAATGCCTGTTGTTGCTTGAAATAGCTTGCTTAGGGTTCGTAGAGCATTGTTTGATAGTTATTTAGCAATTTTTACGGTTGAAAACGCGTATTTGAAATTGGGGAAAAATATGAATAGTGAATTATGAATAGTAAACCCTAGAATTTCGGATTTCGATCCGAATTGCGATTGATTGATTTGGATAGGTGCCATTAGTGATAGAAAGATAAAATGTGAAATAAAAACGGATCGGCCTTTGTTAAAATTGGAAATTAGACAAAGATACGTAAAGGGGCCGTTTGACCAAAAGTTGACCGAGCTCGAATTGAGTTGGGGGTTTCGTAATTGAGGGCATGGAAGCACTTTTGGCGCTGTTGTGGCGTTGATTGAATGACCGGTTAGCATAGCTGTAGTTCAAACGCAGTAGGTGGACTTTCGGGTCTCGGGTGAGAAAGTGAAGTTTAGAGACATAGAAACGTGCCTTGTAGTGCCTGAGTGAATGTAGTGAAATCGGTTTCCTAATCCCGTAGCTCGTTTGCTCGTAATTATCCTTGGAAGTTGGGGTTGAATAGTAATATTTGTTGTTTTCGTGTTTGAACTGCCGTTACTTGTTTAATTGTTGTTATTGTTGCTTATTATTACTTGTTATGCTTGAAAAGTTAGTTGAATGCTAGTATTGATTGTGATTGCTTGTTATCTCGTTTGTTGTCACTAGTTTGTATTGTTGTGCTATCGCTCGTTTATTGCCTTGTATCGAGTCTTGCATTGCATAGTGTCTCACGCGTGAGTGATGGGCCTCTCTGGGTAGCCTCAGGTTGCCAGTGTTGGTTGCTCTAGCTCCGCTGCTATTCCCTTTCTCGCTTGGGTTGCCTCCCAGGGAGATTTGGGTCGTAGATTAATGGATACTTCCGGGGTATTCCAAACTGGTGTTATAAGGTGGATGCGCGCTTATTGTCATCGTTGTCAACATCAAGCTCGAGGTTGATGTATCGCTCGTGAAATGGTACATTGCTCGTATGAGTGAACCATAGCCTTCAGAGTGTGGTATATCTTTAAAGGGTTGTGTTAATGCTTTCTTGGTTGTTTATAGTATTGTTGTTTGTATTGAATGTTTCCTTATTGTCTTTATTGCTTAACTGTGTTTATTTGCATTGCACGATTTTCTTTCTCTCCAACTTGATATCTATCTCGCCCTCACTGAGTATACGTGTTGTGTATACTCACTACTCACCACCACATTTCAGGAAATGTCATGTTAGCTGGAAAGTTCGTGATTATGTGTTAGTTCGGGCCTGAAGAGTTGTCTTACGTGCTTTGTGGCTTGAGCTGTCAAAGATGTAAAGGTGTATGTTCATATGTTGTATGTATTTATTGTTAAAAGAAATGTAATTTAATCTAGCTAAGTAGTTGAGGTAGATTGATAAGTTAGATATGTATTCAGTAGTGTAGTTAACCTCGATGCATGTTGTAATTGTCTAAAAGAAAAGAGTGAGAATGGTATCATAGCATATTTTGTGCAGTAGATTAGGATGGATTAAATGTCAAGCTTGAATGGTCTTGTAAAAGATGAAAAGAGATAGGGTAGTTTGTAACTAAAAAAGTATATTTATATGTTGTGTTAGTTGTTGAGAACCAAGGCTCGGATGGCCTTGAGGTGGTTGATTGTTTGAACATGGTATTGGTCCACTTATATACTGTCGCAGGATTTTACATTTCGCCTAGAAACAGGGGAGACCCCGTCCGTTTTACCTGAAAATTTATGCCCGGGTTTCGTTTGGGTTGTGATTAGATTGATCGTTAGAACTCCCAGTCTCGAGAGGGATCGGGGTGTTACAGGTGGTATCAGAGCTTGTCTAGCTCATAAGCCGGGACAGGGTCCTCGGTCTGGTGGGTAGTGACCCTTGAATGTGTGCTTGTTAAGTGTGTCTTGAAAGTGTATGCTTGTATGTGAGAATGTGTGTCTTGACTTGAATGTATGCACTTATGTGATAAAGTTATGTGTTATGTGTTAAATGTTTCTCAAGAAAGGTGAAATGTCTAGTTGTCTATCGAATTGACTTATTGAATTGGCATCGTGAATTGAATTGACCTTGTGAATTGTTAATTGCTTGAAGTATTACTTGTAATTTGTGTATAGAATGTCTTGAATTACCTATGTCTTGATTTGAATTGATTATGTTGTGCTTGAATTGATTGTCATGTTTGAATGACCTTGATGATTAAATGGTTTTTTGAACTCTTGTGTAAACTTGCTTACATAATAGTTTAAGGCATGTGTATAAATGTGATATCTTGGCATTCATACATGTCCCGTGGAAATGGTAAGAAAGACTTCTTCCTCCCCTAAGGAAGTGGTTCACAGCTGGCCTTCCAAGGTGTATGGATTGGCATTTAACTAGCCTTGATTTGGAAGTTGGTGTTTGCTTTTGGAGCTCGGTTATTGGCAAATCTCTATGATCTTTCTCTGTGCTTAACAATTGTGAAAATATAACTTTCTTTGGGGTTTCGGTATGATGGCTCTTGGTAGTATTCTTTGGCTTCGTTATTGGGTATTCTTTGGAACTTCTGTTGGCACTTCTTGGTAGACTTGGCTGTTGGGGTTCCTCTATGATTATCTCCTATGCTTAGTAAAAATGACTTTCTTTGGAGTTCTTATTGGACTTGCTGCATAATATTGTCTACAATATCTTTGTTCTGGTCCTTCTTGATATTTTATTGGCAATCGTGATTGGAAATCTTCAATAGCATATGGTGTACCTGCACGGCATTTCCTCTGGTATTTTACCCAATATTCGATAGCAATATTATTTTGGGAATCTACTTGGTTATTCAGCTTGGTGTTCATTCATGGACTTTTGATAAGTATATATATGTTGGCGTACCTTTTGGATTTCCTAATCAGATGCTTCATGAGCTATATATTGAAAGACTTGAAACTTCTGTAATATGATTGACTGGGTTTCTTGTTTGGAGTCTTCCTGAGTGGTACTTGGGATTCTTGGTTAGACTCTGCCTCAGATTGTTTATTGGTATGTTTTTGGTACTTTTAGTTGGGATTCTATTATGGCATTCTCTAGGATCCTTAGTGGCCATTTATTTAGCATTTACTTATTGGGCAAACTTGGCTACATTCTTACCGGAGCATTGTTCGGAGGGCATTCTACTAGTATTTTCCTTATTGGCATTTATTGGAAGATCCTACACTTGGAATTCTGTTTGGACATATTATCTTGTACTGTTTACGGCTTCTCCTTCGGTTTTTCCACTCAGGGGAAATCTATATTTGCTGTTGATTAAGATGTTGCGGTAGGAACACAGTGATTGGAAGATTTCATTTAGAGGTTGGCCTTTGGTATTCTTCTCTATATTCCTTTACAGAACTTTCAGCTGGGTCTATTACGGTAGTCAGTACTGCATGAGGTGCATCTACTCTGGCTATCTCTTAACTTTCTTATTTGGTACTTGTTAGACTTCTATTGAAGATTCTTAAATAGGGTATTCCTTCGGTACTCTTCCTGCCATTAGTATGTGGTATTGATAATATCTACAGTATCTTTGCTTCAGTCTTTAGTTGGTATTTCCTCGGCATTCTTGATTGGAATTTCTATTCGGGATTTCCTACGAGCTTTCTTATATAATATCCTGCTCAGCAACCGATGAAGATTTATCAGAGTTGGATTTTCGATGATGCAGAGTCCTATTGGAAGAAGAATTGCGAGGACACAATTGTTTTAAGGGGGGAAGGATGTAATAACCCAAACCCGGCATGCATTTATTAGCACTAGACTGCATTTGATTAAATGTTTAATTAGTTAAATCATCTAATTTTCACTGTTTTGCTATTTCTTTTAGAAGAATTCGAAAAGGATTTATATTAATTGATTAAAAGATTATTACCTATTTCTAATAATTGTAGTAATTGAATTTATTCTCTTGCGATTAATTAAGTGTCGTCTTAAATGTTAATATTTAATTGCACTTGATTACATGTTTATATTTATTTATTTATTTGTAACTTAACATTAACTTCATAATTCTTTAAAATATTCGAGGAATAGTTAAATTAATTGATTTTAAATAAATATTGATTACTTTGACTATTTTGATTATTTTAAAAATCGGTTTTAATTTTCTTGCATTAAATTACTCGGTTTTCAATTTAATGAGAAAAGTAACTTCGAGTCGGAGTTAATTTTAAACTATTCAACTTTTTAAAGAATTAGAGTTTTATATTATTGTTCATCACTTTATTAGCGATCGATTAGTGACCGTTCGATCGTAGAATTTCAAAATAAGAGTTAGGGAAATATTTTTCGGATTTAGTGAAAAATGTTTTTAGCTTAATTTAACTAGTTTTAGTTGTTTTTTCATTTAATTGCATTGTTTTAACATGAATTGGAATTAATGGCATCAAAATAAGCTTATTTGACTATTTTTAATTAAAGTTTGATTTTGCAAAAGACCAAAATGCTCCTTGTCACCTAATAAATAATAAAACAATGCAAAAATCAAACAAAACAAAATGCAAAATGACCATTTTGTCCTAGCCATGGCCGAAGCTTCAAGGGGAGAAAAAGAAAAAGATTTTCTTCTACAATTGTGCTTGGAATTGCTCAGGGGTCGTGGCTCAGGTCCTTGCGGGTCTTGGTCTTCAATCTCTGTGAGGGTTTTCACGCTTTTGTGCATTTTATTACGAATTTGATTTTTGAGTCAATTTTTCATATTCGATATTTATCGCGTTATAATGCCTGTTGTTGCTTGAAATAGCTTGCTTAGGGTTCGTAGAGCATTGTTTGATAGTTATTTAGCAATTTTTACGGTTGAAAACGCGTATTTGAAATTGGGGAAAAATATGAATAGTGAATTATGAATAGTAAACCCTAGAATTTCGAATTTCGATCCGAATTGCGATTGATTGATTTGGATAGGTGCCATTAGTGATAGAAAGATAAAATGTGAAATAAAAACGGATCGGCCTTTGTTAAAATTGGAAATTAGACAAAGATACGTAAAGGGGCCGTTTGACCAAAAGTTGACCGAGCTCGAATTGAGTTGGGGGTTTCGTAATTGAGGGCATGGAAGCACTTTTGGCACTGTTGTGGCGTTGATTGAATGACCGGTTAGCATAGCTGTAGTTCAAACGCAGTAGGTGGACTTTCGGGTCTCGGGTGAGAAAGTGAAGTTTAGAGACATAGAAACGTGCCTTGTAGTGCCTGAGTGAATGTAGTGAAATCGGTTTCCTAATCCCGTAGCTCGTTTGCTCGTAATTGTCCTTGGAAGTTGGGGTTGAATAGTGATATTTGTTGTTTTCGTGTTTGAACTGTCGTTACTTGTTTAAATGTTGTTATTGTTGCTTATTATTGCTTGTTATGCTTGAAAAGTTAGTTGAATGCTAGTATTGATTGTGATTGCTTGTTATCTCGTTTGTTGTCACTAGTTTGTATTGTTGTGCTATCGCTTGTTTATTGCCTTGTATCGAGTCTTGCATTGCATAGTGTCTCGCGCGTGTGTGATGGGCCTCTCTGGGTAGCCTCGGGTTGCCAATGTTGGTTGCTTTAGCTCCGCTTCTATTCCCTTTCTCGCTTGGGTTGCCTCCCAGGGAGATTTGGGTCGTAGATTGATGGATACTTCCGGGGTATTCCAAACTGGTGTTATAAGGTGGATGTGCGCTTATTGTCATCGTTGTCAACATCAAGCTCGAGTTTGATGTATCGCTCGTGAAATGGTACATTGCCCGTATGAGTGAACCACAGCCTTCAGAGTGTGGTATAGCTTTAAAGGGCTGTGTTAATGCTTTCTTGGTTGTTTATAGTATTGTTGTTTGTATTGAATGTTTCCTTATTGTCTTTATTGCATAACTGTGTTCATTTGCATTGCACGATTTTCTTTCTCTCCAACTCGATATTTGTCTCGCCCTCACTGAGTATACGTGTTGTGTATACTCACTCCTCACCACCACATTTCAGGAAATGCCATGTTAGTTGGAAAGTTCGTGATTATGTGTTAGTTCGGGCCTGAAGAGTTGTCTTGCGTGCTTTGTGGCTTGAGCTGTCAAAGATGTAATGGTGTATGTTCATATGTTGTATGTATTTATTGTTAAAAGAAATGTAATTTAATCTAGCTAAGTAGTTGAGGTAGATTGATAAATTAGATATGTATTCAGTAGTGTACTTAACCTCGATGCATGTTGTAATTGTGTAAAAGAAAAGAGTGAGAATAGTATGATAGGATATTTTGGGCAGTAGAGTAGTATGGATTAAATGTCAAGCTTGAATGTTCTTGTAAAAGATGTAAAGAGATGGGTTAGTTTTGAACTGAAAATGGATATTTATATGTTGTGTTAGTTGTTGAGAACCAAGGCTCGGATGGCCTTGAGGTGGTTGATTGTTTGAACATGGTATTGGACCACTTCTATCCTGTCGCAGGATTTTACATTACACCTAGAAACAGGGGAGACTCCGTCCGTTTTCCCTAAAAATTTATGCCCGGGTTTGGTTTGGGTTGTGATTAGATTGATCGTTAGAACTCCCGGTCTCAAGAGGGATCGGGGTGTTACATGGGCAATGTGATAATATGAAATATATAAGTGATTATGGAACTTTTATTGTTGTGTGTTGAATTTGCATAATAGTCAAGTTGGAGTTGGTATAATCAATTGTTAAGGTGTTATGTTAATTTACTTGCATAATATTATACTAGTTTTGATGTCTAAGTATTATACTTATATGAATAACTAGGGGTTGCACATTTGAGTGGATTCAAGGAGGTTGGAGTGAATGTAAGTTAGTTTCTTTCATGCTTGGCTTAATCCAATGTGAGGGAGTCTTCATTCCTTTTGTACATATTAGTTTATTTTATTATATGATTTAATCTAAATGGATAAAGTTTATATGTACTATTTTCATATTATCTTGCGAACTACTTGAATTTATTGCAAGGGTAATTGTTTATATTGCTATAATTGTTCTCTTTGATTATCAAATGTGTTATATGATATGTATGGGGTGAGGCTAGCCTACTTTGTTACCTCCCCACTTGATTTGAAAATGAGATTCGTGATTCATTACTTGGGGTTGTGCAACCTTTTCAGACATAGTAGCGTCGAGAAACACGGGCGGCGTCGGGCTTGTCGTGCTCCCTCGACTACCATGGTGCCTATTCCCTTCTCGCTGAGGCATACTCTACTACCCCAGAGGCGTAGCATGGACCTACCTCAGGAGAAAGGGTCGTAGGATTGGGATACATCCGGAGTATCCCAACTTGTTGGTGTTTGGGGTTTGCCGGCACTTGCGTGAAGTTTGTGGCTCATGGCTCATGATTGAATACTTGAAGTGGAACCGTATCCTTTATAATGTGGTTAACTACTTGCTATTTAATCTTGTTGTTATGTTATATATATGATTTCTTGTATCTGCATATCATAATGCATGCCTGGTATGTTGCATCACCTCCCTCACTGAGTAACCTGGTTACTCATTCCTCTTTTCAACATATTTCAGGAAAAGCTGAAGACTGGATTGCCTCTTGTGTGACCTGCTTGCTCTATCGGTGTGTAAAACATGGAAGAATGTGATCATGATATGCTTGTATTGTATTTGAGACTTTGTGCCCATGTATGTATTTATGTTATATCAAGGAATGTAATATTAAAGTTTTAGTTTGTTTGATGATTAGGTACTAGTAGGCTTGTAATATCTTCTACTTGCTTTACTTTATTACTTAGTAGTGCATGCTTGTGTGGACGATGAAAACTAGTTAGTGGTTGGACACAAATTATAAGAAAGCCTGATTGATAATATAAAGTGGTATGATAAGTGGATTAAAAAGATAGAACTTCAATGGATTTGATTTTGCATGCTTGTGTGATATGATGTTGGGTTCCAAGGCTCGGATGGCATTGATGAGCTGGTTGGCTTTATGAATCTTGAAAGCTAGGTTATGAATGGTTGATTTTAATTCAGGTCTTGTATGTGACTGTTTACAGGTTTCTAGATAGACCTACATATAGGGGAAACTCCGTCCGTTTTCCCCTAAATTTCATGCCTGAGGTTTGGAATTGGGTTGTGATTAGCATGGCTATTAAAGCCTCCGGTCTCGTGAGGGATCGGAGCGTTACAGTTCACCTGCAAGTAGTAACTTATCCTCAAAACTATAATCCAACTCCAAGGTACAATCTCATTCACACAAGTATGCAAACTAACTAGGCAATCAAGTAAATAATTGAAGTTATTACAACTCATATACAGTTATTAACTCATAATACAAGTTTTACTTTATATTACAACCTTTTTGACAATAGAAACATACACAAGATTTCATAATCTCAAAACAAAACATATACAACTAGCAACTTTCATTTTCTGCACATAGACCAGTATATAGCAGCCAACCACAACTTTTCCTGAAACATGTTAAAACGAGGAATGAATAACCAAAGTTACTCAGTGAGAGAGGTGATGCAGTAAACCAGGGTGTGTTTTCGTGAGATGCAACAAGATAAAAACATTAATAACACAAATAAACAAATTAATTAGACAAGTATTTAATCACGTATATAAAGGATACGGTTCCACTTGTCTTCGTGAGCCACGAGCCAAGATCTTCAAGCAAGTGGCTGTAATCCCCTTATTCCTCCAAAATGGGGTACTTTGGATGTACCCCGATCCTACGATCCTTTCTCATGAGGTAGGTTTATATGCCCAACAACTAAACGATGTCTCTGGGGTAGTGGAGTATACTCAACGAGAGAAAGAGAATAAGCACCATGGTAGTCGAGGGAACATGGCAAGCCCGATGCCGCCTGTCTTTCTCGACGCTACCATGTCCGAAAAAGTTGCGCAACCCCGGGTCAAGATCATGAGAGCCAAGTATATTAAATATCACATAAGATGAACGACAAAGTAGGCCGTCCTCGTAGTTAATTACATATAACACGAAAAGACACAAGATAACAAGTAAATAACGCATATAAATTTTATCAATTACTAATGAATAAAATCTAGAAACAATAAATTAAGTTAAGAAGGACAGAAGAGATGAAGACAATTTCAACTCTACCAGGTAGCTAAAGGATACAAGAACTAGTGTCAGTCTACTTTCAACACCTTGGATTGGCTCAGTGGATCAACCCTAGCATATAATAGAACATATACTTATCACAAAGAATCTCCTAAAGACATTCGTAACCAACACAATAAAATCACATTAATGGCTCAACTCACAAACTTCTCCAAGTAGATAAATACTACACACGAGCGTAATTAATGATTAGTTGACCAATTCCAAGACGCTAATATGTAATAAGAACAGTACAACCATATAGACAAGATATAACATATTCTCACATAATACTATGCAAGTAACTTTAAATCATTTCTTTGATCTTGCAAATGACGTTCACTACACTAGAATTCTAACAGCCTAGGTAATGAATCATTCTACCTCATAGCAACAAAAGTGACTACACTTTAAACTTATAATATAATACAATTATCATGTACCTCTCATTCTCTAGCATGCATTTAACTCATTAATGCCCTCGCATATAGTTACAATTTATAAGTAATATAACAATACAATCAAAATATGTTCATATCCCAACAAGGTAGCTAAGCAACTCAAATCACAAACCTCACCAATAGGATATACACATGCTATACAAATGCATATAAACACCTAATCAATCAATTAAAAAGCAATCTTCAACATTTAATTAAACTTTGATACTATTTCCCCTTTAACAACTAAGCAATTTTACTTACATGCGAGATTCAAGGTTCTAGTCCCAAAAGAGGCAAACAACTTATCTTTTCCTACAACCTTCTCAAATAACTTAATTACACTTTAGATAATCATATAAGTACATAATAACACATCTACAAATACTTATAAGCATCAAAGTAGTCAAATACTACATTTCCCCTTTCTTTAACCAAGTTATTCTTCTCCTATATGTATTTCGAAGTTACAAAACTACAATCTAATCATTTTACATTCCTAATTAAGCCAAAAGACACCTATCAAGGCCATGAAAACCCGTTTTGAAGGCAAAAGGTTGGGAAGGCCCTGAGCGGGTTTTAACTACACCTACCCTATATGGACTCCAATTTCATGCAACGAAAGCACCAAAAGTGCTTCCATGCTCCAAGGATACCTAATCCAAAGCCAAAACATGCCCAGATTGTATTACGTGAAAAATTCCCTTTTTAAAGTTAGCTAATTTTGTCATTTTGCTTAATTTCGGGTGATTCAACTTCACGAGGCCTCCCAACTAGATTCATTAGAGCCTAGAGCACCTAAAGGAAGCCTCAATTCATTCTAATTAGCAAGTTTTATCAAAACCCCAACTTTTGGCACTATTCATCATCTCTTTCATATCAACTAAGCTTTCAACCATGGATTCCAACAACAAGCTACTCAAGTATAGTCCAAACAACATATAAATCATATTTAACATCATATTTAAGCATTTCAACAGTTGACACCAACAAATCACAAAATTTAAAAAGATGACATAAACTTTAAATTCAAACAAATGCATCTCCCTCGCAATTTTGTGGTTGCAAGCAAGTTGTAGAAGTCTCCTAGTACTCCAAACTCTTCCTAGACCAAGCCAAAAGTCAAATTTCATGCACCAAGGTTGAAGAAAATCCTCCTATTTGGCTCCTAGGGATTTCGGGTTTAGGGGGGGGGAGGAGGGGTGGCTTTTTGTGTAGTTTTTGCTTTTATTTTATGAGTATATTGCTTATGTGAGTAATATATTGCATATATGTATGAGTAGGTTATATTATTTTAGGTCAAAGGTCATAAAAACATAGTCAAGTAGGCTTAAACTCTAATTAAATGCTACTTAAGTCAAACTAATGTTTCTACATACGTAACACTATTCAACTGAAGTGAAAATATTTTTCAAACGCATAGTCCCGGCCTCCAAAGCTCAAAACTACTATTTCCATACTCTTTTTATATGTTATGTGGTCTAGCAAAAATATTAAATCAAACATTTAAAACATTCAAATTTCTTATGAACAGTGTCCTCTAAATAAAACAATTAAGCAAGAAAAGAAATGCACATAAAAATGCTAAAAAAGATATACAACAGTTATTTAAAAAGATGTGATGAAATTCCGAGCTTTACATATGGGGACCCTGATAAATCTATATTTTTAGTAACTTTAACCTATTGAATCATGTATATTGCATTATTATTTCAAGCTTAATTGTATATTTTACACAAATTTAGTACAATATAGGTTTTAAAGAAGAAAGAGCAAAAACGGCCATAAAAACCAACATTTGGAGAGAATATTCGGCGCAACACTAAAGAAAAATGATAGAACAACTTCAAAATGAGAAATTCAAGATTGAATTTGGCCAAACTGAGTGCGAAAACAGATTCAGGATGCTAAAAAACTTTAGAATAGACCTGGTCAACTTTTTGGTGAACGGACACTGGTCAAAGTCAATCGAGTTAGTCAAACTCAAAGTTCACCTACCACAGCCAGAAGAGCGTTCGGGCGCCCCTTTTCTGTGCTCGAGCACCATTTTTTGAAAAAGGCGGACAATTAAGCGGCATAATGCAGACTGAAAATGACAGAAAAAAATATAAAAATCAAAAGTGGAGAAGGGCGCTCGAGCGCGCCTGACTGTAGCTCGAGCGCCCTCCTGAAGTTTTGCCTATAAATGTCGCGATTTTGCAGCAACGAAGAAGCATCAATTTTTATCTTCTTAGCCAAGCTTCTGCTCCTCTAATGGGCATAAGCGATTTTTTACTTTTTTTTCTTTGTATATAATCAGTTTTCTTCATATTTTAGCTTAGAAGTAGGTTAGTTTAGTTTAGTTAGGGTCCTAAAATAAGGGCCGGGCTTATGGACTAACGTCATAGCTTCAGAGAAATTGAGCCGGCTAAATCAAGACGTGATTAAATTCGGTAACTTTTATTCTTGATTTCGATTTCCGTTTTGTAAATCTAATTATGGCACTTTAGACCCTTATTTTTGGAATGATAAATAAGTGAGGATATTTTTATATATATTTAGATTTATATTAATTAAAGTCTCGTATTCTTTAATTGCTTAGTATTATATATTAATTATACGTATACTTGTAGTTATGATATAATTAATCGATAATACATATACGCCCGGTTTTGTAAACCAGTGACAATACGAGACTACCACGGACGGAATCAGCTAGGTTGTACCAGTACCTCCGGGGTACATAAGTAAGAAGATTAATTGAAAGATTTGATATTGTTAGGTTGTACCAACATATTAGTCTTGTTAATTAATTAGTCTTATTACTTACATATCTAAGGATAACTTCAGAAATGGGAACTTGTAGCCCTATTTCTTGAATGATTTATTCTTTTAATTTGAATCTATAATATTACACTTAAATACTCCGATCGAACTTATCATTCTAAATCATGGACCCGCTAAATTGAATTAACCACTCCTGGACTAAATTATTTTAGTTTAATACCGTACTTTTGGACTTTTGGACTTAATTTACAGTATCTTTTGATATTTTGGACATTTCTTGGACTTTTGGACTTAATTTACCGTACTTGTTGGATTTCTGGACTTTTGGACTTAATCAAACTTATCAGTGACGGGAGATAGTCAAACAATTCTAAATTAAGGACTTAACTTAATTTGATAACCTAATCTCCGTGGATCAACCCTCTACTCGCCACAGCGAGAGGTAATTCAAGGTAAGTAATATTTTCAATCATTTAACCTTACTATTTTTTAGCTCAAAACGACGCGATCAGACCCTTTCCCATTACTTGCATGAATGGACAAAAATACATTATCTCGTTCATTGATGACCATACAAGATATGTGTATCTTTACCTTCTATTTGATAAATTAGAGACACCAGATGTCTTTAAAGTATTCAAAGCAGAAATAGAGAAACAAAAAGATAAGAAGATAAAGATTGTAAGGTCAGACAAAGGTAAAGAATATTATGAGAGGTACACTAAAATGGGTCAAATGCCTGGTCCAGTCTATTCGCGAAATTCCTTTAAAAAGAAGGCATTATTGTACAATATATAATGCTTGAAATACCTCAACAAAATGAGGTGGCTGAGAAAAAGAATCACATACTTATGGACCTGGTAAGGAGCATCATGAGTAATTCTAATATCCCTTTGAGTTTATGGAGTGAATCACTAAAGACTACAGTTTAAATGAATGGAAAACCCAGTTTAAGACATTTGCATTTTTGGGGTTGTCATATCTAGATTAGTGTTTAAAACCCAAACATAAAGAAATTGGACCCAAGAACAGTCAGTGGATTTTTCATTGGCTATGCAATAAACTCAAAGGGGTATAGATTTTACTATCCCCCACACACTCCTAGAATTGTTAAAGCTAGAAATGCTAAATTCCTTGAGCATCTTGAAATCAGTGGGAGTGAATTCCACGAAAGATTAACTTCGAGAAAAATAAGAAAACTTTTGAACCTCAAATTGAATGATTGATTGCTTTTTAGAATATTCCTCTAAAACATTTTGAAGATCAACTAAATCAAGAATCTCCACATGAGGAATAAATTTCCACTAAACCTACTATCCAAAATATTCAAAACATACAACAGACAGTATAATTAAGAAGGTCTATAAGAACAAGGAAAACAACAATTTCTAGTGATTTTATAGTATACCTACAAGAGTCTGACTTTGATGTAGGCCTTGTAGAAGATCCTATTTCATTTTCAAAAGCCATGAGTGGAGAAAGATCCACATTATGGTACGATGCCATGAAGGAAGAAATTGAATCTATGGCTAAAAATCAAGTATGGGATCTCGTTCAATTACCAAAAGGGGCAACAACCATTGGTTGTAAATGGGTCTATAAGACCAAAAGGGATGCCTTTAGTAATATTGAACAATATAGGGCTAAACTTGTGGCTAAAGGTTTCACTAAAAAAGAACGCATTGATTATCATGAAACTTTCTGTCTAGTTTCTAAGAAGGATTCATTTAGAGTAATCATTGGCTCTAGTAGCTCATTTTGACTTAGAGCTACATCAAATGGATGTGAAAATAGCTTTCTTGAATGGAGATCTTGAAGAAGAGGTATGCATGATTCAGCCTGAAGGTTTCTCATAAGATAGTCACATGGTTTGCAAGTTAAAGAAATCAATATATGGACTAAAACAAACTTTCCTTCACTGGTATATAAAATTTCACAATGTTGTTGTCTCATTTGGTTTCATGGAGAACATTGTTAATCAATGTGTAAACCTAAAGGTTAGTGGGAGCAAATTTAAATTTTTAGTCCTATATATCGATAACATATTACTTGCAAGTAGTGACTTGAGAATGCTACATGAAACAAAGAAATTTATTTCCTAAAACTTTGAGATAAAGGATCTAGGTGAAGCCTCATATGTCATTGGCATAGAGATTCATAGAGAAAGATCTGTGAGGACATTAGGTCTATCTCAAAAGGCCTACATCAAAAAGGTTTTCGAAATATTTAAGATGTAGACTTATTCACCAATAGTAGCTCCCATTGTTAAAAGGGATAAATTCAATTTAAGTTAGTGTCCCCAAAATTCTGTGGAAAGAGAAGAAATGAGAACTATACCATGTGCATCTGCAGTTGGCAGTCTTATGTATGCACAGATCTGTACAAGGTCTGATATAGGGTTTGCAGTAGGAATGCTTGGCAGATATCAAAATAATCTTGGCCTTGAACATTGGAAAGCGACCAAGAAAGTTATGCATTACTTACAAGGAACCAAGAACTACAAACTCACATACAAGTACACCGATCATTTGGAGTTGGTTGGGTATTCAAATTCTGATTTTAGTGGATGTACGGATACAAGAAAGTCTACTTCAGGATACATTTTCTTTCTTGCTAGAGGTGTTGTATCTCGGAGAAGCATCAAGCAAACTACAGTCGTTTCATCCACCATGGAAGCATAATTCATTGTATGCTATGAAGGTACATTACAGGCATTATGCTTAAGGAACTTCATCTCTGCACTGAAGGATGTTGATTTCATTGCAAGGCTTATAAAGATTTAGTATGACAACTCAGTTGTAGTTTTCTTTTCTAAAAATGATAAAAGTGGGAGTCACAACAAATATATCGATATAAAGTACCTTGTTGTTAGAGATCATGTTACGAAGCATGAAGTGGATATTCAACATATTAGTACTGACCTAATGGTTGCAGATCCCATGACTAAAAGATTGTCGGTAAAATAGTCTATGGATCATGTGGATCATATGGGACTTATTATTTCATATTAAATTCAATGTTGTTTCTTATATATGTGAGACCCAGACCCGTATACATGTGCAATTACTGTTTAGTGTCATTCATTTATATATATTTATGTGTATTCTTTCTTAAATTGCTTAATTGAGAATAGTTACTATTTATAAGGAAATTTTACTGTTTTATTTTTCTGATTTTATATTTTTCTCATGTTACCTGTCATTTAAGAGGCATGAGAAAACTTGAATTACGTGCATAGCATATCGGAAGTGCGAGCTATAAAATGATTAGTGTCTCTAATGAATAGTAAATTTCAGCTTTTACATTAAATTCCCTTGATCCAATTAGCTAAAACTTGGTCCATTTGCTCAAGATTTGACCCAATTACCCAACCCTTGACCCATGACCCATTTGAACTCTTATAACCCATTATATATGAAACAAAAACAAAAAAATCAGTCATAACCCCTCCGCCCCGCCCTGCCCCGCCCAGCCCAGCCCAACCCAGCCCAGCCCAGCCCAGCCCAGCCCAAAACCATGAACCAACAAGGAGAAGAAAAAGAAAGAAAAAAAATTTAATATTTGCTCAAACCAATCCACTCCAAGCTTGTTTCTAGCATTCTAGAGCTTCCTCAAGCCTTCTTCAACTATCATTGTAAGAGATTCATGTTTATTTATTGCATTTGAAAGTTTATGCTTCAACTTTAATTTTTGAGATTTGGTGATATAATGCTTATATATGTGTTTTTATGCTTCAAATGTCTTCCATGGAGTTAGTATAACATACTTCTATGGTTTTTTAGCAAAATTTATGGTTGAATATAAAAAATGCAAATGTGGAAGATGATGAATAGTAAAAAATGTGAATAGTAAACTCTTATGTTCTAACTTAATTTATTGCTTCAAAGATGCTTAAATATATATGTAGAGCAAACTTTTGTAGTTAGTTAGCTTTTTGAATGGTTGAAGATGGTGGTTGATGAATTAAAGAAGACGATAAATAGTGATTTGAGGGTTTCTAGAAAAATTTGCAATTAAGCTTTATTCAATGCTTTTAATAGGTGCTAAACATGTCCGTGAATGTAGAATAATAGTTAATTGCACTTGGTTAGCTTGAAACTTGATTAAATTGACAAAAATGACCCGTTCACAAATGGATTTCAAGGTAAATACAAATTCGGGCACGTTTGGGCATCATAGCTAGTGTTTAATAGGTGTGGAAATACTAGAAATGCATTCATTTCGTTTAATTAAACTTCGGTTAGGGGACTTGTAATGTAAATGCATAAAGGGAAATTTCGGGGCTTTTGAAGTAATTGTGGTTTAAAGTGTGGTTTTATGATTTTGAATGATGCCATAATATGTATTTAGAAGTGTAATATAGTTGGGTTATGAATTGGGAAACTTATAATTGGTATATGCTTTGAATTAGGTCTTGAGCTAAAGGGGTCGTTTGATCAAGTGTTGACTTTTTATATTTTGATTGGAGTTATGGTCTTAGCAGTGCATGGAAGCACTTTTGATGCTATTGTGGCATTGAATTGAGGAGCGGTTTGGGTAGTTGTAGTTCAAAGTGACTTGGGGCCTTCCCGAGCTTTTGTGTCAAAAGCAGGGTTTTAAGGCTTGAATGGGTGTCTTTTAGTGTTCTTAGAAAGGTAGGATGGTTGGGTTATGGAAATTGCACTTTGTGTTTTGATTGGAAGCTAAATTGTGTTGGTAAATAAAGGAGAAATGGGCTAAAGTTAGGGTTAATGTTGTAACTGTGTTGCAATGCTACTTTTCATGCTCATTTAATGTCTATTAAATGTTTGGTTTGGAGTTTGTTTGAGGTTCATTTGTATGAGTAAGAACTTGGGCTAAAGGAGAATAATTTAGAAAGTGAGATAGTTACTAGTAATTGGATTTCAATTAATTAGTTAAGAGCTTAAATGTAGTTACGAAGAATATTATTTCCTTTTGGAAGTTCATAAATAGAACTATATGTTTACTTTGTTGGAGATTGAGTGAATATGTCTATAAGTTATTCACATTGCTTATTAATTGTATTATAGGTATGAAGAGCTTATATAACTTATTGGTTAAATGTCATATAGTGTTTTTTCTAAAATAAATTGTCATTGCTAGTTAATGTATATGTTATTATTATGCTATTGTCTTTGTGTAATACTCGGTTTAAGAAATATTGCATATGTAATCGCTTGAGTTTGTATGTTGTTTGAGTAATAAATGGAATGCATGTTAAACAATGAGATATATTGTTAGTTGTGTAAGTTCAAAGGAATCAAATAAAGATGAATAAGTTAATGGAATTGTGAACTAGCGTTAGTTGTATAACTTCTTAAGCAAATAAATGATTGTGTTGTATAATGATAATTGAAGGAATGATACATTTGAAGCATATTGAAGAAGTCCTTGGCTAATTCTCACAGGTTTGGTTGTAATAAGATGAGGGAGTCTTCATCTCTTTTGTGCATCTTAACTTATTTTATTGTTTCTAGATTGTATTCTTTAGTAATTGATAAAGTTTATATGCGTTATTTACTTGCTATCTTAAGTCTTTTCATGTTATTTGTGGTTATTTGCGAGGGCGGCCTACTTTGTCCTCTCTCTTATGTGTTATTTGAAGTTCTTGATCCTCGTGGACTTATTTCGGGGTTGCGCAACCTTTTCGAAAATGGTAGTGACGAGAAACATGGGCGGCATCGGGCTTGTCGTATTCCCTCGACTACCATGGTGCCTATTCCCTTCTCTCACTAAGTATACTCTACTACCCCAGAGGCGTGGTTCACCTGCTGGGCATATGGACCTACCTCAAGACAAAGGGTCGTAGGATCGGGGTACATCCGGAGTACCCCATTTTGGAGGAATAAGGGTTTTGTCGGCACTTGCTTGAAGATCTTGGCTCGTGGCTCGTGATTGAAGACAAACGTGGAACCGTATCCTTTTTATACGTGATTAAATATTTGTCTAACTAACTTTGTTATTTTAAATTGTATATGTTATTATTCTTGTTGCATCTCATGAAAGCATTCATCGGTATATTGCATCACCTCCCTCACTGAGTATACATGTTGTATACTCACCCTCGTTTCTAACATCTTTCAGGATCAGTGCTATCAGAGGTAGAAAAGAAGGCTCGAGAGTTTCGTGTTGAGTATGCTGGCTTACATGGATTGTCATTGAATTCAGTTTTGTATTGTAAAGTTAACATTAGAATGTATTGTTAGTTATGAATGGCTTGTAATGTTTTATTAACTTGTAATCTTTACTTTATTGTCTAGTTGACTTGCATGCTTGTAAGGATGAAATGGATTGAGGTTGTGGATTGTAGTCTTGAGGTTGCATGTTGATGTTGCAGGTTTCTAGATAGTTCTATATATAGGGGAGACTTCGTCTATTTTCTCTTAAATTTCGTGCTCGGGGTTTGCAATTGGGTTGAGATGGCTAATAGAAGTTTCGGTTCCGTGAGGGATTGGGGCGTTACAACCTACATTTGTGTTTTTAGTAATAAAGTGACATATTTTTGTGCAAATAAAGTACATGTCATTTATAATGAAGCAAGCTAAATGGCTTATAAGAAGTCTATTTGTAAAGATATAGCTCATAAAGTACTCAATTGAAGGGAATCATGCATGTAGCACATGGACGGGAGTATTCGACATTAAAGTATATGATTGACATGGTTCATGTATTGAAACTCTTTGTTTGAATAGGAGCATTTCATGATTAGACTATTTGGACATGACTATGCTAAAGTTTTATCACAAATTTAATAATTTTGATCGTGTTAGATGGGCCAATAGAAGAATGTAAGCATGTCTCCTTTAGGAGACTAAAGTGGCCTACTTGCCACGTCAAGTATTAATTAGGACTTGTGATAATTAAAGAAATTCTACAATTATAGATATTTATTTGGGATAAATATCTTCTAGTGATAGTCCACTTCAAGATAACTATTAATCATGGATAGTTATCAGTATTTTATTGAGATAATTATTCCTTGATGGGAGGAAAATATAAGTCCAAAATTTGGTTATTTATTTAAGGTCCCTGGCCTAGTCTATAAATAGGCCTGTGATTTCCATCATATCAAGGATTCAGGAATTCCCAACATAAGCTAGAAGACACCTATAGTTTGAGCGAAGTGAGGTTATTTGTGTAACTCATGAGGCGTTTACTTGAACAACGATGGTTGCAGGTATGTCAAATTTTGTTTTCAACATATCTAGATTTTGTCATAATATTCTTACATAGAGACCCTAGAGATAAAAAGTAGTTCACATACATTTTGATGATCCTTCATAAAAATTACAAGGTTTTTTTGGTGGTCAATGTATCAATATAATTAAACAAATACAGTATAACCTCTTTAAATTAATATCATTGGGACCACTAAATTTTATTAATTTCGCGAGACATCAATTTATCGATGTATTAATAATTATTAATTTATCGATATATATTTTTTTGTCTTAATAGTAAATATATTATATTTATGGTATCTTTTTATAAAAGTGACTCATATTTTTTCAAAACAATTTGAAAAGATAAGTAGAAAAGAATAAAGAAAAAAAAATATAAGAATCTAATTTAGTAAAATTAGAACAAGTTTTTCTAATCTCATAATCAATTTATTTTGTATTTTTTAGCTAATTATTAATTTATGAAATATTTGTATCGATAAAATACAAAAAAAATATTTTAAATATATTATCTTATACTTTTATTGAAATTATTAATTTTTTACACTAGTTCCGAGTCGAGACCAGACATTTTTATTATTTCAAAGAGATTATTAATTTATTGAGTATTAATTTAAATAGTTTTTACTCTAAATAGAAATGCAAGGCCAAACAAACTATAAGGTTGTATTTACTTCTTGAGTTGTGAGATTGCAGCCTTCATTCACTCTACAAATCATTGATACAAGTTGATTTTTATTGTAAACAATTCTATTTATAATATACATTTATATATATATATTGGGTTCAGCTGTGCATATGCAAGGGTCAGCCCTAACTAGTATATATATTACTAGATTATACACCTGAACTAGAAGTGGCATTTGGGCCTGGCTGACACAGACCCAATTCAGCCTAGCACATAAAAATTCGGGCCCACCCTACCTCGAGCCCAATACAGGCCCAGTTCAGGATTTATACATGTAATTTTTCTTATGAATAGTTAGTGTATTCAACTTCATTTTACAATAAAACTATATATTTATTTTACTATCTATTGTCTCTTTATTTTACAACAAGAGAATACACAATATCTATGGCTATGGGGGAAGAAAATTTTTCACAACAATTATGTTCAAATGTTTGAAATCATTTTGCTTACTTTGAAGAACATGGGTATGTAATTTGTAACTATTGTGAACGTAAATATATATTTCGTTGTTAATTTGAAACTGGAACACTTGTAAAACATCTTATATCTCAACACTCAAATATTCCAAACTATTTTAATCCTCAATCACCGCCACCACTACCAACAGGCCCAGCACCCACATAAGGAGCATAATAAAATGGAGAACTTCTTCACCAACTTTCTTCAAATATTTATGTAATATTTTTTTTTATATTTATTAGTAATGTATCTGTGACGCCTAAGACCCCAGCATGTCTATATTAACTGTTGCATACTTTATTTGTGTATTTACTTATTTTAGGAATAGTTCCTATTCATAGTAAAATTTGACTGTCTTTTTTTGTTTGAATTTATATTTTTGCCATGATATATGACTCGTATAAGGTAGGAGAAATGTTATTTTGTGCATCACATGCTTGGAGTACATTTACGTGCATTTATTACAGTTACGTACATTTAATTGAGAATAACATGCAAATAAAATAATTAGAATATATTTATAGGTGCGAAACTGCTTTTTTATTTGCTAGTAAGCTTATTCATTGTAACTGCTATATTGTGTGAACTATTTGAGCATGTAACCTCTGAGGAAATATTCTAGAAAAATATATATGTTCATCTGGACTTTGAGAGGAATAATTCTTGTTTAGATCGAGTCATGAGAAAAAATCATTTACTTTCCCAAAAATGCCAAAATTAATAAGGTTTGTAGTTGAGCTGATGCAGGACAGTTTTGTTTGCCTGAATTTCATGATATTTTTGACCTAGTATTACTATCTAGAAAAAATTTGGGTAGGTAGTTTGATCAGTTAGGAACAAACTTTGTTTAGCCTGAAAAATTAGGAAAAATCGTTTAGAACTTCAAAACCATTAAAAATCGAAAGGTGATAGAAAACGTGATCAATCTGGACAGTTTGTGCACCTATATTGTTTTAGTAATATCTTGATGAATTTAGCTCAGACTTAGGTACTGTTTAATTCTAGAGTTATCTACTTTCGAAGAAATTTCCATACGTGTAAAAATCAGTTTATTTGGGAGTCATTTAATTAGGTAAATATGCAGCCAAACTTGAGCTATTACTGAGATGTTGAAACTGTTGAGCTTATTTGTTTCGTACTCCTAATGAATCTTGAAGTTAAATAATGTATCATAAGACATTGTTATTAGTTGTTATATAATTTAATCTATGTGAAGATATATAATATGTTGAAAGTGATGCTATGCACAATATGATATGATTCTCTATGCATTATATAACCAATTATGTGAATTATGTACAAACTAGCGAACACTTAAAAGGAAAAGGTAAACCATATGAAAGAATATGTTTAGTACTCCTTGAATCTTATGGAACTTAAATTTTATTAACTTTAGATCTTTAAGAGGGATATTTCTAAGTTGATCTATAGCTAGCTAAATGTAAGTGACAATGAACTAGCTTTATATGTAAATGGTAAATGAGGAAATCTTGAGCAATTAATGAACATGTGATAGTTGAATTAACTAAACTTTAATTCAAATGCATCAAACTCTGGTGTAATAGTCAAACAACTCTTTCTTAACTTGTAAAGTTATCTTTTGTTCTTTTGTTCTTTTTGTTCTAACTTTAAAGATGTTGCTAAATATAAATTAAATAATTGTTGAACTTGTATTAGTTAATTTGTGATTAACACTAGTTGTTCCATTGAATTACTTCTACCTCATGTGAGATAACTTTATATATGAACTTGGTAAAATTTGATCGGATTGTAAACTAATTTGGTTATCATATAAAGTTGAGTATAAATAGTTGTACGTAACTTTGTGTTATTAGTTTCTTAAGTATCTTGCTTTGCGTATACTAAAGATTGGTCTATTAATGATTAGACATATGGAAGATTACTTGAACTAAAAATTAAATGTATTATGACTTGGTTATATTGGTTAATATGAATTGGATTACATGAGGAGACCTAGTGCCATCTAGGAATTATCTTAGTTGCATAACCAAGCTGATAGCTTTATTGTTAATTATTTATTACCATAAATGAGTTTAACTTGGAAATGTGATTGGCTTGTTAAAACTTTTTATGTGTTAACAAAGTTGAGCTAAGTTTGGACTAGTTACGTGATAAACTAAATGTGTGTTAACTTTATAAATTGTAAGAGTATAATGCTACTTATTAAGTTAGCTAAAGATGTGGTTATAGTTGTCTTAACTTTAGCTATCAATTCCAAAGTGAAATACTTCTAATTTAAATTGTTAATTAATTAAATTTAAATGGATTTAGATGTAGCTAATTTTGGCTTGTTAGTTGAATGTTCCTTCATTGTGTTGTTAATGGGTTAAAAGATAGAAGTATTAATTGAGCTTAACCACTATTTGGGGTATTAATTTCCTAATGAAAATATTCTAGCTTAAGTTCAAAGTTAGTAGTATTAGAAGCATTAGTTAGTTAGATAATTTAATTTATTGTTCTCTTACCCTTTGGTGCAATATAATGTATTTATGTGTTGTAATAGTGTTTTAAGTGTTAAATTAAAAGTACATTAATAATTGTCTAATTTCTATTGTATATATATTGAGTGTCTAAATGAACTAGAATGTATTCGGAATTTATGATTAACCTAATTGTTATCTTGTGTCATATATGTTCATAATGCTAAATTAACGCTTGAGTTGATTAGAGTATGGTTAGAATTTATTGTAGGTGTTTAAGATTGAATTGGAGCCAACTTCTTGCATTTTGGAGCGTGATAGAGGTGAGGGAGTTTTTATCTCTTTTGTGCATTTTAGCATATTTTATTGCTCTTGGATTGTATGATTTAATTTAATTGATAAAGTTTATATGCACTTACTACTTGCTATATCGTGATTGGGGACAACCTACCTCGTTGTCTCACATTTATGCGTGGTTGCATTGTATTATTTTCTTGTGACTTCTTGTGTTTATTTGAGATTATCTTGTATTATCTTGTGAATTCTTGAATTCGTATCGGGTTGTGCAACCTTTTTTGGACATGGTAGTGTCAAGAAACTGTAGACAGTATTGGGCTGTCGGTCTAGCTCGGCTACCATGGTGCCTATTCCCTTTCTCGTTGGGGCATACTCCCTTACCCTAGAGGCATAATTTACCTCGTTGGGGCATATGGACCTACCTCAGGAGAATGAGTAGTAGGATTCGGGGTACATTCGGAGTACCCCATTGGAGTTATAAGGTGGTTTACCGGCATTTGCTATCAAAGATCAAGGTTTGTGGTTTGAGAACGAAGACAAAGAAGATGAACCGTATCCTTTTAAATGTATTTAATGTTTAATCAATTATCTTGCTATATTATGTTACTTGTGTTCTTATCTTTGTTGCATTGTACGAAATGATTTTCAAAAATCCCCGATTAACTGCATCCCCTCGCTCACTGAGTAACTTTAGTTACTCATTCCTCTTCTCAACATGTTTCAAGAAAAGTTAGAGATCGGATTTCCTCCTGTGTGGCCTGCTTGCCCTACCAGTGTGTAAAACATGGAAGAATGAGATCATGAGATACTTGTATTCTATTTGAGACTTTATGGCCATGTATGTGAGACTTTGTGGCCATGTATGTATTCGTGTTATATTAAGAAATGTATTATTAAAGTTTAGGGCTTGTATGATGATTAGGTACGAGTGGGTTTGTAATAACTTCTATTGCTTTACTTTATTGCTTAGTAGTTGCATGCTTGTATGGTTTCATGAAAATGGGTTGAAGGACTTAAAATATAAGAAGGTTAAGTAAATAATATTAGAGTGGTATGACAAGTGGATTTAAAAGATAAGATTTCAATGGATTTAACCTTGCATGCATGTGTATTATGTTGTTGGGTTCTAAGGCTCGTATGGCCTTGAGGAGTTTGTTGCAGGTGATGACGTTGGAGGATAGAATTGCATCTATTGGAGTTGGGTTGTCGTTTGAAGATTAATTTACTGTTTGCAGGTGAACTGGTAGTCTTATAAACAGGGGAGACTCTATCCGTTTTTTCTCGTTTTTCGTGCCGTAAGAGTGGGATCGGGAACTCCGGCCTCTAGAGAGACCAGGGCGTTACAGTATCCGTGTCTCGTGAACTTGTGGTTTGTTAAGTAATATTTTATCATTTTTATTAATATTATCAATCAATTTATGTCTTGTTAATTGTTAAATTAACTTTTTCGTAAAAAAATGTTAAGCTTAAGCTTTTTTTTTGTAATTTAATACAACTATCAAAATTCAGAACACACTAATAAAAAGAAAAAAAAATGGACTAGCCCAGCCCAGCTCGCGATTCCTGGTAGCGGGCTCGTGGGCCAAGCTGGATCCTATATTTCAAAAATTGAGCCTAGCCCAGCTCAGCCCATTAAACATATGTGCTGAGTCGAGCTCATTTTTCTTAACCCACGATTCGGTCAGGCCGTGACGGGCTAGCCCATTTACCAGCTCTAACCTGAACTATGTAGTTAGAGCTATGTATATAGATGTACCAGAGTTGGCCAAAGAGTAATGAAGAATCTTCTTAGTTTTTACTTCTTTCTTGTAATATGAGGTAGCACCTCGAACAACTTGTTACCTTTGTTGTCAATTAATATAAACTTAGCTGACCTCTACCTTAGAGCCAACTTCTTTTTTTTTCTAAAATCCAAACTCAACTATTACATTACAATATATACTTCTTTGAGGTCTCGAATTTTCTTTTTAGGACTAATTAGTTTTGGAATAAAACTCCATAATTCTTAATATTCACGAAGTGCAATATGTAAATGAAAGATTATGAGTAGAAGAAAGCTTATATTAGGCTTCGTTTGTTTTCCATAAAATAACTTACTAATGGGAAATATTTATAGAAAAAAATATTTTTTTTCTGGAAAATGGAATATTTTTTAGTGTTTGGTTGTCACATTAAAAAATATTTTTTGGTGTTTGGATGTAATAGTGAAAAATTAATTAAAAAAATATTTTTAATTAATTGTGTAAAAATATTAAATTATTAATTACTTATTTTAAACTATTAGTTAACAATTTTAAAATAAATAATTAATAAAAATTCTAATTAATAAATAAGAGATAAATAGATTAAATAATAATTGATTATTCAATTAATAATTTTGCATTTATAAAATTATTAATTTCAAATTAAGTTATTTGAATAATTAATTAATAGTTAATAAAAATTTTAAAAAATGAATAATAAATCTTAAATTAATTAGATAATTAATTAAATAGTTAATTAATTATTATTCATTTATTAAACTATCAATTTAAAATGAAATTAATTAAATTACTAGTTATCGATTAATTATTTTATATTAATAAATTTATTAATCAATTATTTTCTTATTTAGTAATTATAATTTAGTTAATTATTCATTAAATTAAAATTAATTTAGTTTTATTATTAAATAATTAAAATATGACAAGAGTGAGTTGGAGGGGTAAGGTAAGGTTGGGATGGGTGAAGGTAGGGTGTATCGGAATGAGTGAAAAATATTTTCATCTCTTTTTTAACTAAATATTTTCTTTTGACAGGAACATATTTTTCGATTGACCAATTTTTAGTTGTGAACAAACACCGAAAAGTAGAAAAATATTTTCATTTTATTTTACGGCAAACAAGCGGAGTCTTAGTAAGAGAATGTTTAAATAGAGAGCTTACGTCTTTCTCTGTGTGTAAAAACAAAATATTGGTGAAGTTGAGAGAAATGGTATTATTGAGAGACTTGGGCTTTTGTTTTGTTGAGTTTTCACCATGGTTTTGCATTCCTTTTATTTGTTGATAGTAGATTTTCATTCTTGTTTCGCCTATAGACGTCGTATGATCGCATCACTTTAAAATTTTATGTTTCTCTTTCACTTTATTTGCTTTAGGGTTTGTTTAATTGAAGGGAATGGGGGGAAATGAGGTTAGGGGAGATATTAGAAAATTCTCTCCCTTGTTTGTTTCAAAAGTTTTTCAAGGGAGAAGGAAGTGGAGGGGCAAAGCAACCCTCCCCAAACTAATTTTTTCTTTTCCCAATTTGGTGTAAAATGAAAGGGAGGGAGACACTAACTCTTTTATGAAAATCATTTTACACATAAAATTTATCTCTCCATTCTATTTTCTTTCTAATCCAAACAAAAGATACCCATAATCCTTTATGATACTCTCTTTTTCTCAAATTATCCAATTTAAACATGATTTAATTATCTACTCTTCTCTCCTTTATGATTCTCATTTCCTCTTATTTATTAAACTTTCCCCCTTCAATCCAAACACAATGTTACTTTGGTATCTTCTTTTTATGCACCCATATCTATTATATATACAATATTTAATAGATTTTTTCTATATGGTATGTGTAGTGTACACACATGAGGGATGAGAACACGCACACATATTAAAGTAGCAAAAATACACAATAGCTTTAATGTAGTTTAACCTTCTCTCTATATCCATGATGTCACCTTTGGAAGAAAATTCATTGTTCATGAATAATGGTTATGTTATTGATATTATGCACGTAAATCTAAACCCTCATTCATATGGCCTTATGCATGAAAAAATCTTGCACAATTTGCCTCTTGCAAAAGCACAAAAAATTATTCCACATGGTTATAGGTTTTTGAATTGACAAAATACTATTGAAAACTCTTTCATTCTCTCAGGCTCACACTTACCCTCATGGTATATGGCACCGATCAATAAAGGCATTCTCAATCGAGTTTCCAAAATGTAATTTGCGTCTCTAAAAGGTTTGTGGAAGAAAATGAAGATTGAGGCTCTATTTTGGCTCAAAAGATGGCAAAAGTGGTGGACCTCATATATATTTATATTTTACAAATCCCATTGGTATTATTATTTTTTTCATGGGATCTCTAAAAATCTCAATTATTACCTTTTAGAGACCCAAATTATATTTTAGATACTCAACTGAGGATAGCGTAAGCTAGATACAAAGCTCTTCCTAATGCACTCTCATTAGACTGAAGTTCTACTTATCTTCAACGAGTTTGGACTTAAACTTTTAACCAAAAACCCAACTCTACCCTTTCTTCTTATTCTTGTTGTCTAATATGTCGCATGAATTCTATAACGACCCCTAAACTTGTACCTATATTTAGGCTAATTAAGATTTTTCTTCTAAAAATCCCTAAGATTACTAGTGGGTTGAAGTAGGGGGGCTTAAAATTTGTGTGTACTACTACAACAGGCATATAGGCTAGTACGGCACAACCCAATTGACTTATGGGTGGAGAAAATTGAGTCTGACTTGACACAAATGTTTATTAGGCTGAGTTGGACTGGGCTTATTTCTCAAAATATAGGATCTAACTTAGCCCTGGAACCACTACCATGGGTCACGAGTTGGGCCAACCCAGCTTGTTTTTTTTTGTGATTAGTGTATTATAAATATATATATATATATATATATATATATATATGTATATGTGTGTGTGTTTGTATATTAGTGTATATATATATATATATGTATATGTGTGTGTGTTTGTATATTAGTGTATATATATGTATATATATATGTATATGTGTGTGTGTTTGTATATTAGTATATATATATATATATATATATGTATGTTTTTTGTTGTCTTTATATCTAGTTGATTTTTTTTTGGAACTGTTACAAAAATAGGTTGTAAAGCTTTTTTGACATAGGCTTCAAAAGCAAGATCTTCACTAAAATTAAATGGTTTTTCTGAATTTCACTAATTCTCTCCTATTTACTTCATGTGAAACAAAAAATATTCATACCACTAGATGAAGAAACATCTAATTGAGTTTGAATTCCATTATTAATTAAATTAGGGTAGATACACTCTAAATGCCTTTTTAAAGTACTTGTTCTAATTTTTTTAAAAGAAAATACATTTTTACAAATATTAAAAGTACAGTTTCTTTTTTCTTATCTTGGGCACAAAATTTTCAAATATCTGAATTTGTACCTCTAGCTCCTTTAGGATTAATGTTGGAAATAGTAGGCGAACTGAAGTAAAAAATTTATTGTGATTATGAAATATTTATATTTTTTGGTTCAACACTTGGAGTGCTGCTTTGAGAGTCAAGATCCATGGTAATGAAAATAAATATTTCACTAAATTAAAACTACTATTATAATTAAAAAAATACCTCAACCAAATTCAATTGAAGAAAAGTAAAATTCTTCTTCTTGAAAATAATTTGAGACTTGCAAGTTGAATAAGCCTTGAAATTTTGAACAATTGAGAATTGAGAGCCTTAAAATTAACTTTGAACAATTAAAATTGAATTTTGTAAAATACTCACCACTTAAGAATATATAGAGAATTGAGATAAAGAAGATTGATTTGGTGTGAGAAGAATAAAAAATGGTTAGGGTATTTATAAGAATTATTGAGGGACTAAAATATAAATAAAAAATTAAAAGAATTTAATTTTTTTTAAAAATAATAAAGTATCCGTTGGCGACATATTCGTTGCCAACGTCTACTTACTAATTATAGTTTTGTAATATAGTCGTTGCCAACTTTTTTTTTGGGTCTAAAGCCTTTGCCAACTTGGCAATGGCTAAGCCACTAAGAAGTGAAGAAAAGTCTGCACTTGTTTTCAACTTTGACTTTATATCTTTTTTTTTTTTTTTGTGGAATCAAAGTTCAAAGTTGCAAGTTGCATTTTGTTATATCATAGAAAAGATTTGATGTCAAGTCATTTAATATCAACTTTAAAAATAAATTAGCTACTTGTTATTATTAGTTTATTTTAAAAAAAGATAGTTATTACGACTTGCTAGTTAATACCACTTTTGGTCTCTTATCTTTGATCTCATTGACACTTTGGTCTCTTATCTTCAAAAGTGAGACATTTTAGTCTTTTATTTTTTAAAGTTGAAACACCGTTAGTCCTTGTTACTAATTCCGTTAAAAAAAAAATAGACAAAGCTTGTAGTTGGCCAAAATACCCCTGCAATTTGGTGGTAGTAGGGGTATTTTGCCCAATCACGTATTTTTTTCGTCTTTTTTTAACGGAATTAGCGACAATGATTAAAGGTGTCTCAACTTTAAAAGATAAGGGACTGAAATGTCTCACTCTTGAAGATAAAGAAACAAAGTGTCAATGAGATCAAAAATAAGGGACCAAAAGTTGTATTAAAAAAAATAATTACTAGTTACTACAGCTTACATTGTATAATGCATAGTATTTTAATTTTTTTAATAAGTGGGCTCGAATTATGCTTAATTTGTGCTGGGCCCGAATTGGGCTCGGGATGGGCCTGAGCTTGGCCTGTGCTGGGCTCGAACTAGGCCAGAGCTAGGTTTGAGCTAGGCTGGGCTAAGCTAGTCCTGAGTCGAAATAGGCCCGAGCTCAAATAGATTGGATAAAAAATTACATGACTTAACTTAACCCATCTATATGTGGTGGATTGGGTCAAGTTGAGCCCACTTTTAACCAAGGTGGGAAGGGAAAAAAGATTACCTTTATAATGTGACTAGTACTTTAAGATGCAATATACAAACTTGATAAGCATAGAGAATAGGCTTACGTGGCTATTACCCAATGCTGAATTTTTGTGTAGAAAAGTTAACTTAGTTATAAAGCTTAAAGCTCTATCTTGCGTGAACCTTGAAAAAAACCGAAAAAAAAGAGAAAGAAAATGTGTAGATTTGATTAGCCAACTGCACTCTCATTATGCGGATGAAATTTAGAGGTAAGAATTTATGCTTTGTCATTAGATGTAAAGAATACTTTTAGTTTTTGTGGATGTTAGAATAACTATAATGAAGGAAGTACCATTATTTTAATATTTGGATTAGGCTCATGGACTTAATAATGAGAGGCCTTTACAACAATTCATACATTTTCTCGATTTCTCACGTTCGAAGTGAGATAGGTAGAATATACCATTTTCTTTTTGTATCCCATTTACTAATTAGTAAATATTAATTGGTTCATTGTTATTTTTAATTGGTTCATTGTTATTTGATGTCAATTATAATTCTTGTAAAGCCATTTTATCGACTCTTTTGATAGCATTGATTCATGTCGTGCAAACTATATAAGCTGTATGGAATCATGGACGGCTAGGAATTAATAAACAGCCATCTGTTATCAACTATGTAATTTGTTTTGTGGATTATGTGTGCGCCACTGAGCAGCCACAACTTGTTATAAGTTATGTTAATGCTTGATATTGATTGTGCTTGACCTTTTGGGTATATTTTATTTACTTGAGTATTGTTCCGCATACTCCTTATCTTTTTCTTTCCCTGCAAATGACAAAGTTTAGATTGAGGTTTATCAAACTAGAAATCAATTGATGAGAGATAGAGATTCAAATGAATTTAATGATATTATTATTTTCTTCCTTTGAAGTTTGTCATGTAATTAAAGTATAAGAAGGTCATATGAGGCTATTTATTTTATTATTTAATGTTCTCTCATTTTATTGAGGTAGTAGGCACTTTGAATTATTTATATATATATATGTGTGTGTGTGTGTGTGTATTATTTGATAGATTCATAGCTTATTTTAGTGAGTTTTTAAAGTCTTACATACTTAGAAAGATTAATCTTTATAAACACGCAATGGTCTCGTTCTCAAATTTTGCTTTGACAAATTTGGAGGCGTTACAAATTCCATAGAGAGATATCTCAATTCCCAAAATGTGGAGATGATGTGCAAACCCAAAAGCCCTTTTGAAATCTGTTAAACAGGACGTCCTCCTCCAACTTACACCCCTTCTCCCAAAAGTAGGACGATTATAAAGTTACGAGAAAGGGCAAATTGGACAAATAGTTCTTATTATTTTAGAAGTCACGTGGTTAGTCCTCATTGTTTGTAAAAGTCCTACTAATAGTTTCCATTATTTTAAAAATTACTCAGTTAGTCTCTATTATTTGCAACTCTCCATTAGTCCTCAATGTTTGCAAATACATTTGTAAACTTTGTGGACTAATGGACAGATTTTTGTAAACAATAGGAACTAACAGAATGACTTGTGAAACAATGAGGACTATTGTTAAAAATTTTACAAATAATTAAAACTAACTGCATAACTTTTAAAATAATAAGGATTATTTATCAAAGATTTGTAAATAATAAGGACTATTTGTGAATTTTGTCCTTACGAGAAACATCGTGGTCAGCATAACTGCAGAAAATGTCTGTTCACTTGCACGGCTTATGCATGCTATAGGTCTTTCATTTGGCATGTTTTTCTCTCAATTCTAGCCAATCAAATGACATATCAAACTATCTAAGAGTATCCTATTTAGTCTTTTTTAACTAGGCTTAGGTGAAATAATTAGGTAACAATTTATGATTAAAAGTCATAAGTTTGAACTTATATTTTTTCATTACAAATATTATTCGGCCTTTCATAATCTCGAACATGCATTTGAGCACATTGCTATAGTAGAGGATTATAATTTTTGGGTTCCAAAGTGGTGTTCCTTGTCATTGAAAAAAACACAAACAACCAAAAAAGAGTACCCTTTTTCTTTCTTCTCTTCTTTTTTTGTTTTTTTTCCCGATCTCTTTCCTTGATGAAACCACAATTTCAAAAGCCCATAATTATTGCTTGTTCTTATTACAAACAAGGCTAAAGAATACACGTACTTGAAGTATATACAAGTGTAGCTGTGTGGTAAGTGGATCATAAATTATAATTTGATAAGTAAATTGGTAGACAAGAAGTGCTTCATAGTAAGCTCTTGTAATGCCATTACATTAACTTCTTGGATTCTCTCTCCTTTTCCATTTTCTCAAACAAACTCCCATCGTAAACAGCTCTGATTGTATCTCTTTGCAGTAACCCTTGCTTATCCTTACAAAGTATATATAGGATCTTCCATTCTGATAAACCTGCAATCCTGCAAAGAAATGCAACAGTTTAATTGAAAATTTCTTCAGTATGTCAAACGGCCCGACCTCCTCTAAACACGTGTCACCATCACTACAAATAATTAATACTGACTGCCACAACAGTGAAGCCGACGTGACACTATAGTGTGCCTCACATGGATTAAATGTATGTTTGGAAGCATTATATGGCAATGTCACTAAAATCAATATATAATAGTTTCTTATAACATACCATCCTTTGTAGTCCTTTGGTTCTCTGTTTGCTTTAAGCATTTGTGACAATTCGTCTGATGTTAAGGCATCTGGATGGGTGTGTGCATGCTTGCTGAATATCTCCTCAAATTTTGATTCAACGAACCTTCATAAAGTGACAAAAATAAGCAATTGAAGTCTTAAGGATAAATGACACAAAAGTCTAATTAAGGATAAGTATCTGTGAAAAAACTAATCATGGAAGTAACAATCGGGAAAAAATTTTTAGGAAGGCACTTTAGGAACTAATTATCTTCATTATTTATATGATCGATAGACATAAATCTAGTCGGACAAGTATCGAGCCTAATGGCCCCAAGGAGCATTTTTTTTTCCTTATTCAGGTCCCACCAAGGAGTTAAGATATTATACTTAAATTTCACGCAATGATAAAATTGTTACTACGAAACTTGAAAATCATGACTTTGAATCATAGAAACAGGATCTTGCAGCAATACATATATGCCTCTAGTTAATAGACCTTACAGGGAAAATTACTCTCCTCTACACCTTACGCTTGGCAACAGTGAACTGCAAAATAATATGCTATGTCCCTTGATCTCCAATGCTTATAAAAAGTCCCCACTACATTATTTTCTCATTAGCTAGATGAAGTGTATTATGAACTATCGTCATTAGTCCTTTCAAATCTCAACTTTTTGTTTTAAATATTTTTTAAAATATCTTTTTCATGAATAACTAGTTTATTACCAAATCTGACGGCTAAAATTTTAAAAAAATAAAAATCTAACAACTTATGATAAACTACATAAACAAAATATCTTTACCGACAAAAGAGTTGATCCTTACTCCCGTTCCCACCCCACATCCTCCAAAAGAAAAATGAAATAAATAAGCCAATCTCATAGCGAACACACTTGCACAGACTTGGGCTTTGGTCCAATGATATGTTACTCGCAGTTTGTGAAAAGTTGCAAGTTCAAGTCTCACTATCTATATCTGTAATATATGTTGTAAGGCTTGAGGCCTTCCTTGAATCCAAAAAAAAAAAAAAAAACACAAACACGCACACACTCGCACAGAGCACACACACACGGGAGTTCTAGACGGCTTACATCCCTTCTTTGTCGTAAACGCCACTATCGCTTCCATGTTTCGCCATATGTATATTCTTTATCTCAATAGGGAACAGCGGTGAAAACCATTTCCCCTGCAGTATGAGATGCAACATATCAATTCTTGGTCAATTTCTTTGAGCCTATTAGAGACTGAGAGACACACTGTAGATGAAGATGATACAAATTAATAATAAAAAACTGAGGCATCTTAAAATCCCTAGCGCTAATTAACACATGGCAATAAAAAGTAGTTCAATCCCCATTTAAAAAAAGTTCTGGATAATTAAAACATTTTCTTTATACATAAAATCTCCTGAGAACTCTATGTGTAAATGGAGTGCTTAGGCAGTCTTATTAAGAATTCACTAAGATCACTTTGTAGAGAATTTTTCTTCTATTGTAAGATTATTAATGTTGCAGGCGAGCTTTGGGGCAACATAAAGTTGCCGTTGTGTGACATCATGGATTTCGCTAAAGTTATGAAAAAATAAAAGTGGATCAAAGGCCAATTATAGATGAATCTTAGTCTAATAATTTATCGTTGAAGCTCATGTTAAGATTGTAGATTGCCTGCTCAAATCCAAATTTTGAAAAATAATCAATTCGTAAGACGAAGTACAAGACTTAATCATATTTCGAATTAATGCTACATAGAAATTAAAAGATAAATGACATACAAACACATAAACGAGAACAAGAATGATAAATTGCAACTTAAAATAAACGAAAAAAAAAAACAAAATATGAGGAATGTTAAATTGTTAGGAATAATTACGTATGAGAAAACGACATGGATGTAACAAGGAAAATATGTAAGAAGAGTGTGGAAAAGAGACATTACAGGTCTAGTGTTGCTACTAAGGCCAACATGAATGAAAATGGCTGCAAAACTCGATAAAAGAATTCCACTACCAATCGCTCTAAAACCTGATATAAAATCAAAATCACAAAAATTAAAAATTAAAAAAAAAAAGAAATTTAAATAATAAATGAGATTAGCCAAAAATTTAAATCACTTTTGAAATTTAAATTGAAAAAAATAAACCACAGAAAAAACGGATCCAGAAAAAGACCTTGATAAGTTTCCCAAGGATAGATGATGCCATCCTTGTTGCGATCAAAGAACATCACATGCTTTTGTAGAACGTTCACCTTATCATGATTTTCCATTCCTGCATGCAATTTTCAATGTTAAGAGATCAACACTTCTCAATAATTAAAAGTATCACAACCTGTAAAAACACGTTTTTTATCGTGAAATGAAAAGATTTACTTATTTAGCCTCCACTCAAATATGAAATAACAGAAAGTTTGAGAGAGGAAAAGAACATTTCTTAAATCTTACCCTCATGTTCAATACCGCTTGAGAGAGCCTTCGAATCAACAGCCATGACTGCTAAATTATTCGTCAAGCAAATGAGTGTTGAAGAAAATGGAAAAGCAAAAAGATCAAGAGAGATGGGAAGAGATAAAGAAGAAAGTGATATATAATGAAGGTTCGCGAAGGTGTTTTGATTGTGTATTAAAAGGGGAAAGGATTCGAAAAAAGTGAACAATTATATATGGTAAGTTAAAGCTACTTTTGCTATCTTTTGGATTCTTGGAGATGTGCTTATATATATATATATATATGCAATATTATGTGTTAACTATGCAATATATATGTACATTTACAATGCGTAGTTGTGTGACGCATTAGAAATTTGAGGTGCTTTCAAGTTATAGTTTTAATAAATGACTGATCATCTGTTTTAAACCGAAAAGCAAGAAACACAAGTCACGCTATGTTTCCTCCAAATGAAGGAAGCTAACTACTATGGACTTTTTCGGTTGAACAAATTAACCGAGGGCTTACGGATGTTCACATTTGGGTTTGGGTCACCACTCAGTAGCTTTTACTTGGGAAACTATTTGGTTAGTTAAGATTTGACATTAGTGTCTCACATAATGGAACTCATTTGATCGCACGAATTATGTGAAAGATTAATTGGTCAGTCGAAAATTTTTCTTATTAAAGGGTGGCCACAAAGCCACTAGGCTAAACAACATATCCTCATTTATGTCATTTTTTTTTTTTGACGATTGAACACCTTTGAAAAGCTTTTTAAACTCATATTAGTGTACAAACTCGAGAACGTATGACCCCATTTGAAAGTAATATGGTTCCATGAACACCTTTGACAAGCTCTTTAAGGTCACAACAGTGTACATACTCAGGAACATATGGCTCTGCTTGAAACAAGTACGGTCCAAATTAATTACTCATAAGGCCTAACAAGACTGACCTTCAAAAAATTGACTCTTGCCTGATTCGAACCGACGAAATAAAAATGCCTCTTACCATTCTCAAACACTCCACCACTAGACAATACCTTGGGATTTCATTTACATCAGTTTTGTTTCAAAGATTTTGGAGAAAAATAGTTTCTCAGTTGAATCTTTAGGCAGAAATTTTTTTTTGAGTTTTAGAGTTTTCGAGATTTAATAGTACTCAATACTTTTTCTAGAAAAGAGTGATTGAATTTTCTCAAGAATTGGTTTTTTAACTTTCCAAATCCCAAGTTAACATTTTCCTCCCTTTACAATTTTATTGATTCAATCAAAAAATACGGAAAGATTTTTTTTTTTTTTTTTTTTTGTAAATATATTTTTTCTTTATCTTCGGTCAAGACAAACAGGCCCAGGAACTGTATTACTTGGTCATTATACTAAAGGAAAGGGAGGGCGTAGCAAAATATTTATTCTACCATAAAAAGCCCTATGAAGATTAACTCGAAACTTGCTCATGTATTAGGTTAGAATTAGTTAGTAATTTTTTGGGGATCAATCTCAATGTCTTATTAACTCGTTCCAAAAACTTTCAGTTGCGGATTTATTACATGTAAACAATTAGTAACATATCTCAGAATTTGACACCATTAATATGAGTATAAAGAGCTTCCGAACAAGTGTTTCATGTCATATAAAAAAATATTTTAAAAAAAAACCATTGAAGATCTCAGCTAAAAAGTAGTATTATATCTAAAATTTCCTGTATGCTGTGACTGATGATAAGAAAAGCGTCAGTGACTTAATTGTGTATCACTTGTTCTTTCTTTTGCTTTGTTTGTTCTGTCGTCTAATTGAGAGTCTAAGAATCTTATCAGTAATCGCCACCATATTAATAGTTATCTTTTCCTTATTTTATAACAAATCGATTTTCATGTTACGGCCGGACAAATAAGAAAAGGCTGCTTTGCAAGTGTGAAAGGAAGAAATTTTCCGATTATAAGACGTATCCTAGCTAATTAAGAATGACGAGTCATGCTTATGATGTGGGATTATGGGGAGGATGTAGAGACGATGGAACTCTTTTTTTTTCGATTTAAGGGAGGCCTATGACAGTACAATATAAATAACGAGATTCGAACTCGAGATTATGGAACTCTTTTCATAATAGGGGCTAATTTATTATTAATGGCTAGTTAAGTTTAAGAATCGAAATTATTGACGTGAGGACTAAGTGAGGACAAAATGGTGCCACTGACATTTGATCTATTGGTATGATTCTTGCTTTAGATGCGAGAGATTTTAAGATTAATTCACGTGTGTAACATTCTAAGTGATGCATATAAAATGACTTTAAGTCTCATTTGAACAACAACAACACAAAAAAAAAAAAAAAAAAAGAGGACAAAATGGTTTTATAAACTAAAAATATACAAATATTTTAAAATATTTAGTGAAGTTAATAGAGATTACAGCCCCACAATTTAAAGGTAAATCCGCAGATGATTCCCAAAATAATTGATTATTAGGCACTTATAAATAATGTACTACTTCGCTTGCCTAAACAAGGATGCATGCATCAACTGTACCGATGTTTCTCTCATTTATTATATATTATATTGGTTTGATATAATTGTGTATTTAAGTTGTTAGGTATTTTCGATGTTTCTCTCATTTATTATATATTGGTTTGATCTAATTGTGTATTTAAGTTGTTAGGTATTTCATCGCCATTGTTGGGTATATTATCAATGTATCCCTGTTGCCAAGTTGTGCATGTTCTCTCTCTATGTACTAATTTCCATCCATTAATACATGGATAATGGATTGCTGTGCAAATTATTAACATTAAAAGGAAACAAATACGAATATAATGTTTAAATTTATTTGCTCAGCGAGGTGCTTACAATGGACAAACATGATAATTGTACATCTTTCAAGAAAAAGTTTTCTAGGTCCTTGATTTATACGTATTATCTGAACTAGATTTTGTGTTTTGGAAAGTCTCTCTTGGAGTTCTCTGGACTTAACATCTTTAAGTTCATTTTAACAATCAATGTTTTGACCTTGCCAAATGTAAAAAAATGTACGTAAAAGTCATTTCGTAGCTACTAAAAATTGTAATAAAATAAACACAAGAATGTAACAATTCAAACTTAAAAAGAGAGTTTATCCCAACAACTCAAACTTAAAAGGAGTGCTCATCCTAAAAGACTAGTCTGTTAGGTTGGATAACCCTTTGTACTTAAGAAACACTCTTTGTGATAGTGAGATTCTTATATGGGATCATTACATTTCACACATCCTTAAATTAAGAGCTGACGCCCATATCGGATTAGTCTATTGACACTGACCCAGTCTATAGTCTCCCCTCCATGAGGTCCACACTCAATAAAAGCACCAATATAACAAAATAAGCTCAATAATTTAACAACTCAAACCTAAATGAAGAGTTCATCTAAAAAAACTAATTTGTTAGATGAGAAAACTTTTGTACTTAAAAAGTACCTCTTATGAGGGTGAGATTCCTATATGAAATCATTACAAAAACATGAGAAAATAAAAAAAGCAAAAGTATTTTCGAAATTAGAGATTTTTTTTTATAGGATATTTTCAGAGCTAGTTGGGATAATGCAAATTAAGCTAACAAAACATATCCTCATTAGACGTGGAAGCAACAACAAGTAATATGAACATTTGCCTTGAACGTTTGTACATCCTCACACGAGAGTCTCATGATGATGAAAGAAAGTATGGCACACGAAACTTATAAGTACACTCAAAATCATTAGAAATGAATCCAGCTTAAACGTGAATGGTGCTGCTATTGCTTTTGCAATTTAGCTTTTGCTTTTACAGCACATAATTACTATAAAGAAGAATTTGAGTGCAAGTTACTAGTTAGAAGTGGCGTATAACATATTCTGCTTTTGACTTTTGAGTCACTTCAAATTGTTGGAACTGCTTCTGCATGCTAACCAATTTCTCTCTCACGCGCCATTTCCATATTGTCAGTTTCTTTTTTGCTTTTTTATTTTATTTTTATAACAAGTAATTTATTTTAAACAACCCCATATTAAATTTATGTAATGTTACAAATTTCGAGGTATACCAATAACAAGTCCACTACTACTTTACCATGAGAGAGAAACTCCTTCTTTCTAAGATTATCTTTACTAAAGGTGTGATAAAATAAAAAATATATTAAATTTAAAAATTTTTAAAAATTTAAATATTATTTTTAATTTAAATATATATGAGATTTATCACTTTTTATAAATTTTAAAGTAAAATAGGTCTTTAAATTATATTTAAAGTACTAAATTTAAAGACCTAAATATAATTTAAAGACCTATTTTATATCAAAAATAATAAATTTCATATATATTTAAATAAAAAATAATATTTAAGTCTTTAAAATTTTTTAAATTTAATATGTTTTTTTATTGATAGCCTAACACCACCCCTACCTACCTTTGACCTCCGTTTGACCACCCATATCATAGCCCTTTTTCAAGCTTTTTTTCTTTCCAGCCCCAGATCTTGAAACCTATACACTTACCAAACCGTCCCTCAGCCTCTTGCGGGATTCTTACTAAGCTAATGGCTCGTAAGAAGCCTACCATTGCCACTAGATCTGCGAAGTGGAACGGTGGTGGCTCACCCACTGTGCCCTCACCTTCCCCTTCGCCCGAGGTAGCTCGCCGCGGTGTTTGTCATTCAACACCGTCTCCCTCTCTAGTGGAAGTCCCTTCTACTGTGAATATGTGTAGCAAGCCCACTTCCAAGCATGATGGCGTTACTGGGTCGCCTGGGCCATTTTCTCCATCAGGTAGTGATCCTCAGCTGGGTCGTGTGGATAGTGCCTTGCATTTCTCTCCGTCTCAAAAGGGATTGGTAAAAGTTGAAAATGTTGCTGAATCTCCTCTTGGAGATAACTTTCCCCCTCTCTCCATTGGAGTAAAAGGGAGTTGCGCTCGAGAGCAAAGAGAAGCTTTGTCTTCTTCACAAGAAGTTTTTTCTCCAGTCAAGAGTTGGAGAAAGTTGTTTGGGGGGAACATCTCAGGTCCTGTAAAGATTGAATCCCATCAGCTCAATATTGCTAACGGGAAAATTGTGGTTCCGAAGGACATAATCGACAAAGGTATCGCCCACTGGGAAAGCTGCCTGGTCGGCCAGTTCATAGGTAAGCCACCACCTTTTTTTCGTATCAAATCTATGGTACGAAACAAATGGAGAAAGTATGGTCAGGTTGAAATTATCACTGTTGAAGAGGGCCTCTATGTGTTTCGGTTTGATGACATAGCAAAGAGTAGTGTTGTGCTAGGGGAGCTGTGGCATGTGGGGAATAAACCCCTGTTCCTTAGGAAATGGCAGCCCCGTACCAAATTGGAAAAAATCAATCTGGACCATCTGCCTATATGGATAAAGCTGAGACAGGTTCCAATGGTTATGCGGTCGAATGAAGGATTGGGAATGATAGAGCTATCTGGGTAACCCCCTACAAATGGACTTGATTACAGAGTCCAAATCGTGGCTTGGGTTTGCGCAGGTTTGTGTGGAGGTAGATTTGAGCAGGAATCTCCCAAACGCTGTCCCGCGTGACTTGGGAGAAAGTGTATCAATTGATGTTGAAGTGGAGTACACTTGGAAACCTCAATTCTGTACAATCTGCAAGCAATTGGGGCACAAAGAGGATAAATGCCAGAACTTCAAGGAAGTGTGGCAAACAAGGGCTGAAAGCAAAGGTAAGTAGGTAGGAGAACCTTCTACTTCCAAGTATCCCCAAGCGTGGAACGATGTGCAATGCATGAAAAGTCCCTCTCCAGATAAGAGGGAAGTTTGGAATAGAAAGAGTGACAAAGCGGCACCTAGCACTCGAGGCAATCATGTGAATAATAAGAAGTCTAATAACAACTTTGCTGCTTTGGATGGTTTTGAGGAGGATCTTGATACTGCAATTAAGGAATTCTCAGAGAAAGCTAACCATGGCTTGTCTCAGGTAGGGGCCGATAAACCGCCTGACACATCCCATGATTAAGCTTGCTTCGTGGAATATTAGGGGTCTTAACAAACCCCCAAAACAAATTGATGTATATACTTTTGTAAAGACTTACATTGTAAGTATCTTTTGTTTGCTTGAGACTAAGGTGAAAGAGAGTAGTGCTCTTAAAATTTTGCGAAGAAGGTTTTGTGATTGGGGCTTCATACATAATTATGGCTATTCTCATCGGGGCCGAGTTTGGATCATTTGGGATAAAAAGAAAGTACAGGTGGATAGAGTAGCGGCTACTGACCAAGCCATCCTTTGTAATGTCGAAGATTTGCTGAAAAGGAAATCTTTTAGCTTGTGTGCTGTTTATGCTAGTAACCAAGCTGAGGACAGAAGGAGCCTTTAGAAGAACCTTGCTGATTGGAATGACCTGATTGTAGATAGAGGCTGGTGTGTCCTCAGGGACTTTAACGAAATTCTTCAAGTTGAGGAGATATTGAACAATGATCATCTACCACATAGTGCAGTTGAATTTAGAGAGTGCCTGGAGGATGTGGGTCTTACCGAACTAAAGGGAGTTGGGCCTCACTTTCTTGGAGTAATAAAGGTTCAGGGGATGGCCTTAGAACAAGTAAACTGGACAGGTTACTTGTGAATGATGGCTGGATTACTAATTTCCCTCAAGCAGCAGTGGATATTGTTATGCCCAGGACTTCTGATCACTGTCCTTTGGTGGTGAGTACAGAGTCTAGGGTGATGGCGAGAGCTAAGCCATTCAAATTTTACAATGCGTGGACCAATCATGAGGAGTATATGCAACAGATTGCGGATGCATGGAGTCAGAGTATTAGAGGCACTCCCATGTACTGTCTCGTTCAAAAACATAAGGTTGCTAAAGTGAAACTCGAAGAGTTTAATCGGAAATATTTTGTGAAGCTTCCTTCGGAGATTGCTAATATCAGGAAACAGCTGGATCAAGTCCAAATGAAAATTCTTAACGGGGACAACAGTAACAACACTTGCATTGTTGAAAAAGAGTTATTGAACAAGTTGAATGATGCTATGTGCCAAGAAGATGCATGTTTAAGGCAGAAAGCTCGAATCAAATGGCTCAAAGATGGAGATAGTAATTCTGCTTATTTCCACAAAGTGATCAATGGAAGAAAATGTGCTAACTCCATCAGAAGACTTATCTCATCAGATGGAAGAAGGCTTGAGGATGAGACAGAAATTGTGGAGGAAATCTTGAGCTTTTATACTGATCTTTTGGGATCACCCTCTCAATCTGAGTGCTTGGCTTCGACTAAGGCAATAAAAAGGATTACTCGGAAATCTCAGATGATGATGCTGCTCTTCTCACTGCCCCTATCAGTGATGAAGAAATTCGGGATGCAATGTTTTTGATACATAGTGAAAAAATTCCGGGGCCAAATGGTTTCTCTGCGCATTTCTATAAAACCTCTTGGGATCTTGTCGGCCATGATGTTTGTGAAGCTATTAAGTCAGCATTGAACTCTTGTAAGTTGCTTAGGGAGGTGAATTCTACAATTATCTATCTCATTCCAAAGGTGGAAAACCCTTCTATGGTGAGTGATTATAGACCCATCTCCTGTTGTAACACAGTTTATAAGTGTTTGTCTAAAGTCTTGGCATATCGGTTTAACCACACTTCCTAGTATCATCTCGGCAAATCAAACTGCATTTGTGGAGAGGAGGAGAATGACGGACAACGTGCTAGTTGCTCACGACTTGATTCTTAACTATGGAAGAAAGGGAGGCAGCCAAAGATGTACACTCAAAGTAGATATTCGGAAGGCATATGACACCATCAGTTGGGATTTTATTCTCAATGCTATGAGGGCTTTTGGTTACCCAAAGAAGTTTGTTAAATGGGTCGAAATGTGCATTTCTTCTACCAAATTCTCGATTGCAATCAATGGTCACCTGAAGGGTTACTTCAAAGGTTCAAAAGGACTTCGCCAAGGGGACCCACTCTCTCCTTTTCTTATTGTTCTTGGCATGGAAGTCTTGTCGAAAATCCTTAACCTTTTGGCTACAAGGACTGATTTTAAGTTCCACCCCAAATGTGGAAAGACGAAGCTCTCCCATTTGTGTTTTGCAAATGATTTGCTCATATTCTTCAAGGGGGATTTAAACTCTGTTGCCGCTATCAGAGAGGGATTTCATTTATTTTCCCGGATGTCGGGTCTTAAGATGAACCATGGTAAAAGTGCTATTTTCTTTGGGGGATGTTCACACCCAGTGAAGAGTAGCATTTGTGAAATTCTGAATGTTACTGAAGGCGTTTTCCCCTTCAAGTACTTGGGGATTCCCCTCTCCACAGGCAGGATTAATGCGGCCATGCGTGAAGGACTGTGTGCGAGAATTACTGCAAAAGTTTATTATTGGACTACAAGATTTCTCTCAATGGCTGGCAGACTGCAACTTATTAAGCATGTCCTCCTCAGTGTGTATACATTTTGGAGTAGTGCTTTTATCTTACCAAAAGGGGTCATCAAAAGTGCTCAAAAAATCCTCTGTTCTTTCCTTTGGAGTGGAAATATTGAAGGTAAGAACAGTGTTAAAGTCGCGTGGGCTGACATTAGCAAACCGTTGGATGAGGGCGGTTTGGGGTTAAAACCGCTTGAAGAGCTGAATAAATTGGCAATTCTCAAACAGTTCTGGCATATGTACACAGACAAATCTTCTATTTGGAGTTTATGGGTGCAAAAGGTGCTTCTTAAAGGTCAAAGTATTTGGATTATTGACATCCCAAGCGATGCCTCTTGGGCTTGGAAAAAGATTCTCAAAATGAGAGAGATGGCTGCAAAATTTATTAAACACAAAGTTGGGGATGGCCAAGACACGTACTTGTGGTGGGATTGGTGGCATCCGTCGGGCAGGCTTCACAACCATGTGAGAACTGATTTAAGGTATGCTTCTCGACTTGGAAACTAATGTCGAGTTAGTGAGGTGATCCGCAATAGTCAATGGTATTGGCCTAGATGCCTGCAAAGCGTGGAGCATGGTCTTGTAGGCATTTACCCAAATGATAGCTGTGATGACACCATTATGTGGAGCATTGGCACAAACGGTAATTTTCATATAGCAAAGGTTTGGGAGGAGATCAGGCCAAAATTTTAGAAAGTCCATTGGTTTACTTTGCTTTGGAAAAATATTTTTATTCCAAAGCACAGTTTTTGCAGCTGGTTAGCTATCTTCGCCAGGCTGACTACAAAGCAAAGGCTTATGTCGTGGGGTGTTCAAGTGAGTAGTCAGTGTGCTCTTTGCAGCATGATTGTGGAAACAATGGACCATCTCTTCTTTGAATGTGGATTAAGTAGAAGAATATGGAGAGCGTGTATGAGGAAAACCAGGATGAGTGTCTGGAGTATTCATTGGGCCAATGTGCTTCAAGGTTGCTGCATTAAAGTGAAGAAAAATACGCTCCAAGCAGATTTGCTTAAACTGTTGTTCTGCTCATGTATTTATCATATCTGGGTAGAGTGTAATGCTCGCATTTTTGCAAATGATTTTTCAACGGAAGACCAGATTCTTGCCAAGATTTTGGATGGAGTTCGTCTCAAATTTATTAGCGGCAAGAAATACAAAAACTCACTTTAGAATAGGGCACTTTGTAATGAATGGAAACTTATTGATATCCTCTCATAATCTCAAGTTTTTATTTTTTTGTTTTTTCCGGTTTTATACGCACATCAATTCCTATTCCAAAATGACTACACCTAGCCATGCCGAAGCTATTTTCTATGCATTAATTACACCTGGCTAGGTTGTAGATTGGAGAATTCAACAAAGGATTAAACTTGTTTCCACTATTCAGGATTCGACCCAGAAATTTAAAAGTGTAAGACCTGTTTTCTATACTCTTTTGTCGAATGTCGAACAATTAGGGTGTACATGAGTCAGTTTGAGTGATTTAAATAATATTTTTTGACTCGAATTAACACATTCGGTTTGAAAAAATTAAAATCATAGTTAATTCATACACCTATCAAAATCACCTAAATCAAATTAATACATTTGCAGAAACCAAACTGTTCAAACCAAGTCAAATCATACATTCAGTTTAACTTATAGTTATATTTAAATAAAATAATTATATTGTAGAAATCTAAAATATAGAGGAGTTATATATATATATATATATATATAAAAATATATATACGGGTCGGTTTGGGTTTATAGTTTTGATAGTAAAAATTATAAATCAAATAATGTGATCGGTTTTTATGAAAATTTAAACTATAAATCAACCAAACTTTCAAAAAACCGTCAAAAATGGGTTAGTTTGGTTAGGTTAGACAGTTTGGGTGGGTTGGCAGCTTCGCTGGACACCCCTACCGAACAATAGAAGCAAGAATAGAGGATATAAGGGGGCGTTTAGTTCACGAATAGATTTTTCTTTCCTAATAATGACATTTTTTGGAATATCATTCCCAGGAATGTTATTCCTGATAATGTAGTTAAAAGTGTTTAGTTTATTAAAAATATTTCTGCGAATATTTTGTCAAGTTTCTAGGAATGTTATTTTATTATATTTAGTTTAGACTCAATATTCCTAAGAATGTTGAGTAATTTTTCAATTATGGCCCTAACTCAAAAAAATAAGAATATCAAATAAATTGTACAAATAATGATACATTTTGCATACTTTTACTAATAAACGAGTAAAAAAATATTTAACATATTAATATAATAAAAGTAAATTTATTTTTATAATTTATAAATTTTAATTAGAAATTTAAATTCATTATTTTTAAAAAAATAAAAATAAAATTTTAAAAATCATTTATTTTATTTTAAATTTATTTTTGAATTTATATTATTTAATTTTACAATTAAAAATCTACAATTTAGCATTAAAAATAATTTTGAATATAAAATTCTAGTGTAAAAATTGATAATTTTTATTTATTTCATTTTATTTTTTAATTTTATTTTTATTATTTTTTTTATTCTAAATGTTTTTATTTTTTTTATTTTTATTTTATGTTATTCTTACTAATTTTATAATTATTTTTTTAATTTTATTTTCTTATTTTTTTAAGTTTTTCTAAACATTTTATTTTGTGTGGTTTTTTTATTTTATTCTTACTAATTTTATTTATTTTATTTTATTTTCTTATTCTATTTTATCATTTTTTATTTTATTTTATTTTCATTTTAATTAATTTTTTTTTATTTTATTTTTTATTTTTTCTATATTATTTTTAGATTTATTTATTTTTATCTTATTTTGTTTATTTTATGTTATTTAATATTATTTTTATTTTTATTTTATTCTTATTTTTTTACATTATTTTTTATCTTATTTTTATTTTATTTTATTTTATAGTTTTTTATTTTTTATTTTTTATTTTTATATTTATTTTTTATTAGTTTATTTTTTTTATTCATTATTTTCTTATTTTATATTTTATTTTTTGAATTATATTATTGTATTAATTTTAATTTTGTATTTTCTAAGATTAATATTTAGGTCTTTTATTTTCTCAAAGTTATTCCAATAACATGAGAATGTGAGATTTTCACCCTCTCACATGGGAATAGAAATTGACCAAAGCATGGGGATATTGCATTCATAGCTAAATATGATAATGTCATATTCCAAACTTTACATTCTCATGAATCTTATAATATTCTGCAAACCAAATGTCCCCTAAGTAAGATCTATCTCTCTTGTTAGGAGGTTGGGAGATAAAATTACTGATTACATAGCTAAAAGTAAGTTGAGTTATAAACTCCAAAATAACTAGCTTTGTAATGTTCCAGCCTTGTTGGCTTATTTGATATGTTCTGACATTGCCCCAATTGGTGTTGGGTAGCTTGATGTATCTCGTTTTGTTATTAATGAATTTTTACTTCATGACCAAAAACAAGAGAAAGAAAGATTGCTTTACTCCCAATCCGGTGTTATGGGCTTATGTGACAATTTCGGGAAGTTATTTGGCTAGAGTATGTTAGCTTAGTAGTTGTAGTTCCTTTTTATGCTTTTCTTTTCTCTCTTGTTGTTGTTCAATTTTAGAAACATGTGATGTCATATATTGGTGCGAAATAAAAACTAAGTGATTTATAAGTGAATATTATAACTTTAATTAGTGCTAAGACTCATTGATAGGGAAAACAGATGGAGTTTTTCCTGTTTATAGGACAAATAGTTTACCAGCACACAACATATAAATGAACCTGTATCGTGTGCGAACATACAACAACTCCTCAAGGTCATCCGAGCTTTGGTTCATAACAAGTATACCCAACAAATATAGATTTACAAGCTCCACGACTATCCTGACCATTTCCCTTTAGACAACTCCATACATACATTGAACTCAAACCTTATTAACCTATTACATAAACTAGGTTATCAAAGCACTCTATGACCTAGTTCAGCTTAATTACATTTCTCTTATACATTGAGTATATACAATTCATGAAAGTAAAACTTTACAACTTTTACAACTCAAGTCACATAACACGTAAGGCAACTCTTCAAGCACGAACTATCACGAAATCACGAACTTCACTTCCTTTGGCTATAACCTGAAAGATTCATGATGATGAATGAGTATACAAATAATGTATACTTAGTGAGAGAGGGGAACAATTACAGGAAACATTTATAAGGGGATTCATGCAATGTAACATTGGAACTTCAACCATTAATAACAATAAGCAATAAACAATAGAAAGCAGTTAAATACCACATGTAAAAAGTTACAATCGGTAACCCTTATTACTCCACTTCTTTGATTCTCGAACCTTGATCCACGAACTACGATCTCAATCATGATAAGCCGGCATAAACCCCAAATACTCCAGTGGGTGTACTTCGGATGTACCCCAAAATCCTACGACCCAACACCCCCTGGCAATCTTTGAACCAGGCGAGTAAGGGACTCGAGCACGGAGATCGAATATCCACTGGCAAGCTCGCTGTCGCCCAGCTGATATCCAATACATCTGCCCCTGATACTATGGTTGCGCAACTACTATGCAATGCACTTAGAGACAATGACAATATGACAAGTCAATAACCAAAATCGAGATAAAGGAATTAAACGAGACAATTCAATAATTACAAACCAATTAAACGATTAATAAGCACGATTATACAATAAATAAATATGCACGATAACTCAACTCTCCCAATGCGGCATCCCTAGGGAAAGAAAGCATGCAATAAATGATGAATATGCTCGATATCCCAAGAGGGAATGCAATACATGATTATTCTCGATATCCCAAAAGGAAATGCAATAACAATGGGAAAAAAAAGATACGATAGAAACATAATGAAATCAATCGAGGCAAATAGCTAAACAAGAATTAACCAATAAAACTTCTTCCATCAACCATATGCTACAATCTTGTCAAAGTACACTAACTAATTAATATTTATTGCATTAAAATTATTTAACATAATCAATACACAATGGATAAATGCACCTATGATGTAACTCCCTCACCTTTAGAAAGTCAAGCCTGAAAGAATCTAGCCAAGAACTCCTCTAATATTCTCTGAATGCACCCATTCCTTCAATATCACTACATAATATAATCAACTATTTGCATAAGAAGTTATACATGCATTTAAATTCACAATAGCAATCAACAAACATTTAACACATTCTTGAATCAAAGACACTTAACTATTCTTATTCTTCCAAGATAACAATCTACCTAGCAACTACTACTTTAGTTCATAACTCCAATCAATATTGATGTCTTACGAGGTGGTCGTGTGAAAAGTGAACAAAATAGTCCAAGTTTAAATACCCGCAAGTGCACGAATCTTTGCAGTGTATTATGCTATAAGTGCGGAATCGTACCACAGGGAAGTGCGTTAGCAAGTTGGTGAAGTAAAGTGCGAAAGTGTCTAAAGTGGAAGTGTTACAGTTTATACAGGGCATTTGATTATACTACAACTAAATTAAACAAACTAAGTATTAGTGGAATACAAGGGAAATGAATCTAAGGGGATGGATATGAAAGAGGCAGTCAATATAGGCTCGGCATTCAAGTTCTCTAATCCTATGCAAGAGGTTAAACTACAAGTATCAACCTAGTTAATTACTTAGCCTATTAAAATCCCGATTACTAACTCTGATGTAGGTGTTGTGCCATCTACGAGCATTGGAGCCATAGTATGGAACTGTCCTTGCAACCTGGTGTAAAAGGTCTATTTCAACTAAGTCATTAATTTCCCCTTACTTGGACTAGAATTACGGTACAACCTATAGTTCATGGAATCTAAGATTGTCAAGCTTATTTGATTCACTATTAAAGCATGAATATATGAAACGAAAGTAAAGTTATCATAACGTCTACTGAAAAGCATTACGTATGAAAGACAATAAGTAAAGCAATCATAACATCTACTGACAAGCAAAATGTATGAAAGACAGTACTGAATTTAAAGCAAGTCATATATTGCAATCGAATTAAATAAACTAAATCCGAAACCATATATTAAAAGACCGTCATTTATAATATCCTCCCCTAGATAAATAACTCTACTTAGACATAATAATAAATACAAGTAGTACAAATAAAAGAATCAAGAAAGGCTCCTCCGATGTGACGACCTTGTATTTCTGCCTTCTGAAATTTGAGCAGAGGTCCGACGCCAAATAGTTATTCAGGAGGAACTAATTTCCCCCAAATAAGAGCTATTAGGGATGAATTTCCCCTGAATAAGAACTTTCTTATTAAAATCTATCCGAGCAGAACCTCCCCAAAATGATAACTTGGGTTGGATTTTCCCCTAAAAGTGGCTATTTGAGCAAAATTTTCCCGAATAAGAACCATTTATATGGGACTTCCCCTGTATCCTACTAATTAATTAATTATAACTACGACTAAAACTAACTAGAATTAACTCAAAAATTGATTAGAAATAACCAAAATCCAAAATTAATTACAAATTTTGGAGGGAAGGGGGTCTATTTATAGACAAAAAATCAAAGGCGCTCTCATCTTCAACTGTGGATAGGCTGCCACATGGCCGCTTCTGGAATGCTCCGGAAGGTGCAGATGGGCGCTGGAGCGCCTAGAAGGTGTGCTCGAGTGCCCTTCTGCTCGTTGAATTGCTTTGCGCTATTTGGCATTTCTGGAAGATGGTAGAAAGTTCATGCAGGGCGCTGGAGAGCCGAGCGCGCCCTTTTGTTGAATTCTTACGCTAGAATTTTGACCTTTGACCGAGCTTTGACCGAGCGTTGACCGAAGTGTTTTCGGGCTATTTTCAGCGTTTCAAGTCTGATTACGCGCTAGTTTCAACCAAATTCTGGCTCTAAGGACTCCATTCTTCTACCTTTCCGCGTGCTTTCCCAATTGTCCACTTCATGACTTGTATTTTGGATCGTTTTGGGTCTGAACATTCACTTTCCGGTATTCTCCTACATTGCATCGAAAGTATCAAAGTATTGCAATTATCCTTGAGTTAAGATGCAAATATAGTACAAATACCAACATTTGAGTGCTGCAAATACAGTCACATCAAATACCAAGTTCCAGAATCACTATTTGCTAACAATCAATACTAATTCAATTATTCACTTAAAAGTAACATTTACACCTAAGCAATTAAACTCACAACTCCAATCTAAAATATCACCAAAACTACTCATTTAAACACTCCAAAGATCCCAATAGTTCAAACTATACCAAACATAGCCATTACCACTCAAAAGTTAATCTAATAGTCCTTAGCATGAACTTTATCATCTCCAATCAAACTATAAAGCATAATCAATTTATGCAACTATACATTTTACAATCATAACTAGATAGATCTTAACTTCCAGATTCTCTTCAAACATCTATATATTAATACAACTACACTTAACACTTCTCACAAGTAGGCAAAAGAATACAATTAAGAACTATACAATCAATATAAACAAGAGAACATGCCTATTCACTCAATTCAAGACAAGGTATACATGTAATCCAACCCACGAAACTTCCCCGATTAGTTAAAACAAGCTACTCAAGTTTATTAGATCACTCAACTAATCAACCCACATTCGAATGCTAACATTCAAACTAATTTTCTTTCATTTAGCCCTTTTTGCTCAATAACTATAAATCAAGCCATCTATCAACAAGATAACATCACCGACCCTCTAAACACTCCACAATCACCTAGGAACCACAAATGAACTCTCTACAGCACACAAACACTCACACGGCCCAAAGTGCTCCAAAAGGCTCTTTGTTCTTTCTAGCAATTATTCAAGCTATTAATCAACAAGGTAACCATACGAGCATCCTAGACACTTCACAATCACCAACTAATCACAATCAAGCTCTATAAACACATACAACACTCACACGGCCAAAAACCACACAAATAGCCCTTTGCAAATTCTAACCAATTAACCAATTATTGAGCAACGAGGGAACACCACAAGCTTATTAGTCATTCAATTATGACTAACCAACCACGATAAAGTTCTACTAACACCTAAAATACTTAAATGGACCAATTTCTCAAAATGAACTTAGAAATGCATTTAACTACCTTATAAGCAACTGCAAGGCAATAGATGTGCAAAACAACCGATTTTTCACTTTTTCCCCTTTGTAACTTAAGCTATTTGATTCCAAAACAAAAGGCAAAGCTCTAGATTCACAAGCGAGCTATTCCATACTTCTAATTACTCTTTAGGGCACCCCTAGGACCCTCGAAATTATCCAAATACTTGCGTTTACCACAAAAGCCCCAATTACTCCTTTGTGAGTTTGTACTACATGTACCCTAACCGAACCTCAATCGAGAGTTAGAAAAACATATCTAGCACCTACATAGCCTAAGAATACCAAATGTGATCCCCAAATTAACCTGGATTTGCATTACACCCGAAACCCCTTTCTAAAGTCACCAATTTCACGTTTTAGCTAAGTTCCGAGCAATTAAATATCACGGGGTCATTAATCTATCTTCATTAACATCTAAAGCACCTAATTGAAGCATTGAATCAAGCTATAAGGTACATTTTCTCAAAATCCTAAAATTCTCACTATTCATTGTCTTTTTGACATCACTCTTTGCAAAACAACCATAACCAAAGCATCAAGTACCACAAAAGAAGTCTCTAGAACATGTAAACTACTCTTTGTAATGGAATTAAGCATAATATTGACATATACATGCAAATCTCGAAATTCAACTCATAAATAAAAACCATAGATATGCAAAGATAAGTGAAAAGCCCTTGCAAATTGAAGTGTAGATGCTAGGAGATGGCTTGGTTGCACTTGGAAAGGATTAATTTGAGCTCAAAGTGAAGATTTGCAAGCAAAGATTGGAGTTTTCTTCCTCCTTTTGGCTGCTGCTGAGTCTCGGGTTTAGGGGGATACAATGGGTATTTTTTTATGATCTATTTGCTTGTATGTGTATATTACTAAGTATATATATCATATATGCTATTTAATTGCATGGTGTTGACAACATTTTGGGCTAAATTAACTTGTGGAATCAACTAAATAAAAGCTTAATGCACTTAAACTCTACTAGCCTACTAAAACTCAAGTTTTACTATTCACTCGATCCGCTAAAACAATTTCTAAATGGGTGCTCCTAACGTGAATTACTCAAACGCTCATTTTTCACATTCTTCAAATAATTAATATAGTTTAGGAAAAATACCAATTCGAAGAAAATAAGTAGTTGAAAAAATGCAATGAATAGTGGCCAAGAATGCAACAAGTAATTTCACAATTAATATGCACAAATAATGAATATAACAGTTAATAAAAGTACGGTAATGTTCTCGGGCGTTATATAGACCCTTAGTCGTATGACATTTTGGTTCCCAGACTTCAACATTAACCACAAAAATAAGTCGGATGATAGCCATATTAATTTTTCCACATGTGTGTATGGATTATCATTATTGTATTTATATCAGTATGATATTTTACCAAGTAACACATGAGAAGGATGTTAGAATATAGAATTGATTTACAATGGAAAAAATCATAAACTTCAAAACCAATACATAAGATCATGGGCTATTCTTCCTAGAACTAATTGATTTTAAGATGGAACCATGCGTTTCTTAACAAGGAATCAAAGTAAATCTCGGTCTAGTCTTTTCCATTAATGTGTGACCTATCTCTATTCTTGCTCTGATACCATGTAAAAAACTATGAGGTTCCATCTTAAAAGCAATATAACATTCGAATTATTCAACGATATTATCTTATGCTGGGAAGAATTTATAAAGCATTTTTGCATGTGTATATTTTTTTGCAATATTATTTTCTATTGAAAATAATAAATAATATAATAAATTCCTTTCTATTGAAAATAGGGTCATGGGTTGTCCAAGATGGGCTAACCCAATCCAAATAAAATAAGTTAGTGAGAAGTTTATTCTAATTCATTCTGATTCCACGCAAAAACTTAAAACTCATTCTGCTTTCTCGTCTCTCAAAAATACCTAGAATAATCCAAGGCACTTAGGTTGTAAATCAGAAAGGCTACAATCGCATATTGTAGACTCAAATTTCGTGTATACCGCAGTAAAACATGCAAAATCTACTGTAGATTATTCTTCCATAAAAAAAAGGTGTATCTTTTTTTAATATTTTCAGTTTTATGAAGATTCTGCAATTATTGTCAAAAATCTTCACTGGTAATAGGGGATGAGCATTCACCAACAAAGACCCACAACTCTGAGTAGAGACTCCATAACGTACACAAAGAGTAAGCGATCTATAAATATCATCCTAATTCAAGTCTTGTTCCGCACTTAAATGGATAACTCAAACCCTTACCTTGACCAGTTTGTAGTAGGAATCCTCAATGACATAATCGTTTATAGTCACTCACTGGGGCTTTGAAACTCTGAGTACAGTCTTCCAGGTGTAGCAGGAAAAAAGGTTGTATGTGAAAGAGTACTCAGACGAAAGTGCTTTTCTTGGCCATTGGATTAGTAAGGATAGAGCCATTAATGCTTGTTCTCTATTGTATATATTTGTATATGCCTGTGATTACTGAAATCAAAAAGAATTGAGCGCATTTGGCTTTTTGTTCTCTATTGTATATATGCGTATATGTCTATGATTGCTAAAATAAAAAAGAATTGCGCGCATTTGGCTTAAATTTCTCATTTTTTAGTTTCGGGAACATGCTTAGAATTATGTATTTTTAGTACTTCAAAATAATATTCGTCGCAAGGATTCTAACAATATAAAGTTCATCTTTTTTTGTTAAGTATTGAATTTAATACAAATTGTTTAAGATTGTATGACAGTTTGATTTCATCATTTAATTACTGCATATTTTCTGGGGTTTGTGCGTCAGAGTTCTTCTTGAGTCAGAAAGTGGGGTCAAACGTGGGAGGCCAAGTGGCACATTGGGGATAGTGTCACGTGGCCAAGTAATCATTGAAAAATCATTCTGATTTTAATATTTTTTTTTTTAAAAATGAATTTCAATTGAATAGGAACAAAATCAGTTTTCCCCACCCAACCGCCAACGCCACGTGGCCCATTAGGGCCAAGCCACGTGGCAGACCAATAGCCACATGGCAAACCGACAATCGCCACGTGGCATTTATCACCAGCCACCGTCAGTTTTTTTATTTTTAAAAAATTATTACTAATATTTTTAATTATTGTAATAATTTAATTATGGCCTAATATCTATGTGATATTTATAGATTTGACCCCATGTGCCCATATCTATGTGCTATTTATGAATTTAACTCCATGTTATTATTTTAGGCCTTTTATTTTTTAGATAATCCTATTTAGGCCCCCCACAATTGTGATTAAGCTACACAACTTAGATTATATTCAATTGAGACATGAAAAATTGTTTAATTTCTAAATATTGCCTTAATTTAAATAAGTTTAATGTAAAAATCATACCCTAGGAATGAAATTTGATGTAATTTCATTTAAATGCCTAGAAAATTTATGTAATTTTATTGTCATTTTTACAATTAAGGGCATGAAATTTTTATAATTTCATATAGATGCATGAAATTTATGTAATTTGATTATAATTGTTGTTATGTGCAACATTTATTCATGCTATGTGCATTTATCAATTTGAGAATTTAATCTTGTACAGTTATATATCTTTTCACCCAGGGACATGTGTATTCATATCATAATGGCGAGAATGAGACGCATTGCAAGGAAGTCTTTTGTGCCAGCCTTTAGGAATAGTTTCGCTCGTAGCCCGGATGAAGAATCCTAGTCTAAAACTTGAAGTCTTCGTAAATATATGAATCAACATCTGATTGATGAAATGACATTATGCCAATACCTTGATAAGATGGAAGATTTACTTTAAGTTATTATTATAAATCATGATACCCCCCCTCCCCCACCCCACTCCCCACAAATAATTAATGGATTGCTTAAGTCACTCCCTAGTATGTAAGACCTAGTGAAGGAAAAGATAACAATAAAGCTATTTGAGAAACAGCAAGTGCTTCAAGGAATCAAACATACCTATTTTCTGTCTCTCTTCCCAAACATGTCCAAAGCCAAAAATGCATGCAAAGACAAGTTATGAAAATAGTTATGTTTGTTTTTCCAGTACTTAGTTTGGTTTATAATAAATGAAGTATGTTACTTCATATTTATAATGTTATTTTTATTAGAATCCTTTATTTGAGTGAGAGTTTTACTCATGTTAAACTATGTGGTTATCATCTACAACTTATATTTCCTTAAATATTAATTCAAGTAATTCGAATTTTGGAAATATTATTTTTGCTAGAATGAATTCAATTGTACTATTAAGACGTTTAATCCATAGAGGATGACAGATCATACTACGACCTGTTGATTCTATGTCTTGTGTCTTTTTGTTATAATTTAATACCCAAACTAGCAAAATTAATTAGAATAAGCATGTGTTAAGCTTAACTCTTGCAAATGTCTATGTAGAACTCTTATATGAATTAAAAACCAACGTCACTGGCCTAAATAAGGGTGACAAGTTGAATGGGGATAACCACGATGTATGGCATCGTAAGGTCCAATATATTCTTGAGGAACAAGAGGTCATAGTAACTTTGAACCATGTGTTGGAAAACCCGAGATGGTTAATAGTGCTTAGCACAAAAGGGATTTTGAAACCTATTAGGTTTTGAAGAAAAAAAATACAATCACTTGCATTACATTTCTAAGCACCATGCAAGATGACCTGATTGCTGAGTTTGAGGTTTACCCTACTACTGAGCACCATGCCACATTCTCACAGATGAACAGTAGGTACAGGCTATCATCTGATCCCTCCCTACCAGTGGGGAACATATGATTGTCAATATGAGGCACAATGAGAGTGTGAAAACAATTGAGGACATTGCATGTCACTTCGAGTGCCTCTTTGCAGTTAAGGCCACTAGACAAGCCTATGTAGCTGAGTCCAGCAAGCCTTGAGCGTCTGGCCCCAAATGCAAAAAAGGTAAACAATTTGGTGATAGAGAAAGGGTAAGTCAAACAAGCAGGGCAAAAAGGAAAAGAAGCGAGACAAGCGCAATGGAAAGAAAAACATTGCAAAGTTAAGTGTTGTAATTGCCACAAAAACGGTTATTACGCTTGGGACTACCCTAAGCCCAAGACCCAACTAATGTGTTTTACCAAACCTTCTTGTAATGCATTTGTTTTCATTTGTGCGTTACTAACTGAATTGTATCGTATGTGGACTCTTGACTCAACAATGATAGACTATATAGCTAGAGATAGAGGAGCGTATGTGGATTACCGACGTGTTCCGGCAGAGTCCCGGTGAATATACGATTGAGAACAATGCTAGGGTCAAAGTCAAAGGCATTGGCACTTGTAAATTTCAGCAACATGGTGGTCGAGCCTTGTTTCTCCATGATGTCCTCTATGCTCTTGACTTTAGACGGAATCTAATCTCCGTATTGGTCTTCTTGCACTTGGGTTTTGATATTTCTATGTCTGGTGTTTCTGTTGAACTCATGTTAATTTTGTTTCTTTTGGTTTTGGATACAGTATGGATGGTTTTCTTATTTTAAATGTGGAACATATATGTTATGATAATACAAATACATATTTTTCATATAATACATCTTCTAGCAATATGAATGTAGATGTGAATATATGGCATATTAGGCTAGAGCATATTGGGTAAGATCATATGAATAGACTAGCTAGAAAAGGTCTTTTGGGACCCCTAGCTAAAGTCAGTTTGTCTATTTGTAAAAGTTGTCTTACCAATAAATCTACTAAAAAACCATTTGGCAAAGGCTTAAGAGCTGAAGTTCCATTACAATTAGTTCACTCTGACATATATGGTCCAATGAATGTTAGGACAAGGCATGGAACCTCATATTTCGTCAATTTTATAGATGATGTTACTAGGTCTGGTCACGTCTATCTAATATCACATATGTCTGAAGCATTAGATTGTTTTCGACACTATGTGAATTTAGTAGTGAATCAGCTAGACAAGAAAGTAAAATCACTAAGAACCGACTGTGGTTGAGAATATCTTTCTGATCAGTTCAAAAATATTTGTGATGAAAAAGGTATAGCTAGATAACTTACTATTCCTGGAACTCCGCAAAAAAATGGTGTTACAGAGAGAATGAATAGAAACCTTACCAGGCATGGTTAGGTCTATGATGGCTCAAGCTAACCTTGTAATTTCGTATTGGGGTAATACGTTATTGACACCTACATATGTACTTAATCGTATGCCCACAAAGTCAATCAATTTCATTCCCTACGAGTTATGGATATGTAGAAGATCTGACCTAAGTAACTTGCGGCCCTAGGGGGTAACTTCTTATGTTCATGACAGTTCCTACAAGCATGGCAAATTGGGACCGAGAGGAAAAAGTGTATATCCATTCGGTACTCTGAACATTCTAAGAGATATTTTTTCATTGTCTCGCAAAGAAGAGTGTATTCGAAATTAAATCACGTGACGTAACATTCTTGGAAACAGAATTCCCACGAAGGGGTGACATAGATAGGGACGTTCAATTACTTGAATTGAACAATCCTGACAATCCTATTACTCCCAAACTTCAGTTAGAATAGAGGTAGTACTTCCGTTCATTGATTCAGGTGGGAGAGAAACACTGGTTAATCAGTTTGAATCTAAATCAGTTTTAGAGTCAGTTTGTGGATCAAGTTCACTTTAAACCCCTACATGGAAAAGTAGTCGTAAAAGCATCCTTCATCATCATTTTGATATTAAAGGAAAATCGTTGATGGTCACTAATCATGATGATGATATTGCAAGAATGTATATAAAGCTCTCTTATCCTCTGCACCGGAAAGTTGGATTAAAACAATAGGAGAAGAAATGAATTTCATGAAGAAAAATCAAGTGTGCACAATGGTTGATCTTCCGCCTAAGAGGAAATCAATTGGGAATAATTTGGTTCTCAAAATTAAATGGAAGGCAGATGGATCCATTGAAAGGTATAAAGCTCGTTTAGCGGCTAAGGGCTATACCCAGATAGGGGGTATAGATTATGAGGAAACCTTCTCTCCGGTGATTAGGTTTGCCTCAGTCCGATTGATTCTAGTCATTGTCGTTCATCTACACCTTGAATTACATCAGATAGATGTAAAAATGATATTTCTCAATGGAGAACTGGATGATGAGATTTACATATAGGATTCATAGAAAAAGATCAGGAGAGCAAAGTGTGCAAGCTCCAAAGATCTATCTGTGGATTGAAGCAAACATCCCAATAGTGGTATCTATGTTTCCATGGTTTTACAATAGTTCAAGAATACCACTGTGTATATGTCAAATGATCTGAGAATAGATATATGATTCTATCGCTCTACGTTGATGATATTTTGTTGGTTAAAAATAGTAAGAAGTACATAATCACTATCAAGAAGTGGTTATCCTCAACTTTTGAGATGAAGGATATAGGTGAAGCAGCATATGTACTTGGAGTCAAGATCCAGAGAGAGAGATCGAAGAGACTTCTTGCTTTGTTGTAGGAATCTTACATCAAAAAAGTCCTTGAACCATTCCAAATGGAGGACTTCAAACCCATTGATAGTCCTATAGCCAAGGGTGGAAGCCTAAACCTAAGGATATGTCCCAAAAACTCAAAAAGAGATAGATGATAAGATAACTGTCCCTTATGCGAGTGTTGTAGGTAGCTTAATGTATATCATGTTGTGTACAAGGTCGGATATTTGTTTTGCCGTAGGATTGGTAAGTTATTATCAATCAAACCCTAGATGAATTCATTGGAAACCTGTCAAGAGGATTTTGAGATATTTGAAGGACAACTATTGTTTATATTACAAAGAAGTTGTTCTAAATCTGATAGGATTTACGGGCGCTGATTAGGGAGGTGACCTAGATGAGCGTAAATCAACTTCTGGATATGCTTTCTTGCTAAACAGTGGAACTATTTCTTGGTGTAGCAAGAAGCAAACGTGCATAACATTATCAACTTTAGAGGCCGAATTTTTGGCTTGCTCAGCAGTTATACAAGAAACAATATAGCTTAAGAGGTTCATGTTGGACTTGGGAATAGTCATAAATGCTAAGAAACCAGTGATAGTCTATCGAGATAGTTAAGTAGCCATTGCCTATACCAAGGATCCAAAATACCATGGCAAGACAAAACACATAGACATCAAGTATAATTTTATGAGACATGGTGACAAGGAAAGAAGTGATCAATTGAACATATTTCTACATATGAGATGATAGCAGACCCCCTCACTAAGCCAATCCCTAGAGATGTATATTTATCACATGGAAAATCTCTAGGATTCTGTAGAATCTGATGTATATGCTCTCTCTGTTGTTAAATGATCATTAATGTACTCACACAATCATATATTTCAGTTGCCAATTCGATGAATGAAATATTTTCATGCACTTGAGTAATGTTTAATCTTTATGATATATATGAATGAAACAACGCATATTATTGGCATCGAAAAATATGTTGGCAGGTATTTGAGATTGGCTCTCTCACATGAGTAATCGCCTCTAACACAGTGGAATCGTGTAGAGATGAGACGATGTGAGTTGGTTAGTATTTGTCAAAAAATACTATACTCATACAAGGAACGTCACCTTAAGAATTAGTCAGGAATTAGTTCCTATGATGGTTGTTAAGATAAGACTTCATAATTTTATATGTTACAACTAAACATTGATATGAAGTCGATATAGATTCCCACAATCTATTTGACTTGTTTATAGCCAAATGAGAGACCTTGATTACTCTATGTATTAAGTTCAAGGAATTAGGTTAGCTATTAAATGATAATTAAACTATAATCTATACGGTGTTTGATCTGAATAAAGACATACGCCCTTTTTTTTTAAGGAAGTCACACCGTAACACATGTTTCATACGTGTGTGCTCTAACGATTATATAAGGGAGTAGATGAATGAATTCCTACTTCATCACTGTGTAAGACCTTCAAACAATAAATGCTTCTTTGGATACTCTTAGTGTCCTACACTCGCATTCTGATGAATCAAGTTTAATGTTTGCTACTTTGGTGTGTTGCCTAAAGATCGCGTAAGATTCGGTCATATGGGACACAACCATGAAAGCGGTTGACTTGACTTAAAAGGATATTAGAGCGAAGGGAAGACTATTCATATCTAGTGCTTCATGTGTTCATAGGTCGACCAGTTATGTAATCTTTGGGATCCAACATAACTTAACTATGGATACATGATTGAAATTTTAAAGATCAAGCATAGCCTATGAGGGATTAAGCATGCGTTAATTGATGTGAACTTAAATTGGTCTAGAGTATAGTGAGACTCTAAGTTCTTTTGAAGACAATGGATCCCATGTCATCTCTAACAGGTGCATGGTTTTGAGCCTTCACTTGTTGTGTGCTTGCGAGTCGCATGACTTATTTGCATGTATGGAGTTTGATTAAACTTCGCGATTGGTTCGGAGAGAGAAGACGATGGATATGGTTTCACTCATCTTGTGCAAGTAGGAGATGTTGAAAGTAAGGTCATGGGTCGTCCAAGATGGGCTGACCCGACCCAAATAAAATAATTAACTTCCCACTATCTGATATATAAGCCAAGAAACATAATGATACGTCATTCTAATTCCAGGTAAAAACTTAAAACTCTCTCACTCTCTCATCTCTCAAAAACACCTAGCATAATCCAAGGCACTTAGGTTGTGAATCAGAAAGGTTACAATCGTGTATTGTAGACTCGAATTTCATGCATACCGTAGTGGAACAAGCAAAATCTCCTGCATATTATTTTTCCATAAAAAAGGTGTGTTTTCTTTTAATATTTTCAATTTTATGAAGATTCTGCAATTATTGTTAAAAATCTTCACTTTCTAACAGTTTAACACTTAATATAGAGTATCAGAATTTACGTACCAAAATGTTCTGAAGTTAAATTTCATCTACGTACCAAAAGGTTTTGAGGTTAAATTTCATCATCACCTATTTAAAAATATTAAAAAAGTCCATGTGCAAAGCTTAAAATGGATTTTACTTACACGTGCAGAGACGTATTACTTAATAGAATGAATCTTTCTTTAAAAATTTAAACATTTAAAGGGGATGCTAACTTAATATTTTATGTGAGTGCCGGGACATGACTACCAAAAGTTGGAGGCTTTTATGTATTTTTGCTATCAATAGTTGCAACAGATGAAAAGAAGGTCAAAGGTAACTAAACCAAATTCAAACTGTATTTCATTAGGTGAGGGTAAAATTTAATAACGAATTCTTAGCAAGAGTTATTAAAAGTAGGGTTTTATCCTCTTTTTCTACTTGAATTGATCTTAGTAAAGTCAGAGAGGATCTGAAATTATTATTGAATATGAGTAGCGAGAATCAGAATGAGAATAAAAAAACATAGTATAACATCTTTTTCAGGATTAAAAAAACATAGTATAATCAAGTTGGAGTTCTTTTTATTCTTTTCTAGTAGAATAATAGCAAGATGGAATAAGAAAAGAGTCCCATGGTAAAAGGAAGTCCAATTTATTGAAACGTTTTTCAAATTCTAATTTATTGAAACGTTTTTCAAATTCTTTCTGTCCAAAAAAAAACTGTTAATCTTTAGTTTTTTCTTGCCCCACATTGATTTTCTTTCTAAATTTCGTACACGAGAGGCCTTATATAGGGTTTTGAAAGAAAAAAAAAAAATTTCTAAAGACGTTAATTTATGAACCTGTACATTTGAGGGAAAAAGCAAAATTCAAAAGTGGATCCGTACGAGAAATTATTGTATCATTTTGAACTTACACAAGTCTTTTAGATATTTATAGGATTTAAACATATTTTTTATACACCATATAAAAGACACATATCATTTGCAAACTAATGCAAAAATATTCCGTTGGAAACTTATCCAAATTATGGTGACGTTTGAATCCTCCGTGGTGCGTGCACATCCAGTACTTAGAAAATAACATCCTTCATGGCGCCCATGACAAAAGGTGAAGAGGTCATGATTCTTTAAGATAAAAATAGTAAACATCACATCCATCGAGTGGAAACTATCTTCCTTAATTAGTACAAAAGCAAGCTAGACTGTTAATTAGTTAGTTTTTTTTTTTTTTTTTTATTCTCACCTCAATTAGCCCATAATATATAAATTGGGTTAAATATTACTATAGGACATTGAATCTTTACGATGGGCACGGCGGTACCACTATAGGATATTGAATCTTTACGATGGGCACGTCGACATCTCACCGCCTGACCTAACGATTAAATGTGAACCAAAATCTGAGAATACAACGGCCCAACATAAAACATGTACTAGTTCCGTCAAAATTATGATCCCTATGGCAGTTAGTAGGACTCGAACCTTTGTCTATGGTTATTTGCTTTTTTCCACTTACCGCTGGGGCAACCCCTTGGGATTGGTATACACTTAGTTAACGACATGTACTATTTAGTTAAGAGTATGATCATTCCCCAGGACAATCACAATAGAATCTCTTTAAATTAATATTCAATAAATTAATAATTTTTTTAAATAATAAAAATGTTTGGTCCTGACTTGGAACCAGTGTAAAAAATTAACAATTTCGATAAAATTATAAGATAATACATTTAAAATATTTTCTTTGTATGTTATTGATGTAAATATTTTATAAATTAATAATAAGTTAACTTACACAATAAATTAACTATGAGATCAAAGAAACTTGTTCTAATCATTCTAAATTAGATTCTTATCTTCTAATCTCTTTAACCTTTTCTACTTGTCTATTCAAATTGGTCTGAAAATATATGAGTCACTTTTCAAAAAAGATATTATAAATATAATATATTTATTATTAAACCAAAAAAACTAAAAATATCTAGATAAATTAAATTATTAATTTATCAATAAATTAATATCTCACTAAATTAATAGAATTTAGTAATTCTAATACTATTAATTTAAAGAGATTATACTGTAATTAGTTACTTTGATTTCTCCATTGTGTACATGACTTTCCTCTATTCCGAGCTCAGTCTTAGGAATAGTATACGGTTGGTTAACGGCAAAAAATGCGCAACCAAAATCGTCTACCATAATATTTTACCAAAATAATAAATGAAACTTGACGAGTTTGAGAATTACTTATCAAAACTGAAACTGTTAAGTATTCAAAAAATCACAATTAACTATACTTGTAACTGCTTACATTTGAAAAAAAAACAAAAAAACGAATAATTAGTTTAAACAAAAGACTAACTTAAAGAAAGGTAAAAAAAAACTTCAATTTAAATTTCAAAAAGCCCAAAAAGAAAATGATTCAAAACTCATACAAAATAAGATGATAAAATTTAAAATAAATGACATAATCATTGCAATATTTGTCATAAAGAAATACTCAATCTGAATAAAATTAAAAGCGATAAAATATATATCCACACACAATAAGAAAAAATATTAATGGGCTAATTTTATAAAGAAACAAATAGTATTGGGTTAATAAATATAAGCTTAGACATATAGTTTAGGTATTATTTCTTAGGCTAATATATAAAATTATCTTTCTTTCTTTTTTGTCAATTTCACATTATATTATATGTGTTATGGGTTTCTATGCAAACACACACACACATAAATATATATATATATATCTTCTATAAATAATAATCGTATTTCAATTTTCGATTTTTCTGAACGTCTAATACTAAAACCTATCAAATTACCTATTAGTAGCCCTTTATAAAAATCAAACCTCAACACATATCTGATCAATTTCATTATCGGGTTTGTTATCAATTCACATACCTGTACGTGCTCTATCCCCACTCATTCTCCCATTTCCTTAGAGAACAAGAAGTAAAGAAGTCGTATTTAGGAATTTTTAAAGTTATGATACATAATTTGACAATCATATGAATAAATCATTTTTTTTCTAGCAGAGACTAATTGATTTTGTAAACTAAAAATGCCTATATACTTGAATTTTTTATAAGATTTTGTGGAAGCAATGAAGTCTACATGTATCTGCCACTATTTGAAAGCGCTCAGTAGATGTTAGTATTTTTTTCAAGGCAAGCAAAGTGAATTTCATTCCAACTTCAAAAACTTAGCAACCGTCATTTACAAGAGAGTTTCATCAGTACAAAAGAAAAATCTCATTGAAACTAACAAATAATATCTTGTAAGTTTAAAATATTACAAAACTCCCTGTTACGTAAATTATTCGTAAATTTTTTAGGGGTCATCATTATTCATTCTGGACCTGACATCGCTAATGATCTTGCTGGTCGCTTGCTTATCATGAGTTAGTATAAACCATTGTCATTTATATACAAGGAATAATTAAGTACCCAGAATGTAATGGGCTTGAAGTAGCAAATGCTATCTTATAACTACATGAATTCTAGTAAGTGATCAATTGTCGAATGGCAAAAGGCATCTTACCCTATCCTTTTCTGTACGCAATATGTAAATAACCTTTATCTAGGTGCAAAATATGCAAATTAATCCCCTTTAGTGTTAAAAAACCTTGCGAATTTCCTCCAATTTGCAATTTTTGATATCAGATTATTCTCTAGATGGAGGCAACTTGCACTATTGTTCCAATGTTTAATGGGGTTATGCGATGTTTTGTAGAGGGTCTTAACTTGCATTTCTTGAATTAACACAAGGGATTAAAAGTGGTATTGCTCAAGCTTATAGAGGAAATAGTAAACTATGCCAAAGACTTGCTTTACAAATGCACTTTGTTAGAAGGAGCAAAAGTATGTAAATAATACACTGTAAAAAAAAAAGACAAAAAGACCTTAAATAGATTATATGAGAACACTAAAATGAAATCTCGCATGTATAGAGCTAATAAAAGAAATGTCTCTCGACATAAATAAGTGACATCATCAAATCCATATAACCAACTCTAGTGACAAACCCATGCATCCAAGTTTAGAGAGTGCACTCGTGCAGTGAGAGAAGTCAAGGTGTGCCACCATATAATGAAAGTGTTCAATATAATAATTTTTGAAAAAAAAAACCAAAAAAAAAAAAAAAAAAATTTCAAGTTGAGAGGGTACACATGTACCCTCTCTATAGGTCTGGCCCTAGCCAACTCTATATATTGGAATAATACCTAATTTGATTTGGTTAGTTTAGTTTATGATTTCAATTGCACCGCGCTTAATGTAATCAAACGGTACTCAAAAGTTGTTTCATGTATATACTTATCATTGTATAAAGCGGCAGAAGTACAAATTCGAGTTGAAATTAAATTTCCAATAAGTTTAGAAATCGAAACTAACTTATATAATTCATCTTTAAAATTTTTTTTAGGTAAATATTGAAACTAAATAAGCTAAAGGTAAGAAGCTTCAAATCTGAGCCTTTCTAAAAAATCTTTCGCAAAGCATTTTTTACATCATGCTGGAAGATATTTTTCTGTTTTTATTTCTAGAAAATACTTCTCCATAAGCCTAGCAAAAAATACATCTCCATATTTTTCAGAAACCAAACACTGCCCTCAAGGGGCATGCCTAACAAAAACACATATATATCTCTCTATATTTTTTAAAAACCTAGCATTGCTCTCAAAATATATTTGTCTTTTAAAAATATCCCTCGATATTTTTTAACACGAATTCTAACATAACAAGGCTAAATAACTAACAATTTCTATTCAACAACACTTCTACTAAAACACTGCTGCTAAAGTTCTACACCTTAACAACTAAAATTTCACAGTTAGACCAAAACAAACTTAAACTTTCAAGTACGAGATACCTAAAAGTTCCATTAAACTCGAAAATAAAGCGAAGATAACAAAAATGTTTTACAGGTTATCCACCAAACTAATAACCAACCTTACCTAATGAGATAAAATTTGATCTAATTTGGTACGGTATTCCACTAACCTAAAGAATACTGCATATGCTGGTTTCCTCGAAGTTCAGCCTTCGAAACATGACTAACAAGAACCCATGTTCCTTAATTTCTCAAGATTATATTAATAAGACCGTTTCAAGTTTATTCAAAGTGTTGCATCAAACGTGAAAGCCTCCATGGTTAGGTTGATTATGATCAATTAGGAGATCTTCCTCGCATACAATTACATACACATATACATAAGTGGAACTTGAGCAGCAGCTAAGATATATACACATTACATTGTTCAGACGAACTATGTCAAAGAATACAACATCGCAGCACTATCCCCTTTTGATCCACTCTTCCCTCTTCATTTCCTGGGAAAATAAAGCATCATTCAGTAAAGATTCATGAGAAAATATGGGACGAAAAAGAGAAATTCTCATGCTGTGTCGCGATGCTAAATTATGTCTTAAAAGACACATGCAGATGTTGAATGAAAGGTGTTATTTGAAAGAAGGGAAAGAAAAAGGAGATCAGACTTATAACGCTCGACCAAATTTTTTTGCCAATAACATAGTTTTATCTCGGCCTTCTGGCTCGTAGATAGTTTATACTCAACCAACCAACCAATGCTCCTTCTGTTATTACAAGTTTTCCATTTTTACAATGGAAATTATGTTCATTCTAAGGCCAGATACTAATAAGAGGAGAAGAACGCTGGAGCAAAATCTAAAATTTGACTATCTACCCCAGTTTAGACCTGAACTGCATGAAGTCGAAAAATGTACATGGCAAATAAAAGTAAACAACGAAAAACCTTCAGAAGGCTGAGCTAGTTTCCGATTTTGTGGAGACATCATTTCCTTCTTCAACTGCATCAATATATCCTCCATTGTGTACTCCCTTTGCCAATTGGCAAGCATGGGAAACAGACTTGGTTCGACCTAGTAAGTTTAATCCCCAATACTGTTGTTACCAAGCATATGACAAAATTATCTCACAATATACTTTTCAATGATATACTACTTACCACACCCGTTTCCTGGTTAACACAGCTCATGTTTATCCGAGTCTGGAACCTCACACTGGGCGGCTCATCCGGATAATCCTTCCCACAGAATAATTTCAACTGGTAGATGCGCCCTTCATGTACACTCTGGCAAGAAGTATTAGCCATCATCATTGAAAGTTCTCGTACTATATATCATGCTGAAGTGTATTATAAGGATAATTAACAAATCAAAGTTCGAAAGATATATAAGTCGCCACTTTCAGTGTTTGTCAAACAAGTCAGCTCCTAGTGTCACATATCCTGAGGTTGGCTTAAAGGGTCCATACAAAGAAAGTATCAGTTGTTAATATGTTGTGTTAAGGCACATAAGCACACGCAAAGAATGCCATGACAAGAAATATTCAATTCAACTCTCACGCTTAAGACAGTTGGGCTTGACTTTTAAAGCAAGATTGGCCTTTGTCTATGCCTGCTCTTGCATCCACCACATTAGATGAGTGGGATTGAGCCTGCCTTTAAAAGGCCGGTTGATCTGGTCTTCCAGGTTATATTACATGTATAGATTCAGAGGAAAATGGCTGTCTTCCAGTCACCAGGTAAAGCAATTTTAGGATCTGCAGTGACTTGTTAAAAACCTTCAAATCTGACAGACACGCCTCTGTGGGGTCTACTCAAGTAAATGGAGAGATCATTATATTTTCAATGCTAGATAGATATGAACTAACTTATGATCACTTGTTAAAAGTACCATAACAAATTTCTGACTAGAAGGAAAAAAAAAAAAAAAAAAAAAGGTTAACCAAACTTTAGATCTGGAGAGAAAAACTCCAACCAAGCTACCAAACAGGGTGTATGCTGATCAATGTAGAAGAAACACCTACTACGATCAAATCTCCAGTCCTAACAAAGGTAATAACAGAGCAATAAGCATCTCAATTTTTAAATGCTTTCACATGCTATTGATGAGTGTCACTTGATCAGGCAAAAATCTATAGTGTTGTAATCACAATAATATATAATGCATTTCCTCAACGCAGCTACATTGCTTTCACCAGTTCAATTACCATTGTACTTCTATACAATTGTATAAATGATTATGCATATCACTTTTTAGCCTCACCTTCAAGATTTTTCTAAACAACAAATATTTGTCTGATAACTTTAGCTCTATATTGCAACTATAAATCTAAATTCCAGTTCTACTGACAGTTGCGAAGCGGACTTTTGGAGTCCACCAAAAGTTAATTAAACAGATTTCACAATGACAACTCTCAGGCATATACCCACTCCTCCTGACGATGAGAAGTGGATCAGCAAAGGAACACAAATGTTTTAAAAACATATAGACACCGCCTATAAAGCATGTCAAGTTGGAAAGACAAAAGAGCAAGAAGAAAAAACCAACATTAGGAGGACCAATTATGGTTCCAGTCCAGGACTGCATGAACACATCATCAGCATCATCCATTCCATAGCTGACAGTTCCATGCCCTATTCCCTTTTCACCTCTCTCAAGCTCCTCCAACAATCTAAAATTCCTTGGAACTGGAACAAAGAGAAAAAAAGAGGTAAGTTTTGATTAGATATACGAGTAGTAACAAGCAAAAATTCAGAAGGTCTCTAACAATAACATTTTACAAAAAAAAGGAAGCACTTTTTTGCACATAACATTTTTTAAATGATATACATAAATTCATTGTTTTGAGAGGGAGCAAGAGCCCCATGATGTCAAATGGATAGTTTTGTCTTGAGCACAGTTCTTTGAGACAAAATCCAAATATCAGGAAATCCATAAATAACAAAAGAGAGGGACAGATAGTGGCGGAGCCACTTAGCTGTGAGGGGTGGCTTGTGCACCCCCTCAACTTGAAAAAAGAAAATCTTAAAAAAACCATTATATTGGACACTTTTATTGTATGAGTGCAGCCCTGACCTCTCTCATTGTGCGAGTGCACTCCCTGACCTTGGGTTCCTAGCTCCGCCACTGGGGACAGATAAGTTTGTTCTACAAACAAATCACTCCACCACAGTTCCACAATTACAAAAGCGAAATAACACTTGTTCAAGGCCTCCCAAAACTAAGTACTACACACTGAACAGCTACATTATGTTCTAACATTCACAACTCTGCAAGTACTTCTACCATTACACTAAACTTATTCTGATGCTTTCAAAATATCACGATGTACTGTACTCCCTGCACAAAATTTCATAAGAAAGACTATAGCAGAAGAGGTTGATAGTCCACATGTTAATAAAAATCAACTTAAGAATAATTTTGAAACAAACACAGAATATAGAGAAGAGGGTTTTAGAGAGATCCAGAACGAACTTCTTACAAGATGATAGCAGTACTAGCAGCTGTTGCTGTTCTGGAGACAACTTTAGGGGAAGAAACATGCACTGATTTTCAGTCTGCTCCCTTTCTCTTTAGGTCGATTATGGGGCAGGAAGCTACTTGCAAATAGAAGGTTGGATTCTAAATTATGGTCCTGAAGAGGGAAGGGTACTAACCCTTTTCAGAACAGGTACTAACCCTTATTAATAGCTTATCCTTTATGAGGATAGAATACACTTCTAGTTTGACACGAGTTGCTCATTAAATGCTCAAATACATACAAAGATGCTCCTCCCTAGTTATATGATTGTTTATGCATCAATCAATGCTGAAGCATAATGCTTCAGAGAATTTTCCTACCAATTCATAGTATTAGTCCAACTAGGTTTGCCTCACTTTGGTGAGACAATGGTTCTCAACCATAGACTCTTTGAAGTATCCCATCACTCATTGTTCATAATTAATACAATCATTTCAAGGTGTGATTTCTAAGGTTATTTACTTCTACTCAACATCTGACAGCCTACATGCAAAGAAGGAAGTATAATAACTCTACATGCAGGGAACAGGAAATATATCTCATTTCCCATGTATATTATAAAGCAAAATACTTTGACTCGTTATGTATGTACTTCTTCGAGTACCCTTTGCACCCATATGTTTGTAGAGGAAAAATACTTACGCTGAAAAAGCCAAAATTAAAAAGGGGGGCATTAGGGTTACTTTTGAAGTTCAGAGGAGCTCACAGTCACCCCACATCATCTCCCTCACATTTGCACATCAATCAAAGGATGAGTGCTAGCCTCCTCATCCTTCACTCAACCAGAGGTTTACATAGATCTTCCTCTCTTCATCAGGTTATATCCAGTTAATATGCTCTCATCAGCTGCTCCCAAACAGAAAATGCCACCTTCTTTGGAGCACACCAAATCTATTTCCATGGAAAGAGTTTATTGGCTTTTCATCCATGACTAAGTAGATGGATTTGACAGACAAATAACAATAAAACGAAAAAGAAAAAAAGAACTTTTACATGCAGTCCAGAATACCTTATCGTTATCACATACATTATAAAGAGAGTTTGCACGGGATAAGCCATATTTCTAGATCCCAGTCTTGCAAATATCTTCTAGATATAGGTACCCAAATTCTCCCTTTACTGCCTTCCTCTATCACATATGCAGCCTTTATATTCAGGATGGTACCTCGTCTAAAGAAGTTAGGTCTCGGTACCATAGATAATGCCAAGACTTTACTCCAATTGCTACTTCAACTATAAAATTTCTGGAGAACTCGACTCATCCTCATTTAATAGCCCTCCATTGTGCAACGCAGTGCAATGCAATAAGTTGTAATCTATTTACCATAATTCAGTGATTGGGCCTCCCCCATACTTTCCTCGGTTGAAATCCTCCTTACCATTTTTCCTATCAGGGCTTTGATTGAAGTCAACCATCCTTCTTTAACCAACTCCCCCATAATTCAACGGCCTGGAAACATTCTGCCAATTTATCAAATGGTATATCCCCCCTTCCTTGAACATTCGCAGAGAAGACCACTTTATTGTTTCTAAATTCTCTCATCAACTGATTTAGGAATTTGAAAAAAAGAGAGAGAGAAAGTTGGCAGATTGGAGAGGGAAGACTTAATGACCACCAGCCTTCGTTTTGCCAACTGGAGAGGGAAGACTTAATGAGCATCAGCCTTCGTTTGAGAGACATAACTTTATCCACACAGGAAAAAAGTAAAAACCTTCTTCCATTCTCATCACCATACTGTTCAACACTTCTTTTGATTGCTGTCTAGCTCCCGATATTCTAGAACTGATATTGCAACCGAGGTCATTTGCAAAATCTTGAAGATTATGGACTTCACCAACAGAAATGAGTTTGCGCTTACTGATACATTTATCCTCAACCCTGAAGTGGCCTGAAAATATAGGAGGAATCTGATCTATCTTAAATTTACATAAAAGGAGCGTGATACAAGTATAAAAGAGATGGCTGATTCTAGTCTCTTCCGCATATCACTTGCCACTGAAAACCATTCGATCACTTTCAAGGATAGAGGTCTTCCAATCATACCAGAAAATGCCTCCATCACCAATATAACTAACAAAGGAGATTAAGGGTCTCCCTGGCATCAACCTCTAAGACAGGTAAAGAAACTAACAGAACTTCCAATCACCATATTAAAAGATTCTACTGTCAAGATGCATACTTCAATCCGGTTCAGCCTTCTTGATCTGAATGTCATTCTTTTCATAATATCCATAAGGAATACCCAATCAAATGTAAGCATTTACTATTTATGCTACAAGTTTCCATTCTCATAACACCTTTTTATTCTTTTATCACCTTGCTTCAACAGCAAAAGTTTCACATATACTTCCAGAAGAGGATCAAGCATAAACCTTTTACCAGTTGAAAGGTGTAAGTATATTTCTTGATAACAGACCCTTCTAGAACCTTAACATGATAAGAACATCTTTCACACCATGCGCATATACTCTCAACTGCTGCCACACCAAAGATTAACCATTGACAATCTCCACCAGAGAAAAGAAGCATTTATATCGATGTTCGTAGCCCACAGTCAATACAGAATAACTTGATAACAGAACAAAAAGGAAATATGTGAACTTTTCCTATATCTCTTACATTTTAGATTTGAACTCTTCAGAAGCCAAACATAATATGTAAGTCAAACTAATGCAGCTTTAACCAGAAGCAAAAATTTAATAATAGAAAAGGCTTTGAGCTTATACTCGAGACGAAGGACAGTTATTATAATTGCAGTCGAGATTAATGTTTAGCTCTGCTCATCTCTATCAAAAGTAAGCTATTTCTCAGCATCTAATAGAACTTCATATCACGAAAGTAAAAATTTCAGTCTAATTAGAAACTTTCTCCACATTATCTAATTAGAACATTATTTTCAAAGGAGGGGAAATAAGACAGTAAATGAACAAGAAAGCCGAATTCATCAATTTGGGAAACAAATGTCATATAATCACTTTCCTGCTCTCGTTTTAACTTATCTCTTTGACATTGTCAGGCTTAAAAAAATCATGAATTAGAGTTCCAATCAATAAAGAAATGCCAAATTCCATGAACACACAGGACTTGCAATTACCCTTTAGCAGAATTTCTTAGACATGCCATTGATCTAAGCCTTTTAAAAATTTAAAGATGTTGAACATTTTGACCCAAGTAACTTAATGGAAATGCTCAACAAATTATTCATCTTTATAATAATGCAGCCAAAATACAAGGCCTCATAGTGAGTCGACACTTTTCCAGAAGACGCGAATAACGGGTGCACAATGTCAAATTTTATGAATTTGGCAGAAGTACTCAAAATTCAACGATGACTTATAGTCTAAATTATTACCAAAGCCACATATTCTTAAATTGAATTGTGCCTAAAAATCTTCAACTTTAAACACACCTAACAAACATACCCAAATCCACCAAAACCTTACTCTTGGCAATAGGCAATATTATAAGGCAAAGCAAGCTAAATTACTATAGAATAGCATTAAAAGAAAGCCAAAAATCCGAACTTTGAGATTAAACACATCAAATAAAAGATACCCAAATCCACAAAAACCTTAATCTTGGCAATAGGCAGTAGTATAAGACAAAGCAAGCTATAAACAATATAAATTAGCATAAAAACCTTTAAAACAATCAACTTTAAGATTAAAGACACAAAACAAAACATACCCAAATCCACAAAAACCTTAATCTTGGCAATAGTCAGTAGTATAAAGCAAAACAAGCTAAAAACACTATAAATTAGCATAAAAAAAGGCTACAGAGGAGCAAAATGCTGAGTTAATTAAATATTAAATTACAGCCATAAAAAGGGTGTTCCTAAAAATGAAAAAGAAGTAAAGAATTTAAAGGTTTTGAACCTTACCACCAACCTTGGAGGATCCTCCTGAGCCCAAAGATTGCTGAATTCAGAGGCAAATCAAAAAGGGTGCTTTTTTGGTGTGATATTTTTAAAGGGAAGAAAAGAGAAAAGGAGTTGGTTTAGATTTTTATGATTTGATGATGAAAAGAGAGAGGAAGAAATGGGTAGCACTACTTGGTTAGACAAAGACAGCAGTTTAGCTACAAGTCACACCTTATAATGGTTTTTTTTTTTTTTTTTACAATTTCTTCGGATGAATTTAGAAGAAAGGAACAACAATAATGTTATAAAAAATAAAAATAAAACTCTTTACTGCCCGATTATGCAGCATAAGACACGGGGAGTAGGATCTGCTACAAATGGAGTTCAACTACACTGAGTGTGTGAGTGGCGTTGACTGATCGATGAAAGTCTTACATTATTAAGAATAGGTAAAATACCGAAATTCTTTAGATGGTTTTTTTTTTAATTTCAAAAACTCAAGAATAATTTACATATAGTGTAAAATATTTTAGGTAAATCAATGAATAATTTTCAATGTGTGAGTGATGCTCATTGTTCGATAAGAGTCTTATTATGTCAAGAATAGAGAAGATATCAAAATTTCTTAGATAATTCTTTTTCTATTCCGAAAACTCAAGAATAATTCTACATATAGCGTAAAGTATTTTAGGTAAATCAATGAATAATTTTCTAAAATTTTCTAGGATAATTTTCTAAAAATTTTTAAAAAATCAATGAATAATTTTCTTGTATTATAGTGATAGTTGAATTATTTTTAGTTCTAGATAGACTATTAAATAATTTTGGAACTTCAGTATTTTACGATGCAAAGTAAATTTTATGTGCTTACTTATTTTTTTAACCAATAGTTTTTCTTTAAAAAAAGAAGAATAATACAACTTTCGATTTCTACTATCTTGGTTTCTTTGATAAATCAATAAGAAACTTGGAGGCAAAGAGTTTTTTGCAAATTTTAATTTAGAGAAAAATTTAGCCGTGCATATTCAATTATTTAACCGTTAACTGTTTTTAAATATTTATAAACTCTTCCTTTTCTACTCAAGGAATCATGTGAATCTAAGAACATTCTATTCTTTTCGAGATATAATTTTTTGGTATTCGTAATTAATTAATCGAAAATTGTTTGAAATATGACAAATTAGAGAACATTACGAGTGCAAGATAATTAACAATAGGGTTAGGCTAGCTCCACCCTTTAGTTAATAGTTCTAATTAGAATCCCCAAGATTGGCATTAATTTACAAAATCTAGATATTAATGCTAGTATTCAGTATGGAAGGGTTAGAGTTTCTTTGAGTGATACGATAGTAAAGCTCTCTGTTAGTGGTGGACTCAAATACCCAAGTTTAGGAAGTATACTTGTACGGTAAAAAATGTCAACATATGTCATCATACAACGAAAGTGTTCAATATAATAATTTTTTTTAAAAAAACAAAAAATATTTTTTTTTCAAGTTGGCACTATCTCAATATTGAATAAGTCCGCCCCTATTTCTGTTAGGGTCTTATTTTATATATATATGTGATCAAATTTGCTATGGTTTATAGATGAGTTGCATTGCATTGAAAAGGCGCGCCCAACGCTATTACCACGCCAAGGAAGAATTTTAGAATTTCTTAATATTTTGAATTAAAACAATTTCAATTAACTTCCTCCCTGCACCTTATATTTTAGAATTGACCCCCATTCATTTTCAGAAGTTGTTCATACTGAAGTTCAAAATATGATGAAAAATTGTTACCACAAACAAGAACATATGATATCTCAACTTCATAACCAAACTTAATGAAGACATATAGCCTTTGCAACCATCCTTTCTTTAATATTATTAGATTTGTTAAGGGAGGACAAGTTGTTTTTACATAGTAATTAATCGGGAAAAAATCTCTTCCCTTCTATCCTTGTTTAAAAGTAAGAGTAAAAGTTGAAAAATATAATTTGTATTGTGTGATCCAAAAGGTAAACCAAACCCAAAATTAGCTCATTATTATGCATAGATGATGTATCCTAATGGTTGACATGGTCTTAACTTTTTACTGGTTTGTTTTCTATCTTAAATTGATGCTCATTACTTATAAATAAATAAAGTATTTTTGACGGCATTACCAACTCAATTTGCTTTTCCCATAGTGTTTTACACATTTTGTTAAAATAAAAATAAAAGTAAAAACTTCTAGATACAAAAATCTGATTATTTGATTAAAAATTCCTTAAAATCACCCCTAGCTATACCAAAATCACAGTGAGTAGCAGCTACCTTTATTACTTATATTTTCTTCTATACCCAATGTAAGCTAGTTTAGCCCGCATTTTTATAGAATATTGAAAAGTTTTAAAACACGCTTCAATGAAATGTTCTAGAATGGTTGGAATTATCCAAAATGAAGACTACATTCTCTTTTTAAATTTTCACTAATTGAATGATAAGCATATTAATTTTCTTTTCCAAAAAAAAAAAAAAAACATTTACTAAACCAAGAAAATAGAGAGACTAACCAATCCCACTAATGAAAAAAACAACATACAACAGATGTTCTAATTGTAAAAGAATATTTAAGAACCAAACAAGCAAATGAAACTAGAAGTACATTGATTTGACAACAATACTGCAAATGCGAGAGTTTGATATTGAATAATTGTCATTCAAAGCGATTATTTATTTATTTATTTTACTCAATAAATAATCTTTAATTTGTATTATCAACAAAAATACTTGTGCATCGCGGGTAACAAAAGCATTATAAATGGAGCAGTCTTGTGCATCGTGAGTAAATAAATTTTATTTTTCGTGTGTATAATTAATCCGTGTGATATGTGTATGATAGAGGATATTGCATCTTAAATTCAAATTCACCCTTATCACTAAATTTGCTCCATTATCTCTCTTGTTAGTTATCACTGTAATCTATACTGATTTTTTTTTTTTTTTTTGTGCTAAATAAGTGGCTCTATTAATTTTCAAAATCTGATTGTTATCACTATAACTACACAAATGTACTATAAAATGTAGGATCAATTGTACAACTTTGCTCAAGTCAATAGAAGAGTGCGACAAGATTATGCGTGGTAACCTGAGATACTTTCGGTTGAAGTACGTGTATCATAAAACTAATTAGTATACATATTGACTTGCAAATTATGATTTGACACAATATTTGGGTGGATGAATCATTGACTTGGCCCTGGTGCAATTGTGAATGATTTTGGATAGGGATAAGAGATGTTATACGTCCACACAATAGGTTATTGAGTAATTTTGGATTTGTCTAATGAGCTCCTTAATATGAAGTCTTTGTACTTCACCCCAAAAAATAATAATAATAAAGTCCTTGTGCAGTACCGATGGAACATTTTTCTGGTTTGGTGATTATTTTTCCAATCATCACTAATCGTTACTATCTCATGAAAACATTTATCACAAGAATTCATACAAATCCATGACATACATTTGGAACATATGAATTATACTAAAAAAATTGAATTCATTTGTAAAATCAATTACTTGGGTTTGGAAGCACTTTTTTAAAAAATTGAAAATCCAATATTGGATTTACTCAAACTTTACTTAATTTTTGCTCAAGAGGTGGAATTTACAATTTCAAGCCACCAAATTTAGTTACTTATGTTGACTAAACTGCTTTTTAAGTTTTCTTTTCTTTTTTTATTGTCCTTATTCTTTCAATTTCATTCCCTATGTAATTAGTTCTTCTTGTCTTGCTTGCAAGCTTCTTCACAATTAATTTATTTTCTATAATATTTATTTATCCATATAATCTGTTGATCAATACGAATTAATTAATAACTTTAAAATTGCATAGTGTTATTGATGGAACACAACAAAGTTTCAAACGCAGAGCTCCAAGATACAAGGGTAAAAAAAGAATACCCACAATAAATATGTTTACAATTATAGAATTGGCTTAATATTGTTTTAGAATTTCAAATAAAGGAATTCACTTGTAAAAAAAAAAATCCTTACAAAATTTAATTCAGATCAAAGGAGATGCGCAAGGAGCTAAATTATTTTTCCAGAGAAACACGTACCGCAAATGGTACAAAAATACAAGAGTACATGACACACATATGGTACAAAAATGAGCAAAAGCAAGCTCTTGGCCCAAAAGGGTTTTTTTAAATAAATAAAAAAACAAAACAAAACTTGAAGCCAATAAAAATATTAATGCAAGTAGACATCTAGCACATCTAAATGATGCAAACACTTCCACATGACTTATCTCATATAATACCGAAATGTCATAGTGGTGATTGGTTCAAAAGAATGGCGCCCTGAAGGCAACTCCTTTTCTTAATTTTAATCTCTTGGGTGATAGTAGTGGGGCTTCTTCATCGTCACGCTCCAATCCATGATTTAAGTTTTCATTCTTCCGACCACTTGCCTTCTTGTAAGCGTGAGTGTTTTCTTGGTCATAGTGACCTCTGTCTATGGCCGAGACCTGCCAAAAATAGTTAAGTTTAACATTGAGAACTCTGCAAGAATGTTTAGGGGAAAATTTAAGCTAAAAGGAAAAGAAAATTTTACAGTGTAATAGAAAAGATAAGAAGATAAAAGATATTATTATACAGGTTATATAAGCTAGCGAATCTAATTGCTCTATTTGGATAAATCAAAACTTTTAAGATTGATATATAATTATTCCACACAGTGGCAACTAGTTTCAAAATGGAACTTCAAGCTAATTAATATGATATTAAAGTTGAGTTTTGGTCCTATGTTATTTATCCACATGCAACCTTTTCGTATTTTTAGCACTTACTTTCATAAGCAACTCTTAAATATACTTGTACAAGTCATTCATTATTATGTAACTCTTCCAAATTCACTACTTTTTAAGCCACCAATCAATTAATCATACTCAAATATACTTATACCACATCATTCTTATATTAAAGTTGAGTTTTGGTCCTATGTTATTTATCCACATGCAACCTTTTCGTATTTTTAGCACTTACTTTCATAAGCAACTCTTAAATATACTTGTACATGTCATTCATTATTATGTAACTCTTCCAAATTCACTACTTTTTAAGCCACCAATCAATTAATCATACTCAAATATACTTATACCACATCATTCTTTATGCAACGCTTTCAAATTTACTACTTTTTTTTACCACCAATCAATCAATTGTCTCACTTGAATAAAGCAAAATTTTTAATAAACTGATGTCTGCCTTCTTCTTTTTTCTCAGTATTACTTTCCAACATCAAAAGTGATTTGTAAATACAATATTAAATATTGTAAATCACTATTTCTTTCTGTGCAACGTTGAGACATATACTTTTTGGAAATCATTCATTATTAGCAAGTATGTATATGATAAAAATATTTAAAGGTGGTTAAAAATCAATACAAAGAATACCTAACATCACCAAAATACAACGTTGATATTTATGTTAAGTTCATTCAATTATATTTCAATAAAAATAAATAAATAAATAATCAGCTTAGAAACATAACATCCAATCTACAGGGATAGGAGAGATGATGCTAGCAAGCCCATATAAAAGTTTGCCTGCTAAAACATAGACAAACAAACATTCTTTATATGAAAGATTCTCAATAGATGCACCCAAAATAGTAATAGAGACAAACATCAAATTTCTCTTGATTCTTCGAAAAGGGAGTCTGTCAATAGGCTTAAACCCTTGGTAGTATTTGCTTGCTTTTCTTTTGTTGTAAAGAAGTCAAGTCTAAGTATCTCAGAATTACACGACAAGGCTATAAATTTCGTGATGTAACAGTGCGTCTATACATATTCACTAGATCATTTAAAGGTTAAGAAATATTAGTAATGGGAATTAAGGTATAGGTTTAAATTTAAAATCTTTAACCACAGTAAATCACTATATAATCACCCTACCTAACTATTGGGGACCGACTTACACACAACGACTTTAAGGAGCACAAAGAATGTTTTGTTTCACTTTCTTTCATTTTTCTCCATCTATGCATTACATTTATTACCTTTTTTCGGTAATTGACATTTATAATTACATCAATCATTATCAAAGGATATCCTATTTATAACACATGTATACACCTTGATTAGAATCTGAATATATTTAAAATGGAAGGGCTAGAATTAAGAGTTTGATGGAGGCATATTTTCTCCAACTTAAACATAATAAAGATAAGAAAATATATAAAGTTAGGATGAATAATAAAAGAGACGAGCCAACAAGATGGGCAACCACGTCCTATTCATTTGTTCCATGTAAAAAATGGATGAAAGACTAACCTTGCATGCAATACTACAATAAAGGGAAGCGTCTTGCAAACTTCTGCTACATACGATGCAATTATGATCCTTCAGAGTTTGTTGAACCTGTTGTTGTTGAGACCTTTGCTTTAAAAACAGCACTTTACTTTTATTTGTATGATATGCCTGCAAGCAATGCAAGAGGTATAATAGAACATATCATTAGAATTGCAGTGATTTTTTCGCCTTTCTATTTGCATTTAAAAAGAAATCTACAAGCACGAAAAACTAAAATAGGTAGTGCATGTTTCAGATGATGGCGTTTATTGTAAGAAATATTTTTAGGTTTGCTTTTACGGACTTAAACATTATTGTGATGATAATCAATTACGTATACGATGGGTAACGTCTCTAAATTTGGCCCATATCATTTCATCAATTATGTTAATTTCAACAAGTAGTCAATATGCCTATGTCCACAGATATTGTCCTAAGTTTTGCTTGGTTACAGAGTCTTTAGTACTTTATTTGATTTGCTTAAAAGTCATTGTTTGAGGATGTAATTGTTTCATATGAATAAATTAAGGTTTTCAAAATTGAGTAAAATGTGAAGAGGGGTGGTACAAAATATATATAGTTAGTTATAGAATCTTTAGTACTTTTTTTTATTTGCTTAAAAGTTATTGTTAGATAATATAATAGTTTTATACGAATAAATTAGGGCTTTCAAAATCGAGTGAAATGTGAGAAGGGGTGGTATAAAATATAATTGTTCCACGTGGATAAATCAAGGCTTTTAAAAATCGAGTCAAGTCAAATGTGAAGTGAATTGGTATAGAATATAATTATTCCACGTGGATAAATCAAGACTTTTAAAACTATTATAAGATCTTGAATTACTCCATATAATAGCAATTAGTTTTAGAATGGAACTTGCTTGAGATCTCTTATGATAAAGCTAAGTTTTGGTTCAATATCATCTATTCATGTCGTCAAATCATCTCCAACACAATCTCTCCAACAACAAAGGTTGTGTTGGAGAATATAAATGTTTCATAACTAAAATAGGATTTTTAAACTAGTATATAATCTAAGTATAAATCTTTCAAATATTGAAAGAAGAGAACGACAATATGGGTGTGTCAAATTATCTCCAATTAGTCTAATATTATCTATACACATCAAATCATCTCCAACAAGTTAAAGAAGGTGAGAAAATGAAGGTGTGGAAGAATATTAGTATTTCACATAAGTAAATTAGGACTTTCAAAACTAGTATATAAATTAAGTATAAATCTCTCAATATTAAGTTAAAATTAAGAAAATCTATAAGTTTATGTGATCATAGAGAAATAATTTCAAGCGACAAGCAACGAACACATCAACGATAGTAAATTTAATGAAACATATGATAGGTTGAAAAGCATCCCAATTCATCCAAATATAAAGGAAAAAACAAAAAAACAAAAAAACAATTACAAGATTCAATCACAAACCTGTATTCCTGAACAGTCGAAAAATTTGCTTACGTCTTGTTTTTTAATAACTTCACAGTATACATATCTTCGAATCTACAATACATATATTTATTGAAAGGAGATAAATTAATCATATACATATAAGACAATAAAATCTTCTCAAGTGATTAGGCAAATAATTAACCTTGATATACTTGTGGAGAGCATGAGCAGATAAACAATTACAACAAAAAGATAGCATACAGTCGATGCAAAAATGATCCAACTCATTCTTCTTATGCTCTGCATGAGACACACAACTACCGAAATAGTTTGTAGTATACATAAGTTTCAGCCATGGTGGCACATCTATGCAATTCTTCTGCAGAATCAAACACGACTGTTAGTAACGAATTAACTCAAAACTAAAATATATTAACTGAAAAACGAAAATATAGGATATTAATTAATCAAATGGGACTGAGGCTGGAAGACATAAAGAACGAAGTGAAAATGAAGTGGAAGACGAAAAGACTGGAGTGAAAATGAACTGAATAAAGACAAAAAGACTGAAGTGAAAATGAAAAAGAAGGGAAATGATTGTACTTCAGTTTTTGTTCCGTGAAGTCTCTTGATACCCACGGCCTCTCTCATGGTCTCTCAAAGACTCTACAAGACTGACGACAATATTTATAGGTGTTGGACTCAACCCAGTTTAGGTTTTTGGCATATAATATAATAATTAGTCAAATATCTATTAGATATATGACATGTTGACCTTAATTTAGGATCCCTATACTCGGGAGTGAAAATGGGAGGAGGTATATATATTTTTTCTTTCCAAATGTAAAACGTGTATTGGAAAGGAAGGGGTATTTGCACGATTGTCTCGTAACAATATAACATGATGAAATAATACAATTAAAATAAAATATTTTAGACCATTGATCTATTTCCACGACCCTTGCTGATATTTTTTGTCTTCTATCCCAGTATTTAATTATTCTTGGATGTTAAATCAATAAAGAAGAAATTATGTATCGTGTGAAAAATTTTCGCTTAGTTTTATCTTCATTTACCTCACTTTATCTGACAAAAAAAAAAAACCTCACTTTACACTTTTTTACCGGTTCCTTTTATTTTTTTTTGGTTTTACCCGTTCCTTTTGTATTGCCATACATTTAGATGAGAGGACAAATGGATCTCATAAACCAATCTATGTGTGTGTTTTTTGCTGTGAAACATGAATGAAAAATGTAGAAATTAACTGCAGGTCAAATTGAGCCCTAATCAACCACCTGACTTTTGGTCTAGTGGTATGCTGCTCGTTGTGAGTGTGAGATGTTGCAAAATCAATTTTCATGTGTGACATTTAATATGTGATTTACTGCTTAAACTTCCTTTGAATAATAATAATAAAAAAAAGAGCCATAACAGCGGACAATTTTTCACTACATATAATAATAAATGTCGAAATACATTTCAACCATTAAGTAAAAATGAATGTTCATAAATGATGTGCATTTTCGGATATCTTACTTGAGTGCTAATAGGTCAGAGAATAATGAAAGACTAAATAATTGTAGGGAGAGAAGTTAATGTGAGCCCATCCATCTATAGCCATATATTCATTATATACATGAATGATTTCTTCGCCATCTTTCTTTTACAGGTACATAATATGTGTGTGCTCAGCTACACAAACGACATGAGCCTCATATTTATTCAGCATTCATATACAACGTGTTAGTCTTTCATCAATACACAGCCAAGAACACTTCAATTTCACAACAAACCTACCTAACCCTCACAAGAGAATTCCTCCCAAATTATAGCACATGTACTACTCTAAATAGCATGATAGTAGGAAAAAAAACAAAGCTAAATGTCAATTCGGTGAGTTTTTATATATCCCCACCCTCCCCCGGTTTTGGATCTTCCCATGTTCTATAATGTTATAAGAGAGATTTAATAGTAATACGTATTACCATTGAATCTAAATGGTAAACATGTGCTATATCTATTGATCATAATTACATAGACATATAATTACAATTTCTCTCTCATAATATTATAATAATTTAAGAAAATTTAAATCCGTACTTTCTCGTATACATATTTCTGAAGTAGCTAGGTAATTTTCAAATCCGTATAAATATTTCAGAAGTAGGTAATTTTCATTATTCCTAGTGCAGAATCTTGGAATTGATTCATTGATTGAATTGAAGCTTTAATTAGCATTGGCATAGGAGATCTGCCCCTTAATTAGATTGGATGGGAAATTGTCATGTGAATGAATTCGCTTGCCACTTGGCAATATGCACATAAATGGCATCAAGAGTTCTATATATTATCAAATAGGTGTTAAAAATAATAAGGTGTTTTACATTAAATATTTTTTCTCTTATGAAATTGAGATAATGAGCGAAAGGCAATAGATGATAAAGAGAAAACTATAATAATTACAAAGAGAGAATAGTATCTTTGATTGATATCTCTTGATCCATGCCTTAGTTATCGCAATCTCTTGCTTGTCCTTAGAGTTTGTTTGAATATAGAAAACAAGGTATGATCATCTAAAACTATCATTTTTAAGATTGGATATTCATAAATCAAATGAGATAATGAACATCCTTTACATAAGTTTATAACATTTTTTCAAAAAAATCATGTTATGTTGAGACTAAGTGGAAAGTTGAAAAGGTATCATGTGAAATGATTAAGATTTTATCTCATAATTACAAAGAAACACCCTTACTAGGAGGAATCCGAAACCGAAGAGTGTTTGGAGGCCCAATTCACATTGCGACTTGGCCTCCCTATCTGGAAAACTCCACATACTGCGATACTAGATGATGCATTATTCCTAGTCCAGCATAGACCGATGTCAGGGGTGGACCTATATTATGAGGTGTGTATGTAAATATTTACATTCAAAAATGTTAATTTATCCTAGTGGTTAAAGATGTGCATTTAAAATCAGTTGGATTTCACCAACCTAGGTTTGATTCCTGCCAATATGCTTTTGAATGCTTATCACTAAAATTTTGCCCCTCAATTATTGAGGGGCATTTGGGTAATTTAGCTCATAATATAATTATTTAAAAAAGAATAATTTATTGAAATGGTCCTAGATTTTTACTTTTTTAACATTTAAGTCATTTATCTTTTATTTTAGACAAAATGGTCATTCATCTTTTATTTTGGTAACAATCATTAGTCTTTGGAGCAAAATCCGTACTTTTGAATGCTTACACTAATTGAGGGGCATTTGGGTAATTTAGCTCATAATATAATTAAAAAAAAAGGTAATTTACTGAAATGGTTCTAGATCTTTACTTGTTTAACATTTAAGTCCCCTATCTTTTATTTTGGATAAAATAGTCCTTCATCTTTTATTTTGGTGACAATCGTTAGTCTTTGGAGCAAAATACGTCAAAAAAATAACGTTAGTGAATATGTGGATGACACGTGACCGCAAAAATCACAAATTTTCAGGGGTAAAATTGTCATACGATAAAATATAAACATCTTAAAGTTTATGTATTTTGCGGCCACGTGTCATTTACGTGCTCACTAATGTTATTTTTTGACAGATTTTGCTCGAAAGACTAATGGATGTCACCAAAATAAAAGATGAAGAATCATTTTGTCTAAAATGAAATATAGATGACTTAAATGTCAAAAATGACAAAAATCTAGGACTATTTTGGTAAATTACCAAAAAAAAAAAAAAAAAACAACACTTCCTTCCTAAATCGCAAACCCGAAACCGTCTCTCACTCTCTACAAGATTTCAAACTTCGAAGCTCAATTTGTTTTCCCCTTAAATCAACCAAGAAATCTTATATTCACTCTTAAAATTCAACAAAAAATTATATTCCTTTCCGATTTTTTCCCTAAACACATTCAACATTCAATCCAATGTGAGAAATTGTACATCTAGTTATTTATTTTTTATTTCACATATTTATTTTTTTATTTTAGTTTACTTGTCTATTACTCTTAATTTAACTATAATTGTTAACTTTTAGTTTTATTATACTATTTATTTACTTGTTTAATACTTTTAGTTTAATTTGTGATTTTACTTATTTGTTCATTTTTAATTGTAGTTATAGTTCTAATTGCCTTTATTTTTTGGTAGTTCTTGTTGTTTAATTTAATTTATAATAATTGAAATTAAGATTTTTGTAAAATATAAGTTATAGTTGTTATGTTTTATAATTTTAGTTAGAGTTACGTTTTTATTTTTAAGTTATTTAGTATTAGTTTAGTTGTAATTAAAAGTCTAAAATTATTTTATTTTTTTTGTAGATATTCATGGATTAATTTTTAAATTACTTTTTTCCCCTTTTTATATGTTTATATTTTTTTTAATTGCTAACATGTGCTTAATATGTATTAATTTATGTATAAATAAATATACTCGAACCCTTAATTATTAATTATATTATTATAGTGCATGTCCTAATCTCCGATTTCTGAGCCCGCCATTGTGACGATGCCCCCATTCCCTTATAAACGAAAACATTCTTTTACCTTGTAAACCAACGAATACTTTGCTTAGTCATGTTTGTAGAAACGCAAATTTATTTGTCATATTCATTAACAAAGAATATTCAAGGATAGATGTATTACGAGGTGATTAAGGGTTGCAGCCTTACATTTTTACTCATCTCAATTTTTTCTTTATTTTTTTAAACTATGTTTCGACTCCCATCTCATCTCAAATGTAACTTGAACCTAAAACTGTGTCTCGAAATACTAATGTATTTTATCTTCATAAAAAATATATTTCATGACCATTTTCATATACTTATCCCCAGATGTCTCAGTCCGACATAACTTGAGACTCACGTTACTATGAGAAAAAACAATTCTAATGATCTTTACACCTTGAAAAAGCACATGCGAACTTTTGCACTTTAGGCAAACAAGTCAACAAATACACGTGGGATAGATAAGACATTGGTCATATTACACGTTCCACGCTTTTGCATACATCAGTAGGCATAATCTGCAAATGGAAATATAATCTCCAGTTTTATTTTATTTTCCTACTTACAACTTGTATAAAAACAATAAACTAATTCTTCTCCTATTCTAATTTTATAACAACACTGTCTTATTCCCTCAAATCAATTCAAATATGTTTATTCTTAATGATAATTACAGTTTGTTTTTCAAAATTAGACTACACCAAAAAATCAACAATTTAGCCCGAACCGCTGTTGAGTCGTCAGACTTATCCACCAAAGAATTCATGGAATGCAATACATAATCTATAATTTTATTTAGTTTCCTACTTATAACTTGTATAAAAGAATAACTAATTCTTCTCCTACTTCGTTTTATTCGAATTTCCTTTCTCTATTTCATTTTCATTGTTCTTTTCCTTTTTTTTTCCATTTCTTTTTCGTCTTTTCTTTTTTCTTATTCTTTTCGCAATAAACTAGTTAATTACCTTTATAGGCCACCTTCAAATTCTCCCGTGTCCCCAGCACACATAATTATTCACACACGTAGAGAACACCAAAGCAAACAATTCAGCACCATTAACACCATTCCACCCTTGAATTCCACCATCATCATCAACACTCGCCTCCCCCCCCCCCACCATGCTACTACACAACTACACACAATACACTACTAGTTCACCCTACACTTAGTTGCACCCAGCCACACATTGCCCACACAAAAGAGGACCACAACACGCCCCCCCCCCCCCCCCCCCCCCCCCCCCCCCCCCCCAAAAAAAAATAATAATAATAATAAATAAATAAAAAATCCACATTTAATCAATATGACCTTTATAACTGGTATTACAAAGTCCCAATTTTACTAACATCAACAATAAAAAACTTGGATTAATATTATAATCCGCACAAGTATACACTTATTTATGTAGGAGTTCGTAAAATATCCAAATGAACACAAAATAAACCCATGTCACTATTCCATGTCAGCTTGCAATGCTATCATGCACAAATTATTTGCATTGGTGAAACATAGTACTCTCCATGATCAGATCTTTCTCACTTTATTCTTTAACCCCAATAGTATTCTATTTTACACTTAGACCCTAAATACTTATAATAGAAAGGGGCTGAGGTATCTTGCAAAAAGACCAACACTTTATTCACACGCAGTGCAATATTTATAGACATTGGGATCAGATTGAAAAAGGATGCAGTCTGACTCTCCGGTTCAAACGTGTGCATGGACCCGGAGCATCATATAGAGCCCACACGCAAGAAACAATGATTTCATCATTTGCAAGTGATGCAAATGCAAACGATCAGAGATCAGTTTCTTCTTTCCCTCTTAAGTGATAATTAACAACTAAGTACAACAAAAAAAGAAAGTGTCAGAAAATAATATCAAGCAGTTATACAAGAGATAAATCAGAACATAGTGATAACAATTCTTGACTTGGTTTTATAAATAGTCCGTTGGAATTTGAACTAGTGCATACGTGCCTGCTACAATATTGCAATAATAATGTATATTTTTGGCCAATTTTAATGGCATATTTAGCATTAACCATAAAAATAATGCCCATCATCATCGACTTGATCAAGCAACCACGTATTAATAAGATCCAAAAACGAGAGGAAATGAGAAAGCAGCAAACTGTATTGACGTTGTTGCTTTTCATTGCCTTGATTCTGTACTGGAGATCTACAAATAGGGCAAGTTGAACTTGCCTGCAACCAAGCATCGATGCAACGAGCGTGGAATCCATGGTTACATTTGTGAAGAAGCCGGTACTTTTCGCCATTAGAGACTCTTGATAGACACACCACGCATTCCATTTCAATGCCATCGTCTTCTTTTATGTGTTCTGCAATTTCCTTAACTGCTTCTTGGTGGCGGTACCTGAACAACAATGACGTTGCCAATACGTCAAGTATGAACACGACTGACAAGGCTACCAAGACTGCAATGGCTGACATCGTGATAATATGCTTAATTTCATATGTGGCTGTTCCGCTAAGATCTCTTCATGTTGGGGAAAAAATCTTTACGAATCAGATTTTTTTAAGAACGTATCGAGAGAGAATTTAATTTTGCTAGATAATATGCGGTTAATAAACAAATACGGGATTTAGTTTCGTTCAATAAGTTGAAACCTGGAGCTTGATATGTCACCAATGGAGAGAGGATTGAATTTGATATCCGTGAAAGTATAGAAAGCTGATGCTGATTAGCTGGTAAGTGATCAATGGTCAATGCCGATTTTTATCCTGTAGAAGAAGACTTACTATTTCTTTATCATAAAAAGAAAAGAAAATTGATTAAGTATTCATTTGAGGGATAATTCCATATTTAGTCCCTATTGTTTATAAAGTGTCTCAATTTAATTTTTATTGTTTAAAATATATTAATTTATTCTTTATTATTTCACCAAAAGTTTCAATTTCATCCCTATTGTTTAATATATCTCAATTTAGTCCCTATTATTTTTTAAAAAGTTTCAACTTAGTCTCTATTATTTTTAAAAAAGTTTCAATTTTATCCCTATTATTTTCTTAAAGTTTCAAATTCGTCCATATTATTCAATGACTAAATTGAATTTTTTGAGAAATAATAGGAATGAATTTGACAATTTTTAAAAACAATAGGGACGAAATTATTATTTTTTTTTGAAAAATAATAAGGACAAAATTGAAAACTTTAAACAATAAAGATGAAATTAAAAATTTTAGAAAAACAATAGAGACTAAATTAAAATATTTTAAACAATAAAAACTAAATTGAAATACTGTACAAATAATAAAGACTAAATGTGAGATTTTCCCTCCATTTAATGTGCGTCTCAACTTGCATACATGTAATGACCAAAAAAAAAAACTTGCATACATGTGAGCTATAGCATCATCGTCCAGCAATATAATGGTTTTTCTGACAACAAGTGTATACAGACTTTTCCTTTTCCTGTTGGTAGTGGTCAAACTTTAATTTGAAAACTTTGTGTTAATAAAGTTTTACTCTTATGAAATTATATAAATGTGTCACACTATGTCCAACGCATACTGTATAATTTATTTGTCTCGATCTCAAAAATTATTTATCTTCCATGTTTTTGCATGAGTGGATTGCAAGATATGATTGAAAGATAGATTCATGCTTAATGAGATAGGTAAGGCCCTTGGAAAATTTAAGGTTTGTTTGGTTTAATTTTTTAACACTCAAAAACGTTTTTTTGTAATTTTAAAAACTAATCTCACCTGACCCATTTTTAAAAGTGTTTTTAAGTAAAAACTAAAACTAAAAAAAAGTTAAAAAATAAAAACTCTAAATTATAACTTTTTAAAATAAGTTTTTGCGAAACTATTTTTATATAATATAGGAAGTTTTTTTTTTCTCAAATATACCTCTTTATATTTTTTAAAGTATAATATTGCCTTAAAATTTTTTAAAAACTCAATATTATCCCAATATAAGCCAAATAATTAATAATTTTTATTCAATAACACTTCTAACCAAACAAAGCCTTAAACTATTAGATATGCATTAAAGAACCACTTGCTAATTAAGCTTAAAGTTAGTGCTTATAGTCTAATTTAATTGCTCACAACTATAAGACGTAGGATAACTTGGTCATCAATCTTTTCAAATGAATCTTTTGGCCTTGAATGAATAATTGTGTGACCCTGTTAGTCATCGACTCAAATTCCACCAAAAATTTAATTGTTTTGACCCAAATTTCACTCAAATTGGAAAAGCACGTCCTGCTACATGCAAAACAACGTTATATTTTGGATTGAATTTGGAGTCAGAACTAATGGTATCCATTAGTCTAGGTTTTCCGTGTACCTACAATCAGGATCATATTTAAAACTTTAAAAAAAAAATAGAAATAAAATTAAAACTTTTTTAAACAGTAGAGACAAAATTAAAATTTTTTAAAAAATAATAAGAACGAAAATGAGAAATTTTAAACAATATGGACAAAATTAAAATTTTTGAAAAAACAATAAAGACTAAAAGTGACATTTTCCCATCTTTAAATATAACCACATGAAACTATTTCATTATTGCAATTGGCTCAACTCCAAAGAAAAAAAATATAAAACCAATACTAATATAATTTTTAAAAGATGGAAAAGATACAATAATAACTCAGTAATTATGTTTGACCAGTTACAAGCATAAGGGTTTTTTACTTATACAAAATTCAATATGAATAATGCAATAGTAATTCCTTTTGTAAAACTTAGTAAAATTTTATCTGCTAATGTGCGTAGAGTAAATGATTTATTCCATTTGCATTTGTATGTATTACCTAATCTATTAAGGGTAGTTATGTACATTCAATGATTAAAATAATGTTTTTGATTGCTATTTTTATTCATCAATACGAGGAAATAAGGAATACAAAAAATGCATTAGGAGGTAAACCACACATAGGAGAGGTCCATTGGAGACACTAGTTACTGGTTGGGTTACATCTGTCCATAGGCGTGAGTCGGGATTGTACCCCGAAATAGTCACCTTGGTCTGACTTAGCTAGGGAATTGAATTGCAGGAAGGTCCAGCAGGACTACTTATACATTAAGTGATACCAAGTATAGATGAGGCAGTAAGATATTACACTTCATATACACTGAAAGGTAGTTGATTGTTATTAACCCTATGTTAAAGGAATCACAAGAAAAGCAATATGTTTTGGATGAATTATTTGCTCTTCCTCATTCTCGGTGTTCTCTTCCAGTGACACAATCTGATCACAGAAACTGTTAGTAGATACATTTTGATGTTTGCTAAGGTACGCGTCTCAATGAAACTGCCAAGGCCACACAACCATATCTTGCAAGGAAGCAAAGCATTTCAAAAATTGATACGTAAAGCTATAAGAAACTAGGTGAAAGTGAAATGCATTAGAATATCATGGTCATCAAAATTCATTGCTTTCATACAACTCCATGAAAACAGGTTACACGATTGTCAGAAAGAAAAAAATCTGACAACGAAAAGGAAAGAATACTTCATAAATCGCATCAATATATACACGGGAATTAGTGAATTAAGGAGCAATATTGACAACTTATATGCAAGAGATGAATTCAAGAATATTACCTTTTCAAATTGGAAGAGCGAAGAGATGATGAGGTTGTCAAACTTAGCTTTCCACAGTTTATTTGCAGTGTCCAGTGTTCTCACTTTTTTCACTCCCATTACCAAACCAGTCGGCCATCTCTTCATCGTCAGTGCACTGAAAATATTCAATATTTCTTCTCATTATGGAAGACTTAAATTCATCTGCATTCTCTCTTGCCTTTGCAGCACTTTTGCTCCTCATCGCCATTTCAGACTTCCATCTTTCTTGATTATGCATATCCTGAGACAATTCGCTCTTACCTCCCACAACAGGGAAGTCCACAAATCCTGGCATTTGATTTGAGTCGTCATGATCTTCACTTTCACTCTCTACAAATTTCCACACATTAACTCCATCCTCTTCACTTTGTTTCTCTTCCCCGAAAATAGGCCGAGTACGACGATAGCGTACATTTTCCTTTGCAGGTTGAGAAGAAGTGCTAACTGGAACTGATGCCTTAGGCCGCCTGTGATCACATTTCAAGCATACCATGTTTCTTCTGAAATTAATGTAACTACACCTGCAATGTCATATCAAATTGAGAAAGCTAGTTTCGTAAAAGAATGAAATAAGTATTCCAACAAAGGTACAGTTACAGAAAAATATTTACAAGCATAGATACTCACGATTCACATTCCCATTCCCCTGGATTAATTTGGCGCGTTGGCGGTTTCTCTTTACATTGCAAACATCGTGTATTCTTGGCAAAATTTAGGAAATTACATCTGCAGTAGTTTTTGATGATGTCAGAAACAGATTAGAAGGGAAAACATTGTTGCAATACTAGGAGCAAATTTATCAAGTTATGCCATTACTGTTCACATATCCAGTCTCCCTTCTTCAAAGGAAGATGCTCTTGCTCCTGCCGCAGTTTTGACAGTCTTTCCTGAAATAGACCATCACAGCGTAAGCACTTGATGTTTCTGGCAAAGTTCAGAAAATTGCATCTGCAAGAATAACAGAAGTACATCTTCAAACATTTATATATGATACAGCACAGTGCACATTGTTTTGGGAAGCAAGATACTTTGGTTAATATTACTTGGGGCAAATCCAGTCGCCTTGTTTCGCTGTTACATTAATTTGACCTTGCACGCTTTCTTGCACTGGAAAATTTGATCTTGGTGATGTTGCTTTAACTGGTTCACAATCAACTTCCTCATTGCTAAATTCCACCATTTCGCTCAGCAAGTTTCTTGTTGAGTCCTTAACCTTTTTGTTGAGGCAAGGCTTGTTCTCCACAGAACCAGTTATTGGATCTAGTCCATACACTACCAAGAAGCGCATGACATCCACAGTCCTCCCACCTTCATTCTCATGGGCCTTCATGTATGCCCTCTCGCAATTTCCCCTCAAAATGCAGGAGCTGCAAACCTAGAAAAATTACTTTATTATCACATAGGAAAAGGTGATACTATAACACAGCATGGACATATTTCGTAAGTATTATGCTTTCACTAGGCTGAAGATGATAACTGAACTTCAAACATACATTTCCTTCCTCAATTCCCACATGTGCTCTTAGACGCTTGCCTGAATTGACAACTTTTCTATCTATGCTTGGACATCCTGATCCAGCAACAACTTGAATATCTTTACGAGATAAGTACCTGAAACCAATGGCAAAATATGATTAATCAGCCCTTAATCTCAAGATGAATCTTTACAAATAAGAAGAGAACTCTTCTGACCTCATGGTAATGATCAAAAGGATTTCTGCATATGTCATGCCCTTGCCAATAAGGGTAGACTAGATACCTCTCTAGGCGTAATTTGTTTCTGCATGTGTTACATGCTCAATGTTGCTATCTATTTTATTACCCCACAGTTAATATGGAAGGCAAGCAACGTTAGGAAAGTATACTCATCCGAATATTAGAACTCCAAAAGACCCCTCTTTCAATGAGTAAGTTTTTCCATCCATAAGTTACCACAATGCTTAAATTCATAAGTAGTGCATCGTGGCATAACAAATTGGGAGTAAAGCAGGTGGAGTCTCTAAACACAGAAAGCACTTGATCTCGGAGGAACACAGAGAGAACATGTGCATTTGTACACTTCTACAAATTTACAATTAGTATACACTTCTACATAATCTTGAAAGCACATGATACACTTAAAAGGCGACTTATGATGCATCACATAATTTAGAATTCTGTCCAATCAAGCATAGATTTGAATTTCGGAGAATGAAAATATAAAATACAAAACTCATGAACCTTAAACTCTGCCTGAAGAAATGCCTTACGCACACAACCGCCTTTGAAAACATTACTCAGACGTTGAATTCAACATTAGAAAACTACTAAATGCAGGATATGAAGTTGCTATGATAGAAGGGTTGACATTAGGTCCACTTATCCATGTGTTTTCTGTGTGTTTGAGCATGCATCTTTTAAGTGGTCTAATATTTTGAGTTCAATTAACATGTATAACTCAGAACCTTATAAGCTTCCACAGACAACGACTACAACGCTCAGTGCCCCTATGCTGAAAAGAATCGAACTTTTGGACATTTGACCAAGAATTTGAATACTTGAAACTGATACCAAGTATTCAATAAACGAAAAAGACTTAAAACCAATACCATTACACCAAGTAGTCAACAAAAAGACTTGAAACCGAACTAAGCATTTAACGAAACCACTTGAACCGAGATCAAATATATAACGAAAAGAATTGAAATCAAAACTAATTATTCAACGAGTGAGCACTTGACGATCTTGCTTAAACACAACTGTTTCCAAGCTAATTTATATAAAATGTGTGACGGAAATATTGTGATTACCTTATAAGATGAAATCTATCACGGGCGAAATTCAAACAAGCGGTCCGTATCTGATTACATTCTTTGGAACCCAATTCACTAATCCCAAAAGGGTTCCCAATTCCTTCAAAATACCCATTTTTCAGTAACTTCCCCATCAGCTCCACCCACTCGGGCCACGGATGCGATATCTGAGCATTACAAGAAGATTCTTCTGCATTTTGTGAAGAAATTTGTTGGGATTTTGAGGAATCATCTTGGAGGGCTTTGGTTTCGTCTAAGAGGAATTGGATTGCTGGGTTGTTGAGGTTGTGGAGATGGGAAATGGGTGTGTAGAGTTGGAGGTTTTGCAGTTTGGTTTTGAGGGATTTGTGGCAATGAGTTAAAGTGTTTGTGTAGAGATTCAGCATTTGGAAGTGAGGGGTCTTCAAGTGTATGATGTGATGGTAGTTGAGACTCTTCAGTCTACCCAGTGTTTGATTTTATTTGTGGCCCAATGGCTATGGCACCATAATCAAGGAATTAAGACGGATCTAGATCGGGTAATTTTGCTTCAGATCTCACTTCTTTCAGATCTCTCACTTCTTAGAAAAGTGTGATTTAAATTTTAATTTTTTTTGAAAGTAAGACATAAATCCCTCCTATTAAAGAAGTGTTAGTTTTTTTGTTAAATACTTATAAATTAACAGTTTTACCCTCAAATAAGACATATGTAAATATAGTATTCAAAAAAGTTTTATTCATATAGACAATACACATATACACACAATACACACACATATACAAATCACATAGCACTACCACCATAGCCCACCAACCACCGCCGCCCACCAAACCGCCACCAACCACCACAGCCCACCAATAACACACATATATACATACAAATCACACATATATACACGCATATGAAACACACACATAAATCACACCACACACAATCATGCCACCAACCACCACAGTCCACCAACAACACATATATATGCACAAATCGCAGGGAGGGAGTAAGCGACATGGGGTGGGGTGGGGGAGAGGCAGCGACGTGGGGTAGGATTTGCAGAGATATATATATATATTTTTTGGTCGAAATTTGTAGAGAGATAAGAAAGATGAAAAAAAAAACCAAAAGAAGGGAAAGGTAATGGAAAGGTAGGTTGAACATTGGAAAAAGAAGAAAAGAAATGTTATTTTGACTAAAGAAAGCTAACTTTATCACAAGAAGAAAGAAAAGGTGTTGATCTGCATAATTAATGTCATAAATGACTTATTTACCCTTATTTAAAGGGTTGGTTTAACTAACCTCTTAATGGAAGGAGTCTATGTCTCACTTTCAAAAAGGTTTGGGATCTAGGTCACACTTTTATAAGAAGTGAAGGGGTCTGAAGCAAAATAACCCGATTTAGATTCATTCATGAACCTCATAAAAGATTTTTTTTTTTTTTTTGTCAGAAGGTTAATATTTATATATGCACTGAAAATGAAATTACATCATCCAGCTTCACATAGTACTACAAGTGTCGAAATCTTTAGGGGAAGGTTAGCACACCAAGAAATAGAAAGATAACTTATTTTAATTGTTCGTGTAGTTCATTCCATTACACTGTTCACAGATCACCTAATCTAATGGAAGAAGAAGCCAACAACTGAAGATAGGAATGAGTAAGAGTTGTAAACGATAGAAAATAGTCTCCCGTCACATAAAGAAGAATCCCTAAAGGCCTCGATAATCGGGGCAACATCCGACTCAATGATTTTCGAGAACAAACATGCTGTCTGATTGGCTAAAGTCTTGGCCTGATGAGAATCCTCACACCAGACCGAAAGAGCCCGACCATCCTTCACACAACATATTGTTTAAATTATTTTATTATAATCGTATAAACATATAATTACGGATATATCACTTAAATTATATCATAATGTTATAATGACATAACATGATCTAAGTCTAATTGAGACGCCTCATCAGACTCTTTTGTCACAATACTAGTGGAATTCAAACGTGAGGTTTGAATTCAGGAGTGGTGCATGTGAGATGACAATGAACAAATGGGGAAGATGATCAGATCAACTAATGAATTCAGGAACGGTGCGAAATCTCAATGGTTCAAGTCGAGTTCATGATAGAAAAGTAGTTTTTCTTGGCAGCACAAGAACTAATTGATGATGAGAAGCTTCCAACGCTCAACAACAAGTTGCTCGTACAATTAACATCAAAGCCTCTACCAACGGTGAAGATAAAAGCATTATTGTTAATCTTAATCTTGACCACGTCATAAATGAAGTTAGTCACGGTTCTACTTCTCCTCGTCTTTTAAAACCTTCCTCCTCCGTTTTGTCACCGATGGCCATTTCTAGTCCACCGCCAGCCATCTCTTGCTCTCAATCCATTGGAGCTCCAACGGCGCTAAACACTTTAATCATGCTCACCCCACTTTTTTCGAAAATTCCCATCAACTTTTCAGAGAATATTCCCTCTCTCTCTCCATTCCAATTTTGAATAATGTTCCCTACTTTTGATAATTCCCCTGAAAAGTTGTCCCCATCCTCTGGCAATAAATTAATTTTTGTATTCTCTATGTCTCATCCCCTACCCGAAGCTTCAACATACCCCCCCAATTTTTCCCAAGCTAGTATACTCTGGTCACCACCCACTATAGGAGACGCCTCCCAACAAACTTTTGTCAATATCCAAGCAAATATTCCACAACCTAGTACACTTTGGTCCCCACCCACTCATGGAATCGCCTCCCAAGCACCTTTTGTCATTAACCAAGCTTCTTTTCTCTCACTACCCCTCACCCCACTTGGTTTTGCCTCTCACGTAGATCTTTTTCTCCATTTTGCTAGTGCTCTCTCCCTTGGCTTACCACACTTTGTCGCAACTTCCTTTTATTCAGATTTTTTCGTCTGGACTCTATCTTCTTTTTCTTTCCTCTGCTCATCTTCTACCTTTCATCTGACTCATCTAGCCTTATGCATTTACTGTATCTCATCTGTTCTCAGTACAAAGATGGTTAAAGCTAAATGAAATAGTGGAACTGCATCCCCTATTTTTCTCAACCTATAGGGTGATACAAGTCTTAAAAGCTCAGAAAATCTCACCTTTGTTAGCAAGGTTGTGTCCAGCCAGTTCATTCCCTACGGTGTGGTCAAACACGCCATCAGTAGAAGCTGGGGTCTCCACGAAAATGCGGAGGTTCAACCCATTAAGTTCAATGTCTTTCTCATCAAATTTCAGAATGAAGAAGACAAGGATAGAGCATGAAGCTTCAAGCCTTGGTCAGTCCGAGATTATCATCTGTTGCTCCAATCGTGGAAAGAAGATGTGGCTATGGAAAGAATGCTACTTGATCGAACTGTGTTTTGGGTTCAAGTGCATGGACTTCCAACAGCTTTCATATCTGAGGAGAACACCGTTAAAATCGGCAAAAGACTTGGAAAGATTGAGTTTTTTGTTATTCATAATGCTGGTGGAGTGCCAACGAGACTCCGTTTAAGGGTGCAATGGGATGTCAGAAAGCCTTTGATGCTGGGTCTCTCAATGCCGAGGAAGGACTATCCAGATGACTGGATTTTCTTCAAATATGAGAAGCTTGGTGAGTTTTGTTTTAAATGTGGCAGATTAAGGCATAAAACCAACGGGTGCAAGGAGAAGAAACCTAGAGAAATCATTAATGTGCGGACTGTTAACCTGAAAAAATTCGGTCCATGGTTATGTGCAGAGCCCACTAAAGGTCGTTGGCAACAAGATTTCATCATCATCTCTCCGGAGTACGAGGAAGTATCATTTGGTACAAGAAACCATAAAAATCAGGGTGGTGATAGTGCAGGTGGTGTGGAATCATCGAACCAAGCTGGGTTTCGAAGGGAGGATAGGCAGGATTACAGCCGTTCTACTCCTTTTGTCCAAACATCTAAAGAAAAATTTGGTGAGACCAATGTTGAAAAAAAGTCATATGAATTTGATGGAAGTGGAAAAATCGAAAAAGATTCCTGTTTTTCTGAGAAGGTTTTTGAAAAATTTGCAAAAAAAAGAAAAAACCGTAAACCTTTAGATGGAAAGTCTAATCCTTCTAACCATCAAAGCTGTGATGAACATTTGGGGATAAGTTCCAAGAAGAGAAGAGTTATAAGCCAAGAAATTGATAGTAAAAGTGTATCAAATTATAGCAAAAAACAAAAAGCCTGTTGTGTGTTAGAAAATCAGGGACAGTTGCATGCTGGTGAATCCCAGCGTGATCAGCACCTAGGGAGACAATTACCTTTAGAAGAAAGTGGACCCAATAATACCGGTAAGAACCCAGATGGTAGAAGCTTGGCTTCCCCTAAAGACAATAAGACCTAGCAAGTCATTTTGTGTACTCCGAGTAGTGTTAATGATACAAATGAAAAGATAATGAGCACCTTGCATTTACCAAATAAAACCCAGGAACCTTCATCAGACGTGTTTGTCAACCATGGTATTGATGATAATTTGGAGGATGTGGATCTCGATCTTGAGGATTTTGGCCTGCTCGAGAAAGGGTATGAAGATGAGCAGTTTGTTGAAAAGGAGGCGTTTATGGATACATCCCTTGTTGAGATCCCAATCGACAATGAATTGGTGATAGAGTTTGAAAATCCAAAGAATCTTAGTGCACGAAGGAAGCAAAACAAACAGAGTTGCATGGCTCGCAATGTTGATAATATCATCCTTGTTTCATCTTTTGATCCTGTTGAAAGTAGGGGTGCTGCTGATAAGCAGACCCTGAATAGCAAATGAAAATATTGTATTGGAACTGTCAAGGTCTTGGTTCAGCTTTGACAGTTCATAGTTTGAGGGATATTATATCCCGAAGTAGGCCTTGCATTATCGGTCTCACTGAGACGAAGATGCGACAAAATAAAATTAGTAGTATTGCTAGGCGTCTTAATTATGCTCTTGTTTGTACTGTTGAACCTGTAGGCTTGTCCGGTGGGATGGCCGTGTTTTGTGATTTTGGAATTGATTTTGATATTGTTGATTATGACAAGAATTTTATTCATTTAAAGTTTAATGCTAACTTTACCTTCGAGTGGAGCTTATCGTTTGTTTATGTGTTTCCTTGTGCCCAGGAAAAAAGAAAGATGTGGGAAAGGATTATTGAGAACCAAAAAAGGCAAACAACACCAAATATTTACATTGGGGATTTTAATAGCATTCTCAGTCATGAAGAAAAGGATGGAGAAATGAGAAAGCAGATCACGATATTCTGGAATTTAATCAGGTTGTGAGCAAGGCGGGACTGCTGGAAGTTGCCGCTAAAGGATGTGCGTTTACATGGATCAACAAAAGGGAGGAAAGAGGTTTCATTCGCCAAAAATTAGATAGAGCACTCGCTAGCATTAGGAAGCATGAGTTCTTTCCGAATGCAGAAACTATCAACCTTCCCCCAGTTGGGTCGGATCACTCGTCGATGATTCTTGATACTGAAAATGTGGGGACTTTGAAGGGAAAGAAAAAATTTCATGTGGAACCATTTTGGCTCGAAGACAATGTCGAAAATTGTTGGAGGCATCATGGGGTGAAAGGAGCCTGTCAGGCTTTCAATCATAATCGGAGATTTGTCAGGCTCGCCTGTCTTGTTGGAGCAAAAGAAAATTTGGAAATTTTTGGCTTAAGATCGATGGGATGATGAAGAAATTGGAGAGCCTAATGAACGGCCCTTTGGAGATGTTTAACATGGTTGAGAATAAGATTGTTTCACAAGAGATTGATGTGCTCTGGGCGCGGAAAGAGCAATACTAGGCTGTTAGAGCAAAAGTTAAATGGCTCAATGCAGGAGATCGTAATATCAGCTTCTTCCATGCATCAGCTAGACAGAGAAGAGCCAGAAACAAGATTTCGAGGCTTCAATTGCACGATGGAGAATGGACAGATGACCCTGGTATTATCAGGGAGACTATCTAGACTTTCTACAAAGACATCTTTAGGACTGTTGGGAGATGGAACATTGATCCTGTGCTGGAGTGCATTGACCCGGTCATTTTTGGGGAAGACAATTTGGAGCTTATTAAACCAATTTCCTATGAAGAAGTTAAAGCGGCAGTGTGGAATTCGGGAGCCAACAAGGCCCCAGGCCCAGATGGTTTTTCTGGAGCTTTCTTCCAGAAGTTCTGGCACCTATTGGATTCTTATATTTTTAATGTGGTAAAGGCGGCTCTTCTTGTGGGATCTGATCTGAGTGCTTTCAATCGCACAAGTATTATTTTAATCCCTAAAGTTAACCACCCTGAAAAAATTGGTGATTTTCGGCCCATCAGCTGTTTAAAATTTCTGTACAAAGTGATCTCCAAGGTCTTGGTGAATAGACTCAAGCCTCTGATGGATAAGATTGTGTCCCCGGAGCAATCAGCCTTTATTCCAGGAAGAGTTATTCAAGATAACATTATTGTGGCACAGGAAGCAGGCTACTGGATTAAGAGGAAGAGGAAAAATGCGATGAAATGTCATGTTATTCTCAAGGCTGATATGAGTAAAGCTTTTAATAGAGTTGAATGGGATTTTTTGGAAGGAATCCTCATAAGAATGGGTTTCCATGATTTGTGGATCAGGTGGATTATGAAGTGTGTCTCCTCAGTGTCTTTTAACATTCTCATCAATGGGACACTATCTTTCTATCCCGTGGGATTAGACAAGGGGACCCTCTTTCCCCTTATCTCTTCTTTATCCTTGCTCAGGCTCTTTCGGCTCTGATTAAAGGTAACTTAGTAGATCTTTGTTGAATGACTACCGAATCACTAAGTCTTGCCCTTCTCTAACTCACCTCCAGTTTGCAGATGACTCGATTTTCTTCTTTGAACCCACCTATAAGGAAGCTTTCATCTTGCAAGATGTGATCTATAAATATTGTTTTGCGTCTGGTCAAAGTTTGAATTTGAACAAGTCAACTGTTGTCTTCAGCCCTAACACGCCTGACGGAACATGAAGAGGAATTGTGGATATTCTCCATGTCAAGCAGTCAGATAAGATTGGTAAGTATCTTGGCTTCCCGGCGGAATGGGGCAGGTCTAAATCAGAAGCCTTGAGTTGGGTTCAAGATAAATGTGCGTCCAAGTTGCAAGGATGGAAGAGTAATCTCCTCTCAGATGAGGGGAATAATTTTCTTATAAAAGCTGTCTTGATGGCCCTCCCATCTTATGCCATGTCATTCTTCTTCTTCCCTAAGAAGGTTTGCAACTCCTTTTCCTCAATGGCAGCTAAATTCTGGTGGGGAAGGAGTGGTGAATCTCGATCGCATTGGCTCCAGTGGGAAGAGCTAAAGAAGCCAAAGATGGAAGGGGGTCTTGGATTTAGAGATGTTTTTTGCTTTAATTTGGCACTCATTGCAAAACAGGCATGGAGAATTTCCATTCAACCTGATAGCTTGTGTGCAGCTATTCTTAAAGGAATTTATTTCCTAAATGACAGATTTTGGAACGCAGGGATTAAAAGGCAATCTTCATGATCTTGGAAGAGTATTGTTCAAGGAAAGGAATTCCTTAAAAAAAGAACTTTGTGGAGGATTGGAAACGGAAAGTCTGTGAATATTTGGAAGAATAAATAGATTCCAATAGAGGAGGCTATCTGGCATAGATCTTAAACTCTCCAACGTGGGTTAGCGAGCTGATCATTCAGGATCAGAAGAGATGGAATGAGGAGATGATTAACCACATGTTTGATAGGTCAACTGCCCAGGAGATCCTTAATATTGTTCTTCCGTGGTTTGAGAGAGAAGACTACGTGATCTGGAGTCCAAGCAAGAATGGGCAGTACTCTATTAAAGCAGGATATTTTATGGCGAGAGAGGTTTTGTGCAATGGAGCCCAATTGATAGAGGCAGAGCTAGCTCGTCCTTCTAGACCCCTATTGATGTTTGGAGACTGGTGTGGTCCCTGAAAGTTCCCCCCAAAGGTGAGGTTTTTCATGTGGAAAACATGTCGTAATTGCCTCCTGTTGGTCCTTAATAACCTAAAAGGGGGGGGGGGGTGAATTAGGTTGTTTAGGCAAGGTTAAAAAATTAAAAATTTCAATATGAAAGCAATGTCAAGTAAGGATTGAAACAACACTAGAAACTCTTGTACGCGATTTATCAAACACTTTGTGAGCATATGAGTATTTAACACTAAATATGCAATTTGAATTTCAAGGTAGAATTTCAAATAGATATCTCAACAATTACCAAGCAATTAAGATGAGCAATGTCCACACGAAGGTAAATGACTTGAAAATAAAGAGAATAGAGTAAGAGAAATAAAACACGATAATTTTCAAGTGGTTCGCACTCCCGGAGGCCTAGTCCACCACCTAAGGTCTTCTCTTCCCTTAGGATTTTAGTAACACTTCACTATGATGCTTCTTCAAATGTTGGTGAAGCAAGAACCAACTACAATTACTCTCAAGTCCACAAGAGTTACACAAGCTCCTTCAAATGTAGGTAAAGCTTAACCTACTACTCTCTCTTCCTTTGAGTCCACAAAGGATTACAATGCTTCTTCTCACAATGATTCTCTCAATCTATGTGAAAGAATGTATTACAAAGATTATGTGATAGAATAAATGACAATTGCAACTCCTATTTGAGTTTGATATTACACTTTGGAAAATAGCTTTGAATGCTCAAAAGATATGATAATGATAGCTCAAGATTTTTCAATAGGAATGATATGAAAACTCTTTTGAAAATCTGAAAATTATGGCTTGGAGAGATAATTTTGAAGGTGAGAAGGCATAGCTTAAAAAGAGGAAAGATTAGACAAAAATCGGATTTTAAGCAAGATTTTCGGATTTTCCCGTTAGCTCATCCGAGCGCTAAGGCATTGATCCGGGCGCCCGGAAATAGCGTGTATCGCCCGGAAAGGACTTTTCTGCCGGGCATTGCACCTTCTATCCGGGCGACCGGAAAATGTCGGTAACGCTCGGATGCCATAAAAAATGCTGAAAATGTATTTTTAGCCTAGAAATATTTGGGCATATTGAAAAAGAGATTTCTTAGCATTTTTTAACATCCCAAAAAATTTCAAACTAGTTGAAAGGTATTTTTATAAAATGATTTCAAAAGCAAGAGTTTGAAATAGAAAATATTTTTTCTACGAAAGATTTTGAAATAAGAGAAATTTTGAGCGATACAAATCATACTTAAGCAAGCAACAACTTTTAAGGCCGGTACCCCTTATGTCACCACTTCTCCTTCCTTGTGACTCCCTCTTTATCTTCGAGTCAATAACTTGAATTCTTTAGGGCTTGGATACAATTTGATAGTGCTTGGTCTTTGATCGAAAAAGCTTTCTACTCTTGACTAAAACAACTTGATCCAATGTTGATGTAGACTTGCTTTGGAATGAAGGTCTCACAAAAAAGCTAAAGCACAATTAAGATGTTTTGTTATTATCAAAATAAAGATTATAGACTTTTCAGGCCAACACCTCCCAACCCAAGAGAATCGCTTCATGAGGAAATCTGCATCATCCCCTTTATGTACTTTGTGCAATCAAGGCATTGAGACGGTTGAACATTTGCTCCTTTTTTGTCCTTGGGTTCAGAGATTCTGGTGTGCTTCTCCTCTACAGTGTACTAATAACCTTGTTGGTTCAGGAAGGTTCAGTGAGTGGTTTTTGAGGTTTATTGAGAGATGTTGTGATGCGGGTTACTACAAGGAGGAATCAACGACAAAGATTGCACTTTGTTGCTGGCAGATTTGGAAACAGAGGAATGGGGGTGTTATAAATGGGAGAGTCGTTGATATTCAGAAGACGGTTATGAGAGTGCAGTGCGCATTGGCAAAATGGTTTAGCGAAGACAACGCGTGAAGGAACAGGAGTGTCAGAAGAGAAGTTGTCAATAGAGAGCCGCCAACACAGTGGGTTCCCCCGATGCCAAGGACGGTTAAGATGAATGTTGACGCCTCGTGGGAGAAGAATGAGAAAGCTACTTTTGCATTTATTGGTCGGGATTGGAGGGGTTCAATGGATTTTGGTCAGGCCGGCCTATTTCGATGTTTTTCAGCAGCGGAAGCTTATGCGATTCGTAATACGTGTTTATATGTTAACCAGATACAACAATCTTGTATCATCATTGAAAGCGATGCACATAACGTTCTTAAAACAATCAGTGCGCCGGTGACTGCTCTTTGTTGAAGAGCGTCTGCCATTGTGGATGATATCAAAAAGATTGTTGCTGAAGACTCGAATGTTAGTTTTCAATGCATCAGAAGAACGACCAACCAACTTTGCGACTGGATTGCAAAATGTAGGCATAAGGAAGAGTTGCTTGTTAATTGAAGTTCATGTATTCACCCACTATTGTTGTATCTACTTTTGCACGGTTAATTTGTGTGTTTTTTATGATATGTTTTCTTATTTGACCAAAAAAAAAAAATTGTGAGGTTGTCTCGTAATGTATATAAATTTTAAAATATTAGTCTTTATTTAATAGTAGTAAATAAATGATAAAGTGTCTTCAACCGTAGAGAGACTTTTGAATTACAAAGCACCATTACGAGTTTAATATATATAAGAGTGTTGTTCCGTGAAATAACTCGAATTTCAAATCATTTACATAAATGAATTATTTGCATTTAATTTATATTTATTATCACTATTAATCACTTTTAAATGAAACAATTCCAAATCACCTTCATCATGTTGTGAAATAATGGGCGTCATGTTAAGATTCCAATATGGGCAATGAAAGATTTAACACCAAAGATTTGCAATTTTGGTTCGAAAGCTTAAAGAAATAATAATGTGTTCAATGGATATAAGACAGTGGTCCGACCCAAAAAAAAAAGAGATATAAGATAGTGGAAATTTTAGTTCTATATATAAATCCATTCACATGTTTTTTTTTCCCCCGAATTAAATTAGCTTATTAAGCTTGAACTAAATTACATTAACCAATCCCTATAGTAGGGAAGTATTTGCAAATTAAATGATAAAGAGCACTAGTAAAATTTGCTAACCAAATCGAAGGTAAATTTGGAGTTCTAGCCGGATTAGCAACCCAATTCATTCACTTGTCAAGAGCAATTATTATTTTCAAATAAAATAATAAACTTATATTACATTTTAAATTCTAATATGTTATGCATTTAAGGAAATTAATATTGATATTTTAGCTCTAACTTAGATTTCTTATCTGCTGCAAGCATGATTATGAGTTGAGCTAAACCATGTAGTGGCGCTACTCATTTGATATTTAGTTGATATTTAGCTTAGCTTATAAGATTGTCAAATATACTTACAAGCACCTAAAAGTGTTTATATGCAAATATCATATGTTCTATATCAAGCATATAAACTGATTATGTTTAGGTGCTTATGGTCATAGTTAATCTCCTTTAAAAAAAAAAATTAATGGTTGAGATAACAAATTTTACAAACTAAAAATCTATTCTAAATTTCTAATCTCACCAAGAAAAAAGTAATATGTCAAAAAAGCACGCCTAACACATTATAGACCCAGAACAAAAATTAAAAAATGTTCAAAACACCTAAGCCGATAAGAAAAGATCTAGGCCCAAGAACAGAAATCACAACAAAAAACCAAAGACTAAGGCCTAGCCCGAAGCTCATTCCACAACCTAGAATCAAGGCCCAAAGCCCAACAAGTCGACACTACATCAAAAGAATTTGTTCTTCATCCGGCTACCGTTGGAGTCTAATTGAGGGGTAGAGTTGGGGCCCACACTTGTGAGAGCTGATTGTCCCGTGATATTAGGGCATTCTCAATGGAGTCCCTAAAGGGTCTCTAAATAGCAATAATTGCTATTTTAGAGACTCTATTGATCAAAATTCATCACCAATGGGGGTCTCTAAAACACTATTTGATAGTTTTTGACAAAATAATGACATCACTCAACCTTTGAGTCTCTAAAATAGCACCTAGTCTCCATTTTTTTCAACAAATTTGTTGAAAAAAATGGAGACTATACAAGAAGACAAAAATGAGTCTCTAAATTTGACAATTTGCCATGTGATGATCTGACGTTCTTGTCAGAACGTTAGAACTGAAAAAAAAAAAAAAATTGATCAGACAATAAAACAAAAAAAAAAAAGGACATCAACTGACAATATAGCCGTTTGAGTGTTAAGCAAAAGCTGAAAAAAAAAAAATAAACGTTGAATTCAACCTATATATGCAACCAGATCTGAAAAAATCAACAACAAATTCACAAATCTTCATCCACAACAAATTTGATTATATACCACAGAAAAAAAAGGTAAATAAACAGAAAAAAAAATTGGTTGATGGTGGGGGGGGGGGGGGGGGGGGGGAGGGGGGGCGGGGCAGTGAGTGGGACGCAATGGTGAGGGTGGTGGGGGGCAGGTAGGGTAGTGGCGCGATGGTGAGGGTGGTGGCGCGATGGTGGGAGGGGGGGCAGTGGGGTGGGGGGTGGCGCCCGTTGGTGGGGGGGGGGGTAGTGGGGTGGGGGGTGGCGCGCGTTGGTGAGGGGAGGGGCGCAGTGGGGTGGGGGGGTGGCGCGCGTTGGTGAGGGGAGGGGCGCCGTGGGGTGGGGGGTGGTGCGTTATGGTGAGGAGGGGGGGCAGTGGGGTGGGGGGTGGCACTGTGGTGAGGGGGGGGGGGGCGCTGTGGGGTGGGGGTGGTGCGTTATGGTGAGGAGGGGGGCAGTGGGGTGGGGGGTGGCGCTGTGGTGAGGTGGGGGGGCGTTGTGGTGAGGGGGGGGGGGGCTGCAATGGCCTGTGGAGGGGAGAGGGAGGCGCTGCAGTGGAGGGGAAGGAGGTGGGGGAGGGGGGGGAAGGGGAGGGGGGGGGGGGGTATTTTATAGTTAGGGTTTTTTTTTTTTAATTAAGTTTTTTTTTATTAAGTTTTTAGTTTATTTTTAATTAATGTTTTTCTTTTAATTTTTTTTATTTAGTTTTTTGATTTGTATAATTTTTTAGTTTTTTTATTTAATGTTTTTTATTTTAGTTTTTTTAGTTTGATTATTTATTAATTGCAATTAAATTTTTGTTAGCTTTTATATTTTATATGTTTTAATTTAAGTTTTATATAAAATTATTTGTAATGATATGATTTTTTTATAGTTAGGGTTAATTTTTTTTTTAATTACGTTTGTAGTATATTTTTTAATTAATGTTTGTTTTTTAATTTTTTTATTTAGTTTTTTGGTTTGTATAACTTTTTTATTTTTTATTTATTTTTTTTTTATTTTATTTTTTAGTTTGATTATTTATTAATTGAAATTAAATTTTTTTTAGCTTTTATATTTTATATGCTTTAATTTAAGTTTTATATAAAATTATTTGTAATTATATGATTTTTTTATAGTTAGGGTTAATTTTTTTTAAAATTACGTCAGTAGTATATTTTTTAATTAATGTTTGTTTTTTAATTTTTTAATTTAGTTTTTTGGTTTGTATAACTTTTTTTATTTTGTTATTTAATGTTTTTTTATTTTAGTTTTTTTAGTTTGATTATTTATTACTTGAAATTAAATTTTTTTTAGCTTTTATATTTTATATGCTTTAATTTAAGTTTTATATAAAATTATTTGTAATTATATGATTTTTTTATAGTTAGGGTTAATTTTTTTTAAAATTACGTTTGTAGTATATTTTTTAATTAATGTTTGTTTTTTAATTTTTTTATTTAGTTTTTTGGTTTGTATTACTTTTTTTTGTTTTGTTATTTAATGTTTTTTTTTTTAGTTTTTTTAGTTTGATTATTAATTAATTGCAATTAAATTTTTTTTAGCTTTTATATTTTATATGTTTTAATTTAAGTTTTATATAAAATTATTTGTAATTATATGATTTTTTTATAGTTAGGGTTAATTTTTTAATTGAATTAGTATTAGTATATTTTTAAATAAATCAACCTAACTATCATTATTTTCCTCTTTATAGATTAGCAGATATGGAATGCACAGACGGACTTTCGAGGGGACGTAATTTCACGCATGAAGATGATAAGGCTTTGTGCCGGGCCTATATCGCGATTAGCGAAGATCCTTTGATCGGGATAAACCAAACATCAGGAACGATGTGGAATAGAGTTCTACAAAAATATGAAGAGTTTCACCCTCCCAACAATCCAAGTGACAAAAGATCAACGAAAATCCTTAAATCTCGATGGACGCAAATAAACCAAAAATGCACAAAATTTGCGGAATGTCTTGCTCAAGTTAATATGAGACCAAGGAGCGGAGCAAATATCGTTGACAATGTGAGTTTTTTAGCCAAAGTAATTGTATTTTTATAGAGTATATTGTATTTAATACTTAACAAATTTTAAAATTAAATATTGAGAGATATTTAATTGTTTTGTAGATGGATGACGCAAGACGCTTATACACAGCTATGGGTCAGAATTTCAACCTCGAACACTGTTGGTCAATTTTACAACACGGGAAAAAATGGCGATCAATAATCGATATTGCGAGTCCAATGATGAATATGAGTCCACCTGAGACGGATTTTTCTCTTGATAATGATGATCCCGTGGAATCAGTGCCGGAAACCCCGAGATCGTCAAGGCCGATTGGAAACAAAAAGGCTAGAAAACAAGCAAAGGGTAAGGCCGTTGCGGATGATCTTAATGAACAAGCGAAAAACATGGCAAAAACAATGAATGAGTACAAACAGGAAATAGAAACTTCTAACGATTATAAGATTATGATGACGAAGACTTCGACAATCGAAACTCCAGCTAGGAAAGCGTGGATGATTGAGGAACAAAATGCAATTATGGCAAAAAGAGCATCCCGTTCCATTAACTTTGATAATGATGTTTATCATCCTCATATGACTTCACTTGACGAAGAACAATAGATGTATTTGTATTATTTATCAGCTATGTGTTTGTAATTCATATTTTAATTAGTTAAATATATGTTTTATTAGATATCAAATTGCATAATGAGATTACAAATTTATATTTCCTACACGAAATTCGTTCCACACATGTTGAACAAGGTCACTTCGGAGGAGAAAGTACGCAGTTTCGTCCCTGACTTGTCCACGATTGTTTAAATATTCGTTAATCGTAATTGGATCTCGATCGAGCACAACAGGTGGCTCGTCTACATGAAAACGAGACGGATCATCGACAAAATCATCGCCTTCTTCTATCCGGTTATCTTCAACAATCATATTATGAAGAATTATACATGTCTTCATAATCTCCCCAATATCATCCTCATGCCAAAAACGACATGGCCCTCTGACAATCTCAAATCGAGCTTGAAGGATTCCAAAACCCCTTTTGTCATCTTTACGGTATGCCTGTTGCAATCTTGTAAATAAGATTTTATCTTCACCTTGTGGATCGGTAAATGCTTGAACGATGGTGGACCATTTAGGATATATACCATCAGCCAGATAATATCCTTGTTTGTATCGTCTCCCGTTGATGGTGAACCGAATGCGCGTTGCTAGGCCTTCAAGAACATCATTAAATATAGGTGAGCTGTATAATACATTAAGATCATTGCGTGCACCTGGTGGACCGAAGTATGAATGCCATATCCAAGTGTCGTACGATGCAACCGCTTCAAGGATTATGGTAGGAGAACCATGGTGCCCAGCATATGTACCCGCCCACGCGGTTGGACAATTTTTCCATTCCCAGTGCATGCAATCGATACTACCTATCATTCCAGGAAATCCCCGTTCATCGGCTTTTCGCAGTAGCCTATACATGTCTGCATTGTTTGGTCGACGAAGATACTCGTCTCCATACACTGCATTTACGGCACGACAGAATCTCATCATCGACTCCAAACATGTGGTCTCTGCAATTTTCAAATAATCATCATTTGCATCTGCTGGGTTTCTATAGGCAAGCATACGAAGCGCGGCTGTCATCTTTACATGTGGTGAGAAACCAAGCTTTCCGGCTGCATCCGGTTTCTGTTTGAAGTAATCGTCAAAATGCACAATATCTCCGATAATTCTCAAAAATATTTTGCGCCTCATGTGAAACCTATTTTGGAATTCAGAAGCAGGATACAAAGGACGGTCAACAAAATAATCATTCATTAGCCTATTATGAGCACCTACCCGATCTCTTCGTATGGATCGTCGACGCGACGATGTTCCTCCATGTTGATCTGTAATTGCTTCCTGTGCAGCCTGCACTACTGATTGATATTGTGTGTACATCATCATCATCGCGTTCGCATGGTTATGGACTTCGTTGTCGGATGGGGGGGAATCGGTTCCTTGTTGGGCCATTTTATATATTTAGGAAATTTAAAGCAAAATAGAAATGAAACGAATGGATGAGATTGAGGAAAATAAATACAATTCAATGGAGAGAGATTGTATGCTTGAATTGTTGTGAGTGTTAAAGGATTGAGGGCTTAATATATATAGGAAATTGAATGCAAAATAGATAAGAAATGAATGGATGAGATTGAGGAAAGGAAATCCAATCCAATGGATGGTATTTGGATAAGATATTGGATATTGAGCTAACAAATGGACGGATGAGATTGAGTATAGAAAATCCAATCCAATGGATATTATTTAGATAAAAGATTTGTGATTGAGATAACAAATGGACGGATGAGATTGAAGAAAGGTAATCCAATCCAATGGATGTCACCATGGATAAGATATTTGATATTGAGATAACAAACGAATGGATGAGATTGAGCATAAAAAAATCCAATCAAATGGATATTATTTAGATAAAAGATTTGTGATTAAATTAATAAAATTTATTAATTTACAAATTGAATAAAATGAAGAAAAAAAATATATAAACGCAACACACGAGGATTTTTAATTAAGATTTTTTTTTTTACGTATGATAAATTATTATTAGAGATTTTTAATTAGTTTTTTTCAAAATGCAATTATGTAATTAAAAGTTATCCTAATTTTTTATATGTTATGTTTGTCGCAAATGAGTCTCTATAATAGTTTTTTTGCCTTAGTCTCTAAGTGGGTCTCTAAAACACTATTTGGTCTCTATATGAGTCTCTATAAATGATTTATAGAGACCCATATAGAGACTCCATTGAGGATAGCCTTAGGATGGCAAGACTCTCGCTACATCAGGGTCAATAGCAAGGACACCAAAAGTAATGCTCCGTTTGTTTGGCGTAAAATATTCTCTTAGAAAATATTTTTTCAATTTTATGGTATTTAGCAATACAGAAAAATTAATTAATTGGAAAGTATTTTCCAGTCAAAATGGTAGGTAACTTTTTGAAGATAATACCGAAAAATCGGTTAATTGAAAAATATTTTCTAGTAAAAAATAGTGAGTTACTTTTTCGAGATTTTTCGGTATTTGGTAACACTGAAAAATTGGTCAACTGAAAAATATTTTCCGATCAAATATTACGACAAGTATCAAATTTGAGAAAATATTTTCATGTTCTTTAGGAGAGGAAAATATTTTCCGGAACTTAAACACCCCTATTTATGTGTATATATATATATTTTTTTTTATAAATCTCATGTCGGAAAATATTTTTCATTGTACGTCCAAACACCAGAAAATATTTTCAGTATTCTAGTTTTTAGGGAAATATTTTTCCCTAACAAGTTATTTTACGACAAACAAATAAAGTTTAGGAAAATATTTTCCTCTGAAAACATTTTTTAAGAAAATATTTTTCACTGAAAATATTTTTCACAAGCAAGTTATTTTACGACAAATAAATGGAGCCTAAAAAATTCACTGGAAGCAATTTGTAATTAGGAGTATTCTTGAATTATAAGTGGGGATTAATCCTATACCTTTAGGCTTTAGGTGTGAGAACAACTTATGATTTTAACAAAAAACAAAAAAAAAAGTAAAAAATCCTCATCTGCAGTCACAACGATACCAACCACCCTACCATTTATTTCAGTCACCCATCCAATGTTCGCATTTGAAATCTCATACGCCCAATAATAAACATTCCATGTTGCTGAAGATTCATAATGACCATTAATTCAAGTAAGTACATCGATGACCCCTTTCATGCATGCAGATTTAATGGAGGATGCACTTTTTTACTTGTTTTTGTTCTAGGAAAATGCTTTAAAATAACATGATGGTTTTGTTTCTTGCACGTGGGTTCTATATACATGTTTGAGCCACATGATCAAGTTAGAACGTTTTCCAGCCTAACCCGTCTATTGCATGAAACAAGTTTGATTTGTGGGCCTTAATTAGCCTTTTCCTTAATTGTAACATAAGTAATTACATCCAGAAGCGCTAACACACACTGACACACATACACTTGGAGAGTGGATTTATCCCTACAATCCTAGTATGCTTTGCAACCATTATATCATAAGAAACATGTGATTTTATCTTAAAGTTAATGGTATTAGATGGAGTAATTTGAGTATTAATTGGGATAACCCAAAATTTTGTATACTAATTGCATTGATACGTTTGGTAATGCAGAGCTTATAAGCATGAACCAAAACTGATGCTGATAAGCACTTCAAATCAAATACACCCACTAAGCTTTTAAGCCCTTTAAGAGCTCATAAACTAGTTTGAAAACTTTAGAATAGGGATGCACTTAAAAATGATATCCTGTGTTAGGAGGACGTGGGTTCCATACAACTATGGAGCCCATACCCTATACTCAAATACGAAACAATTGGTTGATATACCATTTATTGCCAATCATATAAATTATTGGGGAGCACATAGAGACCAAACAGATCAAAATTTTCTTTTTCGAATAAAATTATGGCATTTGTCAAAATATTGAACATAATCAAATTAAACCTTATCCCACTAAGTAAGTTCGAATAACATTTGTCAAAATAACAAAAGATTACTACACAAAAATACAGATTGCATGTTCAATAACACCGGCAAGATCCTAATTGCCTTTTGAAATAAAATACAAAGAAGAAAGAAGTCATTTCCAGTTTCCTTCATTTCGAAAAATAGTCATTCTCTTTCAATATTACACTGTCGGATCCTCTGGACCATCTCTCAAGATAAACAAAAGTTTGTATCTGGCAACGGCCCATTTGGCATAGAGAGAAAGTGTGCCGGATGGACCGTTTGCCGGATAGAAATCTTACCCCTTCCTTCTTAAGATGAAGGCCTCAAATGTGATTTAAGCTTAAACATTGCAGGGGTGAACAAAAAAAAATATAGAAACAAGGGATGATATGGTATCAAGGATACCTCAAGTACTCTATTACTTTCTATCAGATGCTTATAAGCAAACAACCTTTTGTTTTCAATATTTCAATTTTCATGAAGGAAAAAAGGAATCATACCATGAAATGCAAGTTTTATGCTTTACCAACATTTTGCGAAAGAGCTATAACAAGGTATTGAACACGAACGATTTTTCATGCTCTAACATTGTGAAGCCTTTACATTGTTCTAGACTCCAACAAAGTAATCTGAGGAAAATGCCGAAAATTCAGTCATCTTAATTAAGTGAATAGACACTTAAGTCTGATTTTCTTCTAATCTACCACCACCCTTGTTACAGAACGTTTACACTGTTGAGGCCTTTGATCATCCAGTTTGTTCCGTGGATTAATCAATGGCGTGGCGACGTGCTAATTTCTATGTACAGACGAAAGGAAGAAGAAGAGGAAGAAAAAAAGAAAAAGGAATTTTCCAACTAGATTAAAGTATCAAGAGGAACATCTTCATCATTGTCAAGTCTGGGAGACATAAGCCTGTGAACTAATCTGTCTAAGGCTTCCTTCATCCACCAGTGCTGACAAACTTCTCTAGCTTCAGCCACAGTCATCTGTACAAATTCATAATAAGGGAAAAAAACAAATGAGCAACATGTTGTGTATCTTACTGATTGTACGTAACTATTTGATCTAAAAGTTTAAATTATTAGAAAGTGTGTATTTAATTAGTTTGATGTGTCTAACGCGACTCATCACGTGCAACATTGACAACATAAAATATAATTTGAACATTACAAAGATGCTTTTTAACACATGAGGCATTCCAAACTTGTGTTGAATAATTGAAGCTGATTTGATTAATCTTCCATGCACAGGAATTGAGGCCAGAGATCCAGAGTAGGACATCAATCCCTCAAGTTTAATAAAATAACTAAAGGAGAAACACTGCCTCCTCCAACAAGTGTGAGTTATTTGTCCATGCTATATGTCTTGGTCTTTTTCTAATTGTTAATAAAATTAATTTTTACTATACTTTGCACTAAATTATATCTATATTAATCAGTATCACCCCTCTCAGTGTATGCGCATTTCATCATCTTTACTCTAAAACTAAACCAAATCAATGAAAGTTTATCCCACTACATGAGGTCAATTATATGGATTTGACAATATCACTTGCTTTTGTGGTGAGACATCTAACTCTATTAGCTCTATATATACGAGATCTCGTCTAATTGTTTCTATCTAACTTATCTTAAATCTTTCTCTACTTCCCTTACGCTCTATCATCTCAAACTCTCAAGTAAAAAATATTAATAAACTTACACCCTTATGGAAATTATCTAATATATATGTTCCAATTAATTCAAGTCAAGCAGATCATTAGCAACCTCCCAGATCGAGGCATTTCGAAATAATATTTTTTTTCCCCCTTTTTGCCCTCCACTCCAAAAGATTTGAGCCCTGATTCCCAATTGCCAGGCAAAATAGCCCACTATTAGTTTACTCCTGAATCTCCGGCATTTCGAAATAGTTGTCAAATGGATGCTGAACTTTTTCACAGTAAGTATGAATCTTCATCATAATACTAGTGCTAGAAATTATCAAGGATGCTTTACATACCCATTCTCGTTTGCGGACATTTTTCTCTGGCCATAGATCAAGTTGTTCAGTAACAAGCAATGGAAACATGTAACCTTCATGGTAGATTCCATGGCTTTTGCTCTTGAATCTCCATCTACCTAATTCACCCTGCCAACGTACAACTTAAAATTATTTCAAAATTGTGATAGAACACCTTAGTGACAATCAAATTTTTACAGTGGCACTACCATATTTTTTATCTATTGCGATACTTAAAACTATTACAAAAAAGGTTAAAACGTTACAAATGACTTTAACCATTGCATATGGTCCCGTTGAAATTCTTTTACTAAAATGAGTTTGTAAATAATAAGCAACGGTTTAACAAAGCTGTTGTAATTAAATTATAATTTTAAAACCATTACGAAAAATAATCTCATGAGCGATTATTATTAGAATATGATGAGATAAGTTTTTCACTGTTATAAAAAGTTTTAGTTAATACAACGACTAAAACCGATAATAAGGTACCTTATTGTAATAACTTTTTATTTTTCAATTGCACTATTGCAAAAAAGCTACAATTTTGTATGATGGTAACAAAATAAAATATATACTTATTGTTTAATAACTAACTGACCTCCACGTTGCCAAGCACCCCGGCTTCTTCAAGTGTTTCTCTTGAAGCAGCTTCCTTTGCTGATTCATCAAGTTCCCAACCTCCCTGGTGATTCACATTGTTAACATTATTACATAAAAGTATATCATTCTATTCTAGAATACAACGATGAAAATTCTAAACCTTCTATTCTCATCTCCATGAGAGTCGAACCCACGATCTAAACGTGACACCTTTAGTATAGCTTTCTTAATTTTAGTATTATCTGTAGAGATTTTATTACCTTCGGGAATAGCATTCCTTGGCCTTTCTGTGAACTAATCACAAGGACCTCCAATTCCTCGTTCAAGGTACCATTTTTCCCTTGGTTATATCTATATGGAATACACCTGCATTAATGGATTCAAACAAAAATTATGGAAAGGTTCAATCAATAGCTCAAAAATGAATTATATATATCAATGTAAAGGAAAAAACAAAAACATATGTGACATATATGCTCATAGATGAAATCATATAATACGAAACTAATCCGCCAAAATTGACCGAAAAGTAAACATTAATCATATCTTTTTCATCCTTCTTTTTAATTTGGTTCGCCATCATGTAAACTTAATTTCGAAGAACCTTCTTTTTGATAACACAAATAGGCTAAGGGAAATGAAATAGTGCATAGGAATTATGAAAAGTAGAAAGAGATCCATGTAACGATGAATCCAGAATTATATATCACCCTTTAATCTTCCTTAATTATATAATCGTTTTGACATCTATCATATGTACAAAAGAATTATGAAGGACTGTAAGGGTGATATAAAATATTATTATTCTAAATTTAAATCACGATTAAAAGATTTGGAACTCACCCTACGACAAGGCGACGACCTTTGTTGTACCTCTGTAGATGCCTTCCTGTGCGAGAAACCAAACAAACCATCTTCTTCTAGCTAGCAAAATAATTTGAAGAATGAAAGAGCCACCTAGACTTTGCGTGAAAGGGAAATGAAGCCTTGATCAAAGAGATATGATATATACCCACAACCACAAGTTGCAATCACAAAAAAACTAACGGGAAAAGCAATAATTTTTCGTATGCGCAGTCAATGCAAAATATTTGGATGGATAAGAATTGAGACAATATCGAAGAAGTTTTGACTAAGGCCTGAAATATAGGAGTACTGCAAAAAAAAGACCAAAAGGTGGGCGTTTAGTTAGAAACCATGATTCGATATAAAATATCTAATTATAACAAGTAAAGATAATAAACAAGAAATAGACCAAAAGGTGGGCGTGGTGGGCGTGGTGTGTGGGATTGTAGATGTTTTTGAGTGTTGAATTTTAGAGGCCGGTGCTAACAAAACACTACCGTGGATGCGTAGGCACAAAGAAAGCAAATGCATGTATTTATACACACAGAGGTGAAACAAACTCACGTCGCCTTCCAACATGAACATCCGAGACCTACTGTCGTGTGTTTCCATGTCGTTTCCCATACGACTCTTCCATGGTTTTTATTGTAACTACTAACTACCAACGTTAATGTTGCGGCTAATATTCAATAATTTTGTTAGTATTATATTGTCATTGTTGTTGTCATTTTCAAGTCCACGCGGTGGGATCTTATGATTTGGATGGAGTATATATATATATATATATAGGACTCTTCTGTTATTTTAAAAGTATACGGTACTTTCATGTGGTTTTAAAAGTACACAGTAGCCCTATGATTTATAAAACTAATAAGCACAATAGCCCCCCTCTGTCAAAAAAAATATGTATTTTAACAAAAAATGTGATGCACGCGCGTTAGATGCAATTATTCAATATTTTTTTTGTTTAAATTATTAATTATTTGGACAAAAATACTTTTATATAACACATTTTTTTTTCTTTAGGGTTGGAAAAAATGAGTATTTTGTCCAAACAATTAATAATTTAAGCAACAAAAGTGCATTTGATGCGTGTGCATCATACTTTCTATTAAAAAAGACAGATTTTTTGATAGAGGGGGCTGTTGTGCTTAGTTTCAGAAACCACAGGGGAGTACCGTGCACTTTTAAAATCATAAGGGACTATTGTGTTTAGTTTCAGAAATCACAAGGGGGTACCGTGCACTTTTAAAACTAAAAGGAGGTTTTATGCAACTTTACAAAAATACAGTGAGGTACTGTACACTTCACCCTTTTTTGTTTGGTGAAAATATGATTTGAGTCATAATATTCGAGAAACACATCCAATAGTACAATTCATTGCTTTCTGCAAATATATATTTTCAGATAACATGGGAGCACCGCACGTTTTGGTAGGGACGGATCAAGACATCCAAGCTCATGATGTGAACTTGTACAATGAGAGAGGTATACACTAATGCAATGTCAGTGTCAATACAAAAAATGTTTTTTTTTTTTTTTTTTTTCAAGTCGAAGCCTTCATCCACATAGGTCCGTCATTGTGTTTTGGCGTTAGATATTGGACATAATTAACACTCTAGACTAACATTGCTCAATGTATACAAGTCTAAGACAAAATAATTCATTTTGAAATATTAAGGACCAAATTGTTGAACATCCTTAGAGACTAAATTTGGTCCTTAATATTTCAAAATGAACTATTTTGTCTTAGACTTGTATAGTTTTTATTTTGTCTAAGTTAAGTTGTCTATCTTATTAATTGCTGCGCCGCACCCTTCATCGTCTGTCCGTTTTCATCTATTATGTAAATTCCTTTGAAAATCTTGGCTATAAACTGTCTGATTAAGTCATGTACAATTCATTTGAATTGTACACGCTCATTTGACATATGACACTTTGTTAGATGGATGATCTGGTGGTGGAAAAACCCAGTATCCAAATAGCTTGACTCTTTCTAAACATTAATTATAATTGTAAGTAGAAAATAATATTAATTATTATCTTTTGGTAAGCAATTATTTTGATCGAATAACAGTTGATATTATAATTAGTCAAAATTAAGCATATCGACAAGTCGAAGAAATAGATAAAGGTGACTCTTTCTGTTCTTCTTGAAAGTACAGCTGAAGAACATTTCAATTAACAATCGATACGTACAAAGCATGAAATAATTTAAATCATCGAGTTGTGAAAATCAAATAATTGTATCATCATTTCACCACCATTTACCTCCTTCAAAATGTTAATTATTATGTTATTAGAATATCCAAATCTTATTTTCATTTGTAAAGGATATAATTAGTCTTAATCAAGGTTTTTCTTTTCATCTTCTTCAATATCTCTTGAAAAATTTATTCGGAATGTGAGAGAGAATGTCCTTATTAGTTCGAAAGAAAAGCATCCTAGTTGACTCTCTCCACCACATTAATATTTTTGCTTATAATTTTTCCTTTTATAGTGATTTTCCTACCCTCTGTATTTATACTTTGATCAACATATCGTGTCTCATACATCATATTTGAACTTGCAGACATACAACATACGTGGATGACGTCAAAGAATAACATATTAGGGTTTCAATGAATATATTTGCACCAATTTTATTTGATTCACTGATTGCCTTAGTAATAAGTTTCTCTTTTTTTTTTTTCTTTTTTCTTTTTCTTTTTAAGCTGGATAACAGTGACAGTTACTTTACAATTGGAAGCATCTTTGAAATCTAATGTGTCATCTAAACTTTTATCCTTTGTTTTCTGGGATGAGGAATTAGTCTTAGGCAAAACCATATTGATTTCATCCCAATACTAACAACAAAAATAGTGGTTTAGCTAGCGATATGCTCTAATGCAAATTTCAGTTCAATGAAGGGCTAAGAAATATTTAATAATGGGAAAGTATAAACTCGAACTCAATTCACAACATGTCCCTACTCACTTTAATATTTTAGCTCTTTGCAACACACTAATTGAAAAATAAAAAATAACCCGTTATTGCAATAGGTAACTTAGTGCATAGTCTTTTTACCCTTTTTTAATCTACAACTTTTTACAACATTATTGTTTAATTACAATATTTAAAACTTTGTTTGATCACTTTTAGTTAATAATTGGTCATGAAATTAATTTTTCGCAACGGTTTTAAAATTATAATTTAATTTCAACAATTTTTTTAAACCATTGCTTACTACTTATAAATAACTGTTACAATAAAAAAATTTCAACAGGATCTTATGCAACGGTCAAAAAATTGTTACATAAACTCATTTATAAAATAGATATATAATATAACAAAGACTCGATCTCTCACCTAACCCTAGTGAATAGGAAATGTATACATGGAACCTTCTCTTACATACTTTTCCTACATATATTGCAATTGGGTGATTTGAAAAAATATGGTGCGCCTTAGCTGCTCATAGCTCAAGGGAGAAGGATCGATTATGGTGGAACTTTCCTATTATAGGTCAAAAGAATAAAGTAGAATTCCTCAAACCTAAATTTAATAATTTTGATCAATTATGCAAACGATGCCATGTGCAATAAAATTTTGACTGCGTCCACCTTTTGGGTAAACAGAATAGAATTCATGTATTATAAAAGTAAATTATATACAAAAGAACATGTCATCTTCTTAAAAAAGACACATTTAATGTAATGGTTTGACATGGTCGTCGTAATCATGAGGCAGAATAGTGGAAGAGGGTGTGACGGCTCCCGCCCACATAGTGAGAAATTTTCAGCCGTTTCTTTGTCCTTTTATTGTTTAGAGTTCAAATATACATGCAAATACCAATATAGAATGACTTGGTTTTCCTTTTTGCTAAGTCAGCTAGAGATTATATCATTTCGCAATCAAAAGAAAATTGGTGATAAACTATGATTATAGGAGAAAATCAATTTAGATGTACGATATTATAATTCAAACTCAAAACTGAGCAAGAATAGCAATTATATTTCATGTATTGCAAATAGCTCTATTAGTACTATTGCCTCTGAATTGTTGGTCTACAATCATCGGCTTATGTACCAAGAAGTGAGTTGCTCACCTGAATTCTTGAAACACGTGTATTTTTAAGTATTTTTAGTCTAAAAAGTTAATTTAATCCAACTGCAAATAATTATTTATATGTAAAAATTAAATTGTATATTTTTGACCTTCACTAGATAAGAATTCTGAATGTGCGTCTTTCTGCTATCATCTTCGACCGCACATCCTCCGGGTTAGGACTCTTTCTATATGCATTATGATGAAGTAGTTGAAAAAATAGCTTTTTTTTTTTTTTTTTTTACTAGTATATAGGTGTGCTTTGCTGCTCTCATTCACTCATTCATTGAATATAACTGCTAGATAGGGATAGAGAAGGACAAGGTGCTTTCAATGCTAGCTGATTCAGAAATCATTAAATTTGTGGATCAGATCGAAGCAAGAGTGGAAGAGTCGAGATCTCACACCTTGTAACTTTCAAGAGTGCCTCAAAATTGAATTGAACTAATCGTATATATATTTTTTGGTCTTAAAGGTTGAATATTAATAAGCAAAATTTTTAATACAAGAGTAACCAATAGTCTGTGGATGATCATCGACTAAGGGAGTTGGAAGTCACATGCTCTAAGGGAGTTGGAAAAGATCCAATCTAACATATTGTTTGAAATAAATAAATTTTACAAAATTTTGTGCAATTCAATTGTAATTTTTTTTTTTTTTTTGTGAGTGTGTTTGAAATCATCTTTTTTTTAAAAGTAGAAATTCAAAATTTGTAAATCTTAGATTTACTCAAATTTCAGACTGTTTAGAAGCACTTGTGCTGTGGAATTTATTTAATTTATAAATTAATTCCATGAGAATTTGTATTTACAAATGAATTTCCTTATTTAGAACTGTAAAATTGTATTAAGTCAATTTTGTGATTTGTAAATATATTCATGATAGGTATATTCCTTTCCTATTCTTATATTTTGAAGCTTTGTTTTTTAAACTGACATGAATATGTATTCCATCAATAGCATTAATCAATTTTGAAATTAAACTTAATTAATTAGTATGATGAAGAAGAAGCTTGGATTAAAAAATATGAAAAGAAAAATTTGCGGTGAAAAATCTCGAAAGAAGAATAAGAAGAATTAATTACATAGGACTGAAAGCCAAAGAATAAAAAGAGTAAAAAATGAAAGAAATTTATAGGGCAGTTTAGTATTAGAAGATGAATAACTAATTTGGTGGTTTGGAATTACAAATTCCAGCTCTTGAGCAAGGATTTGGATAAAAGTTGAGTAAATTGAAGTGGAATTTATAATTCTAAACCACCAAATTAGTTGCTCATCTTTTAAGAACTAAACTACTTTCTAAGTTTTCTTTCTCTTTTTACTGTTCTGATTCTTTTACTCTCATTCCTATGTAGTTAATTCTTTTTTTTTTTTTTTGCAAGTTTCTTCACGGCGAATTTCTTTTCCATAATTCTTAATCCAAGCTTGTTTTCATTGCTTAAGTCATGAGTTATTTATTTGTTCATCCTTATTTTCAGATAGTCTTAACATACTTAACCATCTAAAATCACAAATTATTTATTCGTGTTTTCTATTTACGAATATTAGTTAATTATGTTTAATTTTAAAATTGATTAATGCTATTGATGAAATATATATTCGTATTAAAGTTTCAAAAGTAGAGCTCTAAGATATAGGGACAGAAAGTGAATACCTACAATAAATATATGTGCAAATCACAAAATTGACTTAATACTATTTTATAGTTCCAAATAAAAAAAATTCTTTTGTAAATACAAATTGTCACAAAATTCATTATATTTTAAACCACAAGTACTTCTAAATACTTTGTAAAGGTAGAAAATCAATTGCTTTGCCTCTACTAACTCAAGTCCACGTTTGATTCCTAGATCTTCTCACTAGTTAAAATCTGATCGAAGAGCCTACTTGGATTAAGTTCCTACACGCCACACAATATTTTTAACGTAATTTGAACAATATCTACACCCATGGAATAATTTGATTATCACTCAATAATCTTGATTTTTTGTACAAATAAATTTTAAACCTTTTCTACATAACTTTATGTATGGAAAAACTTCAAAACCGTCGGTACATAGATATTCTCTCTCTATCATGAGACAATAAGTAGATATTCCACTTATAAGCAACACCAGAGACGCCTTTGTAGATAAATCCATCATTATTTTATAATTTCTATGATGTTAATTAGGCGTAACTGATAATATTTAAGCAATGTCAATATTGATGACTATTATCTTCTTAATTTCCCTTGTTCTTTTATGTCTTTGTTTAGTGTATGAGAGACTACTTAGATTGACATATCAAGTGCAAATTTTCATACCCTTCTTTTTAAATGCACAAAACTTGCCTTCTTTAGACTACCTGATTGACTTCATACTTTGGTTATTACGAGGAACTTTAATTCATTACAATTGAAAATTGCTAATATGATTTTTAAAATTGCAGAGGCTAATCAAATTGCTAATATGACTTTTAAAATTTCAGAGACTAATCACATGCCAGTGGCTGTTTTATGTCATAGAATTGACCTGGATAAAACCGCCTGCTTGTCGCTAGAATTATATAGTTGTATTTAAACTACGAGAAACTCTTCAAAACAATAGACAGACATCCGTCTATCTCACATAAGGCGTGTGGGATTATGATATGCCAGGAGACTACTACAACCTCATAAATCACAATCAATGCCTGCACCTAATTTTTCAATGTCCTTGTTCCTGTTAATTTCAGCCTTGCAACAAAAAATGCTACAAATTGGCGTCTCTAGCTATGTGTGGGAGGTGGACAAAATGGGCATCCCATAGCCGCACTCCCCCATTGTAACGTAACGTGATCCTAATTACTTATGCAATATGTTATGATAAGGACTGAAAAAGACACAAAGTGGAGAAATTTAATGAAAACTTTATAATTTTTTAAGAGACTAAAATTTACATAATTCAAACAAGCCTACATCCACGGGTGAAGGAAACCTAATATCGTGAATTTCGTTGTTCTTGGCCTGTCGACATAGACTTGTGCTAAATCATATAAATCTTGTGTATCTTTTTTTTTTTTTTTTCTTATCTATTCTTTATTAGATTTCTTTGTTTTATGCCTTTTTCTTTCTATGCAATTGTCATAACAGAGTCGTATTTAGAGCTAGCATATGAGATTTAACGTCTGACAAGATGGTCTCTGTGAAATATGACTTAGAGAAGTATGATGGAAAATATGATTCTGGATTATGGAAAATAAAGAAGAATAAGCAATTGTGCCAACATTTACAAATGGCGCCAAAGGGCAGGATACCATATCAGCAGGGGCAATGCCATAAATTTGATAATGGGGAGATCAAAACTCAATTAAGAAAAGGGAAAATTGAATAAGGAAACAGAGAGTTAAGAAAAGAAAAAAAAAATTAAGGGAGGCCATATCATTTTTTATGGAAAATTGAATAAGTATATCAAGACTACCTGAAAATAAGGGTGAATTGATAAATAACTTATAATTTGAGCTTCTGATTTGAAGATGAAAAAGAACCTTGGATTAAAAAATATGAAAAAAAAAAAATTGCCGTGAAGAATCTCGCAAGAAGAATAAGTGTGGCACACCGACCCGACCTTTCCTAGGATCAAGTCAAGACGTGACGAAATTTTGGCATGACTTCGTTTGAAATATGGCACTTAAACAATTAAAACTTGTACAACATCCATAAACTCCCCAATAAAATAAACTTCACATACATGAAACGTTTAACATACAATCCCAAGGTACATAGCCGTCCGTCACACTTACATAAGATATAGCCACACGAGTACAAAATAGACTACTAAGGTTGACATTAAACACTTAGCCAACTTACTTACAACATACAACAAAAGTTCCTCAATTACCACACTTTAAAATGACATACATATTATATATTTAAATGATCATATGAAACATTGAGTGCCATATCCAAAGAAACATAGGCACGTAACTACTTTCATTCATTTCGAGGCTCGACCTCGCCTTTACCTGAAATATGTTAGCGAAAGAAGGTGAGTTATGACGAACTCAGTGACAAAGGAATAAAAGAAGGTTTTAAAACTCATTTTCTCTTTTGAAAACCAATGTGAACAATACTTATAACACTAAGAACAATCAAATCAAGTAATAGCAAAACTCAATAACACTTAGTAAAAAGGATAAGTTCCCTTGTTGATGCCGTTTCATTTCACTTCATCCATCACCTTACCATATCACTTGCACACTTATCCGATTCATTTATTCTACATTGATATATCGGGAGTACTGAAACCTATCTCACACTCCATGAACCCACTCCGTCCATGCGAGATAGGGGAATAAAACATGGTAGTTGCAATCTACCAAGCCTTATAACATTTTACCTACACCTTATGAACACACTTCAAACTCCGTCCATAAGGGATAAGGGAATAGCACATGGCAACGCACATGGCAACATTACCATGCCTTATAACATTTATATAACATTTAACACTTTAACATTTAACACTTAAAACAACTTGGTTAGATGACAAAGTAGGTTATCCAACCTCAAACACATACATTCATGCATTAACCATATTCCGACCACACTTAATATCTATTCATTTTAGCAACATTACCAACACAAACAATTAAAACAACATTACTTCTACTCTTACAACATTTATGACATCCTATTCATCATCTACTTCAATCAAACCAACTACATTCAACTACCACCAACTACTACCTAGCAATTAACTAACCTAGCATACATTTAAAACAACACGTAGACAACCTGATAGCCACCAAAACCTTGACCAATAAGCTCAACAATGCCAGAAAATCAGTAGGCCAATCACCCCTCAACTCCAACCGTTCAAGCCATTAAACCATGTTCAACAAGTAAACAACATCTCTAGACTTCAATACCATGTTCCACAACAATCTTCCACTCAATCCTAGCCATTTTAACACTTTATACATTTCATTAATTCAAGCAAAATCAAACTATAATTTCATCTAACAACAATTCAATTCCAATGCACTAATTAAACCATCGAACATGCATCATAAATGTATATAAGCATATAAAACATAAACAAACAATTATATAACCAAAAACTCAACTTTAAAATTTTAGAAAAAGCCCTCACCTTTTTTTGTTTCAAAAAGCAAAAAACGATCTGTAGTCACGTAGTACAAAGTGAGACGAGTTCAAATATGTAATCTTAGCCCTTTGATCCTTCTCCTTCCTCCTAAAATAACCAAAATTGCAAGAAAAATAGTATTCACCAAGCCCTTACTATTCTCGGCTGAAATGCGGAAATTTTGAGCAATTTTTGGCAATTTATGTTGTATTTATATTATTGGTGAAGTCAAACAAAGTCAAAGGATGAGTTGTTTTAGTGGAATTTTACTATTTGCTTTAAAATGTAACTTTTAACGTGGCAAAAGTCTACTTTAACCTTCTAATTTTCTTCTATTTTCAATTATACTAAGTCAGGAGTCAATTTATAATGGTAGACAAGTTATTTAAATGTTTGAAAGACTAGTTTCATCAAATTAGAAGAGAAGTCAACAAATGCACTTTAAATGAAATTTTCACCTAATAATTATATGAAAATCATATGAATGCATATATATTATGTACTAAAATAAATAAACACATAAATTGCACATAATAATTCAAATAACATATAAAACAAAAGAGGGCATGTAGCTATTCAATTAACAAAAGAAAGTTAATTAAATGCAACTAAATGGTTCTTAAATGCACATTTTCACATAATACACTGAAGTGAATCGTCTAAATTCACATATAAATTCAACTAATATACTAAACAAGTAAATGCAAATAAAAGCACATAACTTTTGGCTCGGGCCTCACATTTCCCCTCTTAAAACAATTGCGTCCAACAATTCTTTCTTGATTCTCAGAATAACTCAGGTGTTGTAATCAACTAGAAGATAAGGCAGGCTAACAAAAAAAGTTCACTATAGATCAATCATTATATACCAAGTCCGTATGAAGGCAATAAAGAAACCCCAACCAAATTGATAAGAATCTGGTTCCATGAAAATAGCTAGTCAACTACAAATGAATCACCGCTTGCAAGAATCCAGGCAATCTCTTTGATTCCATGGCGAACCCCCAGCATATTAACCATCGGAAGATAAATACATAAGACGGAATACCGAATACCAAATATTGAATTTCGAAATACGAATACCAAGTATTGAATACCAAATAAAAATACCGAACATGGTCACTGAACAAGAACACCGAATAAGAATATCGAATAAGAATTCTTAGTAAGAACACCGGATAAGAATACCAAATAATAAACCCTAAATAAGAACTCTGAATAACATCATATAAGAATCCCAAATAGGAATACCGCATAAGAATACCAAGGAAGAATACCAAAGAAGTATACCGAGTAAGAATCTTCGAATAGAAATCACAAAGGAAAATAATGAATAAGAATGCCGAATAAAAATTTCAAATAGGAACTTTGGATAAGAACTTCAGATACGAAGACTAAATAAGAATACCGGATAAGAGTCCCGATAGTCAATTCATAGCCATAGAGTACCATCTTTTTTTATCTCAACCAACACGAGTGCCATAAGAAACGATACTTTGGAACTAGGTAGCGTTTCTGGTTGTACATCATTCGCAAATATATTTCTCTCACAAGCTTGATAGTTCTAGTTGAAGAAATAAGCAAATTCCCCAAAATCTTAGTTCCCCGTTACTTCTGTCACTGGTCCATATGATTTTTGAAATTTCACAATCTTGGTTCTACTATCTAATTGTGTATAATACTTTGCAGGCCGATTCATACCCCAAATAAGTTCATAATCTTCATCTTGAAGTAAAATAAGGTTAACAGCAATTCTTAGTTCTCAATCTGAATTTTATATGTTGTGCATAACAACTTCGTCACGAATTCAGTACTATAGGCGTGCTAACTTCAATTATATAAAGCAAACTCTCTACTTGTATATGAACACGTTGCACACAAGAGGATGTAATAAAAAATTGTGTAACACTGAGGTCAATCAATACTTTAACGAGCTGTTTATAAGTAAAACTTACCGTCAACCATTGTTGTTGCCTCAGGTATTCATGCTGAATAATAGCACAAGCTAAGGTCTATACACTTGTGTAGTAGCACCACCAGTAAATCTGCTCTGAGTGTCTCTGCCTGAAGTCTACCCTCGAACACTCGACCATTTTGTATAATTCCTTATCTGGTGTTGGTCACTGCCACACCTTGTACATTTTCCATGTTTCTTCCAACAATTAGACTCGAGATGACTTCTTTGGTTACAGAAGAAACATTGTGGAACTTGATTGGCAACATTAGTTCCAGAGAGGCTTGTGTTGAAGTAGTAGTTGAGTTACCCTGCTGCGATGACACAATAACCGATCTATTCTGGGTACCTCCACTGGTAGTCTAATTTTGTATTCTCTGCCATTGTGAGCAGCCTTTCACCTTGTGCTTGTCGCTACCACAACTCAAACACTTTCCCGACTTCATCCAACATTTATCCTCCAAATGATCATTATGTTTACAGTAGTTACAGTATATAGTTGGAGTAGCAGCATCTTTCTCAAAGAGACGCTGAGCTAAATGAGTAACTAAACCACCTTGACGAGTCCTTTCAACAGTTGGCCTATGTTGGCTCAGACCCTGACTCGGTTGACTTGGCCCTGCTTTTATATCAATCTTTCTCTTCTCAGCTTTTGTTGCAGAGAAAATAGTTTCACCGCAAGTAGCAAACTGAAAGAAAGTCAAATTGCCTTGGATTTCCGGCTTCAACCCTCGAATAAATCTCTGAATCTTCTTTTCAGTAGTTTGCAGCATCCCTGGGGCATAATGTAACAATTGAGTAAATCGGGCTTCATACTGAGCAACAGTCAAGTTACCCTGCTTAAAGGACATGAATTCATTTCTACGAAGTCTTCCCCTAGTTCCAAGAACTCTTGCAGCCATCTTTACCTCACCAAAAGAGTCACCCACATATTATAGCATATATGCAATTATATCACAAAAAAAACAAGTACCACATAATGCATAATTATGATATAATGCAACATTATCACACAACACATAATTAACATACAAGAAACAAATATCACATAATGAGCAATGATCATTTAATACTCATTTTTCACTTAGCACATAATTAACAAATAGGGTCCATTTAACACATTTTGCATGCACACATTCATTTCAAGACAATTCACATACACACATTAGTTCAAGACAATTCAATTCACATTTTGATCTCTACCCCACAAACTGAAGACCCTATCCTGTCTTATGAGCTATCTAAGCTCTAATACCACCTGTGGCGGCCCGACCTTACCCGACCCGACCCCTCCTAGGATCAAGTCAAGATGTGACGAAATTTTGGCATGACCTCATTTGAAATATGGCACTTAAACAATTAAAACCTGTACAACATCCATAAATTCCCTAATAAAATAAAATTCACATACATGAAACTTTCAATATATAATCCCAAGGTACATGGCCGTCCGTCACACTCACATACGATATAGCCATATGAGTACAAAATAGACTACTAAGGTTGGCATTAAACACTTAGCCAACTTACTTACAACATACAACAAAAGTTCCTCAATTACCACACTTTAAAGTAAATAACATACATATTATATATTTACATGATCATATGAAATATTAAGTACAATATCCAAATAAACACAGGCACGTAACCGTTTTTATTCATCTCGAGGCTCGACCTCGCCTTTACCTGAAATATGTTAGCAAAAGAAGGTGAGTTAGGACGAACTCAATGACAGAGGAATAAAAGAAGATTTTAAAACTCATTTTCTCTTTTGAAAATCACTTTTGAAAACCAATTTGAACAATACTTATAACACTAAGAACAATCAAATCAAGTAATAGCAAAGCTCAATAACACTTAGTAAAAAAGATACGTTCCCTTGTTGATGCTGTTTCATTTTACTTCATCTATCACCTTACCCCATCACTTGCACACTTATCTGATTCATTTATTCTACATTGATATATCGGGAGTACCGAAACCTATCTCACACCCGATGAATCCACTAAAGGTTCTCTTGCACATAAAAGACATATAACGTAGCAGAAACATGAATAATAAAGCTATAGTTATAGAGAGAACCAAGAAAATGATCTACCAAACATGGACTTTAATCGAAACATGATAAAACCAAGCAAAATGAATCTAAAAATTCATTACCTCTTGAAGAATATTTCGAATGGTTTGCTTGGATTAGAGACTGCAATGTAGCAGCCCTCTACGATCTCACACACATCACGTCGAGACTAGAACGAGGCAAAGCAAGCTTCTGCATGAGCTTCAATGGCTGGCATAAATCCCTAGGAGAGAGAGAGAGAAGGGCGGCCGACTTTTGCATAGAGAGATAGTCTGAAATTTTTATTCTGTCACCTAGGGTTTTGGTTTAAGCTGTATTTATAAAGTGCTATAAGTTTTTAATATTTGCACCTTGACCCCAAACCTTATAGGGTTCTTTAAATTCAGCTTATAACCTTTTTCTAATCAACTATAAGTTAATTCGACATCAACCTATAATTAATTGACATTATCAATTCAATTTATACAAAAGCCAATTTTCCAAATTGCCCTTGACTCTAAGTCAAACGTTTGACCATCAAACATTCTCTCTTACTTGCATACTCAAATAGTTTCCCTAATCCCATTCTTACCATATGTAATGCATTATATAATCGCTTCTAGATAGAATATGAGAAGATCCTCATGCTAGCGTGACTTCTCTATTCTATCCCTCATAGTTTTAACCCTTCAGCTTATGTGCGATCTTGTAGGTTTCGAGTGCCAAGCCAGTAGTAGCTGGGATAAGTACCAATTAACCCATCTCTATTAGAACTCCTTCTAACTGCTACTAATTGAGGTTAGCGTATAACAACACTCCCCGACGACCAGATGGCTCCAATGCTTAATCCAAGCTTTCTTATTGAAGAACCTTTTGGTGACTAGTTAGCGTACAGTCCATTCCTTCCACTAGATGTCCTAAGATTGCCTTAGGGTATGGTCAATGTCAGTCAAACCCTAATAAGTTTGCTCCTATGTTCTGTTGACTTTTCCTGTATGATCCAATCATACCACCATGACCATAGATTTCTGTTAACATCTCTATGAGACGACATAGGGCATACACTCTTTCATCCAGAGTAGTGGATCCTTGCAGCGATACTCACTAGCTTCGTAAGTACTTGACTGTACCCGAATCCCCTTTCAAGCATGTCTTATCTTCCTCCCTTTTGTCCAAGGCCAAAGTACAATGAGTTACTTACAAGCTACTATGATGTCCTCGAGTCAAAGGATTACTTTGCACAACTATCATCAGAGAACCTTCTCATTGACTTAGGAGGATGAAGCCCCCATTAAGTGTTCTCTACAGATCGTGTCTAATGTACATATCTCCATACATACCCATGCATTAGCCTTGACATCTCATGTCACTTGGTCGATGAGATCCACCTAGATAGAGCTAACTGTATGTCAGTCTTGCAGGATTCATCAATGCCTAGTCTTGACGAATCCTACAACCTAGGATAGGGTTTTAGGTATGTCTTGGGTATCGATTCTCATCAACCATAAGCTCTTATAGTTCGACCCTATACCGATATATCTAAGGGCTTTATCAGTTATACGTAATATGCAGTTAGACGATATATGAACATATAAGAGAGAAAGGTAAACGCCATATGATACTTTTATTTGGTTAAAACTTTATTACAAAGATTGTTTTGTTACTTAATTATCCCTATCATCCTTCATCGAATGATTGGCTTGTAGAGCATATTCCCAACAATCTCTCACTTGCACTCACAACCAATCCTTTCGGTAACTAATACCCATTTAGGATCTTTGGCAGTTAAACTCCTTTGATCTCAAGGCTTTAGTGAATGGGTCTGCCAAGTTCTCTTTACCATCTATCTTCTCAATCTGTACATCTCCCCGTTCTATGATATCTCACATCAAGTGAAAGCGATGCAAAATGTGTTTAGTTTTCTGATGAGACCATGGTTCCTTGGCCTGAGTAATCGTTTCAGTGTTATCATAATTCAGTGTTACTGGTGCATCACTATCATGAACCGCACCAAGTTCATAAATGAACTTTGTTAACCAAACAACTTTCCTTGCTTCATCACATGTGGCAACATATTCTGCCTCAGTCACTAAATCGACCATAATGCTTTGCTTGGAACTTTTTCTAAATTACTGCTCACTATTAATGGTTAATGTAAAGACTGATGTTGATCTGCTATCATGGTCGAATTTGAAGCTAGAATTCATAGAACCTTCAGGCTTAATTCTATATTTCCATCAATGAGATACTGGTTTTAAGTATTTCTCTAAATATTTAATAATCGACCTACCAGTGAATATCATCTAGGTTATCCAGATCTCTGCTAATCATTCCAAGTGAATTAGCTATATCGACCCTCATACATTCATGGCATACATGTTGGAGCCGACCGCCGAAGCATACAAAATCCCTTCATACATTCTTGCTCAGCATTAGACCATATATAGTCGCTTATGCATATAACGATCCTAATTCCAAATGAGTATGTACCTCTTCTTGGAACTATCCATGTGATACCTATTCTGAATAGTATCTATGTATGTAGACTGGGACAAGCCTAGCATCCTTCTTGAACCATCTCTCTAGATCTTTATACTTAGTATGTAGGATGTTTCCCAAGTCTTTCATGGAGAACTGCTTTGTAAAGCCAGATCTGCAATTTCTTTAATGCTCCTACACCATTCCAAATGCATAGTATGTCATCTATATTGAGCATCAAGAAAATGACTTTTTGCTCCAACTAACCTTTCGTACATGCAGTATTCCCCTTTGTTTCAGACCAAGCCAAACCCTTTTGACTTTTATGTCAAAACAATCACTCTAATTATGAGATGCTCGCCTTAGTCCATAAATGGTTATTTATAGCTTTCATACCTTGGACTCAGCATTCTTTGATGTAGAACCCTCAGATTGTACTATGTACACATCCTTCTCAACTTCCCATTGAGAAAACACAATTTTACATCCATTTGTAAAATCCACTAGTCATGTTGTGCTACTAAAGCAAGCTTGATCTGAATAGACTTGAGTATTGCTACTTGCGAAAAGGATCTCGTTATAATCAATACCTTATCTTGGGCGAGAAGCCCTCGGCAACTAGACGCGCCTTGTATATTTCAACCTTGTCGTCTATTGTAGTTTTTCATGTTTGAACAAACATTTATACCTTGTGGCAATGAGCCCCAAGTGGATCAACCAATGTCCAACATTGCTAACCCTTGTAAAGTTCATTTTGGATCTCATGGCCTGAAGCCACTGCTCACAATCAAATACTACATCACCTCTGAGAATGTAATTGGTCATATGTCACCTTGACTGACCTTTACAACATCGCCATCCTAGATTAGGTACTCTTAGAACCTATTCAGCTTGCGAGTGATTTTCTCAGATCTTCTCAGCGGTATTTGTACAAGTATGTCAGTGTTTCCTTTAGGTTCCTTCGTCTGACTGATTTGTTGTGGACCCTGAATCTTATTAAGTTCCACTTTTTCTCCCACTATGCCCTACTTGCAAGAACTCTTTTTTTAAGACCTAGGCATATTTGACCAATGAACACTTTCTGGTCAAATGTATGGTAGAAATAATATCCCTTAGTCTCTTTGGGATATTATAAATCTACACACCAATGTTCTTCCTAGGTACTACTTGGAGACGTAACCTCTACATCCAATATAAATAGTTCTCCTTAGTTCCAAATTTCTATACATCCAATATAAATAGTTATCCTTAGTTCCAAATTTCTACTCTTTTGTAGTCCCATCAAGAGGGCTATTGGTATCCAATACCCTTGAAGCAGAATTATAAATCAAAAAGTTAGGACTTATTGAATTAATCCAAAAACCTAAAGCATTACCATGCTTCCTCTACCCGACCAATGCAAGACACTTCTTGCATACTCCTTTATATATCTCATATGTAATAGTCTTCCTTTTTGGTATTTGGAAGCTAATATCCTTGTTCTTGTTCTTATATAACATTAAATAGATATCTCTTGATCCTATCATCATGCTGTAATTCTCCTAGAAGACTTGCTGTATCCTTTGGCCTAGAAGAATCTCCCACTAGCATAATGGATTCATTCTCTCTTATTGAGTTTGCAATTAGCTCAATCGAATTGAGTAAACAAAATTCAATGTTAACCTTGTTCATGTGAAGAATCACCTCAAACAGAGAGAAGATTTCGAGTAACGACTATGGGATCAAACTCAAAAGGTATTCTCCTCAATGTAACCGATCATGGGAATATGATCTCCAATAGAGAAACCTCAGTCATTTGTACCTAGAACAAGGACTTTGATATCTAATATCTAACCGTCCACCATCCAATACCATTCAACTCCTTGTGATGTTCATAGATCAATCTTAGGGATTAAATGCTCATGCTGCCTCTGAAGTTCAGAGCTCATGGATCTAAGCATTACACATCTCACTAAAGTGGTACCAACCTTGTACTTCTCATAGGTTGCAATATATTTTCTACTTGCAGCCTCAACAAGGGCAACAAGACAATTCTATGAGATATCATGAATTTGACGAGCAATATTAGTGAAACACTTTTCACAAAATTACGATATCAATCATCTTATGTGATACCGGTCAGGTTGTTGGTATCTCATACCATGCAGTGTTAATGCATTTGCCATTTGATTTAGTGATCTGAAATGTACAAGACAAACAAAGTAAATCTAGCGTCTTGTTAGTTTTAATCTCCAAAAGGTCTGGACTTTGACCTATTGGTCTCCCACTATTTTTCAGTACTCATACCACCCTCATGGTGTGTCCATGAGCCTCTCTAGGTCTCGAGGTGGGGTTATGACCCATTCTCTCTTACACATACCCCCTAAGAAGTAGGGACCAAGCATGCATACCAGAATGGTAGGTCGGCTTAGCTAATTGCATCTCCATACAACTCCTAACTTGTTTAGCCTTTCAATCCGCATAGACCCCTAGGAGGTAGGAACCATCTACCGTTTGAGTATAAGTCAACCATCAATAGTACATATGATTGGTGAGCGTATGTCACATGCCACCCCCTGGGAGGTAGGGTCAAGAGACATGCATCCACACCCCTCCGCACATACCAACTTGAGTAGAAGTCATCAAGTAACCATGAAGTTAGGACCCACTGGGAGGAAGGGTCAAGTCGTTCACCTCATAATTAAATGATCGCCTACCTACTATGATAGAAGGGCTACAATTACACACCAGTGCTGATTAATCGCTTATTGACTTAATATTGACTAGAGGAAATTATTAATGTTATTTAGTTTGGTCTCATCATTTTAACATGCATGCATCATACATGGATAGTGCATAGGCCATACGTATAGATTATCATGCTTTCAATGCGATAATATATCTCTATATATTATATATAATTTATACTACACTACTGGATAGGTTATGGGGCTTTTATCTTTCTTAAGTTTCACTAAGCCACTTAGTGAAACCTAGATAAAGTTCCTAGAATGAATGCAAATGGCAATTGAGGAAATAGTGAAATTTTTCACAATTGGAAACTCTTTCCCAATATGAAAACTGCCTTCGATCCATGCTGGCCCACCATCTTTAGTCTTCATCTTGATCTCCATCTATCTCTACTCCTATACTAGTCCTATCATACTACATTACATTGTTTTCCAAAAGTAGAAACCCCTAGATAGGGGGAAGTTACATAGGAGGGAGATAGAAGAAATTACAACCATAAATAAAGAGAAGGCGAGACACGTATGCCCCATTTCTAAAAATACATTCATTTACGTGAAAGATGCAAATCATACATCCATGCATGACTCTAAGCTCCATAAACACTTATGAAATACAATATTAAAATTGACAATTCATAAAACAAAGCCTCTTTTCGTTTCCTCGCAACTCTCTTGGATTATATTGACATACATATACTTTCTCGTTGCTTTCCCATTGATAATAATCTTAGGAATTAATTGGGCTCAACTTACATCCCCATGATGACTTATTGTGCAAGACCCAATACTCATCCTAAGCCCATTTCGTGATCCAATTAGAGTTCCTAGGCTTAATTTAATTTTCTCCAAGAATATCCAAATGATATTAAGCCCATAGGTTTTTAGGCCCATATTGGGATTTACCAAAACCTAATTAGTTAGGCATCTAATTTTAAATTATGACCCACTATCAAAATTAACTTTAGATTCTCAATCTTATTAATTTTGACTAAGTCAACAAATTAAATTGTCAAGTCAAACATTGGTTAACCTTGGTTAAATCACATAAAATTTGAATTTATTCACCTACCTAGTTAATTAATTTGATTAGGATTTGAATCTTTAAGAAAATTGAATTACAAAATCAACTCCTTAATTTTGACTTTCCAAACTCGTACCAAAATCAAATCTATTACCAAATATGGCAACTAGGACTAGGGTTTGACCATTCTATTGACCTTGACACAGGAAAAAACATCCTAGGCTAATAGAAAATCGTGTCACCACTTTGGAGTAGCGAAACAACCCTCACAAGTGCCAAAAATGAATTTTTCCAGAATCTGCCATAACAAACCTGTGCACTGTCCTGACAGTAATTGCTTCGTTTAACATATTTACACAACTCCAAAAATTCTCAAATTAGACATAGAGATAGCCCTTTAAGTGTAGATGATGTTAGAAAAAAATGGAACTCGATTTGGATTTGTTTTGACTGAGTTATACCTCCTAGATCAGACACTACGCAGTCTGTCTAGAATGCTGACACTACAAAAAATGTACTGTTCATGCCATTTTTCGAATATTAAATCACGAACTAACGAAGCTGTTATAAGCCTAATGTGTTCTATTATCAGTGGGGAATAATATACAAAAATATTGGGCACAAAGAACGAGTTTTAGTATGACAAACAAATAATATAATCTCAATGCGCAGAAAACGAATCCATGTTTTCAATGCATGTTTGGGTGGCTCTGATACCAATTGAAGGTTCTCTTGCATATAAAAGACATATAGCGCAGCGGAAACATGAATAATAAAGCTATAGTTACCGAGAGAACCCAGAATTGGATCTACCAAACATGCACTTTAATCGAAAACATGATAAAACCAAGCAAAATGAATCTGAAAATTTATTACCTCTTGAAGAATACTTCGAATGGTTTGCTTGGATTGGAGAGTGCAATGTAGTAGCCCTCTACGATCTCACACACACCACGTCGACGCGAAGCAAGCTTTTGCACGAGCTTCAATGGTTGGCACGAATCCCTATAAGAGAGAGAGAGGGGCAGCCGACTTTTGCATAGAGAGATAGGCTGAAATTTTTGTTCTGTCACCTAGGGTTTTAGTTTAAGCTGTATTTATAAGGTGCTATAAGTTTTCAATATTTGCACCTTGACCTCAGACCTTATGGGGTTCTTTAAATTTAGCTTATAACTTTTTTCTAATCAACTATAAGTTAATTAGATATCAACCCATAATTAATTGACATTCAATTAATTAGCAATTCAACTTATACAAAAGCCAATTTTCCAAATTGCCCTTGACTCTAAGTCAAACGCTTGACCATCAAACATTCTCTCTTACTTGCATATTCAAATGGTTTCCCTAAACCCATTCTTACCAAATGCAATTCATTATATAATTGCTTCTAGATAGAATATGAGAAGATCTTCGTGCTTGCGTGACTTCTTTATTCTATCCCTCATAGTTCTAACCCTTGAGCTTATGTGCGATCCTGTAGGTTCGAGTGCTAAGCCGGTAGTAGCTGGGATAAGTACCAATTAACCCATCTCTATTAGAACTCCTTCTAACTGCTACTAATCGAGGTTGGCGTCTAACAACACTCCGCGACGACCAGATGGCTCAAATGCTTAATCCAAGCTTTCTTATTGAAGAACCTTTGGTGACTAGTTAGTATACAGTCCATTCCTTCCACTAGATGCCCCGAGCTTGCCTTAGGGTATGGTCAATGTTAGTCAAACCCTAATAAGCTTGCTCATATGTTGTGTTGACTTTTCTTGTATGATCCAATCATACCACCATAGCCTTGAATTTCTGTCAACATCTCTATGAGACGACATAGGGCATACACTATTTTATCTGAGTAGTGGATCCTCGCAGCTACACTCACTAGCTTCATAAGTACTTGATTGTACCCGAATCCCCTTTCAAGCAGGTATTATCTTCCTCCTTTTTGTCCAAGGCCAAAGTACAATGAGTTGCTTACAAGCTACTATGATGTCCTCGAGTCAAAGGATTACTTTGCACAACTATCACCAGAGAACCTTCTCATTGACTTAGGCGGATGAAGCCCCCATGGAGTGTTCTCTACGGATCATGTCCAATGTACATATCTCCATACGCACCCATGCATTAGCCTTGACATCTCATGTCACTTGGTCGATGAGATCCACCTAGATAGAGCTAACTACATGTCAGTCTTGCCGGATTCATCAATGTCCAGTCTTGACGAATCCTACAACCTAAGACAGGTTTTAGGTATGTTTTAGGTATTGATTCTCATCAACCATAAGCTCTTATGGTTCGACCCTATATCGACATATCCAAGGGCTTTATCAGTTATACGTAATATGCAGCTAGACAATATATGAACGTATAAGAGATAAAGGTAAATGTCATATGATACTTTTATTTGGTTAAAACTTTATAACAAAGATTGTTTCGTTACTCAAATATCCTTATCATCCTTCACCGAATGATTGGGTTGCAGGGCATATTCCTAACACCCATTCCGTCCATGCGAGATAGGGGAATAGAACATGGTAGTTGCAATCTACCATGCCTTACAACGTTTTATCCACACCCTATGGATACACTTCAAACTCCGTCCATAAGAGATAGGGTTAAAGAACATGGTAACATTATCATGCCTTACAACATTAATATAACGTTTCACACTTTAGCATTTAACACTTTAACACTTTAACACTTTAACATTTAACACTTAGAACACATTGGTTAGATGACAAAGTAGGTCATCCAACCTCAAGCACATACATTCGTGCATTAACCATATTCCGACCACACTTAATATCTATTCATTTTAGCAACATTACCAACACAAACAATTAAAAAAATACTATTTCGACTCCTAGCAACATTTATGACATCCTATTCATCAACTACTTCAATCAAACCAACTGCATTCAACTAACACTAACTACTACCTAGCAATTAACTAACCTAGCATACATTTAAAACAACACGTAGATAATCCGATAGCCCAACAACACCGGAAAATCAGCTGGCCAATCACCCTTCAACTCCAACCATTCAAGCCATTAAACCATGTTCAACAAGTAAACAACATCTCTAGACTTCGATACCATGTTCTACAATAATCTTCCACTCAATCCTAGGCATTTTAACACTTTATACATTTCATTAATTCAACCAATATCAAAGTATAATTTCATCTAACAACAATTCAATTCCAATGCACTAATTAAACCATCTAACATGTATCATAAATGTATATAAGCATATAAAGCATAAACAAACAATTATATAACCAAAAACTCAACTTTAAAACCAAATTTTAGAAAAAGCCATCACCTTTTTTTGTTTCAAAAAGCGAAAAACGATCGGTAGTCAAGTAGTACAAGGTGAGACGAGTTCAAATATGTAAGCTTGGCCCTTTGATCCTTCTCCTTCCTCCTCAAATAACCAAAATTGCAAGAAAAATAGTATTTACCAAGCCCTTACTATTCTCGGCTGAAATGGGGAGATTTTGAGCAATTTTTGGCAATTTATGGTGTATTTATATTATTGGTGAAGGCAAACAAAGTCAAAGGATGAGTTGTTCTAGTGGAATTTCACTATTTATTTTAAAATGTTATTTTTAAAGTGCCAAAAGTCTACTTTAACCTTCTAATTTGCTTCTAATTTCAATTATACTAAGTCAAGAGTCAACTTATAATGGTAGACTAGTTATTTAAATGTTTAAAAGACTAGTTTCATCAAATTAAAAGAAAAGTCAACAAATGCACTTTAAATGAAATGTTTACCTAATAATTATATGAAAATCATATGAATGCACATATATTTTGTACTAAAATAAATAAACACATAAATTGCACATAATAATTCAAATAACATATAAAACAAAAGAGGGCACGTAGCGATTCAATTAACAAAAGAAAGTCAATTAAATGCAACTAAATGGTCCTTAAATGCACATTTTCACATAATACACTTAAGTGGATCATATAAGTTCACATATTAATTCAACTAATATACTAAACAAGTAAATGCAAGTAAAAGCACAAAACTCTCGGCTCGAGCCTCACAATAAGAAGAACTAATTACATAGGGAATGAGAGCCAAAGAATAAAATGAGAAAAAAGGAAAGAAACTTATATGGTAGTTTTATTTTTAAAAGATGAACAACTGATTTGGTAGTTTGGAATTACAAATTTTAGCTCTTGAGCAAGGATTTAGATAAAAATTGAGTAAATTGAGATGGAATTTGTCATCCTAAGCCACCAAATTAGTTGTTCATCTTTTAAGGACTAAATTATCTCTAAATTTTCTTTCACTTGTTACTGTTATGATTCTTTTACTATCATTCCTTTGTAGTTAATTCTTATTTTGTTTTCTTGTAAGCTTCTTCATAGAGAATTTCTTTTCCATAATTCTTAATCTAAGCTTGTTTTTCGTCTTCAAATTAGAAGTCCAAGTCATGAGTTATTTGTTTGTTCATCCTTATTTTTAGATAGTCTTAACAAACTTAACCATCTAAAATCACAAATTATTTATTTGTGTTGTCTATTTATCAATAATAATTAATTATGTTTAATTTTAAAATTAATTAGTGCTACTGACGGAATACATATTCGTGTACTAAAATTTCAAAAGTAGAGCTCTAAGATATAGGGGCGAAAAATGAAGAATTACAATAAATATATTTGCAAACCACAAAATTGATTTAATACTATTTTATAGTTCTAAATAAGAGAATACTTTTGTAAATACAAATTTTCACAAAATTCATTTACATTGAATTTTACGCCACGAGTGCTTCTAAACACTTTGTAAAGGTAGAAAATCAATTGCTTTGCCTCTACTAACTCAGTCCACAGTTTGATTGCTAGATCTTCTCACCAGTTAAAATCTGATCGAAGGCTGTACTGGGATTAAGTTCCTACACGTCACACAATATTTTTACGGTAGTTTGAAAACTATCTCTACATCCACGGAATAATTTGATGATCAATAATCTTGATTTTTTGTGCAGATAAATTCTAAACCTTCTTTATATAACTTTATGTATGGAAAAACTTCAAAACCGTCGGTAGATAGATATTCTCTCACTCTGTCAATTGTCTGAGACAATAAAGTAGATATTCCATTTATAAGCAACACCAGAAACGCCTTTGTAGATAAATCCATCATTATTTTCTAATTTCTATGATGTTAATTAGGCCTAACCACTAATATTTTAGTATTGTCAATATTGATGACTATTCTCTTCTTAATTTCCCTTGTTTTCTTATCTATTTGTTTAGTGTATGAGAGACTACTTAGATTGACATGTCAAGTGCAAATTTTCAGACCCCTCTTTTTAAATTCACAGAACTTGCCTTCTTTAGACCACCTGATTGACTTCATACTTTGGTTATAACGAAGAACTCTATTTAGTTCTATTTAGCCGGCTTCTATTTTATGTCCTCGTACAATTGATCAGGATACACATGCCTGCTTGTGGCTGGAATTACGTACATGGCTGTATTTAAATCACGAAAAACTCTTTAAAATAATGAAGGAACAGATGTTTATCTCACATGAAAGTGGGTCCTACACCTACACACATACAGATGAATGTCCGTTAAAATTTTTTGAAGAGTTTCCCTTACTTGGCTGTTATTATGATACGCCAGGAGACTACTACAACCTCATAAATCACAATCAATGCCTGCACCTAATTCTTCATTGTGCCTGCTCCTGTTAATTTCAGCATCAATGCAACAGGAAAATGCTACAAGCTAGTAAGAATCCGATGTTGTTTACCTGAGGGGGGTGGACCCCACCCGTGTGGGTTCACCTACATGAGAGGGGTGGACAAAATTGGCATCCCATAGAAAGCACTCTCCCAGTGCAACGTAGCATGATCCTAATTTACTCCTGCAATATGTAAGGGTAAATAGTATATTTTTCTCTGTGTTTTGCTAAAAATATACAGTATTTTTTTATATTTTAAAAATTAGCTGATTACCTTTTTATGTTTGATAAAAGTACATAATAACCCTCTCTGTGTTTTAAAAATTAACTTATTACCCCTATATATTTTATAAAAGTAACTGATTATACCCTTGTATTTTATAAAAGTAGCTGATTGCCCCCCTATATTTTCTAATAAAAACACTAATTTTTAAAAAGCACAGGGGGTAATCAGTTACTTTTATAAAACACACGGGGGTAATCAGCTAATTTTTAAAATATATGGAGATATTATGCATTTTTAGCAAAACACATGAGGGTAATACGCTATTTACCCAATATGTTATTATAAAAGATTGAAAAAGAAACAAATTGAGAAATTTAATGAAAAAGCAGAGACATAAAATTACGCAATTCAGTAAAGTCGTACATAACCAAATCTTGTTAATTTCGTTTGCCTTTCTTTTGAATTTGGGTTTTGTTAAACTATGTAAATCTTGTGTCTCTTCTTCTTTCTTGTTTAATCTTTATTAAATTTCTTTGTTTTGTGCCTTTTATCTATAGCTGGGTTCTGAGATTTAAGGATTGGCAAGATGATCTTTGTGAATTATGACATAGAGAAGTTTGATAATTATGGAAGACAAAGATGAATGCGCAATTATACCGACTTGTGCAGAAGGTGCTAAAGCGCAAGCATTTCTTGTAAGACACCATATCAGGTGGTGGAAAGGATGAATTATTATTATTATTATTTTGGTCAAAAAGAGGATGAAGTCACGGACAAGGTTTTTGGCACAATGGTGTTTCGTTGTCCGGCAACGTGCTGAGGGAATTTGTGGGAAAAGACACCACTTCTCTGTTGCAAAAACTTGAGAGGTTCTGTATGGCAATTCCTGACTAATCGTCTATATTACAAGCAACAGTTATATACTTCCCGAATAAAGGAAGGTAGACCAATTGATACTCATAATAAAGGGAGGGCTTAACCAAAATTTCCTGCCTCCTTTCTCTTGATGGAATACATCAATATCCGAGTTTTAGCTTCGCTTAGTGTCAGTATCAGTAATCAGGGGTCAAATGCCCTTATTTATTAATAAATTTTTTATATGGATTATAAAGGGTAAATAGCTCTCCAGTCCCCTGTAGGTCCCTCTTTCAATTTTCCGTGCTTTCAAAATAAGCTTATAACCCCTTGTGTTATTTAAAATTAAAGCACACATACCCCTTCCATCATTTTTTTGTCATTGTCAACCGGACGTATACAACACGCATGATTTGTGCTATTTTGCGGAAAAAGCAAAGGATTCGTACATGAAATCGGATTTTTTGGGACACAAATGCCCTTCTAGACATTATGAAGAGTAGGCAAGCACATTGATCTTTAAGCAAAGCTTTTCCTTTTCTCTTCCTAGGTAGGTAAGTACATTTTTATTTGTATAATCATTGCATTCTTTGTTAGTTATTCTTTCTTACTTATGCACTATAATAATAGGACATTTTCTGAGAAGTCAAGAACAACGTCTAGCATTAGTAGCAGCAACAGGTCTTGAAAGAATGAAACTCTCGATCTACGATATACAAACAAGCATTTTTATTGTACACGGTAGGCTGACATTCAAGTTGTGGAGACGGGGGATAAATCATCCAAAGGACGTCTATAGTATATGTGTGATGTTTGTGATTACCTGGAAGAACAATGGACAACCTGTGACTCCACTTAGTAGAATGATCGAGGATGATGACGATGTTGGTGAAGTTACATACCTTCGCAGAAAGGGTCACAGTGTTGTGGTGGAGAAAATTGCGAATGCCAATGTGGTGAAGTTCCTGTTTGTAGTTGTTTGTATTGTTGTGTAGACATTAACATGTGAGTTGGTAATTATTTTTTGCTTTTGCTTTTATTTTTTGACCAAAAGAAAACAAAATAAAAAAGCAAAAAATAATTAAAAAAAAGAAGAAGGTGAAGATAGATCAGTCAAGTTGACTGATCTGTCATGTGGTGTGTGTGAGAATGAAAGAAAAAAACGAGAGAGAGAGATAGAAACAGAGAGAGAAAGAAGAAGAAGATAGCAAAAATTTTAGCCTGAGCAATTTTCATCAAATCGACGATCGGAGGGCCATTTGTGGTCCGATCGAGCTGAAATTTTGTGTGCACATTTACAACTCGTGGGTCTTCAATCTGTACGGTCAGATTCCATATTGGAGCTCTCAAATTTCCGTTTTTGCTGTGTGAACAGTAGCAGCATTTTTAGTGATTTCTCTTATATTCTTGGTTTAATCTCTCTTGTGTTGTTTCTTCGTGAATGTATTGTGTATGCCTCTAGTTGTAGCTAGAGAAGACTCTCTTGTACCCATTATTTGTTGATAGTGGAAGTTTTTGGGTGGACTACGGTCCCATAGTTTTTACTCTCCACGTTAAAATCTTGGTGTTGCTCTATTTTTTGGAATTTTCAGATTTGTGCATATTGTTGTTGGCTCTATTTGATACTTTCTAACAGGTTTATACTTGGTGGGAGGGTGTTATTTCTGCTGTGTATTTGTTGTTTGTGCTTTGATTTTGGGTTTCCTCCCAACAAAGTGGCCTCAGAGCTTGGTTATTGAATTGTTGTCTTGTGTAAACAATGGAAGTTAATACAAGTAGAATGATATTTTTGAATGGTTTGAATTATGTCATGTGGAAAAGAAAAATGGAAGAATTGTTGTATGTGAAAGATTATTATCTACAGGTGTTTACTACTGAAAAACCCGCAAATAAAACTGATGAAGAATGAGAGTTATTTCACAAGCAAATGTGTGGTTATATCAGGACATGGGTAGATGATAATGTGATGAACCACATTAGTGAAGAAACACATGCACACACATTATGGAACAAATTTGAAGAATTGTATGCACAAAAGTGTGGGAGCAATAAGTTGTTTTTGATAAAACAATTGATAGGTTTGAGATACTGAGATAAAACCCCTATAACTAATCATGTAAATGAATATCTTGGGATTATAAATCAGTTAGCTGCCACTGGAATTAAATTGGATGATGAACTTAAGGGGTTATTGCTTCTTGGTACTTTACCGGACTCATGGGAGACATTTAGAATGTCATTGTGTAACTCAACCCCAGATGGTAATATCACTTTGAATCTAGCTAAAAGTAGACTTTTAAATGAAGAAGCTAGAAGAAAGTCACAAAATTCCTCTTCAGAGTCAAATGCTTTGGTTACTGAATCTAGGGGGAGGAATAAGCAAAAAGGTTCGGGAAATAGAGGAAGTAGTAGAAGCAAGTCAAGAGGGAAGTACAGTAATGTCAAATGTCATCACTGTGGAAAAATGGGTCATATCAAGAGATTTTGCAGAATATTGCAAAATGAAAATAAAAACAAAGATAATGATCAGAAGAAAGATGATGATAGTGGTAAAGATCGAGTTACTACCACTACACAGGAGTTTTTCATTGTATATGACAGTGATGTTATTAATCTTGCATGTCATGATACATGTTGGATGATTGACACTGGTGCTTCTATTCATGCTACTTCTCGAAAGGACTTTTTTATGTCTTATACAACTAGTGATTTTGGGGTTGTAAAAATGGGTAATGATGGTGTCTCCAAAGTTGTCGGTACAAGAGATGTTTGTTTGGAGACCGAAAATGGCGGCAAGTTAATCCTTAAAGATGTGAAACATGATCCTGACATTCGTTTGAATTTGATCTCTGCAGGTAGACTTGATGATGAAGGTTTTCTCAATACCTTCGGTAATGGTCAATGGAAACTTACAAGGGACTCTATGGTTGTAGTCAGAGGTAAGAAATGCTCAACATTGTATTTGATGAACTCAAAAGTTCCCAGGAGCATTGTTAATGCAGTGGAGAATGAAGATACAACAGAGTTGTGGCACAAGAGATTAGGTCATATGAGTGAGAAGGGAATTTCAGTTTTATCCAAGAAAAAAAATTTATCGGGATTAACAGATCCACATATGAGAAAATGTGATCATTGCTTTGCAGGAAAGCAGAACAGGGTTTCTTTCCAGAGTCATCCACCTTCTAGGAAGGAAAATGTACTTGAGTTGGTACATTTAGATGTATGTGGTCCAATGAAAATTAAAATACTTGGTAGTTCTTTTTACTTTGTGACGTTTATTGATAACCACTCCAGGAAGACTTGAGCTTATACCTTGTAGTTAAAGATGAAACAGGAAAAAAGTTGAAATGCATCCGTACAGATAATGGAGGTGAATATTGTAGTCCATTTGACAGGTATTGCAGAGAGCAAGGTATCAGGCATCAAAAGACACTGCCAAAGACACCACAGTTGAATGGTGTTGCTGAGAAAATGAATAGAACTTTGATTGAAAAAGTAAGATGTTTGCTTTCATATGCAAATCTACCACATTCATTCTGGGGTGAGGCTTTGAATACAGTTGTTCATTTGTTGAATCTCTCACCATGTATTCCATTGAAGCTTGATGTTCCTAATAGAGTTTGGACAGGGAAAGATGTTTCTTATGATCATTTGCTAGTCTTTGGATGCAAGGCGTTTGTACACATTCCAAAGGATGAAAGGTCCAAACTTGATGTGAAGACACGACAATGTATATTTATTGGTTATGGCCTTGATGAATTTGGTTAGAGGTTATATGATCCAGTTGAGAAGAAAATTGTCAGGAGCAGAGATGTTGTATTTGTGGAGGATCAAATAATTCAGGACATTGGCAAAGCAGAGAAAGAGCTACCCCCACAGTCAGATGAATTGGCTGATCTTGATATAGTGCCTTTAACGCCACCAACAACAGAGCAGGTTGAAGATGATGATCAATGTAATTTCCCTGATGATGATCAAGCAGAAAATCCTACACAAGTTGAGGTAGGTGATGATGATAGTCAGCCTGAGACTCCACCAACAGTTCCACTCAGGAGATCCGTTAGAGATAGACAACCTTTCATGAGATACTCTTCTGATGAGTATGTTTTATTGATAGATGGAGATGAACCTAAAAGCTTTGAAGAAGTTATGGATGATAAACATAAAAATGAGTGGATGGAAGCTACGCAAGATGAGATGAAATCTTTGCATGAAAATTACACATTTGAGTTAGTGAAGTTGCCTAAAGGCAAAAGAGCTTTGAAAAACAAATGGGTTTACAGGTTAAAGCAACAAGAAAATACTTCACAACCATGATACAAAGCAAGACTGGTTGTGAAAGGGTTCAGTCAGAGAAAGGGTGTTGACTTTGATGAGATTTTCTCTCCCGTTGTGAAAATGTCATCCATTCGAGTGTTTTGGGTTTGGCTGCTAGTCTTGATCTGGAGATCGAGCAAATGGATGTGAAAACTGCTTTTCTTCACGGTGATTTGGATGAAGAAATTTATATGGAGCAACCGGAGGGGTTCAAAGAAAAAGGAAAAGAAGATTATGTGTGTAAACTGAAGAAAAGTCTTTATGGCTTGAAACAAGCACCTCGACAATGGTATAAGAAGTTTGAATCTGTTATGGGGGAGCGAGGCTACAGGAAAACTTCTTCGGACCATTGTGTCTTTTCTCAAAAATTCTCTGATGATGATTTTTTTATCTTGTTGTTATACGTTGATGATATGTTGATTATTGGCAGGAATTCTTCAATAATTGACAGGTTGAAGAAACAATTGAATAAGTCTTTTACTATGAAAGACTTAGGACCGGCAAAGCAGATTCTTGGCATGAGAATCAATCGAGACAGAAATGACAAAAATGTGTATTTGTCACAGGAGAAGTACATCGAGAAAGTACTTCAAAAGTTTAACATGGATAAAGCTAAAGTGGTTAGTGATGTGACTATATTTGCAGCACTCAAACCTTGGTATTTGTACTATATTTGTATCTTAATTTGAAAATTATTGCAATACTTTGATATTTTCGATGCAATGTAGGATGACACAGAAAAGTAGAAAATCATACCCAAAATGATCCAAATTACAAGTGAAGAAGTCAAGAATGGGGAAACATGAGAAGCGGTTGAAGAATGAAGCTCATAGAGAAGAAATTTGGCTGAAACTAGCACGAAATTGGATTCAGAGCATTGACCCAGATGATCTCAAATAGTGACCCATGTCCGTTTTTGGCAAACCATATCCGTTTTTCGGGTAGAAACAACATTCTGAGCAAAATTGGTCCTGTGGGTGGCGTGATTTTAGCCAAATTCCATCATTTGGAGGGTCAAAATAGTGAAAAATGCCCAAAGATGCTGCGGTCAACGAACCGGTCAAAGTCAAAGACAAACTCAAGTGTTGACCAAGAATTGAAGCCCGTAGAGGAAGAATTTGGCCAAACGGAGTGCAGAAACGGACTTAGAACGCTGAATAAACTTGGAATAGCATTGGTCAACGTTTTGGTCAACGCGTGAATAGTATCGATCAACGCGTGAACAGTAAAACTGCATGCAGAATACGTGAATAGTAATTGGGTGAATAATAGTCTCGTGAATAGTAAATGCGTGAATAGCAGCTAAATTTTCCTATAAATAGACATTACCCCTCTTCATATTTTCTTACAATTTTTGAGAGCTTTGGAATATTTTTCCAATATTTTCAATTTTTGTCAAGTTAATTTTATAGTTCTTATTTAGGATTTTGCCTAAATACTATATACGGAGGAAGTCCTGCCTAGTGGCTCTTATTCAGGGGCATTCTGCCTGAATAACTACTGTACAACGGACATCCTAACGTTCATTTTTGAGTCTTTGCTCAAAAATAGCTTTTATTCGGGGGGAAGCTTTGCCCGAATAGCTATAGAATTTCTGTTTAGACCTGGAGTTCAGAAATACACGTTCGTCAATACGGGGGAGCCTTTCTTGACTCTATTTTATTTGTATAAACTCGTATTTATTATGTCTGAGTAGAATTCTTATCTATAATAGGATATTGTAAATAATGGTATTTTAATATATGGTCTCGGATTCAGATAATTTAGTTTTAATGCAATATATGACTTGTATCAATTAAGTATTGTCTTTCATACATAATACTTTTAAGTAGATGATATGATTACTTTATTTTCGTGTTATATATCCATACTTTAATAGTGAATCAATAGCTTGACAACCTTAAAGATTCCAAGAAATTATAGGTAATGCTTTTAAGTAGACCATAGTTTCAAGATTAGTAAGGAGATGTTGATTACTTATGTTGAAACAGACCTTTTACACCAGGTTGTAAGGACAGATCCATACTATGGCTATATGCTCGTAGATAGAACGACACCTACATCAGAGTTAGTAATCAGAATTTTAATAGACTAAGTTAATTGACTAGGTTAATGCTTCTAGCTTAACCTCTTGTATAGAATTTTAAGAATCCGGATGTCGAGCCTACATTAATTGCCTTATTTACATATCTGATCCCTAGATATTCTTCTGTATTTAGCTATTATTTAGCTTAACTTAGGCAATTTAGTTAGTTATAATTTAGTTTACATTTCTCGCATGTTATTCAAACTCCAATTGCAAACTTGTCACTTAAGCGCTTTAACACTTTCATACTACTTCACTAACTTAACTAACGAGCTTCCCTGTGGTACGATTCTGCACTCATAGCACACTACACTACAAGATCCGTGCACTTGCGGGTTATTAAAACTTGGTTATTTTGCACATATTTATAACACACACCAAGTAGCGATCAAGTTTTTGGCGCCGTTGCCGGGGAAGCACGGCCTAGTTTAGTTTTTGAATTATTTGTGAACTTGTTTTAAGTGTTGTAATGATTGTTTATATTGTTTATATTCGTTTTAAATTGTATAAATTTTATTGCTACTTGTAAAGTATATTAGAAATATGTTGCATATAGTTTCATTTGGTATTAAAGTTTATAAATTTTGTATATTGTCTGTATTATATTTGCACATAAACTATTTTTATTATACTTTGTTAAAATAGATTACACATATACTTAGCTTATTTTCTGTCTTTATTTTAAGTACTCAGTTTATTTTCTATAGTTACTTATTGCAATTAGCTTTAGTTTATTTTGCATGCACGGGCGTCGTTCCTTAAATCCGGAACTCGCCCATTTTGATCTCGAGCCCCAGAAAACTCCGCGAAGGAGAGTCCAAGTCCCGATGGCAGAACAAGAAGGAAATATCCTGCCTCTTCCTATAGCTCAGCCTGTTAATCAACCTGTGAACCAACCGATGACTTTACGTCAACATTTTTCACCCGGTGATTTTGACCCTGAATTTGCCATAGCCCCACCGGCTCTTGGTAATATAAATTTTGAGCTCAAAACAGGGACTATTTCAATGCTTCCTTCCTTCTATGGAAAAACAATAAAAATCCTCACACTCATATCGTGTAATTCATTGAAGCATGCACGACGCTTCACATTCCTAATGTGAGACGTGAAAATATTCACCTGCGTCTGTTTCCCTTTTCATTGAAAGATAAAGCCAAACAGTGCTAAATCATCTAGATGCAGGAGTGATCACTTCTTGGGGATAACTTATTCAGAAATTCTTACATAGATTCTTCCCAATGGCTAAGACTACTACTCTGCGAACAAACATCATGACATTCGCACAGTCAGACTTTGAGCCATTTCATGAATTGTGGGAAAAGTTTAACGATCTTAAGAATCTATGTCCACATAATGGATGTGATCGTCCCGAACTCTTGCATTATTTCTTCAAAGGTCTTACCCCTCATAATAAGATGATAGTTAATGCAATGAGCAATGGAGGTTTTTATAACCTCACAGCGGATGAAGCTTGGAAAAGAATAAAGAATATTGTTGAAGACTCTCTCCAAAACACTGCTGATGACAGAGAGAGTAAGAGTACCCATAATCTCCAAAATAGGGCACTGTTTGAAGTTAACTCTAGCTCCAATTCCCAATTGACTGACAAAGTAGATGCTCTAGCACAACAATTAGAAAAATTCATCTCTCTAGGGTCTTCTTCTTCTTCAGCTCCTCAGATCACGGAAGTTTGTACCGTATGTTCTGCAGTAGATCACTCTACTCTGGACTGTTTAATCGGTTCACAATTTCCTGAATTCATGCAAGAACAAGTCTGCGCCGCCTAAGGATATACAAGGAATTACAATCCGTATTCTAACACGTATAATCCTGGCTGGCGAGACAATCCTGCATTTTCATGGCAACAAGGGAATCATGAGACTCATTTTCCTCAACAACAATATTAGAAACAACAAGAAAATTTTGAGCCTCATTTCCCTCAGCAGCAATATCAAAGGCCTCAAAATTCTAACCCTCCTGGTTTTTACCAAGTCCAAAAAGATCCGTTCCGAACACAACGGAACAACTTTCTCGCTTTTCCTCTTGTGCAGTCATCATCTGATGACAAGTTTGATAAACTCTTACAATTAGTCCAAGTTCAGCAACAGTCCATTGTTAAACTTGAAGGACAAATTGGGCAATTGGCCCAAAATATAAGCAGGAAAGATGAAAGAAAACTCCTGTCTCAAACCGTGGAAAATCCACGAGGACAATGTAGTAATGTCCAAACTGAGACCGCCCACGAATAGGCTAAGGCCGTAACTACCCTTAAGAGTGGGAAAGTGATAGACAAGGAAGTTAGCAAAAAAGATAGGGATGTTCCTGAGGAGACAAATGAACCTACGATCGAGGTTTTAAGCAACGATGTAGATGACTCCTGTAGGAATGAAAATCCATCGGTAGAGCCTTTAGTTGAACCTTCATCCAAAGTACCTTTTCCAACAGCTCGGTCTCATCTGAAGCTGAGTATTGATCCTACATAGCTCAAGGTTTTAGAGCATTTGAAAGATATTAAGATCAATTTGCCTTTAGTCGAGGTAATCCAATAAATCCCTGTCTATGCCAAATTTTTGAAGGATTTGTGTGTGAAAAAGAGACGGACCAACACCATTCCTAAGACAATCCGTCTTACTGAAAAGGTTAGCAGCATCTGCACTAGAGGGTTGCCTCAGAAGTGCAGTGACCCAGGAGCTTTCACCATTCCATGTTTCATTTAGGACCAACGTATAGAAAACGCCTTGCTTGATTTAGGGTCTAGTGTTAACCTTATTCCTCACACAGTTTACTAAAGGCTAGGTCTTGGAGAGTTGACCCCAACAAATGTAACCCTCTAGTTGGCAGGTAGATTTGAGAGGAGACCTCGAGGTATTGTAGAGGATGTCCTAGTCAGAGTAGGAGAATTTTTGTTCCCAGTTGACTTTATTGTGTTAGACATGGACTTAGCTCATGATAACAAGAATATTACTCCCGTTCTACTAGGCATACCATTTCTAGCAACAACTGATGTTGTTATCTATTGTAGAACAGGTATGATTGAACTGACTTTTGGGAACATGAGAACAAAATTGAGGGTTGCTGATGCAGCCAATAAGATGAACAAGAGCACACGCACTTTTGACCCCTGATGAGGAAATAGCAGAGCTTGAACGACTCTTGTATGATTGCGATATTTCATCAGAAATGGTCGCCTCCATGTCGCTTGTGAATGATTCGGGAGAGACTGATCTAATAACAAACCCTCTCTCTACAGCTTCTGATAGTCCAACAATTAAGTCTCCACTAGCTTTGGAACTCAAAACATTGGCCGAGCACCTTAAGTATGCCTACTTAGGCCCTGATGAGACCCTTCCAGTCATCATTGCTTCAGATTTAACCATCGAGCAAGAAGGTAAACTCTTAGAAGTCCTAGGTACTCATAAGAAGGCAATAGGATGGACAATTGCTGATTTAAGAGGAATTGATCCCTCTGTGTGCATGCATAACATTCACCTCGAAGAAGGAGTTACTCCTTCTCGAGAATTTCAAAGGAGACTGAACCCAAAAATGGGTGATGTTGTCCATAAAGAGATAATCAAGTTACTTGATGCTGGTATGATGATAGCCCTTAGGTGAGTCCGGTACAAGTTGTACCAAAGAAATCTGGGATTACTGTGATCTCAAATGATAAAGGCGAGCTCATTCCTACACGCACTACCACTGGGTAGCGTGTATGCGTTGATTACAAAAAGCTCAACTCCAAGAAAATGAAAGACCACTTTCCTTTACCCTTCCTTGATCAAATCCTAGATAGAATAGCTGGACGGGGGTACTATTATTTCTTAGATGGATACTCTAGTTACAATCAAATTCCTATGTTTCCAAGAGATCAGGAGAAGACTACTTTCACTTGTCCTTACGGAACATTCGCTTACCGCCGCATGCCTTTTGGGTTATGTAATGTACCAGCGACATTTCAAAGGTGTAAAGCCCGTAGAGGAAAATTTTGGCCAAACGGAGTGCAGAAACGGACTCAGAACGCTGAATAAACTTGGAATAGCATTGGTCAACTTTTTGGTCAACGCATGAATAGTATCAGTCAACGCGTTAGTAATCGGAATTTTAATAGACTAAGTTAATTGACTAGGCTAATGCTTGTAGCTTAACCTCTTGTATAGAATTTTAAGAATCCGGATGCCGAGCCTACATTAATTGCCTTGTTTACATATCTGATCCCTAGATATTCTTCCGTATTTAGCTATTATTTAGCTTAACTTAGGCAATTTAGTTAGTTATAATTTAGTTTACATTTCTAGCATGTTATTCAAACTCCAATTGCAAACTTGTCACTTAAGCGCTTTAACACTTTCACACTACTTCACTAACTTAACTAACGAGCTTCCCTGTGGTACGATTCCGCACTCATAGCACACTACACTACAAGATCAGTGCACTTGCGGGTTATTAAAACTTGGTTATTTTGCACATATTTATAACACACACCAAGTAGCGATCAGTTAATGCTCCTCTTGCTACTCACTTTAAGTTAAGTGCTCAACAGTGTCTTTCTACAGTTGAAGAAAAGAAAGATATGCAGAATGTTCCATATTTTTCAGCAGTGGGAAGTTTGATGTATGCTATGGTGTGTACACGGCCAGACATAGCACATGCAGTTGGTACGGTGAGTCATTTTCTCTCAAATCCTGGGAGAGAACACTGGAATGCAGTGAAGTGGATTATGAGATATCTTCGAGGCACATCCAAACTGAGACTTTGCTTTGGATGTGAGAAGCCTATGCTTGTGGGTTACACAGATATTGATATGGCTGGAGATGTTGATACTCGTAAGTCTACTTCGGGTTATTTGATTACCTTTGCAAGGGGGGCTGTGGCATGGTAATCGAGATTGCAAAAGTGTGTTGCCCTTTCTATCACTGAAACGGAGTTCATTGCAGCAACTGAAGCATGCAAGGAATTGCTATGGATGAAAAAGTTTCTAGAAGAACTTGGGTTTGAGCAAAATGAATATGTCTTGTATTGCAACAATTAGAGTGCAATACATCTTGGTAAGAATTCTTCATTTCATTCAAGATCGAAACATATTGATGTGAGGTACCATTGGATCAGGGATATTTTGAATTCAAAGCTGTTGAAACTTGAAAAAGTTCACACAGATGATAATGGCTCCGATATGTTGACGAAAGCGTTGCCAAGAGAGAAGCTTGAGATATGTCGTTTGGTTGCCGGATTGATTGACCCACCCACATGAGTTGGTGGGGGAGTTTGTTGTGTAGACCAACCCATGTGGGTTGGTAATTATTTTTTACTTTTGCTTTTGCTTTTTGACGAAAAGAAAACAAAACAAAAAAGAGAAAAACAATAAACAAAAAAAAAAGGTGAAGACAGATCAGTCAAGTTGACTGATCTGTCATGTGGTGTGTGTGAGAGTGAAAGAAAAAAACAAGAGAGAGAGATAGAAATAGAGAGAGAAAGAAGAAGAAGAGAGTAGAAATTTTAGCCTGCGCAATCTTAATCAAACCGACGATCGGAGCGCCATTTGTGGTCAGATCTAGCTGAAATTTTGTGTGCACATTCACAACTCGTGGGTCTTCAATCTGTACGGTCAGATTTTAGATCAGAGCTCTCACATGCTGTTTTTGCTGCGTGAACAGTAGCAGCATTTTTGGTGATTTCTCTCATATTCTTGATTTAATCTCTCTTGTGTTGTTATATTTGCAAGAATATGTTATTCTTCGTGAATGTATTGTGTATGCCTCTAGTTGTAGCTAGAGAAGACTCTTTTGTACTTATTATTTGTTGATAGTGGAAGTTTTTGGGTGGACTACGGTCCCTTGGTTTTTACTCTCCACGTTAGGGAGGTTTTTCACGTTAAAATCTTGGTGTTGCTCTATTTTCTGGAATTTTCAGATTTGTGCATATTGTTGTTGGCTCTATTTGTTGCTTCCTAACAAGTTTATACAAGGTGGGAGGGTATTATTTTCGCTGTGCATTTGTTGTTTGTGCTTTGATTTCGGGTTTCCTCCCAACATGTATTTTGTTGTTAGGCTCCAAATGGCTAAGTGTATGTTGTTGTAGTGAGTTGAAAATGAATGAAATGCTATAAGCTTTGCTCTTGCTTGTACTTGTTTACATTTCTGTCTGTTTTGCCTAAAAGAAGCAAATGGCTACTCATACTTGGAAATTATAAGAAGAAAATAACTAAGGTAAAAGAAGAAACTTTATATATTCATTATATCAACATCACAAAAAACATCATAGTTTACTCTTTTCATTGTTCCCAAGCATCATCTCTACCATAAATATACATCCCAAAACTCAAAACCAACAAAACAGAAAACATCATGGTTTACACTTTTCATCATCAGTACCATAAACATACATCCCAACATTGAAAACCAACAAAACAAAAACAGCGTTGTTCCCAAGCAAACAAAGGAAAAAAAAAATTTCACAAAAACAACATTGTTCCCAACCAAAGAAAAACAACAACATTGTTTATGGCTTCCACAGTCTCTTTCTCTTCCTAATATTTCCCAAAACTTCTGGAATACTTGCCACCTTTGTCCTTCCAGAAGTCCTAGTAACAATTGCATTTTGAGATGCACATCCACCAAGGAAAGCACTAGATCTAAAACTTGAATAAATTCTTCTAGCATTGCCACTAATACTACCACCACTCTGAGATGCATTGCCACCATCATTGAGATCACCCTAAGATGCACTTTCACCAACGTTGACAATACCCTGAGATGTTGTTGATTTCATAGATGCATTGTCAAAGTGTACTTCTGCCTCTACCGCTTTGACCACCCCTGACTACTTCACCATTATCACCAGTAACTTTTATTCCTCTGCCACAATCAACTCCTATTCCTTTCCCCTGATATTCTTGGTCTTGGTGGAATATGAGGGGCTGTGGATTGCATTCCACCATGTCTTGGTTCTTGTAATGTGTCAGAAAACCAAATTAGTAATATTTTTCAAAGTAATTCATTTATAGATGTCAAAGGACTTGAGCTCTAGAGATCGTCTCTCTAGTGTAACAACTTAATTAAGTAATGTAAAATGGCTTAAACTTCCCCTAAATAAATAAAAAATGTCAAAGGACTTACATTTGGAGAATGGGTTTCTTCCATATTAACATTGCTTCTATCACCTAGATTTCCCATTTCTTGCATACATACACATGTCATTAGTATAGAAGATTTATTGAACAAAGAAATGAAAACTATAAGTAAGAAATTACCCTGAACAGTGGTGAGTTAGTATGTGTGCATTTCTACAAGTAGACTTATTCTGCTCAGTTCTTAAACAATTAATGCAAGTAATTGTCAACCTATTTCTGGTTGAAACTCTTGGATTTTATAGCTCTTCAACACTTATCCCTCTTACTTTTGGTGGTCAGCCCGACCTTTTATGCGCAAGAGATGTCTTGAAATGCTCACATTCTGACTGTTCACAATCATTTGGCCCAAGAACAGGTTGAATCATGTGTTGGTAAACATTGAGATACACTTTCTTACTGTATAATGGGTGAATATAATTATTTAAATCTTTTCTAAATTTGTTGATGTAAACAAGCGCATGGCAGCATGGATATCCATATAGCTGAAACATTCCACAACAGTAGTACTTAGTATCCAACTTCACAATATAGTTATGTTAATTATGAATCACCTCATACTCTTCTACACCATACAGTTTGCACACCACCCCTTGTTTTCTTCATTTAATATAATGATTATTTTCACAATATTTTGGCAGATACTAACTTAATATCTTTCCATCCCTTGCCTCTTCACCTTAATCCTTGTCATTAACTTTCCCTTTATCATCTCAAATATTATGATGATTGGTTTATCTCTAGCATCCAAAATGTAGTTGTTGAGTGATTCGCATAAATTGTTTACTATAGTTTCACACTTAGAATTTGATGAAAAATGAGATCTGGTTCATATTTCTGCAGGTATTTTCTTAAGCCATTCAGTTGTTGTTACTCTTTCTCCAACTTTTGGATCAGATTCTTCTATCACCTTCATACAGTTATTAAGTTCAGTCATATTGGCTGTGGTTGCAGCTTTCCATAACTTATCCATCAAAATCAGTGCAGGAATTTTTTTTTTTTAATTTTTGGTACATGTGCCTCCACAATATATATGATGCACATTTGGATATTCATCTCTGAAAACCTCAACTAACCCTTTTTGTCTGTCAAAGACATAAGTCCAACCCTTCTCTTTAGGCTTACCTATTGCATTATGTAACTATCTTGAAAACCATGACCGTGTCTCCCTCATTTCAATTGGTACCACTGCCATTGCAATGAGATTTATATTGTCATTTCCATCCCTCCTTACAACAGTTAACAATTGACCACCATACACAGATGGGAAAATCTCACATTTAGTCCCTATTGTTTGCAAAATATTTTAGTTTAGTCTTTATTGTTTAAAATATCTCAATTTAGTCTTTATTGTTTCCCTAAAAGTTTCAATTTCGTCCATATTATTTAAACTTTCTCAATTTCATCCTTATTGTTTCTCAAAAGTTTTAATTTCGTCTCTATTATTTTTAAAAAAGTTTTAAATTCGTCTCTATTGTTTCTCAAAATTTTTTAATTTAGTCCTTGAATAATAGGGACTAATTTGAAACTTTAAGAAAATAATAGGGATAAAATTGAAACTTTTTAAAAATAATACGGACGAAATTAAAACTTTTTGAGAAACAATAGGGACTAAATTGAGACATTTTAAACAATAGGGACGAAATTAAAACTTTTGGTGAAACAAAAAGGACTAAATTAAGACATTTTGCAAACAATAGGGACTAAATATAAAATTTTTCCTACACAAATTTCTTTTTTTCCCTTTTTGGTCGTCCCCAAGTGTGCTCTTATTGTGACGAAAGGTGAAAGAACTAAATCCTCTACATACAAAAAGACGATGCTCGTAATGTGATGAATATGAATGACAATAGAGCGAATTTGGGGCAGGGACTTCTCCCCATTTCTCGTTTGTCACCAAAAAGTTTTCCTAACACCCATTCATTTCTCGTGTTTTATACCCCTATCCCCTACCTCCGCCTCCTCTCCCAATTCCAGTAAAGAATGGGGATTACCAACGAGTTTTTTTATTGTTCTTTTAAACCATATGATATTAAATTTATTTTGAACTACGTAATTTCAAAATATAAGTTAAAAATTATAATAATGAGTAACATATATAATATGGGACTTAAATGAAGGTCAAATATTAATTATATATTAAGACTTATGCTTCCAGTGAAATAATAAAAATAATATTATAGTAATTGAGTACTCTAAAGCATTTAAATTATGTCTAAAATCTTTGTATATGAAAATTGTATGTGAAAAAATACTTCTTTTTGTTATTGGAATCGCATTGAATAGTACAATTTATTTTGTTACCGCATGTCCATATAATAGTAATTGCAAAATTTTAAAATATCATTTTAATTACAATGTTTGAAACTATTTTGAAGAATAATTAGAAACAACTAACATATTGGGATGAAATTTTCAAAAAATGATTGCAAATGTCAAGTAATAACATGCAGTACCTAAATTAAAAGAACGAATATAAAATCCTTTTGAATAATTTATTTTTTCTTCTTCATTATATAATACTTTGTCTAATATCATTTTATCTATATTTATAAGTTTATAGTTTTAAAATTTCAATGGATATGTAAAACTAAAGATATAAAAAATTATACATGTACGAGCGGCGGAAAATACTTATCTCCGTGCTCTGTTTTGTTTCCACACGATGATTAAAAGTTAATCTCTACTCCTACCTTATTCCCACCACCCAAATCCCTGCCTTGTTTGGAAAGCGAGTGGAGCGGTACTTATAGAACCCACCCCCATTTCCATTCCTAGTGATGAAAGGTGAAATTGTCCAAGTGTCTAACCCGTAGTTTTTTTTTTTTTTTGTTTGGTCATATCTAAGCGGTAGTCAAAACACCTAATTTCTTGCTGGCTTATTTTATTTGTATTCTAAAGTCCATAACAACATGCATCTCTTTTTAAACCTTTAACAAAAGGGTACAGATAGCCAGCCCACTTGTTAAGTCTTCTTTATTTTGGGTCAACGGCCCACTTCTTAAGTTCAGATTGATGCATTCGATGATTCTTGATAATAATTCTCAAGCCCAAAGGCATGAACTAGAATTTTCTGTGACTAATTTCCATTCTTAAAAAAAGATTAAAGGGACAGTTTGCTGAAAATTCACAACCAATGGCATCACCACATAATATTTAGTTTTGAGAACATAGAAACATATAAAATTATATTTCAAATGTCATATCGATATCACTAATCCTAATCAGTTACATGAAGAACAAGATTATTGCAGCTCTTTGTTCGTTTATGAATTATTTCTTAAATAGTACTTTTTTGGATTGTTCTCCTTCTTGGACGAGATGGGGAAATGATTAGTTTGAAGTATATGAAAGTTAAGTCGAGACGCTACCTAGTTGACTGATAGGGGTATGAACCCGAGCCCAAGAGGGCCTCCCGACCTGGATCCAAACAGTCAGACCATTCCCCGATCCCGTTTTGTTTCCCAAATAAGTCTGTCCCATCCGATGGGACATAAAGGCAAATAGTGTCGAGCAGGTGTGAACAGTGCCGAGTAGGGATTAGTATTAAATGCTGCCTGACATTAGAAGTAGTATAAATACCCCCTCCATCTGCCATTATGAGGTAACTCGAACAGATTTATTATTCTCAACTACCGACAGTTCAGCTCAGACATACTAACTTACTCACACACCTGAGGGAAAATACGGGTCTCCATCCCTGTGATTCTTTCTCTTGTTTTGTAGATTAGGCAGTTGAGGTCAAGACATTGAGCTTGAGCGGATATTAACTTTCCACCCTCATCACTGACAATTCAGAAAGATCATATGGCCACCCACACACCATGTTAATTAGACTAGATGGGCAAGCCAATAAAGACAATGGTGTCGAGATCTCTTCTTCTTATGTTGTAAATAAAGTTCACTCATGGAGCCATACACACATTAACACACGCATGCTTTCGTCAACCAGGTAGGACAGTCGATCTCAAAGCTAGTCTACAAATTCAAGGTAAAAAAGTGATGAAGTTCTGCAAGTTTTTTTACTTAGGCTTAGGTAGCAGACGGCTATCATAAATGCATTGAATTTTTTATATGAATTTGCAACAATATGATATTATTGTTGGGGCATCTTTACTTGTGACACGATGTATTGTATGAGTACATCAATACATAAGAGGCGGTCTTCAACTGAAGTAAATTACGTCTTTAGATTTATATAGCTAAAATTATTTAATAGAATAAAGCTTGATTTGATTTGGTTAGTTGGTGAGGAGATTGAATAACAAACTTACGAGACTTGAACCTTTGTTTTTGTTCGAAGACTTGAATCTTATTCCAAGATAAGAATTAGAAATATATCTCTACAATAGAGAATTATATTAAAATATTGTGATCTTTCTTTAAATATTGATAAGAATGGATTTTGTCACTTATGGAGGATAAAATATGTGTATACATTATTAAATTAAATTAGATTTTGTAGTGGTCAAAGTCTGTTTTGACTTAGACCCCATTTGTTAGATAACTAATTAGCGTTATGAAAATAAACCCTAAAGGCATACATTTCTTGCATCTAATTCCCACTATTCTATAATTGTATCCCCACTATGAATCCTCTTTATTTTCTCCACATCTATCAACTCTAGTCATCTTACCTATACTGCCATCACCACCATCATCAATTACTTATCCCAATGCTCTAACTATGCCGATATGTTATATTTATATTTTGTTATGTTTTACAGTATTTATATCTTAATTTTATTCAATTACCAATTTGAACGTTAAAACATCTTTAGAATAGCCCATCATTGTCCCAAGGCACTTGACTAGCTTTTTCTTCTAGATAGTGCAGATTAATAGTTCGCAGCTAGTAAGAGATCGTGGAACGACAAGAAGGCATGTAACTTACAAGTTGAGTTAGAACATATGGCATATTGGGCTACCAAGAGTCAACTTTAATTTGCATAATACGGGCTTATCATAGATCGTAAAACCTTTGAGCCTCACCAGAAAGTTTATGACTTTTCAATCCTAAACTGTGTCTTTTTCCCCATAAGCTGAGATCCAGATGAGATAGTACTTCTCTATTGTGTCCCTTTGGTGTTATCCAAATCAAGGACCATAAAGACAGAAGAAATGTGTTGGTAGAAGGCCAAAGGCTAAAGCTTGTAATTGGAACGAAGTTGCTCAATGGAGAGGTTGAGTCACTGGATTTTGTAGATCCCAGCTATCATGATTAAGCATACAAGTCGTCTAGTTAAATATATTAAATGTAACGCTTCTAGGAGGAAACCAGGATAATTTATTTTAGTCTACTTTAATAACTCCTTAGTGTGCTTTAGTTTCCTTTCTTCTTAAAAATTTGAAAAAAAAAACACAATAATAAATTGGATAAAGATATTGCATAGTGTCCTTTGATTCCTTTGGAAATAATAGACATTCATTGTCTATTGGCATTGTCCTATCAGGTTGTTTTCTCTAATTTACCTTTACTCTTGTCTTAATCTTATTAATATGTCTTGCAATGGGGACATTGCAAGATTTAGATTTGGGGATGAGGTAAAGAAGAAGAAACAACTAAAGTATTGAAATGTAGAATAGTTTTTTCATTATTGTGCTTTATTCGAGGTATAATGAGGCGGTATGATGCATAGTTGACACCCGGTGGAGAACGAGAGCAGATGAACTGATGATCATTCCTTTTGGGATGTGCAAGTTTCTTTTCTAGCTATGAATTCTCTAGTAACTACTTTAGTAATAGTTTTATTTTATAAGTGGCATAAGGGTGTGTCATGGAGGTAGAAGAGTTGGTTACCTAATCCTGAAGCCTCTTTCTTGGTAGAAAGGATAAGGCACTTTCTCTTCTACTAACAGTTAAATTTAGTAAGCAGTTTGCTTGATTTATTCTGTTGTGTTAAATGTTTACTTGCATAGTAGGTGCAATGTATTCCCCCACAAAAAAATGAGAAAAATAATAAAATGTATATACAAGAAAAAAAAAAACAACAACAAAAGAGTGAATAAGTTGTCGAGGTGACTCGTGTAAGACCGTCTCCAACAGCCTTTCTGTGAAGAACTCCCTAAAATTGGGAGTCCCTTTTCTGCAGCAAGCACTCCTTAGATGTAGAGAGCCAAAACTTGGCTCTCTATATCATCAAAACCCTAAAGATAATATCATATCAAAAAAAGAATACCCAATCCAAAACCCAAAAAAGAAAAAACACACGCACACACAAAAAAAGAAAAAAGCCAAATTTGAAGGTAAAATTAATGATTTTTTTTCTAACAATTTTTTCATCTTCTTCTTTGTGGTGGTGCTTGCGAGTAGGGGGTGGTGGTTGCCATGGTGAAGATATGGTGCCGTGATGATGGTGGTAACGGTGATGGTGTTTGATTTGTGGTGACAGTGTTTGGTTTGAGAGAAGGGGAAAGGGGGTAGGGAGAAAAAGTGACAGAATAGTGAATAGAAGAGAAAACGATTGATTAATGTGTGTGGGGAAAGGTTTGTTGAGAACTTTTATTTTTCAAAATTACATTTTCAATCTAATATTTCTTTTATTTATACTATGTCATTTTTTACTTTGTATTTTTTAATATGTGATTTCTTTCTTAATATTCTATTTTTAATTATTAATTGTATTTACCAAAAAAAAATTTCACGGACAAGACAATACATAACAAGAAAATGACAATAAATGGTGATGGTATATAAAGTTTTTTCTTCAATCAAAAAATCTACCATATACAAGACAATACATAAAAGAAAATGACAACAAAAAGTGACCGATAAAACATAAAGCTACTATTGAAAATACAAGATATAAATGAACGATTGATGTAATATGAAGTTATTAAAATATTTTTTTAATGAAAATGAAAAAATAAATATATGGACAATGGAAATAAAAAAGCATTTATTATAAACTACAATAGAAAATAATTATTAATAATTAAAATAGTATATCATAATTAAAAATAAATAACGTAAGTAAAAAAATTAAAATGGTGTGTTTGATCTAAAATAGAGATATATTGGGGTAAAAAGAAATAGAGAGTTCATAAAATAGAGAAGCTGTTGGAGTAAAGCTGAAATAGGGAGTCCCTGAAATAAGGAGAGATTAAAAGTAGAGAGGCTGTTGGAGTAAAATTGAAATAAAGAACCCCTAAAAATAAAGAGATAAGTTTAAACTCTCTGAAATAGAGAAAAAAAAATAGGGAGACTGTTGGAGTTAGTCTAAGTAGATATGAGGGGTGCTATTTACTTGATGCCCTAAACCTGAGTAATTGGGAATCATTGTTGGAACCCTCAATACATGGATCCCAAGACTACTGCCCTAAGCTTTAAGTGTTTTGCAATCATTGACTGAAAACTTGCAACATGAGGAACCTTATAGCCCGCTGATAAAAAAATAAAAAAATAAAAATTGGTAGAAATTGTGTGAATCAAGTTTGGGGAACATTACTTGTACCTTTGAAAAACAATCGAGATTTAACATGGTTAGAATTACTCTGAGTCTATCAAAGTTTTACCGGTCTCCTATATTTGTGATATATCATGAGGTACTTAAATTGGCCCGTAGAGTGGGAGATAGTGGATGGTGTGCAAAAGATAGATAATTGACAAGTATACTAGTTATTTTTTTTATTTTCTTGCTCGGTAAGTGATCCATTTTATTCCACTCCAAAAATATGTGTACATCAAAATGAGGAAATAACAAGGCTATAGAGCAAAGTGTCATAAAGAACATGTGTACATCGAAACATGTGTACTAATTGTTTGCCTTATTCGAAAAAAAGTCTCATTATTAGTTTGGTATAATCCTGTTCCGGTGCCTCTTGTCAAACAGCTTTGAATTTTCTGGAATGGATAAAATACAGACAGAGAAGAGTGATGAGTCCCTAATTTTCCCTCTAGATCCATCTTTTGCTTGTACAATTCGATTAAATTAGTGCCAAATTAAAGCATGCTGTTTTATTTTTATGCAAGGTGGTCATAGCGCAAATCGCACAATTTTGATGACAAACAAAGTGCGAAATGAAGTAGGGATCAACAAAGGGTCGCGTACGATGGATCAGACTACTTCCCAATCAATCGGGACACATGAATGCACAAGATGCTGAAATAAGGGACCCTGATTAATCAGAGGAGCTTCCCAATAGATCGGGCTGCATAAGAAAAAAATCAAGAATCTCAGACACATTACTCGATCGATCGGGTCCCTTGGTTGATCGATCGGACAAAGAACTGAAATTGAAGAACCAATGGCCCGATCAATCGTGCACTGCTGCTGCCACACTTTAATTAGTCGAACCTGCGTTTGACCCAATTTTGAGCTTATATAAAGCCCTTGCACAACCTAAGAATGAACTTTTGCCCAATTTTGAAGCCCTAGGACATCAAGAAGCCATTGAACAATGCATCCATAGCAAGAACAACTCGAGATCAAGCAAGAGTGGATTCAAAAGCGGATTCAAGAGCTTCAATCATCACTTTTCTCATCTCTCATCCATGAGAACTCTTGAACATCTTCTCTTTACTTTATTTATTGTTTTCTTTGATATGTATTCAAACTAAACACCCATGACTTGGGGTGGTAACTAGCTATTTACTCTATTTTATGTTCGGATTTGGGTTTTAATTTAATAATTCATACTTGAATTATATGTTTGGATTTTCTTGGTTTATCATCTACATACTTGTAGTTGTAATTTCGTATTTCAAGAGGTCTAATTAATTTTGCCATTGAATCTTGTAGGTTCTTGGGCTGTGAATTAGGAATAAAATCATTTAACTAATAGTTGCCTTTAATTGAGATAGATAATCTACCGTGATAATTTATGCCTATTGAGTCAATTAGAAGATTGGGTCAAATTGGGTTAGTTAATTTAGGTCAAGTAAATGATAATCTATGTCTTAGTGATAGGTTATGCTTCAATACCCCTAATTGCCTTAACCCATATGATTAAAGCTTGTAGCCTAATCCACTTGAGCTTAATTGGTTAAACTCGAATCCATGATCATAAAGGATAATAATTTTGGCAAACTACCATTCCAAGTCAGCTTTCCCCATTCATACATCTCAAAGATTCGAGTTGTGCAAGGTTAAAAGTTTGTCATTAGTCAATTTTACTTTTCTTGTTAATTTATTACAATCCAACTTTCAAACACTTCCATTTATTTTCCCTTTTTACTAATTCTTGGCGATATTCCCAATTCCCCGTGGACGACCCTCGAGTAGCCATTCATGTGGTCAAAGAGGAATTTTAACTTTACTATTATTGCATCATTTTTATACTTATTATTGATCGTACAACGACGCGATCAAAGAGGTAGAATCACTTGAATAGTTTTGAATCCATTTGAGCATTTATTTGATAGAGTGCATAAATTAAACTTGCTAACTATTTTCTAGAGGGTAAGAAAATAGAGGTTGTTTGAGCAACCTTCTTTACAAACTCAAGAAACCTTTTCCACTTGCCAGGGCAACTTCCTAACAAGCTCGAGCAGGTTGTGCAATTTTTTGAACGGTCGATTTTCTCAGATTTCTTAAACAATAAATACAATTTAACTCATTTCATGGGCTTTTGGCTCTATACTCAACTCTGTATACCAAGAAAAGCTTGAATGCTCCAATAGAAGAGGCAACATACGAGTTTGAAGCAAGATGACGCTAAGATAAAGATAAAAAACAACAAGTTTGTCTGAATCCACAACTAATTCATGAGCTATTCTTATTTTTCAGGTATTCATCATACTAAATCCTTAATTTATGGTTGTAGTGAGTTCAATTTATTTAACCTATGTTTTGAATTTGGGGTTTGATTCCATAAACTCGTCTTTAAATTTCATGCAATTGATTTCTTAGTTGATCATCTATAATCTGTGGGCCGTAAAATTTTGGTGAAAGTCAAAATAAGACAAAAAGGGAAAAAGGTAATGACGATATATGATGATGTTGTTGACAAAAGTAGAAGACAATTACTTTTGTCAACAAAAGTGATGGAAAAGAAGAAACATTTTACTACTGCAGAATTAATTTGTTAGCCAAAGAAAATTGTAAAGTGGTTGGTACACTGCACAAGAAAGAAATCAACGTATGTAAATATGAGGTAAAAAATAACAACGCATGCATTTTGCAGTTAGCTGCACACTGCACGAGGAAAGACTTTTGCTGCAATGCTTTGAATTCTGGTACAGAATAAGCCTATAAATATAAGCCCATTCCTCACCATTTGTACATTAGTAAGCATCCGGATTAGCCAAAGAGAAAAAAATAAAATTTTCTCCTGAGTGTGTTTTGTTCCTTAATTGTTGTCTTATAGTGAGTGAGAGTTAATTACTTCTATTATTTGAGAGAGATGTCATAGTATTCTCCTTATAATAGATAGAATGTGTTGTAAAATACTCTTACATCATAGTGAAATTCTCATTTACTTGCTCGTGGTTTTTTTCTCAATTTGTTTGGGGGTTTCCACGTAAATCTTGTGTCTTCACTATTTCTTGTTCTCATTCATATTTTAGCTGCGTGATACTGCTAATCCCCAACCACTCCATTGCACTGATACCCAACAGTGGTATTAAAGCCACCGGTTATAGGGTTATTGGTATACATACGGGGTACTATTTACAATTACTATTCACACATATGGTATAGTACTATTCATGCATATAGTATAGTGTTGTTCACATATACAGTCAAGATATTATTCAAGTGTACGGTTGAGGTACTATTCACGCAAATAGTACTATTCATAGTCAAATAATAGAAGGCAGTTCAAGTAGAAAAACAGACCGTCAATAACACTATGGGGGCAAAGTTTGAAATTAAGAAGTTCAACGGGAGCAATTTCTCCATTTGAAAATTGAAGATGAAAATAATCTTGAGAAAGGAGATTTGTTTGGCAGCAATTGGAGACAAACCAGCAGAGTTGACATACGAAAAATGGAAAGAGATTGATGACAACACTATGGCTAATTTGCACCTGGCATTGGCAGATTTAGTATTGTCAAGCGTTAAGGAAAAAAAGTCAACAAAAGAAATTTGGGATGGGCTGACCAAACTGTACGAGGTCAAGTCACTTCACAACAAAATTTTTTTGAAGAGGAGACTCTATGCCCTTCGGATGAGTGAATCCACATTGGTGACATATCACATCAATACTTTAAACACGCTATTTTCTCAACTAACTGCAATAGGGCATAAAACAGCGGAGTTTGAACGTGTAAAGATTCTACTTCAAAGTCTACCTAATTCATATGATCAACTCATCATTAATTACACCAATAATATTCTTTGCAGTCTTTGATGATGTTGCAGCTGTTGTTCTAGAAGATGAATCTAGGCGCAAAAGTAGAGAAAACAGGATCAAAAGTTCACAATAAGCAGAGGCATTATCAATGCCTAGAGGAAGATCAATGGAACGTGGCTCGAGCGGAAGCAATAATCATAGTAGATTAAAGTCCAGGAGTAGAAATAATATCAAATGTTACAACTGTGGCAAGAAATGACACGTCAAAAAGGATTGTTGGAGCAATAAAAAGAATCCTGAGATGACAAATTCTCACAGATGTGTTGCGACTGTACCCGATGATAGGGATATTTTATATAGCGAAACAACAACTGTATCAGATGGCAGAAAGAAGCTCACTGATGTTTAGATAATCGATTCAGAAACAACATGGTATATGACCTTTCGTTGATAATTGTTTCACACATATGAACCTACCTATATAGGATCTATGTACATGGGTATGATTATGTGTGACACCCCGACCCGTGCATATAATTATTTTATTGATGTGCATATATTTATGTGTCTACTTTAATTATTTACGTATATTCGTTTGTATAAAATATCATATTTTTGAGTTCCGTGCATCTATTTTGTTTACCTTGTATTTATGTGCATTTACGAACATTTAGGTGATTTAGGAATTGTAGTAAATAAATAAATGTTTTGATAAACAATAGAGTTACTAAATTAGTTAGAATTAAACTAGAATGACAAACTAGTTAATAGCATTTAGTTGAAGGGTATGTTGGTCATTTGGGCCATAATTTACACCTACTAATATACTACAACACACACAAGCACACAAAACACACACAAAAATCAGATTCTACACATACACACACGATTAAAACACACCAACACACACACACAAATCAAACACACACACATATACCAAACACGTCTAAACACACACATAAGAAAGAAGAAGGAGAAAGGAAGAAGAAAGGAGGAAAAGAGAAGTTTAAGCCTTGCTCTAGCCAAAAATAGGTGAGGAATCATCTTTGCTTGTATATTTGTGAGCTATGTTGTAGATAAAGGTTCAAAAGAGCAAGAAATGCATGGATGGTGAGTAAATATGTGCGTATAATGTTGTGGTAACTCTTTAAAGTAGTGGTAGTACTTGTTAGCATGCTATCTTAGTTGTTTATTATGTCTTCCTATTATGAATCACATTGAAGCTCTAATGTTTGATAAAAGGTCTAAGATAAGTGTTAACTTAGTTGTTTAACAAGAAAATAATTGAACTTAGCTCTATAACAAGAAAAAATGATAAGTAAGCAAAACTCGGATTTGGTTAGCACACTGCCTGTCACTTTTGGAACCATTTTGACATAGCAAACATGCTCAAAAATTAATGAAATTTCCACAGCAGCTAGATTAGGAAGTTTTGAACAAATGTTGATTTCTAGAGCTAAAGCTAATTCTAACATTTTGACCCTCCGATTTTAGCATTTCAGAAATGTGTTTGAAAATCGCTGGTGCAGGAGCAGTTTACGCAGTAGCACGAAAAAGGACGTAACTTGTGGAATTTAGTTCGGAATTGAGTTCCGCTTGAGGCTAAAGTCATATACACTAAAAGAGCTACGTTTATATATAAAAATACGAAACTTTAGAGATCATTATCATGGGTAACCGAACTGATTAAGTTAGGGTTCTGTTAGAGGAATGGAAAAAGTATATGCTTTTGTGAAGTTCTACCTTGATTTGTTTGGAGTATGAGGTTATTTGAATTAATTGATGGTTATGAGATGTCTATAGAGTTATATTATGTGTTAAATAAATGAGTTGATTAGTATTTGTGAGATTTAATTGCCACGAGCTTATAGTGTCTTATAAGAACCTTGTTTGAATTGATATGTGAGCATCTCCGTGGTTAATTGAGTTGATTCATTGAATTAGATTAAACTCTAAATGTTGCAGTAGGTGTTGTGCCATAATTGAATAGGATTGTAATAAATTGTGGAGTTAGCTTAAGTAGATAAAAGTTAATGTTTGTTGTAGTTAAAGTAATTGAAGTATTTTGCATGCTAATGAACATTGAATCAAGTCTAGTTATTTTCAAGCTTGTCTTTTAGTCTATGTGTAAAACTAGTTAGTTATTTGCATGTCGAGTTTAAATGGATTAAAGTTATATGTTGGATATGCTTCGAATTGTGCCAAAAGACAAAGGGAATAAGTGTCAAAATTAAGCCTAATGTTGAAAATATCTTGGAATGCTACTTTTCAAGTTGTTCTAATGATTATTGGGTTGCTTGTATGTGACTTTGCATGATTATCAAATGTTACGTTGTTACTTGTTATAAAGTGTATAGTTGTGTTGTGTTGAACTAAATTACAAATCATGAGTGAATTGTTAGTTTTTAGCACGGGGGAAAAGATTGGGAGAATTCGTGGCTTCTAGAGGTAAGGGAGTCTTCATCTCTTCTGTGCATCTTAACTTAATTTATTGTTTCTAGATTGTATTCATTAGTAATTGATAAAGTTTATATGTGTTATTTACTTGTTATCTTGTGTCTTTTCGTGTTATCTGTGAGTAACTGTGAGGACGGCCTACTTTGTCGTTCCTTTTATGTGATATTTGATATACTTGACTCTCGTGATCTTGACCCGGGATTGTGCAACCTTTTTGGACATGGTAACGTCGAGAAATACTGGCAGCATTGGGCTTGCCGTGCTCCCTCGACTACTGTGGTGCCTATTCCCTTTCTCTCGTTGAGTATACTCCACTACCCCAGAGGCGTGGTTCACCTGCTAGGTATATGGACCTACCTCAGGAGAAAGGGTTGTAAGATTGGGGTACATCCGGAGTACCCTATTATGGAGGAATAAGGGTTTGCCGGCACTTGCTTGAAGATCTTGGATCGTGGCTCGTGATTGAAGACAAGTGGAACCATATCCTTTTTATATGTGGTTAGTTACTTGTTTAACTAGTTGTGTTATTTGGTGTTAAATATGTTGTTATTTTGTTGCATCTCATGATTGCACGCTCCGACTTACTGCATCCCCTCCCTCACTGAGTATACATGTTGTATACTCACCCTCGTTTCTAACACCTTTTAGGATCAGTGCTATCAGCTGGAGATTGGATTGCTTCCTGTGTGGCCTACCTGCTCTATCAGTGTGTAGAACAAGGAAAAATGTGTACATGATATGCTTGTATACTATTTGAGACCCTATGGTCATGTATGTATTCGTGTTATCCTAAGAAATGTAATATTAAAGTTTTAGTTTCGAGTAATGGTTAGGTGTTAGTGGGTTGTAATAACTTATATTATTTTACTTTATTGTCTAGTTGACTTGCATGCTTGTAGGGATGAAATGGGTTGAAGTTGTGAATTATAGTCTTGTGGTTGTATGTTGAAGTGTGCAGGTTTCTAGATAGTCCTATATATAGGGGAAACTCCATCCGTTTTTCTCTAAATTTCGTGCACGGGGTTTGGAATTGGGTTGAAAATAGTTTGATTAATAGAAGTCCCGGTTCCGTGAGGGATCGGGGCGTTACATCTTGCCTTGGAGATTGCTGGTATCGGTATTGTCAAGATAAAAATGTATGATGACACAATTCGTACAATTCAAGGGGTATGACACGTGAAGGACTTGAAGCAGAACTTATTGTCCATTGGACAATTGGATGAGCTTGGCTGCAAGACCCATATCGAGGATGGGATCATGAAGGTTGTCAAAGGAGCGCTTGTGGTGATCAAAGAAGAAAAGATCACTGTAAATTTATACATGTTTTTAGGAGATATGTTATAGGAGGCAGATGTATCAGTTGCATCAGTCAGTCAACAAGAATCAACAATAATATGGCATCGCAGATTGAGCCATATGACGGAAAGAGGCTTGAATATTCTCGCTGAATGTAATCTCCTACCTGGGCTCAAGACGATAAACTTACTAATATAGCTATAAATGCAGCACTCAAACCACTGTGTTTTTACTACATTTACATCTTAATTTGAGGAATAAATACAACACTTAATGCATTTTTGCTGCAATGTAGGATGATCTTGAAAAATGAAGAAACCAAACTCAATACGAATCAAGTGCAAGTCAAAGATTTGTGCAAACAGTGAAGATTTGAAAATCAGTGGTTAAATGGAGCCCGTAGAGAAAGAATTTGGTCAACCAAGTGCAAAAATGGACTCAGAATGTCAAGAAAGCATGAAAATTTCTTTGGTCTACATTTCAGTCAAAGTCAAAATTGATAACAGAAGGGTTCTCGAGCACGCCACCCACGGCTCTCGAGCACATCACGAGCACCGCCTAAGCCCTCTAATTGGACAGTCCAAATCGCCCAAACTACAACATCTTATTGGACCACCAGAAGCGCGCTCGAGCGCGCCTATGATTTTTCAGTCTATAAATACCCCATTTCCCAGCTCATTTTTTATATGGAATTCAGGGTCCATAACGATTTCTGGACCAAATTTTCTCTATTTTCCATTTTAGATTAGTTTAGACTTATGTTTTCGTAAATAGTTTAGTAGTTGGGTAGAATACGGATGAGGTAATGCCCGAATTACCGAGTGGATAAAAAGGAAGAAATCTCGTAGTTGTGCTCATGAATCTGACCTCGGATTTGACATTGCCAACATACGACTTTCATTTATGGGGGAACATCTCTTTAATCTCTTTTATATTTGAATGTTGTAATTATTGTTGTTATGCTCTTGTAATTTGTATTTATGATTATGCATTAATGGTCTTTTGATTTACCGGTCTCAGATCTGGACTGATTTAACTCGATGTTATATATGGCTTGATGTTATTTCAGACTACTTATCATTTCATTATACTTGTTATTAATGTGGTGATTAGTATGTCTATATGTCATATATTCATACGTTAAATTTGAAAGACTGGTTGTACCGTACCTACCATGAAATTATAGGTTGTACCATGATTTCTACTTTTGAGTTTATTAATTGTCATTTTAAGTTGTTAACCTGGTCACTTATGATTATGTGGACAAATCTATACTCTGACTATATAAAGCACACGGGGATAGAATTGCACCTATAATTGAAGTTAAACCGGTAACTAACTAGACTTAGGTAATTAATCGGATTAAGAGTTTGTAACCTAATCCAAACATCAAACTAGAGAATCCTATTTTCGAGTCTAGATCATTTGCCTTAGTATTAATCCGAGCTTTAAGACTATCGTCCCGTATTTACAATCCCAACTCTAGACTAGTTACCTTTCTTTTATTTTATCAATCATCCAATCCATCATTTACTTTCCAACACTCACTTAAATATTTTCATACACACTTCTTCACGAACTAACTTAGGAGCCTCCCTGTGGATTCGACCACGCACTCAAGCACACTACACTACACTGATCCGTGTACTTGTAGGTTTTAAAACTTGGTTGAATTTTGCACACATTTTATATATCGACCGAGTAGCGATCACTTACCTTTCTGTGAGCAATGTGTTACCAGTAAGCAGCATTGATTGGAATTTAAGAGATCTACTGCCAGAAGCAAACATATTCCAGACTTGATCCATTCATATGTTTAGGAATCACTGGTTTTGTCCATAGGAGGTGCAAAATATTTTGTGTCATTTATTGATGATTACTCAAGGAGACTATGAGTGTATTCAATCAAGAACAAGCACTACAAAAAGCTTAGCATTGGCGGCACAAATTAGGCAGCGCTTCAACAAGCATTAATAAAAATATTAATAGATGAGGTCTTTTGCGGCGCTTTTGGTAAAGCGCGGTTTATACTTCTAAAACAACGGCACTTTGGACAAACCACTATCAATTTACGAGTAGTATTTAGCGGGAAAAAATCCCGCCACTATGGCTGGGATAATGATGGTGCTTTAGACCAAGCGCCGGCATAGCCTAAGACCAATAGCGGTATTTCCTTAAAGCACCGCAATATGGTATTAGAAAAAGTAGCATTTTTCCATAAGTTCCATGATAGGTCTTTCAATACTAGCACTTTTGTAGAAGCACCGGGTTTTATTGATATAAAGCGGCATTTTTTGTGAAACGCCGACGTAGGTTTTATATATATATAACCCTCCCAAATTGCAACAACTCGTAGAAAACACTATCCCCACCAATCATTTTCATCCTCTGCCTCTTCTAGGTTCATTTCAACTCTTTTTTACTTGTATGTATATATATATATACATACATATACATGTGTATGTATATATACACATATGCACATGTGTATATGCCCTCCTAAGAACTAGATAATATATGATTGTTATCATCATTATGTATATTTATTACACATATTTATGAATTTTAATTTGGTAATAGTCCTTCATACATTTAAATAACATGTCATCATCTATGAATGTCATTGTCACTTTGTTTTCTCAAATAATTAGTTGTTTTATCCAATTATTGAAAATGAAAATAAAAGGGTATTTATTGACATTTATTTATTTTTTTTTCATCTTACAATAGCACAATCCATTGATGGATAAAAGTTGGATTACGAAGCCAAGATATAGCATTGAATATATTAATGGAGTAGATAGCTTTCTTGATTTTGCATTTACTCATAATTCAAGGACAAAGATCTTGTGCCCTCGTATTCGGTGCGTCAATTGTTTATTCCAATCTCGGCACATAGTGAAAAAACATTTAGTATGTCATAGAATGATCAGTGGGTATACCAAATGGATTTATCATGGAGAAAATGTTAGAAATAGAGATGCACCACCTCTTGTTGATATGGAACCATCAATCAACAGTTCACTTGAAAATCATAATAATATGAATGATTTAGTGAGGGATGCTTTCGGAATTCATGATAGATCAGATTTCGTAAATAAAAGTTTAGAGGGTAAAGAAATAAATGAAGATGATGATGAGGATGAGGATGATGTTGATATTGATATTGAGGTTGAGCAACACAATCAATCTGAAAATGTACCTAATGAAGAAGCTTCAAAATTTTATAAATTTCTTGAGGAATGCAACCAAGATTTCTATCCTGGTTCCAAATCAACAATATTGTCATTCACAGTCACGCTAATGCACTTAAAATGCGATAACAGATGGACTAAGAAGTCAGTTGATAGACTTCTTGAATTCTTGAAAAACCATTTTCCACAATTGAGAATGCTTAAATCTTGTTATGAAGCGAAGAAGATGACAAATGCATTAGGCCTAAAGTATGAAAAGATTCATGTATACCCGAATAATTGTATGTTGTATAGGCGTGTTAGAGCATCACAACAATCTTGTTGTGTTTGTAATGTATCTCGATGGCAAGAAGACAATGAGGATAGTGGAAGATGTATGAAAAAAAAGACAGTTACTAAAATTATGAGATATTTTCTTTTGGTACCAAGGCTTCAAAGGTTGTACATGTCTTCGAAAACATCTTTTTCAATGAGGTGGCATGACGAGGGTTGCACAAAGGATGAACTTTTAAGGCATCTCGCAGATTCGTTAGCGTGGAAGGATTTTAATTATTGATATCCCAGTTTTTCTTCTGATCCTCGAAATGTGAGACTTGGATTAGCCAGTGATGGTTTTAATCCTTTTGGATTGATAAGTAATGCGTACAGCATATGACTTGTAATATTGATTCCGTACAATTTACCCCTTTTTATATGCATGAAACAATCTTCATTTATTTTGTCAATGATCATCCCAAGAAAAGAGTCTTCTGTAAATAAAATAGATATTTTCCTTCAACCACTTATTGAAGAGTTATTGCAATTGTGGGAAGGGATAGAAACATATAATGCAACAAGTAAACAAATTTTTTTGATACAGGCTGCATTGATGTGGACTATAAATGACTTTCCTGCATAGGCTTGTTTATCAGGTTGGAGCACTAAAGGAAAATATGCATGTCCATGTTGTGCAGATAAGACGCAATCAAGGTGGTTAAAACATGGGGGCAAATTTTGCTATTTAGGGCACCGTTGTTGGTTAAGTGATTCACATAGGTTCGTGCACAAAAACAGTATTTTGATAGGACAAAGGAACGAGGAATGGCACCTAAGACATTATTTGGGTCGGATGTGATAAGGCAATTAGAAGGGGTTAGTTTCATTGATGAGTATATGATAAATATGAGGAATGAGGCAACTACTTCTAAAAGAAAGAGAATAAGAGTTACAAGTATTGAAGATGATTGTTTAGATGAGCAACATATGAAGGGGGGTGACAATCATGTCAGTGAATTAGCGTTTTGGAAAAAGAAAAGTATCTTTTTAAATTACCTTATTAGGAGTTACAATACATTGCGCCATAATCTTGATGTCATGCATATTGAGAAAAATGGTTGTGAAAATGTACTTGGAACATTGTTAAACATCAAAGGAAAGAGCAAAGATGATTCAAAAGCACAACATGACTTGGAGGACATGGAAATAAGGCCACAACTTCAACCTATGAAGTTATCTAATGGAAAAGAGTTTTTCCCTCCTGCATGTTATTCGATGACTAGGAAAGAAAAATATGTATTTCTCAAGGTGCTGAAACATGTGAAAGTGCCTGATTCATATGCATCAAATATATCAAAGGGTATTAATACTAAGGAAAGAAAATTACATTCTCTCAAGACCCATGATTATCATATCTTGATACAAGACCTACTTCCTGTTGTATTGCGCTCATCTATGACCAAACAAGTAACAAAACTTATAATTGAATTGAGTAGCATTTTTAAGGCCATATGCTCTAAGACAGTCAATGTTGAAGAAATGGAAAAGGTGAAGTCTCGTGCAGCATTACTGTTATGCCACATGGAGAGATGTTTTCCTCCATTTTTCACTATCATGGTTCATTTGGTCATTCACCTTGCTGATGAGGTAAAAGTTGCAGGTCCAGTTCAATTTAGATGGATGTACCCAATTGAAAGGTAACTTTTTTCATATTTAAATACTCAATAACAATTTTCTTTGACTTTATGTAATTATCTTTCACATCTTGTAGGTGCTTGAAAATATTCAAAAAGTATGTCGGCAATAAAGCCCATCCAGAAGGTTCAATTGCTGAGGGGTATATTGCACAAGAATGTCTTACCTTTTGTTCAAGATATTTTGATGGCATAGAGACCATGTTTAATCAGCCACGCCGAAATGATGACATTGATCCTGTAGAAAGAGAAAAATATTTGCTTTCTAGTGGCAGCAAAGCCATTGGAGCACTTGAGATTAAAGATTTGGATTATTTATCATTGGTGCAAGCACACAAATATGTTTTGCTACATATTGATGAAATAAAACCATATGTTAAGTGAGTCATTTGTTCTACCACCTTTAATGCATTTATATATTTACAACGGCCTTATACATATGATAGTGACTAATAGCATTTGTTAATTTTGTGTAGAGAATTTAAAAGATACAAGATTCCAAAGTACCGCCCAAAAAGATATGGTACTAATTCAAGCATATTGCAAAAGTTGGTGGTATAGAAATTTTATACATGGTTCAAGATCCATGTAAGTATACTTATCTATATTTCTAAATTATTTGCAATAGGTATTGTCACTAAAATCTTATTTTATTAAAAAAATTGAATAATATAGGTATCGAACATGGGCCATAGAGATGTATCGGATAAAATAAGATGGCTTTCTATGGGTCCTTTTAAAACTACAAAAAGATTTAAAGGCTTTATTCACAACGATATAAAGTTTCATACCAAAGATTGGAATAGAGGGAAAAGAACACAAAATTATGGAGTTGTTTTGACATCAATGACACCAAGTGTTGCTTCTGCCCGAGATCCAAATCTTATAGAAGGAGAAATTGAGTATTTTGGTGAACTTACAGATGTAATTGAATTGGATTATTCTGGGCATTTAAAGGTTGTGGTTTTTCGATGTAACTGGGTTGATGTAACACAAGACAGAGGAGTGAAGAAAGATGAACTTGGATTTACATGGGTTAATTTCACACGATTGTCACATACGGGGGAACACATTACTCATGAGCCATTTGTTATACCGTTTCAAGTTGGGGCAAGCTTTTTATGTGCAAGATCATTTGCATCCAGAATGGCAAGTTGTGAGAAAAACAATTCCTAGAGATGTGTTTAATCTTGGTGAGGAGGTTATATCAATTGTTGTTGATGATGATAATGATATTGATGATGCTACTTTCTCTGCTAGAAGTGCTCCTCGTGCCCATCAAGAGTTGGAAGAGAGTGATTGGCTACGAAATTATGTTACTGAAGATTTGTTGAGTGATTTTGTGCAACAAATATAAGGAGATTGCTTGAGTCAACAAATTACATACTAGAAGACATGCCATCAAGGTATACTGGTAAAGACTATAGTTTTTCTTTTTGGTTTTTCGTTTTACTTTTTGGGCATTTTTCATTTTCTCTCCATTTGTTATATCTTGAGATTGTTATATCTTAAGATTAACTGCTGCATTTCACAAAAGGAATTTCGAAAACGCCCCTGATTATCTATATCACATCCCTCACTGAGCAATTGTGATTGCTTATTCCTCTTTTTAACATGTTTTAGGAGGAGCTGAGGTTGATCCCCAACTATTAGCAGTAGATGGGAGGAGGAGGTTCAGATTGAGTCGTTGCCCTGAGTTGCTGTGTAGCTTGTTTGCTTGTTGAGGTTGGCTTGCTTGGATGACTTGTGTGAAGAATGTGTTGTTGTTGTGTATATGTTCTATTTTGAGACCCTGGGTAGTCTAGTATGTATTTGTGTTGTTTGAAGGATTGTATTATGAAGTTGGAGATTTGTATGACTTATTAGCTAATAGTTGATTTGTAATAACTCAATATTTTACTTTACTGTCTGGATATCTTGCATGCTTGGTTGAGTTAATGAAAGATGGTTGGTGGACTTAAAATAGAAGAAAGTAAAGTAGATAAGATTAGAGTAGTAAGATAAGCGGTTTTATAACATAGAAGTTCATTAGCTTATGAGAATGCATGCTTGTATGTCTTATCTTGCTAGTAGGACGGCTCAGATGGCCTTAGTAGCTTGGAAAGCTATGAAATGAATGTCATATATTGTTTTTGTGACTATTTCTTCTATGCCCAGGTAACCGGTTAGTCCACGGTATAAAAGAAACTATGTCCGTTTGTCGGGTCCAGACCTACCCTTTAACTTGGGGCTGGGTCGGGGCGTGACATCTGATATTGTCTGTCTTTTGATATTTTTTCTTAAATTTATTTTTTTATTTCTTGGGTTTTGAATAACATAAATATAATAGGAGCATTGAGGGGTGGAGGACTAAACAAGGGAAGTCCCAACTAAGCCGGACCTTCTTCACCACAACAACAATTCCCCTGCAGGGCCATGATATCACATTTCTCTCCATTGTTTTTTTATTTGTAATTTAGATGACAACCAACTTGTGAATGTCTGATTGTAGTTTGGTGCCATTTTGTTTTTAGGACTTGATGTATTATGTTTGTTAAGCTTAATGAAAACACTTGTTAACTTAACGGAAAAAAAAGTAACACCATTAACCATTGAATTTGCCTTCCCAACTGTCTGAAACTTGTAACGATTTTCGTGATATTTTTTGAATTGGATCGTTTCATTGCTGCATCAATGAGCATGCCATCAAATAATAAATTGACTATAAGATTAGAAAAACTTATTTTAATTCTAATCTTGATATGATATTAGAGAAACTTTTCCTAATCCTATTAAATTAAATTCTAATTTTCTATTCTCATAAGGACAATAGATATCAATTTAAAGAAGTTATATTGTAATAGGGACAATAAAATTTAGTGGTTCCAACATTATTAATTTAAGAGATTATACTTTATTAGGGACAATCTATATCAACGCCCCCAATCCAATGGCCCTCTACTATAGATTTAGTATCTTTGAAATTGCTTCTTTGTGTGAGTGGAAAACTTTCACTAAAATTTTAATAATGAATTATATATATATTACAAATTTACATATATTGATATTCTATTTTCCAATATCAATTATATCATCAATTATATATAGTAAATAATCTAAACTAGATATATAATTTCATTAAACACAATTTTAATAAATTTATATAGTGGACCAGAAAAAAGTTATATTATTGACCAAAAAAAACATTTAGGCGCCACTTCCCACCAATGTTTTCCTTCACTGCCCGCCACTACCCACCAATTTTAATAAAATTATATTGTCGATTCAATTGCCATTTATCATAGCTCTTCACTTAGCTTTTCACTCTTTCTCTTTTAACCCTAGAATTTGTTGATACAATCGCTTCTGATTCTAACACAATTTCTCGCGCCTCTCTCTCCCTCAAAGGTAATCATCTGATTCTTCTCTTCTTCTTCTTCTTCTTTTTTTTTTTTGTCGAATCATTCGATTCCATCACAGATTCTACTGGCGCCTCTCTCTCTTTGTCCGATTCTATGTAGATGTTAGTGTTGTTGTTTGCTTTTGTTTCTCTAAAATTAAATTTTGTTGATGTAAGATTACCACATTTTCAAGTAATTTTTATTAGGCTTTGGAACTAGATGTTAGTGTTGTAGTTTTCCATTTAGGAACTAGTTGCAAGTTTGATTAGGCTCTCATTTGTTAATGGAAAAAAAACACACACACAAGAGTGAAAAAGTCGGAGGCTGCAAAAGGATTATGTTTGATTAGAACAAGAAAAGGAAACTACACCGCTATGATTTTGTTGGATCATTGATTTGAGTGAATGTTTATTAAAAATCAACCAAAGTAGCTTTTAGCTTTTATGTTTACTTCTCTGCAGGAAAGAGTAATCTTTCCTATTTGAATATTTTATGTTTACTTCTATGTGAATATTCTAAGAAGGCTACAAAGTGAGCCAAACTTTTTATGTTTACTTCTATGTGAATATTCTAAGGTTGTATAACTCTGACCAAAAAGAAAATGAAGAGAAAGGGACAGAAGGCTTGGGATTATTAAGTGTAATCTTTTCCCCCTATTTGTATAAATTTGGATATTTTTCCCTCATCGTTTATTAAGTGTACTTACTCTTTGACTTGTAAAACTTTGGATATATCGGCCTCTCAATATGTTGTCATTCTTGCTTTTTTGATATTATTTGAGGTGCTAATGCGCTTGGTTTTGTTGTCTTAGTCTAAGATGTGGATGCTTTTCAAGTATGCTTTGCTGAAATATATGTTGTTCATTATTGAAGTATCCCAGTTAAACCTCTCTTTTGTTGGATATGTATTTTGTCTTAATTGAGGATTTCCTTCACAGGATGGCTAAAAGAAGACTAAATCCCGGTGCGCCATCTTCTTCAAATGCTGTTACAACACAATCTCTATCTTCTGACACAACATCCACGACTCCACCTATAAATGTGGAAGACATACTACTTTCTACAAATGGTAATTAATTTTTATTTTACTTAGCTACTGTTTAAAGAGAATGTTATAATACTTATTGGTATATTAACCTTTTAAATTACGAGTCTTGTTTAGATACCCTTACTAAGTGTCAAAAATGAGGGCCCACGATGATGAAGAAGTTATGGAAGATTAATAACCCCAATGAGAGATTACTGATTATTAACAACAAATATGGCCAACCTGTTAGGCCTAACGTGGCTGTTTTTGAAAGTGAATGCAGGGTCATTGCAAGAAATGCAGTGTTATCCCCGATAAACCATAGATCTTGGAGAAAAGTGCCTAAAACCAACAAAATTCAACAAATTGAACACTTGCAAGTAAGAAATTATGAAATTAGTCCATGTTTTTGGCCTTAATGATTTTCAAGTTTAACTTATTACTGATCTTATCTTGACTTTTTTCAGCGATTTTTTAAATTTAATGAAGAAGAAATGCGACGTTATATAAAAAAATCAATTGGCAAGAAATGGAGAGAGTGAAAACAACATTTGAGAGATAAGTACTTTGACAAGGATAAGCCTATAGAACATAATATGCAAAAGGAGATAGATAAATTGGATGCAAGAATGGATCCCCCACAATGGCAGTGGTTGGTTGCTTTATGGTCAGACCCCAAGTATCAAGTGCATTTCAGAGATTTCTTGTAGTATGGTTTTTAAGTTTAGTTGCTTTGCTACTTGCTTACTTGATGAATTTTGTTTTCCTATTTACAAAAACAATATAAGAATGCAACAAAAAAATAGAAAGCAGCAAACTGGCTCTATACATTAGGAAGATTAAGTTATGGCAACAAACGTTATGACATGGTACATAGAAAATATTGTATTGGACTATTATAATTTAGCATAATTATTAGATAACTTTGCATGTTCACTTTTATATGAGAAATATGGGACCAAAGTGGGTGAAATTGATTTATATCAAGCTACCCACAAGAAAAAAATGGAAATTTTGATGATGATATGGCAGATTTTCTAGTATTTTACTTATGATTGTTGCGTTGCTTCCTATTTTATATCTTATGAATGGAAATTGTGAGGAGAGGAGCGCCCTGGGAGGGTTAGAGGTTTTGGGTTGGGACCTACACCGACTATGGTCTATGGCTCGAATTCATATTCTGGAACTATGCATAAGAAATTGGAAGCTGAAATGGAAGAGTTGAAGAAATCAAATATAGCTTCATAAGAAGAACTGAAAGAGTTAAGAGAAAAAAATATAGCTTCACAAGAAGAAATAAAATAGTTGAAAATCAATATCAAACTGAGATTGCAGATCTAAGGAATACAGTGGATGCTCTTATAGCTACACTACGAGGTGGGCCACCTCACAGCCAGGTAATAACTCTATCAAGAGATTGTGTGATTACTATTGTACCAACAGGTTTTACTAAGGAATGAGTACCATTGTACCAACAGATGATGCCTGTATTTCGAGTGACTTGCTTATTATTAATTGCTATGCCTGGGTGCCTGTGGAGAGTATTACTTGATATCTGATTTAAGTGGAATCATATTATGTGACTGACCAATATTAGACATAAAATCCTCAGGAAAACTCTTCTTTCTAAATAATCGAGTTTTCTGTCGTAGGGCTACATGTGTTACATATGATTGTAGTAAGTGACAATTCAAGATTTCAATGATTTATGTTGCAATGAGCATGAAGGTTTGCTATTTCCTTTTACGTTATTGGGATTTTATGCATGTTGTTCCTTAGTAGTCTTCTTGTTCATGTTACTTTCTAGGATATAGCCTGATACTTCTAAATAAGTTCATGTTACTGCATATGTGTGGTAATCATGATTTTATCTTGAAAACTTGGAATGCCTCCTATGCAAAAGTTTTAGATAAGTAATCTAGGTGGTATTCATTATGAGTTCACTTTTTTCTATTCATCATTGTGTTCATAATAAATTTTGAGTCCTGCATTATTTTCTACTAAGTGCACACACCTGTTCTTTTGAAATGCGCTTCATAGACTTAAAGTACAGTCCCATTAAAATCAATCCATCTTAACAATGGAAATGGAATTTGATCAGACACTCCAAATTCCCCTGCTGTATAAGAGAACTCCTTTACAAGTCTTCTAAATTGTTTAGCTTAATCTTTTGCATCATTCATAGCATTAATATACCTCTTCCCGGCTATTGTTTTCACAATTATATTCAAAGACAATTGATCAAGCCATTTGTTAATCACAACTTTGGCTGGAGTACTATCACCATTTTTATTCTTCTCTACAACCAAGTACAACTCTTTTATGCTTTCTTTATGCTTTATTCTATTTTAGAAACTCAAAGATGCTTCAGTGCCTCCATTTTCATATGCAAATTTGTTCTACACTACATCTTGTTTCTTTCTATGTATATTGCAAATCTACATAGATAACTAATACCTGTTTTTGTTTTCTAATGGTATAGGTATCCAAACAATGAATGGGGACCTTGATCTCTCATTGACAAGGTTGAAAGAACTCCCAAGTGCTATTAAAGATGCTTTATGTAATATGTTTTGGTTAAGATGTCTTTTTTGTTTGGAACCTTCAATGTAATATAAAAGATTACCGACTTAGTTTTGGATTTATTACCTTCTATGTAATGTAATATTGTGGATTTAGATTTTGGATTTATTACTTGTGATATTGTGGATTTAGTTTTTGGATTTATTACCTTTAATATGAGATTGTGGATTTACTTTTTGGACTATTGTATTTTATGTGTTATCTTTTACCGTTGAAAGTTTCTCAATATTGGAGGTTTTTCTTGCTAATTTCAAGGCTCCATTGAATTTAAGTGAAGTTTGGATACCCATGAAATTTCAAAAAGGAAAAATGTCATATGATTGAGGAAAACACATTGGAACATTAATCAAAATTCCGGCGCTTATTTAGAAACATTGTGAAATGTTAAAGGATATCCCCGACGCTTATCTAGAAGTGCCGTAAAATGTTAAAGACTATCAGCGGTGCTTAGCTAAAAGCTCCGTGAAACGTTAATGAATATCCCCGACGCTTAGATGGAAGCACCGTCAAACATTAACATATTTTGGCGCTTTTTAAGCGCCGTTAAACATATATATCCCCGGCGCTTAAAAAGCGCCGTTAAAAATGATATCCCCAACCCTTAGAAAGCGCCATAAAACATTGATATCCCGGGCGCTTAGAAAGCGTTGTGAAAAAAAGATATCCCTGGCACTTATAAAGCGTCGCTATATATATATCTGTACTAGCGCTTTCTTAAAACGCCGACTATTCCTACGGTGGCAACACATTCATTGGCGCTTCTTTAAACTCTGGTATTAATTTATGTTGCGCTTTCGAAGTGCCATGAAATTTCAAAATAAACGCCGGTAATTTTATCATTTCCTGTAGTGAAGTCAGATGTGCTTTCATTATTCAAAACTTTCAAAGTGCAGGTAGAATTTGAATTTAGAAAAAAGATCAAGTGTTTGAGGACAGACAACGGAGGAGAATACATTAATGGAAACTTTATGACATTTTGCAAGCAAGAGAGTATTCAGAGGTAGTTTACTGTTGCACATACACCTCAGCAAAATGGTGTGGTAGAGCGGATGAATAGAACTTTTCTTGAAAGAATGAGAGCTAAGTTGGAAACTGTAGGTCTAGCCAAATCATTTTGGGCAGAAGTAGCTAGAACCGCTTGTTACGTGATAAACTTGCATATTATTCTACCTTGCACGTATTTGGATGTCCGGCATATGTGATATATGCTCCTCAAGAAAGAACAAAGCTGGATCCAAAATCCAGGAAATGTATATTATTGGGATATGCTGATGGTGTTAAGAGGTATCGTCTGTGGGATCCCACTACCCATAAGGTTGTCGTCAGCAGAGATGTGATATTTACAAAAGATAAATTGCAAAAAGATGACAATAGCACTGCCAAAGAGACTACTATATTACAAATAGATGATAAGTCAAAACAAGGAGAGACATCTTCTCAAGCTATACCAGTGCACGAGAAACAAGAAACAGATGAGGCTAAGGTTACAGAAATCTAATGTTCATTGCGTTAAACAACAAGACCAACTTGGCACTCAGACTATGTCATGGCAAACAATGCTGCATAATATCTTTTAACAGAGGATGGAGAGCCATCGACCTTTCATGAGGTTGTAAATAGTCCCGATATTGCTTTGTGAATGACAAAAATACATGAAGACATTGAATCCCTTCATAGAAACAAGACGTGGGAGCTTGTTCCACTACCACTTGGAAGGAAATCCATTGGTAACAAATGGGTCTACAAGCTTAAGCAAGATGGAAATGACCAAGTGGAGTAATATCATGCAAGACTGATGGTGAAAATATATGCTCAGAATGAAAGAATTGACTTCAACGAGATATTTTCTTATGTGGTAAGACTTATGACTGTGAGAGTAATCTTGGTAGTGTGTGTTGTGTTTCACTTACATCTAGAACAGTTAGGTATGAAGATAGCCTTTCTTCATGGTGAACTTGAAGAAGAGATTTACATACTCCAACTAAAAGGTTTCATTGAGAAAATAAAAGAAAACTTGGTTTACAGGTTGACCAAATCTCTGTACGGTTTAAAATAGGTGCCAAGGTATTGGTACAAAAGATTTGTTTTTTTCGTGATTAGCCTCGGGTACATCAGACTCAATGCAAACCATTTTACATATTACAAGAGGTTTGACAATGATGATTTTATTATTTTGCTGTTGTATGTGGACGACATGTTGGTAGCATGCCCCAGCAAAGATCGAGTCCAAGAATTGAAGACATAATTGGCTAGGGAGTTTGATATGAAGGATTTAGGACCAGCAAACAAGATTTTAGGGATGCAAATTCACCGAGACAGAGAAGGCAGAAAAGTATAGATTTCCTAAAAGAATTACTTGAACAAAATCTTGTAGTGCTTCAATATGCAAGATTGTAAGGAAATCTCAACCCTGCTTTCCATCAATTACAAATTATCCTCAATTATGTGCCCTAGCACAGAAGCGGAGATGATTGAAATGTCTTGAGTACCGTATGCATCAACAATGGGAAGTCTCATATTTATTATGATATATACTAGACCAGATATTGATCAAGCAGTTGGTGCGGTCAGTTGGTTCATGGCAAATCCTGGTAGAGAACATTGGAATGCGGTTAAAAAGATCTTAAGATACACCAAAGGGACCTCAGATGTTGCATTATGTTTTAGAGGATCAGAATTTACTGTCAAAGGCTTTGTTGATTCAGATTTTGCAAGTGATGCCGATAAATGGAAGTCCACTACAGGCTATGTGTTTACAATTGTAGGAGGCGCAATAAGCTGGGTATCTAAGTTACAAACAGTTGTTGTTTTATCTACAACAAAGGCTGAATACATGGCAGCTACACAAGCCTGCAAAGAAACAATCTAGATTAAACGGTTAATGGAAGAGCTCGGGCACAAACAAGAAAAAATTCCCTTGTATTGTAATAGTCAGAGTACCTTGCATATTATAAGGAATCCAACCTTTCATTCCAAGACGAAACACTTAGGTGTTCAATATCACTTTGTTCGTGAAGTAGTGAAGAAAGGGAGTGTGAATATGCAAAAAATTCATACTAACAAGAACCTAGCAGATGTCATGACAAAGCCAACCAATGTTGATAAGTTTGATTGAAGTAGATCCTCTTGTAGCCTAGCAAAGACGTAAGCAACATGAAATTGGCAAGAGTGGAGAGATTTGAAGTGTCACCAAAATTTTAAGTAGGAGAATGTGAGCTGTAAAATTTTGGTGAAAGTCAAAATAAGTCAAAAAGGGAAAGAGGTGATGAAGATATATGATGATGTTGTTGACAAAAGTAGAAGACAATTACTTTTGTCAACAAAAGTGATGGAAGAGGAAGAAAAATTTTACTGCTGCAAAATCAATTTGTCAGCCAAATAAAATTGTATAGCGGTTGGTACACTGCACAAGGAAGAAATCAGTGCATGCAATTTTGACAGAAAAAATAACAGCGCATACATTTTGTAGTTGGATGCACACTGCACGAGGAAATACATTTGCTGCAATGCTTTGAATTTTGGTGCGGAATGAGCCTATAAATAGAGGCTCATTCCTCACCATTTGTGCATTAGTAAGCATCTAGAAAAGCCAGAGAGAAAAAAATAAAATCTTCTCCTGAGTGTGTTCTCTTCCTTATTTGTTGTCTTATAGTGAGTGAGAGTTTGCTTCTCCTATTATTTGATAGAGGTGTCATAGTATTCTCCTTATAATAAAAAGAAGTTGTTGTAAAATACTCTTACATCATAGTAAAATCCTTATTTACTTGCCCGTGATTTTTCTCTCAATTTGTTTGGGGGTTTTTCCATGTAAATCTTATGTCTTCATTATTATTTCCTGTTGTCATTCATATTTTAGTTGCGTGATATTGCATATCGCTAACCATTCCGTTGCACCGATACTCAACATATTATCGTTAGTTGTAGTTTTGTTTTTCAAGAATCATAATTTTTCCTTATATGAAACTTGTAAATTATTGGATACAAATTTGGATTAATTTAGGACTTAACTAATAATTAATTTATAGGTTATGCACTAAAGATAATATGTGTTTTTTTTTATGAACTCAATAAATTTTTTAGAACTAATTACGCTAATTGGTTAGTATAAGTGAAAGCTAATCTATGCTTAGAGATAGTTATGCACTAGTACCCTTAATTAATTAACCAGTAAGGTTAAAGCTTATAGCCTAATCAATTCGTGAGTTGATGGTGGTTATTTCGATTTTCATTCTTGCTCATGGTGCATTGTTGATGACTGTTGGCCGATGGATTGGCTTCTTTGGTTAATCTTTCGGGCTTTGCATTGTTTATGTTTGGTTTTCTTTTTCTTGGTTGTATTTGGTCATGTGACCCTACTCGTAATCATTCATTTTTTTTTTTATAATGAAATTCATTTCTCTGGCTTAGTAAAAAAAAAGGCTTATAGCCTAGTCATTTTTCATGCGCAATTTACTGATCTCAAATCCATAAGCATAGGGTAGAGTAATTAGCAGCTATAAATAGACCCTCAGTATAATGTATTTTACAAACATCAATAGAAAGAATTATCTCTCAATTTTCTCAATATATATCACAGTCACACTATGTGATTAAGTTCATTATGTCATTAATTTAGGCAATATGGCGGTTCTTAACAAACTGATTGCATAATGAGAAGATGGATTAGCGAGGTGACATTATATAAGATCCTCAGTTTGTGATTGTTTTAATATGGGACGTGTATAAATTGGAACACCCCTTTACATAAGGACCGATTTGAAGATGAAATTTTAAGAATGGTATGTTTAATTGCAAGATATTAGGAACCAGAGCGAGTATTAAATATGTAGATATACTATAGTGTGTGCTGTGTGATTATGATAAAGATAAGTCACACGTGGATAGATGTGTATAAGATTGGACCAAAAATTGAACTCTAATATCAAGTTGAGAAGGTCAGAGAATTCAAATAGAATTATCTATATTGGTGTGTGTAAAATACATGAAGAATGAATGTCTACTTATAAACCTAATAATTTGATTTCCAAGTAATTTATAAAGAAGCTGAATCAATTAGGCAATTTCTTGAGGCTAGAATATTGCCTAAATTAATGAGATAATGAACCTAATTACTGTACATAGCGTGACTTGTATATTGAGAAAATTGAGAGAGAATTCTTTCTATTGTTGCGTGTGAAATATATTACAACGAGGGTCTATTTATATGCTTAATCTCTTTGTTACCATGCAATCTATAAGGAAACTATATAGAGAACTTGATGACGAGAATGGAAAAGGAATTGTCTATTTTGATAGTTAGTCAGTCTTCTAAAGCTCAATTGTTGCCTAAACTATTGATGTAATGAACCTGATTGCATAGTGTGACATATACACTAACCAGTGGCAGAGTCAGTCACCGGGTATTAGGATGTGCACTACAATATCAAAGTCAGTAACCGGGGTTACAAGACAATTATTTATACATAAATTTTTATATAAACTATAAAAAAAAATTGATGGTTTTATGTCTAAAATCATATTTTTATACTATAACTAAACCAATACTTAATTTAAACACTTTATAACACAAATATAAGGGTGTTCCACTGCAAAAAATGTTATGTTCATGGCATTGAACTATAATTTCAGGGTGTTCCACTGCAAAAATGCTATTTTCATAAAAAGAGAAAAAAAAAAAGACTACACACCCAAAATTTTAAGGTGTTCCATTGCACACCCTATGCCAAAGGTGGCTTCGCCCCTGACACTAACAACCCTCTCAAACATAAGGAAGGACACAGGAGACCAACTTGAGTTTTGCCAAGCAAATAAGGACCAATGATCACCTATGGATTCGCTATCTTGTATGGGCGCGATATTAGTTCTTGACAGCCCATCTTGTTGGTATGCATTTTGTGCACTACAAAACCCCTCAGTCCTACTCTCAGCATGCATAAATGCGGGGTTTGACGCTGCACAATAAGGAAATAAATATACATTTCGACTATCAACTTAAGCTTTTAGCCTAGTGGTAAGCGTTTGATCCTACACAAAAAGTATCAAAGCAAGGTAGGGGCCAAAGATCAGCCTATGGATTCACTATCGTGTATGTGTGCTATATCGGTGCTTGATAGCCCTTCCTGCCAACGTGCCTTGTACGTACTACAAAGTCATTTAGACCGACTCAAAGCATGTATGCAGGGCTCTGCACTGTCATTCCACAATAAGGAATAAAGTTGTGCCTTAACTAACAACTTAAATTTTAGCCTAGTGGTAAGTGTTTGGTCCTATCAAATGGTAATATGAAGGATGACTTAGTGAAAATATCAATAGTTGAATCAAAAGATGAGACCGATAAACAATATCTTTAATTAACAATTTGTCTGAGAGTAAAGTGACAATCTATATGCTTCGTACTTTAATGTCTGAATAAAAGTTTGGTTGTCACAGTGAAAAGGTGTAGGACCATAATGAACAACATTCATGACTTGAAGGAACTATCAGAGCCAAATGAATTCTTGAGAGATATAATCTACCGCACGACACTCAACTTCTAAACTAAAGCGAAAAACCTTAGTAGGATTTTTAGTACACCAAGACATAAAAGAATCACCTAAGAGACAATAGAATTTAGTAGTACACGAGAGCGGTAAAATTTACAATGACCGGCACCACACATCGGGGTCAGAGGTACTCATTTATGTATAAATTCTATAATAAAATCAATACTTAATTTAACCATATTATAACACAAATGGAGTCCTCAAGGTATAACTTCCAGTCATATAATGCACTTTATAGTAATTATGAAAATTTAAGCACTAAACATATATAGAGTCTTCAAGACATGACTCTCCCTCAATATTTTTTTTTTTGCTGACGTGGGATCCTAAATGGCAAAGCCCAACCACTAGTTGGGTTCGGCAAAGCCCGATTACCAATAGGTAAACCTCCGAGTACAGCGATATACCCTAACACATGCATCAAGTCAACTAAGAGTATAAACCTAATAAGCCTTTCATAATTCTAATATACCATCGACAAAGAAAAAAAATGAAATAATTATAGTTATTTTAAATATAAAAGAATATCTTTTATAATTTTTCTCGACATAACTTTATATTTTGAAATGTTGAATATCAATGGATCTTACATATATAACAATTGCTCAATGTATTTTTACCTTTTCTTTCATTTGAAGCCAACAATTCAAAATTCCAACCTAGACGTTCGATCTATAGCACATTGCTCACTCATATGCACAACAAAATACCACTAGTTTTACTTGAAAAAATAAAAAATGAAAAAAAAAAGAATAAAAAAGAAAAAATTCAACATGTATGAGTTAAAATTTCAACCTCACTACTTTGTTTTAAACACATTCAAAGTTGAAGCACAATACTAATCAATAATGCATACAAATAAATGAAACCAAAACAAACCAGATAAATAGAATATTTTTTTGATACTTGAAGAGGAAAGAGAAGATCAACAGAGAAAGTCTTGCAATTGAAATGCATGAGTAGTAGAAGAACCAATTCACCTCTTAAATCTACAAGTGTAACTCCTCTAAACCTCTAAAATTGCAGGAAAAAAAAAAAAAAAAGGAAGACTGAATTTAGCACTCGAGTTTTTATGCCAAGTATTTTCCTAACATCCCATCAAAAAAATTTTATCTTTGAGAAGAAATGTTTTTTGTTCAATATGTTATACTTTCTGTAAATGCAAACGAAGAAGACATTGCTAAGAAGAAGCTTTTAGCCAAGGAGATCGAGACTTTATCTGATTCTCATAAGTCAATGCTTAGACAAAAGTCCCGAATCTAATGGTTAAAAGAAGGTGATTCCAATACTTTTTTCTTCCATAATGCCGTTAAAAGAAGAATTGTCAAAAATCCAATTATCCAAGTCACAAATTAATTTACAATGTTACACCCTTACCAATGAATATGAGGTACGTAAAGAGTTTTTAATTTTTTTTACCAGCCTTCTTGGTTCTAACAACACTCACGGGAAGATATTTGTGCCATTATTGAGAAATATAGTCCTCGTGACCTTGCACATCAACTTTCCACCCCTGTTACCCATGAGGAAATCAAAGATGTTATGTTCTCCCTTGATGGAAACAAAGGTCTAGGCCCCGATAGTTTCACTGCACACTTCTATAAGGTTGCTTGGGACATTGTTGATGAGGATGTTATTGTTGCGATTCAATCTTTCTTTTCGTCTTCTTCTCTTCTACGTGAGGTAAACTCTACCATTATTGCTCTTCTGCCTAAAATTCCTTCTCCTTGTAAGGTCAAAGATTTCAGGCCCATCTCATGTTGTAAAAAGTGTATTACTAAGATTATTGCTAATTGCATTAAGGGTTATCTCCTGCATATCATTTCTAGCAATCAATCTGCTTTTGTGAAAAATAGGCTTATCACTGAAAATATCCTTATAACCAGGACATTGTCTGAGGCTATCACATATATAATTCTATCCCATGTTGTACATTGAAAGTTGACATCATGAAGGGTTGTGACACTTTGAGATGAGATTTTATTTTCACTGTTCTTCATGTTTTTGGTTTTCCAACTAGCATCATTAGTTGGATTCATGCTTGAATTATTACTCCTTATTTTCTGTTTCCGTCAATGGTAGTCTTGAAGGTTATTTTACTGGTACAAATGACATTAGACAGAGTGACCCGATCTCTCCTTACCTTTTTTGTCATTTGCATGGAAGTTCTTTTGTGTCTTCTTAACAGGCTGGGAAATGGGCATCAATTTTCCTTTCACCCGAGAGGTAGTAGGCTTAAGCTTTATCATCTTTGTTTTCCTGATGACCTCCTCATTTTCTGCTCTGCGGATGGTAGTTCTATTTCTGGCATTGTCACATTCCATAAACTTTTCTGTAGGCTCTCCGGGTTGAAGTATAATATTGACAAAAGTGAGAAGTTTTTTGGAGGTGGAAGTGACAACTTGAGAAATAGTATCAAAAACACCTTAGGATTTAAAGAAAAGATTTTGTCTGTCCGTTATCTTTGTGTTCCATTGATTTTTGGAAGGTTTAGAAAGATGGATTGTCAGAGTCTCATTGATAAAATCACAAAGAGGTTTAGTCATTGGACCTACAATTGGCTGACTTTCGTTGGTAGGCTTCAACTTTTAAAGTCTATGTTTAACCACTTTCATCTCTTTTGGGCTAGTTCTTTACTGATCCTTAAAGGTATTCTTAATACTATTGGAGGAAAATTCCTTGCCTTTCTTTGGAAAGATATTGGACCAACAGTTGCTTGAGATAATGTTTTTAAGCCATTGAAGAAGGTGGTTTTAGGCTTAGAAAACTTGTTGATATTAACAAAGTGGCTTTCTTGAAGTTATTTTGGAGACTTTACTCTGAGGGACTCTACTTGGAGTTTTTGAGTTTGGACTAATTACATTAAAAGCAAATGCATTTGGACTATAAAGATTATTACTAGTAATGTTTGTTGGTCTTGGACAAAGATTCTTAAACTCAAAACTATTGCTCGTAACCTCATTTGTCATAGGATTGGGAGTGGTAAGGACACTTTTTTCTGGTATAACATTTGGCATCCTTCTGGTAATCTTCTCTATTTGCATAATATTAGAGTCCTTTTCCTTGATCTTGATAGTAGAGTCTCATATATTATTAATCATAACCAGTGGGTTTGGCCTATCTACCCACCGTCTCTGGCTCAACTTGACCCTTCTCATTTTAACATTATCGTTTGAGATGAAAGGAATGACGAATTTGTGTGGACCATGGCTGATAATGGCATATTATCCTTCAATAGCACTTGGAATCACATAAGAGCTAGAGGTCAAGATCATGCATGACATCATTTAATTTAGTTTGCTCATAATATTCCTAAGCATAGCTTCATCACATGACTTGCAAGTTTGGACAGGCTCACCACTAGGTACCGTCTTATGACTTGAGGTACTATAGATAGAGATAATTGCATCTTCTGTTATCTTGATTGTGAATTCATGGATCATTTGTCTTTTGATTACAGCTTTATAAAGCTTATCTGAAAAGAAAGTTTATACATTTTAAAAACGGATCCCTCTTTTACTTCGTTCGACTCAATTCTCACATTTAGTCATTCATTTGCAGGTAACAAAGACATTAAAAGTAACATGTTCTATCTCTTCTTCTGCCTTGTTGTCCATTATATTTGGACTGAAAGGAATGGATGTATTTTTTGGCTTGAAGCCCATTCTGATGAGCAAATTTTGGAGAAGATTAGTACGGATATGCTCCTAAAGACCGAAGGAGAGATAAGATTTGCTACTACAAGTATCAACAAACATTTCACCAATAGAATTCACTTGAGTATCAATTAGTCTTTTTTGCTTATTTTCTTCACTTGATTGCTTAGTTGTTTGTACTTCTAGGTTAGCTTTACTTGTCACAAGCATTAGTTCGGTGCTAATACTTGTTTGTTGCTCAATTTTCTTGGGGTGGTTCGGTAAGCTTCCTGCTTCATCTGTTCGAATGAACTCTTTGTATTGTTTTTTTCCTCAAGAATGCACAGTTTTACTTTGCAATAAAATAAAATAAAACTCTAAGCCAATAACAAATAATATGTATCTATACTCCCAAGGACAAGAAAATCTTAGTACCTGCCCTCCAAAATTGTCCTAGTTAAGGACTACTTTGGCTTGTGCTGTAGGTGTTAGCCTAACACATCATATATCAACATATTCTAGCAAGGACACACAAAAATAACAAATAACATCTTAAGTATATATACATTAGTGATACAATATACTTCCTGGATATTGTATAATGATCCTTTTGAATGCCCAAACTGGATACACAAAGCTAGACCGATCCACGCCATGAAGAAACTCTTGGAGCATTTTGGATGATACTCCAAGATCTGTTTGCTTTGATAAGAAACCTAGTAAAGAACGCAATAAATGCAAGAAATATACCAATTAATAAATAAACTTCTATGTACATAACTCTTTATATTAGCTCTCTTTCATCATCTTTTGTCAAATTACTTCTTTCAAATTCTAATATTGTTAGATGTTAAACTTAATTTAATGAAGGAGAGGAATCGAGAGAATGATGCATGCAAAGTATCCATGTGAATAAAAATGTATAGTTTCTTTTGGATGATTCATGTATGTAATATGAAGAGTCATGTGATATATTAACTATAAGATATAGGTATCATGCTAAGGCTTAGTTCTTGTAATCACTATAAATTCCTATATAGTCTAGCCAATTGAAATAAAATGAAAGATTATGATATATATTATAATACTTCCCTTTTAGTTTAAGTGCAACTCTTTTATCTCACAAGATTTTATATACACTTCTGATCTACTTCGTCCATCTTGCCTTAATTATGGGAACGACTTCTATATTACTCTCCCCATCTTGTTAGAACATAATATTGCATCACAAGGTATATCTAAAATGTTCCTTTTCATATAATCCTTCTCATATCAATCTTAAATCTAACTGACTGTTCGACCTACTCTTACTGAACTTGAACTCCATATGAACTCAACGGTCTGCTGAATTAAGAACGTCAATTAGGTGGGCAAGATGGCAAATGATAAATGGAAAATGAATGATACAAGGCTGATAATGATGTAACACCCAAATTAATATATTTCTCTAATAAATATATTGATGTAAATTTGTATAGTCAACTTTGCTTGCGGTGATTTTGGATCATTACTCCAATAATTATGTACAAAAATGATTTAGAATTTGGTCACCGAGTTGTCAATTTTTATTATTAATTTTGTTAGCTTAGCGTGAATTCATTATTTTTCGGGAAATTCTATAATTAGGGGTGCGAGAAACGAAATAGGGCAACACATGATTGTGGGTCCCGCTTGAAGTTATGCTTTTACAATAATGATAAAGCAAAATACATAAATAAATGACCTTTGTACCCCTGAATAAATGAATGCGACAATTAATATGTGTTGATTTAATGTGACAATTGGACCAATAGAAAACGAACACGTGTCAGGACTAATGAGTTCAGCAATTGTAAAACCTGATTGTCCATTATACCCTCATTCTGTAATGAAAAATGACCGAAATACCCTTAATAATCATCATAAATATACGATTGAAATGACGAAAATGGGTAAATAGTTAAAAAAGAGTGGTAGGTAAAAAGACGAAAAAACTCTCCATAGAAAAGTAGAATTGTAAGAAAAGACAAAAGTAACCTTAGATATGGAAAATTACTAAACTAAGTTTCTTTTCGTGCGCGTGTGTGGTATCTTCATAACGTAAAAATTCAGAAAATCTAACAAATATATGTTTGGCATTAGGCCTCTTTTCGGGAAAAAAAATAAAGAATGTAAATTCGAAATTTGACATATCATAAAACAAAATATATAATAATATAGCTACATTGTTACATTTAATTAGACGATTAGTAGATAATATTAGGAAATAATTTCATGATGTGTATGTCACATAAACATCTATTGCATTCTTTTTGTACTGGCTCACAGATTTGAATCCCCATCCAACCCATCCTTATCATATTGGGTGGGTCATGCACGTGACAACATATAATTTTTTAGATGATAGGTTTATATCCCCATAGTTTAGACAAGATTTTGGACAAACTTTGACAACACTCCTCTGCCTTTGTGTTCAGATCCCTTATAAACATGGCTAGATTTGCTATCGCTTCCTTTGTTGATAGGTTGCAGAAAGAACAAACAATTCGTAATTAGAGTTGTTTTTTTGTAATCGAGTCCTTGTATACATAATTACGAAATGGCCAATGAAAATGGGTTTTGAAAGAGCATTTTTGCACATCATAACGAGTTTCGCTGCGCAAAATATTACAAGTGATTTGCAGAAGTGTACCTTTGCAATTATACTATCGTTGTTGAGTTGAAATCACCCTTTTCCAAATACAATTAAAATAAGGGTTTAAAAGTAATTTCATGTTTTGTAAGATTTTTTGTAACGAGGGTAATTTAGTTATTGGATTATTTTGTGGTCTCATGTCATATTAATCAAACAGGAGTAAAGTAAATTAACATTCATACACTTACAGTGTGTTTGGATTGGGAAAAATGGGAGAAAGGGGATAGTTAGTAAGAGGAAAGGGTTGAGTTCTTACCCTGTTTGGTTTGTGAAGAAATGGGGGGAAGGGATATAGAGGGGATGAATCTCACCTCTCCATACCCCCATACTATGGTCTCTCTGATTTGGGGTAAAATGAGGGGTAATGAAAATACTGTTTGCTGTAATGACAATATTGTCCTTTTTTCCCCTTATCAAATCATGAAAGTTTAATATAAAATAAGAAAATGATATAAAAGTCATTTTACATAAATAAAAAAAATTCTCCCTATTTTCTTTCTAATCCAAACAAAAAATATTTATCATCCTTTATGATCCTTTTTTTTATAAAATTATACAATCCAAACATGATTTAACCCCTTCTACTCATTTCTTTTATGATACTCTCCTTTCTTCTCTTTTATTAAACTTCCACCTCCTCAATCCAAACACACCCTTAACACATGTTTAAAATTGTTGTGGTAAGTGACCAAACATGTTGTATGTGAGTCCCACGACATTATTGCACTGAGAGTTGTATTGGTAATTATAAATTAATATGAAGCAAAAAAAAAAAAAACACAATTACAAACCGCAGCCGTCAATTTTGATCAATGGTGTGCGATGATTCTCCCCGTTTTCCCGCACCCCGCGCAATAGAACGTCCCGTATTTTTCATACTCTCAGTCAATTTTAGTGGGCAAGGTATTTACCAAAAAAAAAAAAAATTAGTGGGCAAGGTAATGCTGTTGCGATGTAACAACCGTACTATATTAATATATTATTCTTATTTAATGATATAAACTTGTGCAGTAAACTTTGGCCGGCGGGTTTCTGATAAAATAAAAATAAAAAAGTGTTTTGAATCACAGTGCCGAATAATTATGTTCTAAAATATTTTAGAATTCCGAGACTCGGTTGTCAAGTCCTATCCTTTGCGTTCCTTTTTTATTCGACTCTGCGTCAAGTCATTTTTTATAAAATGCGTATGCAAGCAGCTGCTAATAATGTTTTAATCCAACGACTTTTCAAGTACATGTAGTTGCTATTTAATTAATTCCGATCAATATCAGTACCTTTACATAATATATATTTTAAATATAAACGAGGACACGATCTCTTTTACGGATTGATATGTTTAATTGATTGACGAGTTTTTAGGTGCATGTATGCATTACCTACTTCAACAGCTATTGCTAGTACAGCTGTGATAGGAAAATCAAATCATTGAAGCAATTTCTGTCTTCTTCTACGGCAGGGCTTCTAAAATTTATACTTGTACAGTCAGATAAGCTAATCGGAGGGATGCTTATTATGGCTGCTTAGATCAATCTTGTTTTCATCACGATTCTTCAATTTTCTTGAATCAACTAGCTCGCCAAAAACTCATAGTAGTACTAGTGTAAGCTCCTTCAATATCTCCACTATTTTGCTTTCTGTGATGTGAGTCAAAGAAAGAATTATAACTTGAGATTAGTCAAGTTGGATGTAATGAGACTTCTAGCAATCATTCAAATATATAAAAGAGCATTTGGTACACTCATTTTCTTAAGAATAATATTTTTGGTCAGTGTAGCTGTGAGGAGGAAGCCAAATTTAAAGATTTAAAGCAATTTTCTTTATTCTTCTATTTCAGGGCTTCTAAAATTTATCTGTTTACAATCTACACAGATGAGCTGATGAGAGGGATGCATATGGCTTCTCACATCAATCTTGTTTCTATCGTGAAGTCCCAGTGTTTTGGTGGGGTCTAAGGCAGTAGTACCTCCTTCATTTTTGATGATGATGCAGTTATCTCATTATTGCTGCTGGTCATTCGCTACTAATTGCCGAAACCTTTCTCTGTGCAACTTTGAACTACAAGTCAACCAGGAATAGTGAGGTACGCGTTTGTTGCTATCCACTTCATTAATGTTTCAATTTGTGATTGACAGTTGGGAAGAAAGTGAGATTAAAAAAAAAAAAAGTTCAATATTGCTTAAGCTAAGAAATTTGCTCTGCAAAATATATAAAACTCACAATAGATCCAACCGGGAGGTGAAAGCACTCCGCCTATGGTGATAGCGCACCTTGTAAGAGAACTGGGTAGTTTTTCCTTTCCCTCGCAGTCAATGCATTTGGCTTTCTATTCTATTGAATAGAATGAGAAAAGGCCCGGTAAAGTAAATAAGTAGGATAGATACTTACCCAACTCTGGCTTTGTAACAATGACCCAGCAGAAGTACTCAAGAGTGGCAGACGTCCTACACGCCTAACGGACTCGGGCAATACCATTAGACCTGCTATATTTGATTGTTATCGTTTCAAACAGTTGACATCTTCAGTATGTTTCTCCTTCTGTTAATAAGTTTCATTGTACTATCAACCGTAAAGTGGCAATTGTTACATCTTTAGCGACTTTAGGAATTCATAGATAATCTTTTTTGGGACATCTGATTAGCTAGGTTGGATTTCCACTGTGATGAATTTTATGTTATAGGCTTTAAGTCCATTTCAGTAGATGAACTAAATACTATCACTCTAGTTAGACTTTTTGTTAGCAGTTTTCTTCGATTCACATAATTATGAGTCTAATTTTGTGAGGGGATAGTTTACTGATTAGGTATTGTGTCTTTGATGTATATATCAAGACCTCCTATTATACATGTTTTATTTTGCCCTTCTAGTTGTTGATTTACTATCACAATGTATTCAAATTGTGAGTACGAGCTTAGCTCATATTCGAATATCCTCCGAAAGATCTATCTGTTCATGTGCTGTATCAAGAACAATAAATTTGATTTCAGTTTGTCTATCTAGCTATACGTTATGGTAACTTACATCAAGAGAAAACTATATATATATATATATATATATATATATATATATATATTGAGAAATGAAGTTAGAATTTTATAAAAAGCACCAAGGGGGTGCGACCAATGTAAATCAACTACATAAAAAGGCTCATCCATTCTTCAAAATATGGAATATCCTGTTGACAAGAGCCTTTAATTCATATACATAAATTATGAAACCAAAAATATTTTAGGGAAGAAAGTGGAGTTTCTTTTTCTTTGAAAGCTCTTCGGTTCCTCTCTCTTCACAAAGCCCAAATGATTGAGTGCAGAATAGTCCTGATGAGTTTTTCTTATGTTTGGAGGTTTTGATAGAGCTCCACGTTTTAATTTCGTCACAAAATATCTTTGAGGCAGCCCAATGAACACCCACAAATGTTGAAAGCCAATTCCCAAGACTTATTTCCCACATGCATCTAAGAATCAAGTGTTCCACCGTCTCGCTATCATTCTTGCAAAGGAAGTATCTACTCACCACAATTTGACCTCTTTTTTGAAGATTGTCCAATGTAAGGATTCTCCCCCATGCTACTTCCCAAGTAAAAACACCACTCTATTTAGAGCAAAAGACTTCCAAATTTATTTCCATGGGAAGGTGCGGTTTCACTATGTTCATCTTCATTCAAAAGGGCCTTATAAAAAGATTTTACCGAGAGAACATCGGTTTTAGCCAATCTCGATTTTATTTTGTCTTCTATCTTGAGAGGGAGTGAAATTGTTAAGGCATCCAAAGAAATTGATAAAATCGTCTACCTCCCAATCATTGGCTTCTCTAGTAAAGGAAACATTCCACCTTATACTCCCATTGTTCCATTGCATATATGAACTTATAACTGCATTTTTATCTCTTGCTAAAGAAAAAAGATTAGAAAATTGATCTTTTAAGGAGGAATTGGATGAGACATTCCATTTATCCAACCAAAAGAAAATTCTCTCCCCATTACCAACAACAAAAGAGATAAAATTTAAGATGGTATCCCAGCCTTTAGCAATAGACTTCCACAGACTAACTCCATGAGAAATTCTCTTCTCTCCCGATATCCATCCATTATGTGTCTTTCCAAACTTCTTCGCAATAACCTCTCTCCAAAGGCTATCCTTTTCCATCATGAATCACCAAAGCCATTTAAAAGCCATTTACCAAGAAGTGCTTTGTTGAAAGAAAGTAAAGACTTAATCCCAAGGCCTCCTTTCTCAATTGGCACCTTGATAATTCCCCACCTCACCAGGTGATATTTGAATTCACCACTTAATCTTCCCCACAATATATCTTCTAATTTTTTCGCAATCAAAATTGGGATAGGGAAGAGAGATATGAAATATATTGGAAGGTTTAAGAGAGTACTTTTAATGAAGGTAAGTCTTCCACCTTTGGATAGAAATTTTCTCTTCCAACCTCCAAATTTTTTCTCAAATCTCATGATGATAGAATCTCAGGCTCTAGTCTCTTTATGTTTTTCCCCAAGAGGAAATCCAAGATAAAGTTAACGGGAGAGATCCCACTTTGCACCCAAGAACAAGTGCAAGTTCTTCCATATTACTCACATCGCCCAGGAGGATCAACTCACTTTTCTTCAGATTAATTCTCAAACCCGATGCTACCTAAAAAATGAGCAAAAGGCACCATAAATTTAACAACTGGTCAAAGTTCGCATCATAAAAGAGGATTGTATCATCTGCAAAGAAAAGATAAGAAATAACAATTTATCTGTCTTAATTCCCCACTTGAAAGCCTTGTAAAAGATTATCACGAACAAGATTAGACACCATTCTACTTAAGGCTTCCATAACCAAAATAAAAAGGAACGGAGAAAGAGGGCCCTCCCTATTGTAATCCTGTACAGGCTCGGAAGTTACCTATTATCAGTCCATCATTTATATTGATGGTGAATGATGCTATAGAGATGCATTTAAAGTTCCACTTTGTCCACTTCTCTCAAAACCCATTCTTTTTAGGATGTAGATAAGGAAGACCTATGACACATGATCATATGTTTTTTACATATCCAATTTACAAATGATTCCTTTCTTTCTGCTTTTAAATTTAGAAACCGCCACTTTATTCGCAAAGAGAATTGCATCAAGAATTTGTCTATCTCCAACAAAAACATTTTGGAATTTCTCGACCACTTTACTAACAAGTTTAAGTCTATTAGTATCATGCCCTGAGCCCAGACCCCCAGGCGCGTAGGCGAGACTAGTGTTGTAGGTATAAAAAAATAACCACTTGAGCCTTTTTCTACTGGTCCAAAATGGTTAACCAAGTTATTCTTTATACCCACAATATCTACTAATAAATCACTTACAAATACTATATTCCACCGATATGGGATATTATACACACCCCCCGTTAAGGACCTGACATCCTCGTCAGGGGCACACATACCCAGGACTAACTAAGCGGTGAAGGATTCTAGAGGTGGCTCATACGCCTTCAAAAGATGGCTTTCACCATCTCCTTGGTGTAGCACTTTGTCCCGCATAGCACTTAGTTCCCGCACTGGCTAGTGACCTACTTTGAATACCATTCTGTCACGCCCTGAGCCTAAAACCCAGGCTCACAGGCGAGTCTGGTATTATAGGTATAAGAAAATAACTACTTGGACCTCTTTTCTATTGGTCCAAAATGGTTAAACCAAGTTATTTTTTATACCCACAATACCTACTTATAAATTTCTCACAAACATTATATTCCACCGATATGAGATTTTACAATTAACCAAGACTTTTGCAATGATTTTGTGGACACTCCCAGTAAGACCAATCGGTCTAAAATCTTTAGTGTTTGTCACTCCATTCTTTTCTAACACAAGAGTGATAAAAGTAATATTAAGTTCATCAACAAATTCTCCTCTTGAATGAAAATCACTAAACATTGTCATGATGTCGTCTTTAAAGCAACTCTAATTAGCTTGAAGGAACAACATAGTGAATCCATCAAGCCCCGGGGCTTTATCACCATTACAGTCCTTAAGAGCCTTTAGAATTTCATCTTTAGCAAAAGGTTGTTGAATCCAATTTCTTGTGTCTACATCAATGGAGTCAAAGTGGAGATGGTCGAGATTGGGTATGTCAGTATATGGTTCCGTAGACAAACTCGTAACTCAATCTCCCATTTGTCAACTAGCTCTCGGATGAAGTGATGCTGAATATTCATCTCTCAAGAAAAATATGTTGATGATTTATTAAGAATATTTTGCATGATGGATTGCAAAGCTCAAGTCACTTCTATGGATGTTAATGAGAAGCTATCTAAGAACGATGGTAAAGAGAAAGTGGATGAGACAATGTATTGAAGCCTCGTGAGGTAGTTGATTTATCTCACTGTTGGAAAATTGAGGACAACAGAATAATTTTTGAATTCTTCCATTGATCATTAGTAGAAATAATTACAATAATTGTTGTTGGAGCACATCTCTCCAACATTAATTTTGGGTTCATGGATTTATTGTAGTAGATCATGACCCCTAATTTTATGACATGATTGATATTGAGATTACAATAGTTGATACACTATGTTGGAGGATTTATCCTATATTGATTTGGATAAAGTTAGGTAAATCTTGTATGATCATCCACAAAGAGATTATAAAATTTGTATTTCATGAAGGAAGGTATGGGGGAGGGTCCCTATATCAGAGTAGACCTATTTAAAAGGTCTAGATGTTACAGTAGTATATAACTGGAAAAGAACTTGTGTGCTTTTAACAATTGAACATGACTCACATACTATAATATTGCTTATAGAAGACAGGTTCAAGATATGATATAGTGGTTGTAGAGTGGATGCAGAGGGATGGCCAGGTCTGCAATGCCACAAAGGAGTAGTTTGAACTAGAGAAAAGCTGAAGCACTTATGAACTTGAGGAGATGCAAGAAACTGCAATTTGGATGGTAAAGTGTACAACGATGCTTACAAGGGCCCTGGAACTTGACCTCGTGAGTTGAGTTGTCCACAATAAGGACCTCCTTAATGTTAAACACAAGAGTTGAGTTATTATTTTTGGCTAGCTTGTAAATAGATAGTACATTTGAAGATATATGAGGAACATGTAGAATGTTAGATACAGTAAAAGTGGAAGTGGGTGTGGAAAGAGTACCAGAATCAGTATGTGCTATGTGTAGATTAGTGACATTACCCATAGATATCAAGTCTCAACCACCACAAGGTTGATAGGTTGAGAAATGAGCAAGATCACTTGTGACATGAGATTTGGCACCTGAATCAAAGTACCAGGAAGTTTTTGCTATAACTGAATGAGAGTAACTAGCAGCCATGGCCTACTTGTTAGGCTTAGTATTGGCATAGTTAGTCACATCTAGTCTATACCAATTATCAATAGCACTATGATTCAGCTTGCCACAGATTTGACAGTAGATAGGTTCTTCAGAAATAGGAGTAGATGATAAGGAGATTAAGACATTGTGAGATGCAAAACTTTTAGGAGCAGATCCACTTCTCATCCCTACTTGATTATTTATGCCACCTCTTGAGTTGCGACCTTGATCTCTTTGGTTATCTCCACTATTAAAACTTCTTTGAGTGTTCAACACAGTATGAACAGCAGTTATATGTTGATCAGTAATAGGGAGGGTTTTAGACATTTAAAGGTGCAATTCTTAAGAGAGAAGTAAACTCGAGAGCTCATATATATGGTTCAAACTCTAATGGAGGCCTTAAATGACTCATATTCACTAGGAAAACCTTTTAAGGACGTAGAGAACCCAATCATCATCTATAACAACCTCAACTACACTAGCCAACAAATCAATATTGGCTTTAATATCATCTACATAAGCTTGCGTTGACTTTGAGCCTTTGCTGATAGTGCACAAACATATCTTAAGTTGATGAATATGAGATCGCAACAAGGAATTTTTTTCTTTCTTTTGCTAATCGAGCAAAATGTGTTTTAAGAAGAAAAAAATGTACATAGTTTGTACAACCAAGTATGAGCATGACCAAAGTGGTCAAAAAGTATCAAAGAAGAACCACTTAGGAGATCCACGACCAAAGGAAAAACATTAAGGGCAACGCATAGCAAATATGCTAATACATATCAATATCAATGTGGGCTCTATTGGCATAATGACTATTGATAATTGAGTTATGAATGACCCATTCAGCTTTGATCTTGGTAGACATATCGTCTCGAATCTTTTTAGCAACTACTCCTCGGAGATCACTTTGTTTTGGAAAACGTGAGAGTTCCTCTCTGTCCAGACATGATAAATGGTTGCATAGAAGAGGATCCGAAACAAGTATGCTTTAAGGTCTCAATTCCTTGCAACAAAGTTTGAAAGTGTGAGAATGAAGTCAAAAGTAGTAAACAAGTTATCAACAAGCATTAAATTAAGACTTCCCTTTCAACTGCGCCAAGTGAAGCTGCAGTCGAAGGAAAAGTGGTCCTAAGTCTTCCATCCAAGGTAGCAAAAGATGTAGTTTGGACGTTTAATAATGCCCCATGTCATCAAATGGTATCTCGTGGATAGACAATCATGACACAAAGGGCAGGCAATGAAACTGTGACAAGGGATGTTCTTAAATAACCAAACAAGGTGGTACCAATCTACTTTATCACCCTAGTCTCTGATAGAATCCTAAGTTTTTCCAACGGAGAAATTTCCATAGCTAGAATACCTCCAGTTAAAGCGATCATCTTCATCAAGACGGTTGAGAATGTTGAAAGGAGATGAATTGAGTTTGACAATGGTAGGAGAGTGGATCGGCCATACCCAATGGCCATCTAAAATGATGTTAGAGACTTTACTATCTAAATAGGAGTAAAGCACCTTAATGTTATGATGGGGAAAAGAAGACCGTCAGGGTACCAATTGTCATACTAGAAGAAAGTGCTTCTACCATTACCAGTAGTATGTGTGATAAGCACTTTGGCAGTGGTTCTAAGCTTCAACAACTTTCTCCAAGTCCAGCAAGCATCATAAGGGATTTTGATGTCCCAAATGCATCTACCCTTAATGTCGTCAATTTATACACAGGAACTTCAGTCTATCTCTCTCATGAAGTACATCCTCTGCAAAATTTTGAGTTAGGCAACCTCGTTGATATCGGACAATTTTCTTAGACCTAGGCCCCCTTCTTCATATGGACTGCAAATACTATCCCAAGTAACTTTTGGACTTGTGCCTTTCCGAAGCAAAACTAAGAATTTTCTCTCAATGATCTCCAAGACTCCTTTTGAAATGAGAGGGGAAGAAACCCAATAGAGGTGAAAATGATGGAGAATAGATTTAACCAAGTGAAGTCTTCTTGTGAATGAAAGCCAATTATGGATCCAATGGCTAATTCTCTTGGTGATTTTTTCGATAAGACTTTGACAATCAATTTTTCTGAGAAGACCTGTGATGAGAGGAACACCAAGATAACGGACTGGGAGGGTTCCCTCTTTAAACCCTAGAATCTCCTTAATAGAATTTATAAGATTGTGACTGCCTCCTTCAAAGAAAACTTCACTTTTGTCTATGTTGTATCTAAGCCCAGAGAGACGGTGAAAGAGATTAAGAGCAGTGACAATACCTTCAATGGAGTTGATGTCCTCCTTACAAAAAATGAGAAAAGTCATCCGCAAAACAAAAATGGTTGAGCTTGAGTTTGCGACACCTGTGATGTTAAACAAAGTCTTTTACAAAGTCTAATTTATTGAGTAGACATGTAAGCATCTCCATGGAAATAAAAAATAAGTACAGGGAGATTGGATCACCTTGCCTAATACCATTTGAACATTTCAATAACCCTAAAAGCTAAGGTTGATAACACAAAAAAATGAGGAGTTGTGATGCAAGCTTGAATCCAATTAATAAATTGTTTCCACAAACCAGATACTTTAAGGGATGTCAAAAGAAACCCCATCTGATGGTGTCAAAAGCCTTCATGAGGTCTACTTTCAGCAAACAATTGGCAGTAGAATTTTGTGTCTCTTGTAGCCTTTTACAATGTCTTGAGCAATGAGAATATTTTTAATAATGAGTCTATTCTCAACAAAAGCCAACTGATTTCTGGAGATAATCTGGGGAAGACATCCTTTGATACAATTGACAATAATATTGATGATGCATTTGTAGATGGTATTACACCAAGAAATAGACTTGGAATCTTTCACCATGCAAGGGTTAGGAATTTTAGGAGCAAGAGCAATGAAAGTAGAATTTACATCTTTAAGAAGGGATGAAGGAAGAGAAGAAAGACTGAATGGCTACAATAACGTCATCTCCTATAATATCCTAGGAAATTTGTAGAAATGGGATGTGTAATCGTTTGACCCTAGGCTTTTATTTCCATCGAGTAATAACATTGTATCCTTGATCACTTCGGGTGAGACTTGGGCAATAAGTTTGCTAACTTAACTCTTGGGGGATGGTTTTGTTGATTATTGACTAAATATCCTCTATCCTGAAAGTTTCCCTGGTAGAATTCTGTAGCCAAGAAGATTAGTGTAATACTTGAGAATTTTATGATGTACTCCATCTTCATTTGTGAATGTTCTTCCTTGACTGTCAATAAGCCTATTGATGGAATTTCTTACAATTCTCACTTTGATTGCTTAATGAAAGAAGGCAATATTGGACTCCTCTTCCTTGAGCCATTGAATACGTGACTTTTTGCTCAAGAAGTGCATCATGAGCCCTTGCAAGCGTTTCTAGTTCTTTAATAAGACGCTTCTCTCTGGCAATATCTTCTCCATTTGCCACTCTTGAAAGCATGACTTGCTGAATAGAAGCAGTTTCCGCTTTAAGAGAGGCTATCTTGCAAGGAATGTTACAAGAGTTGAAATTTTTGAGCGACACTTTTTTTTTTTTTTTGCTTTTGGGCTAGGCAAAACATAGGGGTGCCACGAAAACTGTTGTCCCAATTTTCTTTCACGAAGTCAAGGAAGCTAACATGGTTTGCCCATGCATTAAAGAATTTGAAGGGTTTAGGCTTGGATGCAATGGGTGTGGAGGTAGAGAGAATAAGGGGAGCATGGTTTAAGGGACTTGGGCTATCATTGTGAAGGGTGGAGGTAGTAAATAAGGCGTACCATTTTGTGTTAATAATGGGCACGGTCTAATTTACTATCTTTTAGGTTTTTAACACTTTTATTGGACCAAGTAAAGAAAGGAGCAGCGCTAGGGTGCTCATAAAGTATTGCATTGGTGATGCAATTATAAAAATCATTGTAGCTAAAGGAAGTGATGCAATAATAAATTCAAGGATTTCATTGAAATTGCCCATGACACATCAAAGGGAGGTACTATAGGTAGATCTCCAATTAGTTATCTTGGTCCAGAGGTGTCTACACTCAAGATAAGTATTTCTAGTATAGACAAAAGTGATGTAACAATCTGGGTGAGAGTTAAGGGGGTGAATGTGGCACAGAATGGCTTGGTCATTCGAATCAATCTTATTAATGTGGTATTTCCTAAGGTCCCAAAAGATCCAAATGAGGCCATCACTAGAAGAATTATAATTGTGCAAAAATCCGAACTCCTTGAAATACTTAGTAATAATAAGATGAGCATTAGATTCTTTAACCTTTGTTTCAATGATGCAAAAAATACCAATGGAGCTTTTATTTGCAGAAGAAAGCAATTATTTTTGTCTATAAGGCTTATTGAAGCCCCTAATGTTCCAAGGGGGATGCTAACAATCCCGGGGAAAACATGTTTGTATGTAGGGGAACCAAATTTGGATGTTTGGGGATCATGTTTGGATTTAGGGGAGGGGGAGATCGCAACAAGGAATTGTACCTTTTTCAAGAGTTTTCCAGATTGAAGAAGCAGTAGTAAGATGAAGTACTTGAAGAAGTACCTGAGGGCTAATAGGTGCAAATAGAAATGTTTTGAGATGCTGATCAATCAAGCTTCATGATTAATAAGTAGGATTTGGAGCAAAACCGTCATTGATATTTGAGATTAGCTTCAGTGGATAAGGAAATGCTCCAATCATCTGAAGAAGCAACTTTAATCTTGATGGAAGCTGGGAGGAGAGATCAGAATCCATTGTGATTGCCATTAATGGAGCTCGAAGGTCCCAAAGCAAGCGCAGAGAGGAAGAAAAACAGAAAAAAAAGACTGGATTGAAGGAAGTCTTTATATCTGTGTAGCTCTTGATACCACGATAAGGTTTGAGAGCATTTTGAGAATTCTCAACCGTGGTTTTATTATTCTGATTGTAGATTACAAGCTTGAGTGATATTTTTACATTGTATCAGATTTTTCTAGAAGTACCTAATGTAACTAGCTTGATTATCTACTGATTGTGCTCAAGTGGAGCTGACTCTAACTAACTATTGTGTTAGGATATACACTTGTCTCACATCGAAAAATTTGAAACTCTAAAATCATCTTAATCTTGGGCTACTCCACTTAGCACCAATTGGTTTTAAAATGGAAACTCATAATTCTTTACATGGTATCAGAGTTGGGCCCTTGGTCCAATTGTATTCATCTGCGTGCAACCCTTCTTAAATTAGGTCCACTTGTGTTCAATCTTTCACGTGTGTACTTTACGCATCTTCAATCTGCCACGTGTGTTCAATCTTCCAAGTGTGACCTCAAAATTAGGCCACATCTTTAATCTGCCACGTGTGTCTTCAATCTTCCAAGTGTAACCTCAAAATTAGGCCCACATCCTGGGCTACTTCACTTGGCACCAATTGGTTTTAAGATAAAAACCCATGATTCTTTACATGGTATCAGAGTTGGGCCATTGGTCCAGTCGTATTCATCTAAGTGCGACCCATCTTAAATTAGGTCCACTTGTGTTCAATTTTTCGCATGTGTCATATTCCACGCATCTTTAATCTGTCACGTGTGTTCAATCTTTCATGTGTAAGTCATCTCAAAATTCGGTCCACATATATTCAATCTTCCAAATATGACTTTAAAATTAGATCCACGCGTGCTCATTTTCACGTATGACTCCACAAATCAGGTCACACCCTCATAAGTGAGGGGAAGTGTTAGAATATACAGTTGTCCCACATCGAAAAATCAGAAACTCCTTATAAGATCCTGAGCTATTTCACTTGGCACCAATTGGTTTTAAGATGAAAACTCATGATTCTTTATATGGTATCAGAGTTGAACCCTTGGTCAAGTCGTATTCATCCGAGTGCGACCCATTTTAAATTAAGTCCACTTGTGTTCAATTTTTCGCATATGTCATATTCCACGCATCTTCAATTTGCCACGTGTGTTAAATCTTCCATTTGTGACCTATTTCAAAATTCGGTCCACATGTATTCAATCTTCTAAGTGTAAAATCAAAATTAGGTCCATGCGTACTCACTTCCACGTATGGCTCCTCTCAAATCAGATCACAATACCCTCACAAGTGAGCGGGAAGTGTTAGCTAAGTGCTTAGTACTCGTATTAAGTTGACCTATGTGGGATCCATAAAAAAGTTGTTGAATGTCAAAGTCCAATTAAGGCTTTAGGCAACCATATTCTACACAAAAATATAAGTATTGATTTGGTTTAAAGGCTTTAGATATGACTAGAAAGTGAATCCTTTGATTTAACTTATCAAACAGAATGGTGATATATGCGCCATTAACTTCACAGCTAGTCACTTAAGTTTGGAAAACAAAAAAAAAAAAACAGAAAGATGAACATATGAGTGTGGAGAATGATTTCACTGCATTAATGGACTTATAATGAGTGTTTTTTCTTGTTCTTGCAGGGTTCTAGGTTAATGATGTCCTTTCAAAATTAGGAAGGAAGAGTTACAGATATGCAGGGGCCTTACTTATGTATTTCTGAATTGTTGTCACTTCTCGATGAGAAAGAAAGAGAGTGCCAGAGCTTTATAAACAGCGCGCAGTTGAAGGATCATATCCTGTCCCTCAAACTTGGACTTCCATTTCTAGAAACATTTCTTCACTTCTCAAGCAATGAAGATCTTAAATTGCGTATTGATCATGTGGTTTATACTGTGAGGAGGGAACTTCAGTCACTTTCTAATACACCACTCGATGAAAGTCTCATCTTGCACTTGGATCATGCATATACTGATGTCCGAGAAAAGATGAAGAATGTTATCATCGAGCCAGAAACAAGGGAATATGGTGTCATTTTTCCGAAACTCTTTAGTGGGAAGGGAGATTTTAAGAAAATCAATGATTTTCTTCTAGAGAGTTTTATGAATTTATCAAGTTGGAAGGCTAGTCTAGTTGCACCAATAATGAAAGAAATTGAAGACATCAAAGAGAAGCTATTACTTCTGCAAGTTCTGCTTACATATGTAGCAGACACAGGGGTATACCTCATGGAAGAAAATAAAGAGCTCTTCACTCCTCTAGTTGATTTCCTTGACAAAGCAGCATGTTGCCTCTACTCGTGCGTGGTTGACAAAATAGATAAAGAGATGGCACTTGCAATGAAGCATAAGCTCTCTGATCTCCTTGAGGGGATTAAGGTCAAGGAGATCTATATAGTAGTCTTGAGGGCTTCGGAGGCGCGTGAATCAATAGAAAATCCCCTAGAAAGTGAATTGTATCTCCTCGATAATTTGATAAAGCTACTAGATTGTAATGCTAGTTCCAGGAGTTATTTGAATGGTCCGAGTGAGAAGCTTCATGCCATACTGAAATCGCTTAAAGCGTTTCTCTCAGATCAACCACATGAACTGAGGCTAGAAAAATTTAATTGTCTCATAACATGCATTGAAGTTATTACTCGGAAGGCAATACCCATCCTTTGCTTATGTCATGATAAAGACATGAAAGAAGGCATGGTTACAGAAGTGAATGGTGCACTTTCTGAGGTGCTTGATCAAATCAAGAATATCCAAGAGGAATTTCAAGAAATTAAGCCGTATAGCTATCCGGAAACTGATGGATTGGGCTTTTTGGATTTTTTCTTGGGACATGTGGAGGAGCTGCTGAAATGTCGGTCAGAATTGATTGAGATTCTGAAGAATCAAATTGAAACCCTACATGTTGACTTTGATTTCCTGAGATCTTTTCTTAGAAGAATTGTAAAGCAACATGATGAGGATAAAGAATTGGAACATCTTTGGACGTGCATTATACGCTTAGCATATCAAGCAGAATATGTTATCGACCTTTTCCTGGTAAAAAATGCACCTGACCCTCGCATCAAGCTATCACTTTCTAAAATTATGGAGCAAACCAAACTTGTTAAATCAAAGGTTTCAAAGATCTATGTTGAGGAGAAGTATCATACCCAAGCCCATGATGCTGCAAAGACTTCCATCCATGTTTCATCAAAAGCTACTTACATAGCAACTGATGAAATAGTGGGTTTCAAGGATGAGGAACAGACGATAATGGAGTATCTTATTGGAGGCCGAGAGAAATTAGATATTATCTCAATTGTAGGCATGGCTGGACTTGGAAAGACAACTCTAGCAAAGAAAATTTATGAAGATCCTTCAATCGTACATTACTTTGATGTTCGAGCGTGGTACTATGCTTCTCAAACATATCAGAGGAGAGAATTGTTGCTTTCCATTTTAGACGATGTTATGGGAGTTACTAATGAAATGAATAAGCTAGATGATAAAGAGTTGGCTGCAAAGCTTTACAAAAGCTTAAAAGGACGTAGATATGTCATCGTCATTGATGATATGTGGGACATCGAAGCCTGGGATGATTTGTCAAGATGTATTCCATATGACGAGGTTGGTAGTCGTATACTCATAACTACTAGATTGCGGAGTTTAGCTCCTCAAATTAAGGTTGACTCTATTGTACATCATCTTCGTCACTTATATGATGATGAGAGTTGGGAGTTATTTCAGAAAATTCTACTTAAAAAAGATCGCTTTCCGCAAGAATTTTTGGATGTCGGACAACAAATTGCTCATAGTTGCAAGGGACTTCCTCTTGCAATTGTTATAATAGCTGGACTTCTTGCAAAAGTGGAGAAAAATATACATATGTGGAAGGAAATTGCGACAAGCTTAAATTCACATATTTTAAGTGAGTCAGAAAGTCAGGGCAAGGCAATATTAGACTTGAGTTACAATCATTTACCAAATCATTTGAGATCATGCTTTCTATACCTTGGAGCATTTCCAGAGGACGAAGAAATTTCTGTCTTGAAATTGAAATGGTTATGGATGGCTGAAGGATTTGTACGAAATATTGAGGGAAAGAGTTCAGAGGATGTAGCTGAGGAATATGTCGTGGATCTTATAGACAGAAGCTTTCTATCAGCTACCAAAGAAAGATCTCATGGAGGAGTCAAGGCATGCCGGCTTCAAGATCTCTTACGTGATTTCTGCTTAGAAAAAGCTAAAGAAGAGAGTTTCCTGCAAGTAATACATGTGGATCATTGGTCAAAATTTTCGAGGGTATATGATCAACGTCGGCTTAAAATTCATTCTAAGGTTTATGATTTGGTGAAGGCAAAGCCATTTGGCTATTGTATTCGTTCTTTATTATATACTGATGCCAAGGAGGACTATTTTGACCGTGATGTCTCATTCATTTGTCAGAATTTCAAGCTTCTTAGAGTGTTGGATTTAGCTTGTTTAAACATCGAGGAATGTTTAAGGAGAATAGAGTTGTTGATTCACTTGAGGTACTTAGCCATTGGGACTAAAAAAAATTCTATCCTAGCCCTCGGATCTGAGAAAATTTCTATTCCGTCGTCAATAGCCAAACTTCAGAACTTGCAATTTCTCCTTGTCAGAGCCAATAATGTTTATAGCGAGGAAGTGGTAGATGTGCCAGATTCTCTTTGGTTCATGGTGAACTTGCGGCATGTGCACATAGATCGCCGTGCTTTTTTCAATTTTCACCCAAGCGGGCACCAAAACCCCTCTGTTTTCGTTAATTTAGAAACATTGTCGACACCATGTTTTGACAATAAAGATGATCTAGAGAGCTTACTCAGAAGGCTACCAAAACTTCAGAAATTGGGATGCGTATTTCCAGACTGTTGGGACTATACGACGAACTGGCATGAATTTCCAGCGCTGGACTTTCTGGGTCAACTTATGTCACTGAAGGTATTTTTCAAGAGATCATCGCACTGGGGAGAGAGGTGCGAGTTTACCTTCCCTTTAAATCTCACAAAATTGACTTTGTCAAACTTTCTGCCTCCGTGGGATGACATTTCAAAAATTGGGAGGACACTCCCCAACCTAAGGGTTCTCAAAATAAATGGAAAAGATTGGGATAAAACGTGGATCGTGGAAGATGAGGACTTCCCAAAGCTGAGTTATTTGAAGTTAAGCTCTCTGGTATCTATTCATGAGTGGGTTGCTTCAGAAGATTCTTTTCCCGTACTTGAGCAACTAACGTTGGACAACTGCAAGTATCTTAATGAGATCCCTCCTTGTTTTGGAGAAGTTCCCACACTACGCAAGATTATTGTGAGAGATTGCAAACCTTCAATCAATGATTCAGCCAGGGGGATTCAAAAGGAACAGGTGGAGGAAATGTACAACGAGGAACTTGAAGTCTACATCTATCCTAGGAAATGATATTACGAGTAAGTTGGCATGAACGCAATTGAATTTCTTTATGAGCTATGCAATTAGATTTACTTTGGTGTTTCTACTTGTAGACATGTAAATTGTTTATTTATTTATATGTTTCTTCTGCAATTATTATATTCTTAAGAGAACCTGTCAATTAGAGTTTGATGACCAATGCTTTAATTTTGCACACGATGTGCTTGAAAAATTGTTTCATTCACCGATGCTTTTTGCCTCTAGCTTTTTAAAATTAGTGCTAAACTATTAAATAAAAACACCTTGTCATGTGTTTGATAACGTCACAAGAACCTTATTTCACGCATAATAATAGTTTGAAGTCATTGTGCTTTGATCTTGTTAATAACAACCATCGATGTAAGGAGTTTGTTCTTATTCTCTGTGCTAATTTCATCTTGTTCGTTGAGGTATCTAAGTGGTCTCTAAATTTTGTTACCCTTTTGATAAATAACATGAAGAAGTAGATTAATCAATGACAAATTTAAAAGAAAAAGAAGAGATTAATCATTTCTCGTCTTGCTCATTTTTGGTTGATATTTGGAACTCTTTACTCAAACAATACACCGGATAAAGAATAAATTTAGGGTAGGAGTACAAGTCTTTTTGTCTATCACAATAATAAGAAAGGACAATAAATTATTTCAAGGAAGTAATGCTAATCAATTAAGTAAAATAAACTAATCATTGTGATTGAGAAACCTATTGTATGCTATAGAAAATTAGGTTCATAGGCCTTGCCTTATTATGGTAAAACTTGTTGATTACTCCTTATTTGTAGGTTCCAGTATTATGTTTTATTATGTTCAATTGCGGCATTGTTTCTTTCTCCCATAGCGGCATTGCTTTTGCATGTGTTAGCTCCATATTTCTGGCGGTTTGACCTTCATTTTCGACTCAAGACTTCCGCGGCCTGTTCAGGCATGGGTTTTTAGTTCTTCTTGTTAGTAGTCTCGTTGCAAATACCTTTGTACGTACTGCTATTGATCGTTTGTAAAAGATAAAGAACTTAAATATCTCACTTTTGAAGATAAATAACCAAAATATTAATGATGTCAAAGATAAAGTATCAAAAATGATATATGTAAAACACAAAAATTGCCTTAGTTTAATTTATTGCCAAGTTGGACTCACTTCTTCAGCCTTAAAATTGATTCAAGTCCATTACAATACCCACAGTTGATACAATAGAACCCTAAAGAACTTGACTTCAAAATTAGCTTCAAAGGTGGTGGTGGTGGTGTTGATGGTGCAGTGGTGAAGGGAAAAAGTCGAAGAAAAAGAAGATCTGGAAAAGGAAAAAGAAGGAAAAGGTTATTCACATGTGTTGTTTGATTTTCTAGTTTCGTCGTTTACTTCTTGAGCCTTTTTACGCACATGACTTTCCGGGCAAGGAAAATGTAAAAGTTTGGATATTTAGGGAGTAAATTGAACACTAGAAATAACTCAACTGGGTAGTATTGATGATAAGCAAAGTAAGAAATTTAACAACAGAGTCTTCTAGAGAAGAAAGCTAAAAGAAAAACAAAAGAAAATACTTCACTCTTGCCTCACTCTCACGTTGCCTCTAGGATATATCGTGTCTTTCATCATATGATTCTTACTTAACAGAATAGCCACATAGTCTAAGCAGTTGGGTCTGATGATCATGCGATTACTTTTCCTTGGGCCATTGCTCGTAATTGCAATTTGGGTCGTATTATTATTCTCGGCTCGGCCTGCCTCTTCTCTCAATCTGATCACACTCTCTTCACCACCTGGCCCAACACTAGCAACTATAACATTACCATCCCCTTGAAGCAAAACCTTGTCCTCAAGGTTCAAGTCACGATAAGCCTTCAAGAACCCGTCCTCATCAAGCCAAGTCACTTCTTCTAGTGGCATGCGTTCCCGTTGCACCAACAGTTGCTTGTGATTCTTGCCATTACAAACTATTTCACTCTGTGAAATTATAGCAGAAAAATCTATTTCAGGCATGGAAGGAGGAGGGGGCAACACCACAATAGTAGGTAGCTGATCATGTGTGCCGACAGCTCGTTTAAGCAACGAGATATGGAAGACAAGGTGTTGCTTTGATTCAGCAAGAGGACTCAATCGATACTCCACCTTGCCAATGGGGGCTTCAATTTGAAACAGCCCAAAAAAATTTCCGCCCAACCCGTTATTGTCGTGCCCACGCAAAGAGACCTGCCTGTAAAACTCAATCTCGAGCACTACACCACCATCAATCAAGAATTTTTTGTTCACCAAACACCTCACCACACACAAAGCATCATGCAAACTGCTCTCAGCCTCATCAATCACCAACTGATTTGACCCACGGACCAATACAGTAGCAATCCTTCCCATATCCTTAATCCCCGTAATCTTCGCAATCTTTCCACCATCCCCAAGCGAAACCTTCTCAACCAAATCAGCGTAACCCAATTGCTCTGCCCTGAAATGCTCAATATTTGCAGCATGGATAACTGCGAAAGATCTAAGTACATCGACACAATTAATAGCATGGATAACTTGTGACCATTGGATGGCCTTCTCAATAAATAATTCCATCCGAATTGATAAAGTTTCAACATCTGAACCAGTTGCACTATGATCCTGGTAATTAGGGAAGTCACTATCAATAGCTGCTTCAAACTGGGCAAGGAATTTTTCTAGCCCATCACCACCACTCAGCATTGGAAGGAAAAAAAACTTTTGAAAATAAAGAGCTTATGTTTCCTTCCTTCTGTAATAGCAGTAACAAATCCATTCCACTGCGCAGGCCTTTAACAAGTAAGCCAAACACTTTAACGCATTGTTTCAGTATTTTGCCACCAATCGAAGGCAGCGAGAGTGTAGCAGAAGACTGTATGCTGGCCTTGACATGCCCAAGAAGCCTTTCTAAGTCTGGAAGCTTGCGAAGATATTGAGCAATAAGTAATGTTATTTCTGAATGTGCTATCAGCTTCTCAACTACATCGAGCCTATGGTTGATTTTTTTAACATCTTTCAATGGATGACATATCCAATTCCTCAAAAGCCGTTTACCAGATGGTGTTATACAGTTGTCTAGATATTTGAACAATGTACCAGATATACCACTATCAGCATTATTATTGAAAATCTCAAGATTAACAAGTGCTTGGCCGTCTATCCTCAGACAACCTCTGTACACTTCGTATGATATAATATCTCCATTACGTAATACATCATCCAGCATCAATCTGGAAAACTGATTGACTAGACCACCGAGAGCACATAATGCAAGATCGCCATGTGTAATTCCATCCAATACATGATCCCACTTATTGCAAAATATAGACTCTGCAAATGCGCAAATCGAACCCTTACCTTTGGTATCGGCAACATGGATAATCTTGAACTGCTTAATCGGCTCCTCCAACTCCAGTATCTTGAGATAATCAAAGAGTAAATCAAATCTACTGCCCGAGTTGCTCTTATCAGCACGACTGCGTTTCATGATAAGAGAAGATAACGCCTCCATTGCTTCATTGTAAGGTGACTGTGACCGTGTCAAGCCGTTGTCATCTCCTTGTGACATACTGCAATTACTTTTCAGTATTACAGAAAGTGAAGCAAGATGTAACAGCTGTGGGCACAATCCATCCTCTGAAGATGAATTAATAACAGGAATTGTGGCCACCCCATTTTGCAAAAGCTTCAAATCAACTTTTTCCCAATTCTCATCTGGTCCATCATGGACAAGTTGTCTCGTAGCTGCACTCTCATGTTCAACAATTTGGGTGTTAACGTATGACTTTACTTCTTTCCAAGCAAATATAGTATGTGTCAAAAGCTCTTCTTCTGTCAGATTGGACGCATGACTATAATTCTCCACAATCTGAATCCCTGAATCACTCACGAGGAAACTATTATCCAGAGCACCTAATGCTAAACTCTGAATAATCTCACCATTCACAGCTGCTTCCGCAAACTCCGCCAACAAAATCCTAGTCATTGTAATAATTATCCCCTTCAAATACACACTCCACGGAATCCACCAAGGAGAATTTACTAACCCCTTCGCCTCTACCAAATCACCTTTCCAATACACCGAACTTTTCTCAGTCATTTCATCAAACACCTTCCTCGCAGACTCCATTTCACCTTTCTCTATTTCATCTACGATTGCATCAAGATGTTGCAAGCCAGTTTTAGTTGACGTCGTATTAATAAAACACAGCTCAGCGAACCACCTCTAGAACCATCAATAATTGTGGAGGAATTGGATCAAGGTCACCCAAGTCACTATCTTGCAACTTACGCTTCTCAATGGCTTTGCCAATATCTTCAATGGTTTGATTCTCGAAGAAAATTGCATCTTGGCTTCTAATGATTTTCTTCGTAGAAGGATCATATAACCTGTACCCAGAGTCATCAAAACCATATCCTGGAAAGACACACTCTTTAGTCTTTCAGTGTATTTTGATTGAGGGGAGAAAATTTAATAAAGGAATGGAGATGAGAGTATTATAAAGGAGAGGAGAATAAATGATCAAATCATATTTGGATTGGATAATTTGAGGAAAGGGGAATATCATAAAGGAGTATGGGTGTCTTTTGTTTAAATTAGGAAGAAAATGAAAAGGATAGATGAATTTTATATGTAAAATAAATTTCATAAAAGAGACTTACTCTCCTTCCCTTCCATTTTACCCCAAATTAGGGGGAAAGAAAAAGTGAACTTAGGAGGGGTTACTTTGACCCCTCCACTTCCTTTCTCCTTGAAAAATTTTCATACCAAAGAGAGGAAGGACTAAACCCCTCATTTACTAAACCTCCTCTTCCCCCATTCCCCTCAATCCAAACACGCCGTCAGTGTCACACTCTGACCTATCATCTTTGGGAACATAAACAAACGCTTTATATCCAAACACTTTAAAATGTTCATATGACAAATCTTTACTGCTTTAAATTCTCTGTAGCACATCTAGTTGCAAAGAAACACAAGATGTAAAATTAAGAATGCGAAGAACAATACTCAAAGCCTTGCCCCAAAAATTCTTTAGAAATTGCAAATGAGATAACATGCATATGGCTCGCTCAACAAGAGTCCAATTAATTAATTTTTATTGCCATGCGATTAAGTTGAGGGGTCTTTGGAGGAGATGTCTAATGACGAATACCTTGTCTTCTGCAATGTTTATCAAATGACCCCTATATTCACCTCTATTATCTGAGCGAATACACTTGATCTTCTTTCCAGACTTTTGTCAAATACTTGCCTGAGACTGCTTAAACACATCTAAAACTTGATCTTAATTTAAATTTTAGATTATAAGCCCAAATTTTTTTGGAGTTATCATCAATAAAGGTGACAAAATAATGAGCACCAACAAGAGATTGAGTACCAAAAGGACCATATACATCCGAATGCACCAAATCCAAAATATTCGGCTTTTTAGAAAGAAAAGTTTTTTTTTTAAAAATGAAACTCAATTCTGTTTACCTGCCAAGTAATCTGCACAACCTTTCAAAGTTGCACTTTTCATCCCGAAGAGAATATTGTTCTTGGCTAAACAATCGAGTCCTTTTTGACTTATGTTACCAAGCCTCTTATGCCATAACCTGCTTGCATCTTCTTTAAAAACTGCATTCACCAAGTTGTTGCTAATCTTAGCCTACATCAAATAAACTATAGAGCACTTCGTTCCACGAGCTAGAACTATGGATCCCTTTGTAAGCTTCCATTGACCACTTGCAAAGGTGTTAGTAAACCTCTATCATTCAACTTTCTTGTGGACGTCAAATTAAGTGAACATCAAACACATTTCTCATCTCTCAAAAGATCAAACGTCTACCATAATTGGTCTCCAAGCAAATATCACCAATACTAACAATTCTTGACGAACCCTTGTTTTCCATCTTCATAATACTCAAGTTACTAGGTATATAAGATGAGAAAAAATATTTTCTCAAGGTACAATGGTAAATCTCCATTATCAATTACCAAACTCATTTCCTGCAATTCATAGTTGACAAAACATCTTAAGAAATAACAACAACAAAAAAATCTTTGGCAGTGGCAACAGTTGTATCATCTTTTTTCTTGTTGCCATCATCGGTCCCCTTTCCCTTTTATTTTTTCTTTAATTTATAGCAAGATCTCTTAATACATCATTTTTTACTATAATAGAAACACTCGAGATCTTTTCCAAATCGAGACTTGCTTCTAAACTTTCCACGGTTATTTGAACCCTTACTCTTGTTTTTCCCCCTATTTTCTGTAACAAGAGCTTCATAATGAAAGAATGAGGACTCTACAGTCTTCAGTCTTCCTTTTCAACTTGTCGATCAATGCTCAAGATTTCATCGAGGCAAAGGAAAAAACTCCATTAGGTGTTGAATTGATCAACGAGACTCTGAATGTCTCGCAACTACTTGGTAAAGAATCGAGTAAAACCAAGGCTTGCAACTTATCATCCAAAGTGATCTTAGGGATGACAATGAGGACAGATTTTGTGGGCACCCACCCCAAACGGGGTAGTATTGGGACAGGGAAAAGGGAATGGGACGGGGAATAGGTAATGGGACAGAGGATGGGGGTTAAATTTGAATCCCCGCAAGGGGTAGGGACAAAATCCATGAATAGTAAGATGATAAAATAAATTATATAATCACTGTGATATTGTCCATAAATAAATACTCAGTACAAAATAAAAACAAAGTCGATCAACTATTTGTCCATACTCAATAAGATTAATAAAATTCATAAATAAATCATCCAACAAAACTAAAAAGAGAGAGTTAATTAATAAAATTCATAAATAAATCATCCAACAAAACTAAAAAGAGAGAGTTAAGGACAATGATATAAACGTATGACTTATTTTAAGATCTAGCCGTTTAAGTAATTTAGGGCTTTAGATTGAAAAAAAAAATGTAACTTTGGGCTTAGAGGAATGGTATTTGGGTTTATATATATGTGTGTGTGTGTGTACATCAATATATATAAAATACGTTAAAATTAGTTTTTGAATAACGTCTAATACCAAAACTTATTGAGTTACCATTGGTTATCCCTTAAAAAGACGTATACGCAACGGGTACCCTATCAGTTTTTGTTATTCGGTTTATTACATCCATAGTATGGTGAATTAGATCTGAATTGCATGTGGGACCTAGTAGTGTGTCTATGCATTCTTCATTGTATGCAAGTTTTTTGTCTCTATGAGACATTATATCAAATTAAGCAAAACAGTATATATGCACAAACGAGTCTAAATTGATCCCAAGTTTAGTCGACTTCGTGGTGACCTTTAATTAAAGATGGCCATAGAAGTGTGTTTTGCAGGTACTCCTCCCACCCTTGCCCTAAAAAGGGAGGGTTTTACAGTGAAAGATAGGGAATGAGACAGGGGGTGGGGATTTACTTTTGATCCCCGCGTAGGGAGGGATCGAGACACAAGAATAAGCATTCTCCATCCTATATGACTTGCCTTGCATATATCTTACATAGGATGTTATACACAAGAGTGAATTTGGAAACCTCTTGTATCTAAACAAGATTCATACCACTAGACCAAATGCCTTAGAGCACCCTTAAATAAAAAATATATATATATATATATTAAAAGCACACAAAAAAAGTTGACATTAAACAAAATATTACTAAAATATAGAAGAAAAATAGACTAACTAAAATGATTTTAATCATTCTTTTAATTAATACACTTCATGTCATTACTTGACCATTGCAATATTTTAGATAAATACCTTCATTTCTCTATTGATTACAATGGATTTAACAGATTTGTTTGTTATTCCCACTTGTGCTTCAAGATTGTTTCAAACAATATAATTAAGTTTGATAATTTAAAGATTTGTCATCACATATGTACATGCAATAACAAAAAGAATGACGGTAATTTATGCGCTTCTAATAACACAAATAATTTTTTTTATTCCACATATAGTTTCCATACAAAATAATTTTAGTCAAAACTTATTTTTAACGTTTAAGACTCAATTAGTGTTAATATAAGTTTTACAAATTTAACGGGAAGTATACGGCTCAACACATGATTAATATGTCTCATTTATTTAACACTTATATTTAAATTCATTAATATTATATGTTAAGTTAACACCTCATTTAAAAGTTTAAACTGTTAGGGAGGGGTTTATTATATTATTTGTTATATTTAACATGCCCCCCCGCAAGTGTAGGCAGAGTTAGTTTTTGAGTCTTATACTTGAATTGTTTTAATGTTTTAAATGGGTAGCGGCGAGTTTTGAACCCAGGACCTTCTGGTAGCCTAGGCTTTGATACCATATTAAGTTACCACCTCATCTAAAAGTTTAAACTGTTAGGGAGGGGTTTATTATATTATTTGTTATATTTAACATTATAGTTTTCTTTGATGTTTTGTAGTTCAAACTAAATCTAATACAACACAGTGTAAAAGAGTAATGAAAAATTTACAAGTAATGTCCATTTCCCATGGGTAGGACGAGTCATAGGATGGAGCGTGAGATAGGTCTTCCACACTAAAACTACCCCAATGCCATCTTTACCTTTAATAAAGGACAGCTAAACCTATTAGGTAGCGATTCTCATCTTGGTTGAGTTGCTTAGAAAGCTCCCTCCTCTCGTCGGCCAAGCCGCTTCTCCTTCATCTGTATTTGACTTTCCTTTTTCGGATTGATACACTGGAATAAGATTGGGAATGGAATAACATTTCTAACTCTTTTCAATTTTTATGCTTGGTATGAGGCAATGAAGTTGAGAATCTCATTTCCAAGTAGGGATGACAATGGATAGAGTTTAAATCTAAATCCGACGGGTATCCAAGCCGATTATAAACCCGTTTACGAAACTAATAGAGTATCCATTAGGATTTTATTTTTACAAATGGTTACCGACAGGTAATCCGATAGTGTTTGGTAATAGCAATTTTAAAAAATTCGAAACCCGAGAACCCGATTAGTAATTTAGTAAAAATAAATTAATAAAAATATTTACATATTTACATACATATACAAATAATATATTATTTAAGAATATATATATTTTTAATATTGGTTCAAGAATAATAGTTGTGGGCTATAGCCCAACTTTTATCACCAGTTGTTAACCCTCATAATTTATGTTTTCCTTTTCTTTTATCTAATTCAAATAATACAACCGCTCAATTACTGAATAATTCAAACGAGAATGATAATTTACAATTGTGACAAGTACTTTATATTTTTTTTTTCAAGTTATTTCATATTATTATGAAAGGATGATAACTTCTCAGCATAAAGATTTTGTTGAATGTTTCTATTAAGTTTAAGTTTGTTTATAGACAAGAAATTTAATTTAATTTTTTTAATGCATTGCGATTTGTTATTATTTTAGGACTTCTTTTCATTTCTTTTAAAAACTTAAAAAGTTTTTCTTTTAAAAAAATATTTTTTTATTCATTAATGAGTCGAGTCGAGTCGGGTCGGGTTGGGTCGGGTCGGGTACCCACGGATTTTTAAATAATTAACGGGTTCGGGTTTGTTAAGCAAAATCTAAACCCGACGGATTTCTGTCACGGGTTCGGTAAAATATAATTTAAACGAGTTCGGGTTTGGTTTTATAAATTTTAGTGGGTATTTGACCCGTTGCCATTCCTATTCCCAAGGTAATCTCATTCTCGCGTATATGAGAATAGTCATTCCAGAGCAAACACATGGAAATAGCCCATTCTCATGTGTTTGGAAATAAACTTGACTATCATACCCCCATATAACATAACATTTATATATAGTTTGTTTTACAATAATAATAATAATTAAAAAATATAATAATAATAATTATAATAATAATTTTTTAAAAAAATATAATAATAATTATTATAAAAATAATAATAAATAATAATATTGATTAAAATAATAATAAATAAATAAATAAAAATAAAAATAAAATTAATAATAAAACCAATAAAATAATGGTAATGGTGATGATGATGATGATGATGATAATAATAGTAATAATAATAATAATATACTATAATAATAAAAGTCAATTTTGTCATATTATACAAGACATTCTCATTAGCATGCCATTCCATTGTCATTCTCAATTTTATTTCATTCTTGTCTAAATCTATTCTAATATATCAATCGCTACCTTAATAATTACTCATTTTGTTTTGAATAAATTGCAGAATTTGAAGGGCCTTTAAGACGTGAAGTAGGGACCGAAAGTTCGTGAAATAGCATGTAAAATGATTTAGATCAACGGCTAAAAGTTTTCGTACTATATTGATATTTGGTTGAAAATAGTTTAATCTAAAGGCTCAAACTTGTCAAACCAAATGATCCAACGGTCCATACTTTCGTCGAAAAGGAATCACGATCCGTGCATTTCGGTCACCGAAGCAATATTTTAGAGTAACTACAGGCTGTATCCATACAAACCGGACATAAAAGCAATATTTTAATATGACTACAACCGTTGACGACTCAACAAAATTGGCTAACAAAAGTCGTGAAGTTCACATCAAAAGCTAAGGCAGCATCTCCTCCATTTGGATTTGATGGCATTGTAGTTGTTTTACAGTCTCAGTGTCGCTGCTGGCCTTTCGCTAGTAACTGCTGAAATCTTTCTCTATGCAACTTTAGTCTAAAAGTCAACGAGGAACACTGAAGACCGATTTTACTATGGATTTGAGCGGGTAAAGGTTAGTTACTATCGTTAAAGTTACAACACTGTCTACACTGAATTGATAGATTGTGGTATCCTCTCCTCTCCTCTCCTCTCCTCTCCTTACCCTTGTAAATTCGTTGGCCTCCTACTTGTTTTTTCTGTTATTAAACGTATCTATTTATTAGAAGCACATGCAATGATATAAGGTTGCTTAATTTAGTGCTTTCACATGTACGATCCCTTATAATAGTCTTTTCACATGTATTCGTGTTAACCTTTATTGCTGCTAGTTTGTTCCTAGTTTTGTCATGTAAGGAAAGCACGTTAATAAATATCTGGAATGTCTTTCATCACGTAGATGGTTATTCGACTCCTTTACATATGTGAGACTTACTGTATGTGTCATAGTCGAATTGGTTGTTGATCTCATGTAAAAAAAAAATTCTAATAACATTAAAGCTCTTTTTGGAAGGATATAATATGTATTTTCTTTTAGTACGTAAGGATAAAGCGTATGAATATTGCTTCATTTGTTAAGAGCACGTGACTGAACCTTCAGTCTAATGATTACATACCATGCATGTTCCATTCTTAGTAAAGTCAAGCTTTTGAAGAAGCAATTGCTAATCCTTCGAAAAAATTGATGATTGATAATATATGCTTAATTTTACACCTTTTTACTTGTCTATCAATCTTAAGAACCAATACACGTTGTTTTAAGAAAGAATATACCTCTCGAATGTACTTTTTTTAACATTCAAAAGGAAATTTTATTAATGAACGCTAAGGGAATGCAACCCAAAAGAAAAAATTACATCAGAGGTAATAAATGTAAGAAATTTTTGTTTAAGGTAGCCTGCATAACCACATAAAATGCAAAATAAATTGTGATATCAATATGTAACCTCCTACATAATGAAATATTAGCGGATTCATGAAAGGATAAGAGGAATATGAAAAGTTCATATATCTAGTCTTATATTGAATTAATATTCTTGAAAGATTCATGTAACCATCTAAATTATAGTCTTATATAATGGTATAATTTAGTGGGTCCATGAAAATTCATGTAATTTACAGTATAATCAAGTCCTTGATGGGTGGACTTGATATATAAGTACTATATAAAAGACTTTTGGTCCCTCTCTTCACTCAACTACAACCATATCTAGTGTTTGTTATCCCCAACAATTAACAAAAATAAAAGTGGATAGAGTAAGGGGAAAGAAGATCAAGTTAGTCATAGGGTGTGTACTAACTCAGGATATACTCCATAAAAATTATCTATATTAAGTTTATATATTATTATGTATATCTCTTAAGTGATTCAAGAATATCAAGGAATGTTTTGGTTATTGTTTTATTCATGATGTTATAAGACATCAGCTAAAGATTCAATTTTTGTCTATTCCATGTTATAAAAATTTTATTCATGGAATGGAATATATGTTTTGTATGGTGAAATTAATTTTGCCATCTCTTTGTATTTTATGTATACGGGTAACAAAATTATAAAGTGCACTTCGGTTTGTACTAATATTTTTCTCTCCTTTATTCATAATAGTGTTTCTTGAATTTATGAGATTTTGAAACAAAGGTTAATATCCAAAATAATGGAACAAATATACAAGATTATGTTCATGTTAAGATTATAGCTAACTTGACATATAAATGATATCTTAATCCTTAAAAGTTTTAATTTGGGCATTTTCTTGAAAAAGCTTACTAACCAATAACGAATATAGATGGTTGATTGTTAATCGCCAAAGTGACTCAATCATTAGTAACCCTCATTGGATATAAATCTCATGGTGGATTGGTTACCGCCAAAGTGGTCCAATCAAATCATTTGATAATTGAATATTCAATGTTTCATAAGTCTATAGATATTATAGAGATGTAAATTACCCAAAGATGAAAAAGAACATAATAATAGTTGCAAACTTTAAAATTCATCATTAATTATGTTATTCAAAGCTTTTTGAAGTACAATTGAAATAAATAACAAATTTCTTAAATCCACTATGATCAATAGTGAAATTGAGGTATTTATTTCAAAATCTCAAGTTATGCAATGTAGTGGTCTTAAGAACGATTACAAAATCCTTTTAAATAATCTAATTTTTTTCTCTATTTTTATAATACTTTTTTATGTCATTTTTGTATACTTTTATATTTATAATTTTAAAATTCCAATATATATATAAACTAAAATAATAAAAATAATTATCTATGTAGGCGAGGCGGGTTATAAGGGGCGGAGAATGCTTATCCCTGCGCCTTGCCTCGTCCCTGCGCAAGGATTAAAAATTAATCCCTGCCCCCACACCCTATTCTTTATTTCTCACCCCAATTCCCACCTCATTTGGGACAGGAGAGAGGCGGGTACCCGTAATCCCTTTCCCCATTTCTATCCATATGTTATACCCAAAGGTATATATCTTCTCAATTATTATAATAATGCGCAGTGAATTATTGCAAAATAACTTATCGAGTGAATCACTAGCATATCATTATTTTTAACCAAAGGTAATATATGATGATACATCTGATTACTCGCAATATTAGCATGATGTAATTGAAAATGCTCATGCATATTTGTTAATTCAATGATTGAGCGAATCACTAGTTTGTCACAGTCTTACCCAAAGGTAAAATGTGATGAAGCAATAGATTGCGCGTGATAATAGGAACAAATATGCTTAGCATCACTTGTGGGTGAAATTACTAGCATGTCACTTTTCTTACTCAAAGGCGAGGGTGATAATGCAATAGATTTCTCACTATTATAGTCATATATTGCTTAGCATTATTGAAAGTTTTATAGCTTTCAATTATCGTATATATTTAATATTTCAAGGAGCAATGTTCTCAATATAATGAGTTTTTTTTAGTATGCGCTAATGATGGTGATGTTTGGATATATAATACTATTACCAACATAAAATTTTTCAACTATTAAAGTGACAAGATAGATTTCACTTGAGATTGATAGTAATGTTGACTTCTTGAGAATGTTAATTACATAAATCATAAGATGGACCTTTTTACCTCCCAATAATATGATTCTATAAAAATCAAAAGAATAGTGGGAGTAAGTTCATTGTTCATTTTTATTTCATCCTTAATTTTATCCAAATATTATAAAAGTTATATTGTATATTATTGAAGGTGAAAGTTGTATTTCATCAATAAAAGCAAGAAGTCGTATCAATGTCAATAAAATGTATTAGATACACGATTTTGGTATTACTCGTGTATTATACTTTTGGTTGAAAAAACTTTTAATAATTTTACACATTGTGGGGTAGATCACTAACTTTCAAAAAGTGATATATGATATTTTTATTTTGAAGTCACATTTAAGGTTTTATGAAAGTAATTTAGATTGGTTATATTTATGAAAGCTATTTGTGTCATGTTAAAGGTATTTGTCAAGGATCTTAGTGACACTTTTTGGAGCAAGACTAATCTTTTTAATCTAAACATATTAAAGCTTTATGGAATTGGGTGTCACACGAAGTGTCCACTTGTTTGAAAGAAAATAAATGCTGAGATATCTGCCACATAGGGTGGTGTAAATTGGGTATTACGACAAAAGAAGTGATACATATAGCATTTCTCGTAATCTAAAAGACTCCTAATTTCTTTTATATAATCTATTTACCTAGGATTTGTAACTTTGGCCACGTGCTTAGGGATGGAAATAGGGGCGGGTATTGTGGTACCTGTCTCGCTCCCATCCCGTTTGTTGTGAGAAATGGGAAATAAGGCAGGGGTAAGGATTACTTTTTAATTCCTGCGTATGGGCAAAGCGCAGGGATAAAGATTTTCACCTCCACATAATCGTCCCACATACATATATAGTATTTTTATATTTTTATTTTTATATATGTATTGAAATTTAGAGTTATAAATATCAAAGTACAAAAAAATAACATTATATAAAGTATTATTAAAATAGAGAAGGACAAGTAGATTACTCAAAATGATTTTATACTCATTCAGGACAAGTAGATTACTCAAAATGATTCTATACTCATTCTTTTGATTAATATGTTACATGTTATTACTCAACATTTGCTATCATTTTACAAAAATACATTATTTTCACTATTAGTCATAGTTGATTCAAGAGATTGTTAGTTGTTCTTCAAAATAGTTTCAAATAACATAATCAAGGGTTATATTTTAAAGATGTGCAATTACTATTATATGTTGACATGTGATAACAAAAAAAGAAAATAATGTGATTCCAATAACACAAAGGAGTATTCTTTTTCTACAAATAATTATCATATACAATGATTTCAGTCAGAATTTATTTTAAATGCTTAAGACTTAGTTATTATAATATTATTTTTACTATATAACTGAAAGCATAAGACTCAATATATAACAAATATTTGACCTTTATTTAAGACCTATATTTGTATTTATTATTATTGTACTTTTTAATTTATATTTTGAAGTTAGATGCTTCAAGTTAAATTTATATTTTGAAATTTCATAGTTAAATTAAATTTAATATCGCAAAGTTTAAAAGAATAAAGAAAAACTAACAGGTAATCCCCATTTTCCACTAGCATTGGGGAATCGCATAGGGCAGAAGATGGGGGTATAGAATGCAGGGGTGGGACGGGTTTTGGAGAAATTTTTTAGTTGACGAAGTAAAGCCTGGGGATAGATCCCTGCTCTAAACCTACCTCATTATCATCCCTAAGAAAGCGTTGCCTTGGGACCTTGAGATCCTAGTCAAACACCTTGGCAATGGGGAATAGAATGTTAATCAAAGAATAACTAGAAATACAAAGAAACAGAGAGAAAATAGTAATAATTTATTTTTTGGGTGAAGTGTACATGAACCCCTATGTTTTTGTAAAGTTGCACAATACCTACCTTTGATTTTAAAAGTGTACGGTATCCTTTGTGGTTTCTGAAACTAAACACAATAGTCCTCTATAGTTTCTGAAACTAAGCACAATAGCCTCCTGTTGTTTTAAAAGTGCATGCTACCCCCTGTGGTTTCTGAAACTAAGTACAACAGCCTTATCAGTCAAAAAAATACGTCTATTTTAACATAAATTATGATGCACGCGTGTCAAATGCATTTTTTTTTTGCTTAAATTATTAATTATTCGGACAAAAATACCCATTGTCCCCAACCCTAAAGAAAAAAAAAGTGTTATATAAGAGTATTTTTATCTAAATAATTAATAATTTAAGCAAAAAAATTTTGAATAATCGCATTTGACGCGCGTGCATAACATTTTTTGTTAAAATAAATAGATTTTTTGACAGAGAAGGGCTATTGTGCTTAGTTTCCTAACCACATGAGATACCATGCATTTTTAAAACCACAGGAAACTATTGTACTTAGTTTCAGAAATTACAGAGGGTACTATGCATTTTTAAAACCATAAAGGGTATTGTGTAATTTTACAAAAACACAAGGAATCCTATATACTTCACCCTTATTTTTATCTCCCTCCATAATAATCATCATCGCTCCCTCTATGGCAACACTTATATTATAAGAATCTCATGCATCTATACTTACTATTCTTACCATACAAGGGTTGCTAGCACATCACCATATAACATTCGTTAAAAAGGAAAAAAAAAAACTAGGGGAATGGAATACTAAAGACGGTCAAATGCTTTATAACATAGAATATCTTTACAATTTCTTCGGCAGTTCACTTTTATCATTCCAAGTCTCCAATTTGTTGTCTGTAGTTTACAGATTCTGTATCAATTTTCCAATTTCATTTGCGTCCTTTGTTATTCACTAGCAAAACCCACAGAAAGACAATAGCCGTTGTAGACCCTCAGAATTTACAATTAAGATTGGGGCAAGCCCCAATCCCTTTTTTCGAAAAGGGTTCTGACCAGCGAGTGACAGGCAAGGACCATGACGACTGAAGATAGCTTTGTTGTAGGGTAGGGCTAAGAGTGTTTAGGTTTCGATCTCCCCCTTTTAAGTGTAGCATCTCCCTCCTTTATATAGCCAGCCTCCATTCTTACTTAATGCCGAAGCATAGACTTCTTACCATACTTGGGGGATCCATCCAATCCCATGATTGACTCTATGATTATCTTCCGGGTATCTTGTCCTTTCCTTAATTAGAGTCGATCTCCCCCTTAACTATGACTTTGGGTCAGCGGGTACAAGTGGGCTGGTTCTGGCCCACTACAGTAAGCCCCCCACTCTCTAAGTTGAAATGTTTTCGAGTCAGAGGGTAGTGTCGTTGTACCCTTGTGGGACTGGTCTTCAGTCTTCTAAATTTGGGCCGCATTTTCCCTGGAGCATTTCAGGCTTAGCTTTAACCCCTTGGGGTGCTTCAGACTTGCCGCAACCCCTTGGGGTGCTTCAGGCTTTAATTCAGCCGCACCTTTAGTACTTCAGGGTTCAGTTTCAGCTGCATCTTTAGGTGCTTCAGGCTTCAATCGCACCCTTAAGTGCTTTCGGCTTTAGTTTCAGCCGCACCCTTAGGTGCTTCAGGCTTTAGTTTCAGCCGCACCATTAGGTGCTTCGGGCTTCAGTCGTACCCTTAGGTGCTTCAGGCTTTAGTTTCAGCCGCACCCTTAGCTGCTTCCGGTTTCAACCGCACCCTTAGGTGTTTCAGGCTTTAGTTTCAGCAACACCTTTAGGTGCTTCAAGATTTAGTTTCACCTGCACCCTTAGGTGCTTCTGGCTTCAGCCGTACCCTTAGGTGCTTCAGGCTTCAGTTTCAATAGCACTCTTTGGTGTTTCAAGCTTCAGTTTCAGTCGCACCTTTAAGTGCTTTCAGCTTCAGCCTCACCCTTATGTGCTTCATGCTTCAATTTCAGCTGCACCCTTAGGTGCTTTCGGCTTCAGCCGCACCTTTAGGTGCTTCAGGCTTCAGTTTCAGCCACACCCTTAAGTATTTCCGGCTTCAACCACACCCTTAGGTGCTTCAGGCTTTAGCTTCAACCGCACCTTTAGGTGCTTTAGGATTCAGTTTCAGCTGTACCCTTAAGTGCTTCCAGCTTTAGCCATACCCTTAGGTGCTTCCGACTTCAACCGTACCCTTAGGTTCTTCCGGCTTCAGTTTTAGCCGCACCCTTAGGTGCTTCCGGCTTCAAGCGCACCCTTAGGTGCTTTCGGCTTCAACTGTACCCTTAGGATGCCTGCCAAGGTCCGTATGCCACATGGATCGCTGTTTTCACTATATTCCTGTAACCATAAGTGCATAGTTCTACATATACGTATATATTATACTGAAATATAAACATTAGATAAATGTAAGCTTGACTAAATCTTACTAAAATAAAGTTTTAACTCCAAAATAGCACGGGGAACTAATAAAGATGCATCAATCATGTATATATAATTTAGTTAACTTTGTAAATGACATCAATCAAGGATATACCAACTCTGTAAATATAGTATGCATCAATCATGTGTATATAATTTAGCCTAACTTTGTAACTATTGTATAAGGTCAATCAAACATAAATTAAATTAGCAGTAATTAGTTTTTTTTTAATCATTAAACCATATGTTTCCTATAATTATGTATTTTACGTATCAAATTACGAAAAATACTCAAAACACATAATTAACTACAACAACAAAACAAAGCACGACATACATACATAATTATATTAATGAGTATTGATTTATAGCATATGACTACCGTTGGGTGTTACCATCTCGAACGGACAAAAAAAAGGCTTTATTATTAAGTAGTAATACGCACTGCAATTGCTACCAATGATATACATATGGCGTTTCGTTGCTGCTCCATGCTTTCTAGTATGGGTTCAACCATCTATAATCTTTGTTCACTACGGTGGTTAGAGGCCCCATGGTGAGCGCCAAATTGTAGACCCTCAGAATCTACAATTAAGATTGAGGCCTTTTTTCGAAAGGGGTCCTGACTAGCGAGTGACAGGCAAGGACCATGACGGCTGAAGATAGCTTAGTTGTAGGGTAGGGCTAAGAGTGTTTAGGTTCCGATCTTCCCCTTTTAAGTGTAGCCTCTCCCTCCTTTATATAGCCAACCTCCCTTCTTACTTAATGTCGAAGCATGGACTTCTTACCATACTTGGGGGATCCACCCAATCCCATGATTGACTCTATGAAATTTTCTTCTGGGTATCTTGTCCTTTTCTTAATTAGAGCCAATCCTCCCCTTAACTATAACTTTGGGTCAGCGGGTACAAGTGGGCTAGTTCTGGCCCACTACAGTCGTATTGATATGTATGAGCAAAAAAAAAAAAAAAAAACTAATTGATATGCATCCTGTTAGTGATTTTTAGTGAAGATAAAATAAGATGACATGTTGGCACTGAATTTTTAACCTTTTATGGCAAATTGAAAACACTAAAAATTCATAGAAGTTTAGATGGAAATTTGAATTTTGCACTTTATAATCTTTCCCGTTACACTTTAACATGTCTCCAACGGGTTTCTCAAAATTATCAGAGTGATTCGCTTCAACAAGATGTAGAAGCAAGTTCGTGAGTGAAAAGAGTTGGGAGATAGAAGTTAAAAAGCAAAATGGCCGAGCAAATTGCAGCTAACGTTGCTCAATCAGCTATAAAAAGTTTGATTAGTCAAGCTTGGATAGAAGTTCAGTATTTATTTGACTACGACGACAACATTGAAAAGTTGAGAAAGAAAGTTGAGGAGCTCAAAGTTAAGAAAGATGTAATACAATTATCTATAGATGAAGCCCACAGAAATGCTGAACGTATTGGACCCGATGTGTTAGAATGGCTGAAAAAAGTTGAGACCATTGAGGAACAGGCAAATGTAGTATTAAAAGGTACAAGTAGCTCTGAATGGGGGTGTCTCTGTCCAAAACTACATTCTTGTTATAAACTAAGCAAGCAAGCTTCCAAGAAGACTCGTGAAGTTATTGAAATCAAGGATGCAGGCAACTTTTCAAGGATTGGATATCAAGCACAACCAGGACAGCTTCCGTTTACATCAACCCCAGAACTTGATGGTCTCGAATCAAGGATGAGGATTCAAAATGATGTCATCAAAGCTCTCAAAGATGATTCAATCACTGTAATTGGAATATGTGGCATGGCTGGCATTGGAAAGACAACTCTTGTTGAACAAATCGCCGACAAAGTAAGATCTATGAATTTATTTGATGAGGTTGCGATGGCAGTTGTGTCTAAGGATCTAGTTGTTGCAAAAATTCAAGATGAATTGGCTGAAAATTTGGGATTGAAAATTGAGAAAAACACAGATCGTCCAAGAGCAGATCGCCTTTACGCAAGATTAATGAGTACAAATAAAAGAATTCTTGTAATATTGGACGACCTTTGGCAAGAACTTGATTTCCACAAAGTTGGGATTCCTGCTGCAGGGGAACGTGGTGGCCTTAAAGTTCTATTAACATCAAGATATCATAAGGTTTGCAGTAACATGAGAGCAAAAATTTTTGAAGTGAAGGTTTTATCTGAAGAAGAATCATGGTATCTTTTCAAGGAGACTGCAGAAATTTCTAAGGGAGTGAATGATCTAAAGAACATTCCAGAAGAAGTGGCGAAGGAATGTGGAGGGTTGCCTCTTGCAATCGTGATTGTTGGCAGGGCATTGAAGAACCAAAATGTTTATGCATGGAGAGATGCACTTGAAGAACTGAAAGAAGCCTCAGTGACTAGCATTCCAATGTATAATTTAGTGAACTCGAGAATAAAGTTAAGTTACAAATATTTGGAAGATAACTCCAAGAGACTGCTTTTACTTTGTTCTTTGTTTCCTGAAGATTATAACATTCCACTTGAGGATTTGGTTAGATATGCCAAGGGCCTGCAGTCGTTCAAAAATGCTGAAACAGTGGCAAGAGCTAGAGACAAAGTATATTCAATAACCGATGATCTGAAAAGTTGTTATCTATTACTAGCCGGCGAGGAGGAGTGTGTAAAGTTACATGACGTTGTACGAGATGTTTGTCTGTCAATTGTTTCTTCAGGTGAGCATTTGTATATGGTAAGACATGCGGGATTGAAGGAGTGGCCCCAAGAATTTAGCTCTGCATCTTATACTGCCATCTCCCTTTCCTTTGATGAAATAGGTCGGCTTCCCTCTGGATTCGAATGTCCAGAACTCGAGCTTCTACGCTTGATATTAGAAAGAAGTAAGTTACATATACATGAGGAGTTTCTTGAAGGGATGAAAAAACTCAAAGTTCTTGGACTTATCAACATGAATGGTGAACTTCCATCATCTTTCCGGTCTTTAGTGAGCCTTCGGACGTTATGCCTTGATAATTGTAGATTATATGGGCATACATCAGTTATTGGAAGCTTAAAAGAATTAGAAATTCTCAGTTTTTATTGCTCTTATCTTGAACATTTTCCAGATAACATTGCAGAACTTAGAAATCTGAAGTCCCTAGATTTGAGATTTAAAAAGGGTCCTCCACTTCCACGCGATGTCCTAGTGAGCTTGAAAAAACTAGAAGAATTATACTTGGGTTCTTATTTTGAAGAATGGGAGAGGAAAGGAGAGGAAGCATACTCAGGAATAATTCCAGAAATAGGTTCATTACTCAATCTACAGGCTCTCCGATTCTGTGCTTATGATGATAATTGTTTGGAACGAGTATTAGAAAATTTGCGTCCTGAGAAGCTCATAAGATACGAAATTACCAGAACAACTGATGACATAGGTGTTGGACAATTCCAATTTAGAAAGGTCTTGATGCTTCAGAGTATCAATGTTGATTTGCTTTTAAATTCTGCAGTTATACCATTGTTGGGGAAAACTGAAGATCTTACACTTTCAGTAGAAGGGTTAACCAATCTTGTCAATCAGTTGGATGGAGAAGGGTTTGTCAATTTGAAGAAATTAAACCTGGAGTCATGTGATCTAAAGTATCTTATTGATGCCACTGGTATACTTCCAAGTGATACCTTTGTTGAGTTGGAAAGGTTGGTTATAAGAGATGCAAACCACCTGGAAGAGTTATGTCATGGAGATATTCCAATTGGGTCCTTCGCTACATTAAGAGAGGTGCAACTATTTCAGGTGCCTAAATTGAGGCATTTGTGGGGTTCCACTCAGCATCCATCACTTGGCAACCTTAGAATTCTTGAAATCACTGAAGGCGGAGAAGTTAGAAGTCTATTTCTGCAATCTTCCTTGAAGTGCCTTCTTCAACTTCAAAGGATAAATATAGAAGATTGTCCAAAGTTGGAGACAATTGTTTCCAACGACCAACAAAATGAGGAGACTACAGGAGACATTGGGTTCCCAAAACTAGAGTTCGTGCGACTCTCTTCTTTAGACAGTTTTAGAAGCTTTGGCCCTGAATCAAGTCATGCATCTCTTTTTGAAAAGGTAAGCTTTACTATTATTGATGATTTCTTGTTAGTTCATTCTTATTCTTTATAAGCATTAATCTTTTTTTATTATTTTTAAACGCTTTTCTTCCTTTAGTGTTACTCCAACGCCGTAATTTGTTTTTCCCAATACTAACTTTCTACAAGATATCATCTAAGGAAATTAATTCTCATATATGATGTTGATGAATTGTCTAATGCTAGCTCTTTGGGATAAGTTTCACCACTGTTGGAAAATCACCAACTTCAAATCCACCATATAAGATCTTAGGTTACTCCACTTAGTACCAATTGCTTTTAAAATAAAAACTCAAAGATTCTTAACCACCACATTGAATCGCGTAATAGTTGCAAGAGGGAAACTTTCAAATGCTAGGCAGGGAAACTTTCAAATGCTAGGCAAGGCAACATCCTGAATTATTTAGAAGAAATTATATAACTCTGACAAAATACTAGTTTTTACATGGTAAATTGACAGACGTTTGCGATTTTGGTAGGTCATACTGGCTAACTTGGAGACGATGGACATTTACAAAATGAAAGGCTTAAGTTGGATAGTGGATGACCAAATGGAAACTGGGTACCTCCACAAGTTGCGAACCATAACAGTGGAATTTTGTCATGGTCTTAAGCACGTCGCAGCATCCAACTCTATTAAACTGTTACGAAGTCTTGAAAGACTTGATGTTATCCTCTGCAACTCACTAGAAGTAGTCTTTGATTTCACAGGCCTTAATGTTGAAGGAACAGATATAGAAAGTCCACTTGGTCGACTAGACTCCTTGAAGCTTTGGCATCTATCTAACTTAAAGCACATATGGCAGGAGCTTCCAAAAGGAATTCATGCATTCAAAAATTTGAGATTGCTCACGGTTCGGAGATGTCATAACTTGAGATATTTACTCACACCGTCTATGGCTGAAATGCTTGTGGGTCTGGAAAGTCTGGAGCTTGAATGGTGTAAACAGATGGAAGAGATCATCGGTGGGAATGAAAGAGTAATTTTTGAAATTGAAACCAAAACCGAGGAAGATATAGTCAGGAAGAAAGATGGAGAAGAAAGCTCAAATATTATAATTAAGTTCCCGAAATTAAGACGCTTGCTAGTTGACAATCTTCCAAATTTCCGCATGTTGTGTTCCCAAAACGCTGATCTTGAGCTTCCTTCATTGACTGACTTGCTAATCAGAAATTGCCCCGAGATGACCGAATTTTGTGTCGGGCGGCTAAGTGCAACAAGGCTTAACAATGTGCACATTGAGAAGAAAATAGTTGCGCCGCATGATTTCTATTCCTGGTTGAAGGTATACTTCAATTTCTACATGTCACAGTTATATAATTCCTTCTACTGATAATTAACTACACATGTTTCTAAATTATTGGAACGATTAAGAAGTATCTATGAATTTTTTCAGGACTGTGAATCAAGGACTCGGTGTCTCAACTGTTCACGATTTGAAAGAGAGAGCTGTGATCATCTTGATTAACAATATAATTCTTCCCACCCACGTAAGTCTCTAATTTCTTTCTTTCACGCATACATGCAATCAGAGAGATACACATACACATACACACCCACTTTCTTCATGAACTGATGCTTTTGGCTTGTTCTGTCTAAAACTAGTGCTTGTGTTGTCCTGTTTTTCTTGAGGGTAATGCCATGATTCTGCTTCATGTAAGAATAAGCTTAAACTATCAAAATTTTAACATAGGATGAAACTTGAATTAAGGGATGATACTCAATTTAATCCCTTATTTTTAGCATGTTTGACATAGCGTTTCATTATCTTTTAAAGCGTAATATTGCAATCCTTTTATATACCTTTTGAAAACGTGACATCTTTAGTCCTTTTTCACTATTCTGTTTAAAGTTTGACGAAAAAAGCATGTGGTTGTCACATGATTATAAAAAAAAATTGTTGCTTATACTATCAAATTTTAAACAGAAAAGTTAAAAAAAAGACTAAAGATGGCACATTTTCAGAAATAAAGGACTGTAATATTGCACCTTTAAAAATAAATGACCACTATATCAAAAACGTCAAAGGGAAGGTTCTAAATTGGATACTAAACCTTGAATTAAAGATGTATGGTTTTTACTATTCACGGGGACAATAACACATGTTTGCTAACCTTGCAAGAACCTTCTTTGGGGCATAATTGTTATTGATTTGATGTAATGATGAATTTATCTTATCTTGTTAGCAAAAACTTATAATTATCACTGGTTGTTTGTCGTAGTTCATCTAATCTATCCTTTAAAATATTGCCTTGTTCATTGGAGATGTGCTGCCAACTGGGAAAATTTATTCATGAAAAGAAAGAACACAATCTCAGTGGACTCAGGTTCTTATTTTGGATGACCATCTATGTTTTGCTGCAAAAGTTATCCACTTTCCTCCCGTAGTTTGACTGCGAATTTTTTACATTCATTAAATATAACTATATATTATATTCTATTTGCCAACTGAATTATTAAGGGGTTGCGAGATTTGAACCCATAACTTTCTAGTTGAGAGGTTGTCTTTTACCACCTAGTTGTTGCTTTGATGACGTTTCGCATTTCTCATATATAGCATTTCATTTATAGAACTTCATGGGCTAATTTGCTACTGATGCTTTGCAAGGAAGAGTGGAATGCTTTGGAGTTACTACATGTTTTCCAATATTAAAAAAAAAAAAAAACTCCAGTACTACTAAATTTATTAACACATTTAGAAAGAGGGGCATTTTTAATCCAGTATACCACCTTAAGTTTCAAAAACACATATTAACATTTAATTTTCAATGGTATTTGACGTAATTAGTTTGTCTTGTTTTGTGCATCAATTTCTCCTTGTTTCTTGAGGTGTCTAACCTGACTAAACTATGTTAGTCTTTGATAAATAAGAAAGTTTGACCAAAAAAAAAAAAGATAAATAAGAAAGGGTTTCTTTCATTTAACTATAAAATTTTAATTGTTGAGTTATAGAGTTTTAAGCAATGAATAGAAGCCGTTGACTTTTTTGTGTATGTTAGATAATATTGAGCTTTTAGAAATTTTGAGAGTAATATTAGGTTTCAAAAAAATATGATGGGTTATGTTTTAGGGCAAAAAGAAAAAAGAAACGTAGTTTCCCACATAATATAAAAATAGTTTTGAAAAAGTGATTTTTAAAAAGTTCTAATTTGAAACTTAATTTTAGTTTTGGCTTTTTTTTTTTTTTTAAAAAAAGCTTTGGCTACAACCTAAAGAGTGTTTAAAAGCTAAGCCAAATATATTAGTTTTAACTATTAAACCTACAGGAAACGCTTTTAAATGTCTAAAATTGGTCTAAACTGATCCTAGGAGTAGATTAATCATTGGTTGTGTTAGATTATCGAAGCTCTTTTCTCGATCAATAGTTCAGGATAAAGAAATCTTTTTGTATATGATACTAATCAGAAAGGACAAACAAATATTTCAAGGAATGATAACCATTTAAGTGAGATACACTACATTGTGATCGCGAAACGCATTAGATGCTATTGGACAAATTAGCTCCATATATTGCTAACAAATTTCACGCTCAAACTAGTTACTGCTTCTGACTGGAAAAAAATATATATATATATATGTATATTTTACTGCTGATCTTTACAGAGTTTATATTGATTTTCATACTGCTCTTCCGCTCATTTTTGTGCATTTTATTTGCAGCTTCCCGTATTCTATCCTATCATGTTCAATTATGGACCTTTATGTTCGTGCATCGTCATTTTCAATTTCATTGTATTTATTTATTTGTATGTTATCAGAGTTTTAAATTGATTAGTTGTTTTACATTTTACAAAGTAATTTCACAGTCTATGAAGACGTCTAAGGAAAATCGTATAGGAGATCAGAAGCCACAATCCAATCGGTCCATGGGATGCTCTTTCTTCTTACAAGTTGATCTTTATTTCATGCAATCATGCATGGGTAGATTGTTCACGTTTCCTCTATGGTCGGCATATAATTCTCCAAACATTCTGGCATTTGATTATTGTTTGCAATTGAAGTCTGCATTTAAATAAAATAAAAAAAAAGTCTGCTTTCTACGTTGGACTTTGTTTCATCTATCTGAACCTTCACAGGTAACCTTATACATTATATCTCTCGGAGCTTAGTGTTCCCTGATCATATTATGTTTGTAAGGATTGATTTTGCATTGTATAATAATATTTGTAAGGATTGAAGTGTGCTTATAGCAATGGTTGGTCTTCATTGTTCTAACATCAGATCATGTAAATCATATTTCAACTCACATCTGAGAAGTTCAGGATGGGCCATGTTTTACAGAAGGGTATCCATATGGTCCTTCAAAAATGATTTAGATATAAAGGTACTTTATCTAGTTTATACTGAAAAACTTTACGATGTTTCAAACTTAGAGGTATTGTTATGGTCACCATGCATGCTCTAGTTTCTCGTACCTTCCCTTCCCCGTTGCCCACGTTGGAATTAGATCATGCACATATATGCATTTACCTGCATCTACGAGATAATCTACTATCTAATAATAATGATTACAATACAATAGATCTTTTGAACAAAATAAGATTTGAACCCCCATTTACATGACTTTATGCACATTACTTTATGTACAGAAAAAAAAAGTCTAAATTCGCTTACGCTCGTCTTTTTCTATCAAAAGAATAAAAAAATCACATCACTCTAGCTCACTCTCCCACACCTCCCCTCCCTAAGATGTGGCCTCTCGTGGCAAAAATTTGCAAGTTAGAAAGTCCTATTTGTAGGAGATCAAGTCTAATCCATCTAGGATTACGATTCTCTTCTTCTACCCTCGTTGGACTTCTATTTATTTGCAAACAGGTTTTGGCTTGGACTTGAGCTGGAAATCCAATAAAATCCTCCCTTGGGAAAAAAGTCCAAGCCTCTTCGTTTCAGCATCATCATGCTAGAGCTTTCACTTAATAGCGTGCATTTGACACAACAACACTGGAGAACCTTTTCTCAGTCTTAAATGCGTTAGAGCCCTCGCTCGATAGCTATCAACACCTCTCTATCATAATAGGTTCATTCATCACCAACATCTATCTCCATGTCTTTTAGTCACTACTCTCGAAGACCCTTTATATATGTCCTCTTGTAGACATTAGGCATCTTGGATTTGGTCTTTTCTCCACTATAGTAAGCGTCCCTATCATGTTGCATACCCAGGACTTTGATATTCAGCTACCTATACTCTCCGCACATGAGTCCAACCTCAAATCAAACCTTCTTTAGCTAGTGCTTCTTTCCTTCTACAACTGTTCTCGTTTCCTATCATTCTTTTATTATCTTGTAGGAGTGCCTTCATAATTGAGAGTATCACATCGTCTCGAGAGTTCATTTGAAGTAGCACTTCAACCTTTTCAATTAGTAGTTGGTTGTATGTGTTGATGTTGAGGAAATATTCCTCAATGCTTTGTAGGCCATTAATTCACCGTATGCATCGAATTTGGCAAAACAGATTGCGGAATCAAATCCAAGGTGTGAAAAAACCCAAGGAGCACATTAGTCAACTTTGGTGAAAGTCAAAATCAATGACATCCAATTAACTCGACCGTAAAACACGTATTTTGGGATGGAATTTGGGAATATTAAACTTTTCAGACTCGACACATCCAAAAATCTTGGTAATGCATTGGTCAACTTTTGATGAGCCCCTAGTCAACAATCAACACTGGTCAACCGAACTCACAGAAAAACTCTCATGCGCGAAACACTGGATTTTGTCTCTCAGCTGCACCATTCTTCCTGTGCTCCATGTCTCACTAGATCTAACCCCACAAAATATAGAAATATCACTCTAGATCAGTGGCCAAGATCACGTGCTCACTATAGCTACTAACTAGATATGGGTGTGTGGTGGAGGAGGGCGGATATGGGACGGGGATGAAGAAAGGAGGGGAGGGGATCAAAAGAAAAGGCAAATGATCATAATATTGAAAACATTGAATTAACTTAATTATTTATGTTTTAACCCTTCTCTCATCAATTTTGTTAACGGAGTTTAACGGAATGGCTTGAACAAGATTATTTTAAAAAATTAATAGTCCTTTTAGAATAAAAAAATTATTTGATGGTTAAAACAGGACCAAAAGCATACTTTAGGACTTCTAGAATAATTTACCCTATATTTTATGAGAATATTAAAATTTGACTGCATTACCTCCAAAATAAGAAGGTTATGGAGTTTTTTTTTTTTTTTTTCGAAGTTATATCAAAATTATCCCACACCAATAGGTGCAAAAGAGGATTAGCATGCAACAAGGAAGACAAAACTGCAGGGAGATTATACTGCCACGCAGGAGGAAGGACCCTAGAGTTTGTTGCTTTGGCAAGCCAGTCAGTTGATTGGTTTACCCTTCGAGGAATATTCTGGTTGAATGAAACGCCAGGAGTATTAGTGTCGAGCTAGTTTATCGACACTGATCAAACAGTAACTTTTTTTTCTTGACGACTGTACTCATTTACAAGTATTCAGTACCATTTTACGGAGATATTAACTTGAAAAATGGCTTGATGGAGCTCATGACAATCAGTCTCAAAACTGACAGCTGCGAAGCTAGAAGGCTGTGCAAAGGAAATGAAATAACAAAAGTTAAAAACAATATAAAAGAGTGCAATTTGTAAAAGAAAATTAATTCTTTTTCTCCACGAAGAAAGAAATGGAAAAGTAAAACAATTAAGTAGATGAGAGTGAACAGAAAATGAAGAAAGAATTGCTTGAAATCTCAGTATGGCTAAGCGTATAAAATCGACTAAACATTAAAATAATACCACCGGTGGGTCACACAGTGAAAGGGGTTATGCCTCGTGGCACGTAATTGAACGCTTCACGCTTAAGTTGCTGCTGGCAGCCGACCGCCAACAAACTTAACCGCTTAACCTATGAGCATGTGTTGTCGTTAGGACCACGTCATACTACTCTTTGGACCACATTAGCTGTTTTGCCCCTTAAGTTAATAGAATCCTAAATAATGCCATTTTATGGTTACTATTAGGGGTGTGTGACAAAACTATTAATTCGTCTAAACTGGTTAATCCAATCTAACTCAATTTATTTTTAACAATTTTTTAAAAGTTGAGTTGATTATAGTTTAAATTTTCATATGAACTGACTACATGATTTAATTTTTAATTTTTACAATCAAAACCATAAACTCAAATCGACCCGTACATATATATACATACATACATATATATCTAGAAAACTTTTTACTTCCCACCACATTTTTTCAATCTATCTTCCTTTTTATTGAAAAAAATAAAAGATATCATGAATAACTCTTCTATATTTTAGATTTCTACAATACAATTACCTTATTCAAATGTAATTATAAGTTAAACCGAATATATGATTTGGCTTGGTTTGGGTGGTGTGGTTTCTTCAAATGTATTAATTTGGTTTGAGTAGTTTTGAGAGGTGTATAGGTTGGTTATGATTTTAAATTTTTCAATCAAAAAATATATTTTAAACTACCAAAACTGACTCATGCACACCCCTAGTTACGACAAAATCCTTTCCACTAATTGTTTGAAAATGGGTATTTTAGTTCTCGTAACTTAAAAAAAAAATTGAAAATAGGTATTTTATAACTCGTGGTTTAAGAAATTATACTTTCGACCACTAAAATATTCACAATGCTTCATTAGTGTTCATAGTGTATTTTGTAAATAACGAGTCATTTAAAAGTTTAAGTTATTAGAGAATGTTTAAATTGTTAAAAATATATAATTAATTACTTGGTATCTCCAAACATAAAATGGGTAGATGGAAACATTTTTAGTAATTTTGAGGATAAACAAATTATCATTAAAATTACAAGAGTGTAAAATGACCCTGTGATATTTTGTAACCAAAACAAATAGATCTAGAAACAACTTATTGATCTTATGGTCTTGTTTTTGTCATAGCAGGCTCCTAGTGGAGGGCTCGTACGACGAGTTACAAGCTTAGTGAAAGATGCACCACTGATAATTGTTTTGTTGTGTTTTTTTTTTTTTTTCTGTTCAATTGCATTCCATAACCGAAAATAGATATAAAGTTTATCCAATTCTCGTAGGGTGAAAATTCAAGTTCAATAGTTAATACAATTGATGGAGAATATTAATTAGGAATCCAATCTAGTTTCGTTGTATATTTGAATTGAAATTAAGATACTAATACAATTCTTCTCTATCAGAATTCAATCCAAATTTGTCAAGTATTCAAATACATAACAAATTTTCAAATTAGGAGAATTATTTGTACGTCCGACAAACCAAATGGGGTAAATTTTCATTTTGCCTTAATTAGTTATCTGTTGAACCATAATATGGTGCATGGACCTCCCTCCCCACCAAAAAAGAAAAAACCCATAATATGTTGTACTTACTGATACTATTAAATAACCTCACAAGTTTTTTCAGATGACGTAAAAATTCAAATGACAACATTTAATTGCAAAATTAACCGACAAAATTCGATTACTAACAAACATCCTCACAATTTATTTATTTTTTTGGCGACCCTCACAAGTTATCCACATAGATTAGATTCACATTGATTTAGACACATCCTAAATATCTCTCTTGGATTTTCATACTTACGGTTCGTTCAACCAGCAAAAGTCCATAGAAGCTAAGTTTGTAAAGTTAGAAACGTATGGAACATCTTACTAGTGCCATTTCTTACTGGTTGGCAGCAAAAGAACCTCTTAGATGAGACACAAACGTTGTTTTTTTTTTCTTTTTTTTACTTCAATACTCTTTTGAAATTTTATGACTCACACTAAAACTGAAAAATACATGATTCATTTACTTAGATACAAGGTTTATTTGAACGGTCCTTTAAGAATTAGGTGAAGTGGTCATTGTGTAACAACTCATTGAAGTTAAAGTTTTAAGTTCGAACATATGTCATCTTTTTAAACAGGATCTACTTCAAGCAGTGAAGACAAGGTTTATTTGAATGGTCCCGAAGGTTTAGATGAAATGGTCGGCTAACAACTTGTTGGATCTAAAGTTTTAAATTCAAACCTATGTCTTCTTATTACAAATATTTTTAAACTTTTTACTTAAATAGAGCATGTATTAAGACACACTAATACACTACCGAGTTTATAATCTTTGGTTAAGTTCAATTTGATTCTATCTTAAATAAATTTCTAGTTATTAAATTTTTTTATCTAAATTGATTCTTTAAAAAATAATATCTTGACCGATTTAAACTCAACCCCACCCCGCAAAATAAACAAAAATAAAAATAAAAAGTGAGAAACATTCAATAGGAAAGAAAAGTAATTCTAATTCTCTAAAAAAGAAATGGAAAAGTAAAACAAGTAATTTTAGTGGTCAACAAACCACTAAAATAATAGCAGCGGTTGGTCGGACAGTGAATGGGGTTATGCCTCGTGGCATGTAATAGAACACTTCACGCTTAAGTTGCTTACGGCAGCCGACCGCCAACAAACTTAAGCGCTTAACCTATGAGCATGTATTGTCGTTAGGACCACGTCATATTATTAGGACCACATTAGCTTTTATACCCCTTAAGTTCAAAGAATCCTACAAAATGCCATTTTACTATTATGACAAAATCATTTACAGGGTGTCAAATGTACAACAGTTTTTTTTTTTTTTTTTTAAAAAGACATTTGCATCAATTAGTTTGATATTTTCAATACGCCCTATCATGTGCAAACGACGTTGAACTATACACTCACATGCAAATGATGTTGAGCTATGCACATGATAAAGTGATGATAGTGACGAGATTTGAACCCAATATCTTTTTGATAACAGGGTATCGATACTATATAAATGAGCACTTTATTCTAAAGTTTGAACTGTTAAAAAATGTACAATTAATTGGTTTGATATATCCAAGCATAAAATTGGTAGATTGAAGGTTTTTTTTTTTTTTGTAATTTCAAGGACAAATAAGTTATTACTAAAGTTACAAGAGTGTAAAATACAATTTTTCCAATTAAATCAATTTGTACGTCCGACAAACCAAATTGGGGTAAATTTCATTTTGCCTTAATAGTTATCTGTTGATCTTATATTTTATTTGTCGTACATGTAGAACATTAATGTTGTAATTACTAATACTAATAAAATGATCAGTTTCGTTGACACTTAAACAACCTCACAATTTATCCACATAGATTAGATATTTATACGTCTAGTTCGTGCAAGAAGCAAAAACCATAGAAGCTAAATCAATATGATCAAGAAGCGTGTAAAGTTCGTTGAAATGTGCATACCACCTTACTATTACAATTTTACAATGGATGGCAGCAAAAGAACCTCTTAGATAGACACCAGCAACGTTGTTTCTTTTTCTTTCTTTCTTTTTCGATATGAATACACTTTAAAAGTTTTTTTGACTCACACTCAGATTTAAACTCCGAAAATATAAGTTCATCTGAAAAAGATATAATTCATTTAATTAGAAATAAGATCTATTTGGTTTAGTCCTAATTTGAAAAGAGACGCGCATGGCAAACTCCTGTCCAGCTCCCAACCTCATAGGTCATAAATTGAAATTTGTCTTTGAACTAGGTCAGCAAGTATTATAACTAGGGCAAATTTTATCAATAGTCCCCAATATTGGCTCTAATTTTTAATTTAGTAGCCATTATTACAAAAGTGACGCAAATGGTCCTTAAAGTTTGCAAAAACTGACATGGTTAGTCTTTTTTGTAAATTTACCGTTAAAATTGAATGAAAAATGGTCATGTGTGCGGCACATAATCATCTTTTGAAGGAAAAACTAGTCATTTGACTATATATTTTGTTTTGCTTTTATTTTTATTCTTTATTTCCCCTTTCCATTTTTTACCATCTTTCTTTCTTATTCCCCAAATCCCTCCCGACAACTCTCGCTTTCCCCAACCCCCCAAAACCCCCTTCCCTACTTAGCCTCACACCCCTGCTACCCCAATCCTACTGCCCATGACCTTACCCCATCACCCAGCGAACTGCCGCGAACTATGCCCACCTTGCGAACTTTCCACCCCACGCAACTCCTCTACCCTCGCAACCCAACCCAGCCTTGTGTGCTTAGGCATGGTTGGTATGTGTAATGGTGGGTTTATACGTGTGTGTGGTATGTTTGTGTGTGTCGAATTTGTGTGGAATGAATGTATGCAATTCACCGTGTGTGTGTGCGAGTGTGTGTTTGACTTACTCTGTGTGCGAGTGTGTTTTTAACTTACTCTGTGTGTGTGTGTGTGTGACTTGCTCTGTGTGTGTGTTGTGACTCACTATGTCCATGTGTCTGTGAGAGAGAGAGAGATGGAGGATGAGGACAAAAAAATTATTAATATGTTAATTTCATGATTAAAATAATACATTTGGAATTTTACATAATGAGTTAAGGGCGTAATGGTCATTTTATACAAAAAGTAATATTTTTTATCTATTTTTAATAGAAAATACTAACTGTGTCAGTTTTTACAAACATTGGAGACTATTTATATCACTTTTGTAACAATTAGGATTAAATTGAAACTTGGAGCCAATATTGGAACCATTGGTCAAATTTGCCCTTAGACACATAACCATGTGACCAATGGAGTTTGGCTTTTAGCACAGTATCCAAGGCTTTTGAAACTCTATGCCCGTAACATATAAAAGTAACTTCTTGACTGATTCGAACTTGAGACATGAACTGATCTTCTGCACACAATCCTAGTGGCGGAGCCACTTTACAAATGCACACCATGAGTTGGGAATATTTTTTTTTTTTAAGTTTAAATTAATGATAAATGATGGGAGGTAAAAAAAATGATAAGAAGTGTATTATTTTTATTTTTTTCCCAATGATTATTTTTAATTATTAATTTTATTTTCTCATATTGAGAATGATATATTATTTACTATGAGTGAAGAGAGAGAAAGGGGGAGAGAGAAAAAACGAGTGAAAAATGAGAGGAAAATATAATAAAAAATTGGTAGTCTTTATCAGGTATAAAATCGGACAATAATTTTTTACTCGATGAAGCTAAAATTGGTGAGTAGGTTCACGACTCAAATTTTTACAATCTGAACATTGCAAATCAATTTTGAAGCTCTCTAGTATGAACATTACAAACCAATTTTGAAGCTCTCTAAGGCTATTTTGTGTTGCATGTAAAGTACCCTATTTTCTTGTTATTTTTATGTATAGAATATTATTTTAACTTATAAATGTTATGCTTAGAAATTTCTTTATCTCAATTTGAATTCTACTTCTAATTTATTATTTGTTGAATAGGACATAGATATTTTTTAAAAGAAAATCAATTTGTAAGCAACAATTTCTCTAACATACTGTTTGTAAAAAATAAATTCCATAACATCAATTTTTAAGCAATAATTTTGTTTGCAAATTCAACCTTTGGTGTTTGGAAACAACTTTTTAAAATATTAGAAATTCAAGATTTTCAAATTCTGAATTTACTCAAGTTTTATCCAAATCCTTGTTGAAGAGATGGAGTTTGTAATTCCAAGCCACCAAATGAGTTGAATGTCTTTTAAAGACTAAATTGTCGTCTAATTTTTCTTTCCTTTTTTTTTAGCACTTATTCTTCGCTCTCATTCTCTATGTAATTGATTCTTCTTATTCTTCTAACGAGTTTCTTCATGATAAATTAATTTTCCATATTTCTTAATCCAATTTTTTTTTTCATCTTCAAATTATAAGTAATTTATTTATCCATCTTTATTTTCAGTTTGTCTTAACATATTTAATTAGGTATCTAAAATCTCAAATTATTTATTTAGTTCGTGTTATCTATTCATCAATATTAATTGATTAAATTTAATTTTAAAATTAATTAGTGATATTGATGGAATACATATTCCTTTCAAAGTTTTGAAAGCGAAGCTTCAAAATATAGGAACAAAATAAGAATATCTACAATAAAAGTATTTACAAATTACAGCATTGACTTAATACTGTTTTCAAGTTCCAGATAAGGGAATTCATTTGTAAATACAAATTCTCTCAAAATTCATTTATACATCAAATGAATTTTACACCACAAGTGTTTTTAAACAATGCGTAAATCTAATGAAATGAATTTTTTTTTCATTTACAATGACTATAGTTATTTTTTTTTTCTCTTTTGTATGTTATGATATAACATATGATCATGCCTTGAAAATTTCTTTTGTGTTATAATGTGCTTAAATTAATATTAATTTAGTTGTAACGTATTGTAATATATCATCATAAAAAATGTAATTTCAAGCATAAAGTCAACAACATTTTATGATTCATACATAACATTTATACATAAATAAACGATCATGTGTATTGACTTTGTCATTATAATGCCCTTATCACCCCAGGGTCTTGCTCTGTCATTGTACAATCCAAATACGTCACCACTTTGTCTAACTACGTTGCGTTGTTGATTCACGCCAAATCATTTTTTTGGTCGGGAGCCTCCATCTTCAAGCAGAAGTGATATATATTAACCCTTTCTTAGAAAAGTCAAATGCTTAAAAATTCCAAGCGTTTGCTGTGTCTGAAACGCGGTGCACAACAGTCAAAATCGTGCCTTCATGGAAAAGCATGGACCAACTATTCTGGATAGATGCCAAGTTCGAAGGTTTTATACGTGATTGGACAACCTTGTACCATTTGACCCGTAAAAGAAAAAAAATAAGAAAAAGAAAATCTTATCCCATGCTGTTTTTTTTTTTTTTTTTTTTTGTAAGAATGCCAGTTTATTAGTGGGAGAATGGCATTTTGCCCCGTCAACTGAATTTGTGCAGAAATCCCAAATTACTTACGAAGAATTGTATAATATAATCAGTGAGATTTAAATTTGTATTTTCTCGTATAATAACAAGTAACATTATTATGGACTAAAGCCCTAATGACACCCTACAAATTATTTGTATGACCTGAATTTCCCATATAATATAGCCGGGTTAAAAAACCTGTTAAATTCTGAGCGTAATTTGGTCTTTTATTATTTTTCTTTTTCTTTATCTTTTCTCAATTTCTTTTTCTCTTTCATAATTCTTTTTTTTTTCTTTTTTTCTTTTTCTACATCCATCCCTTCCTTTTTCCCTTCCCTCCGCCTTCCTCTTCCCATCAATTTGTTAAGTCGTGTAGACGAATGTAAGGCATTATAAAAACTTTATGGGGAAGTTTGAATTTTTTTAAAAAACTCACGAGATAAAATGATATTAACTAGTTTATCAAACGATATATTTCACATGATATGGATCAAAGCAGTACTTGTACGGCAAATGGCCGTCATTTAGTATATTATTTGTTATTTGTGTAAAAAATTATGAGTTCGAATCTCATTAATTAAATTATAAAACTTCAAACAATCCTTAAAATCAAGAAGAAAAATTGGCACCATCTCGTCTGATGTGTTTCATGCCGTTGTCTGATGTTTTTGTCATATGCGGCGGACTAAACACGTGGGGTTGGGCAATTGTACGCATGTTATTACATTATTGGTTTTCATTGCTCATGGTTTGCACGCCAAAACCTCAAGTTCATATGGAGTTTTCTCTAACAGAATATGTTCACGACATATTGCGAACCTAGTCACTTCAATTCATTGCATTGGTGGCCTGATTTTCAACTAATTTCAATGATATTGATGTGTTTTACTGTATGAAATAATCAATCAAAATTTAATGGCACTTGGCATACTTTGATGACATGAGGGTGAGATATTTTTCCTCTTCACTGTGGCAAATCCCGTACGAAATCCGGGTATATCCTTAGGACCTTAAAATCTACAAGAGGATAATATTGAATGCATAAATCTTCGATTTACAGTAAAATTTTAAATTAATAGCATTAGAATCATCAAATTTTATTAATTTAGTAAGATATTAATTTATAAATAAATTAATAACTATTAATTAATAAAAATATTTTTAATTTTTTTGGCTTTATAGTAAACATATATGATTATGATACATTTTTTTTTTTAAAATAACTTGTATTTTTTCGATCTAATTTAAAAAGATAAGTAATGAGAATAGAAAATAAATTTAATTTAGTAGGATTAGAACAAAGTTTTTTTAATCTTGTATCCAAGTGTTTGCAGGATTAGGATGAAAATTAATTTCTCTAATCTTGTATCCTAATCCTTGTAGAATTATCTCAATTTTTTCTCTTTAAATAATTAAATATGAGATTCAACTAGATTTAAAATTCAATAAAAGACAAACTACTCTTGATTAATATTTTAAGAAAACCTCATAGTCAATTCATGATGTATTTTTTAGCTAGTTATTAATTTATGAAATATTTGAGTCAATAAAATACAAAGAATTTTTTTAAAATGTATTATCTTATAATTTTATCGAATTTATCAACTTTTTACATTGGTCCCAAGTCGAGACCGGATATTTTTATTAATTAAAAGAGATTATTAATTTATCGAGTATTAATTTAAAAAAGTTCTACTATAAATGAAATGAATATTAACAAGTTATACAATCAGAAAGTAAGAAGAATAAAATGAGCACATCGGTGTATTAGGACTTAAGATATTTTGACGCTCAAATTAACTACTGAAAAAGAATAATACGAATAAATGTGAGAAAATATTTAGAGACAGTGTTACAGTTAGAATATAAAGACTAATCAACTGATACTGATCCAATTGGACTTTGCAGTTGTAAGTTCTAATTGAGTTGTTTGTATTTAAACACTGATATTTGTTAAAAAATTAAACCAGTTTCAACTATCTGGAAATTACAGTAATTATTATTACGTGGTTTTTGTGAAGCTTGTTACTCAACTTTTGCAATCTATCATTAAGCTCAAACAAACAAATCCGAAAATAAAAATGGCTACTCGCATCGAACCTTCTTGTTTTCCATCCAATCTAGATGTTTCTCTTAGGGTCCATGTTACATAGACTTGAGAAAATTCCAAAAGAGTGAAGATTCATACGTGCACTAATAAATTCAAGTCTTTGACAAAAAAAAATAAATAAAAAATAAATAATAAAAAATTCAAGTCCAACATTGCATCTATAGGTGAGCAAGGTGTCCAAATTCTCGCACTACATTTTCTAGAATTCTTAAATCAGTCAAACATAGGATCCTAATGTCTGGCCGTCCACCCATCTTTGGACAATTGCCACATTACTTTGACCACCACAATTTCACACCCAAAAAAGTCAGTGTTTTAAATAATCCCACAATTATAATTTTACACGAAAAATTTAATAACAATAAATCGTCTAAATTATTTTTTTATAACAATATTATTAATTTATTATTATTAAATTTCAAGAGAATCTAAAATTGTAACACCTAACTCACGATTTTCTCACCAGTAACAAAATATCTTCTTGTTTCTTAGGATTACAAATCAAAGTTTGCTATCGCCATGTGTCAACAATATAGGAGATTTAAATTAAGAAAAAGGGCATTAATGGTAGATTATCATCCATATCTATAAAGATATGGTTTGAAGAATCATACTTCATACAACAACAATCCACAATGATGAAAAAGGAAACCACCCTTTAATATTACTTCTACCATTTTAGTTGCCATCGTCACTTTTCATGAACAAATCGTGCCTCATTTATATTCCTTTTATCATCTATAAATACATGCCAATAGGTTCACAACTCTTGTAACAAAGAGAGAATTAGGTGCTAGGTGTGCAAAGGGTGTGCAAAGGTGTGGTTTTAAAGTTCTATAGAGATATAGAATCGGTAAAGGCCTTTCTCGTATCAAGATTAGGCCGGACATGGAGGACAAGAACATGAACAACGATAACAACAACAACAACAACAACAACAACGAAGAAGATAGATATTATGGTGTTGCAGTTCATAGCCAGGTTAGAAAGATCAAGCAAGAACTGGAGAAGATCAAGCATCCATCGCTCGAGCAACGCGTGATTCGACCTGTTCTTCGCGATATCACCAGGCAGCAGCAGCAGCGTTCAAGATCACCTTTGGGATTGATAGCTGATAGGCCTATTTCTGTTGGAAACTAATAGGAGGATATGCAAAGGTTTTCTCGGGCCTGACGGAGATTGGCCCTCGAGTGCCTTTAGAGCATACAGAGGGAAGGGATTCAGTCAAGATCATGATTCTTGTTACTTTAGTTTCTTCTCTCTGTTATGGATTTTAGTTTTTTATGTTTTCATTGTTTTTCTCTTTGATCAGATGTACATATTTTAGATGTAGGAGATGATGAAACCTTTGATGAGATAGATGACAGCTCTGTCCAGTCTTCTTTGTGTTGATGATGGATTATGCAGCTTATGTTTTATGATATCAAATTTTGCAGAGAGTATATTTTTAGCTTTCTTCTACCACCATTCTTTGCCTTTATTTTCTATCTTGTTCTCAAGTCCATCAAATTAAATTTCAAGGATTAGTTCATTAGTTCAAAAGCATTTGTAACGGGGATGAAAAACTTATAACATATGGGATTTAATATTATTTTTCTTAAAATTAATTTCGATAGATCTTGTACATACAAGTCTTCCTATGACATCATTGTATCGAGATTTGAACTTTTATGGGATCCCAAAAGGTTTTCCATGAATGTTTCTGTCATAACAAGAAAATATATCAAATTGATTATTTCCTCTTATTGTTGTCTCGTATGTTTTGCTTTGAAGGCAAGAATGAAAAGGAAATAGATTAAGGTTGCTGCCAATGGGGACATAGATTTGACCCAAACCGCTTTGTTAGCGACCTTTTTTTTATTTTTATTTTAAAGAGAAATTTAAATTAATATTATATCATATCAAACGTTTTCCATATCCTTGTTCCTTACTCCATATAAAGCACGAAAATCCCCAAAATCTTAAACATGAATACCACTAATTGAAGTGCAACTCCCCACAGGAGTTGTTGGTACCGAATGTGTAATTGCATACATTATAGATCACACAATTCATTATTTCGGAATAAAATGTAAAACCAACACCGAACCAAACCAACGTCGAACGTTAACTCATTAAGTAAGATTGATTATATGAATCTGAAAATACTATATTCCGTCAAAAACTATTTCCTCTATTAACTCTATATTCCAAAATTGATCGTAACAAATGAAATTTTGGCGGTGCGCTTACGAGAAGCCGTCGGGAATGCTTAACTGTATAGGGGAGTGTTTTTAGAGTGAAAGCATACATATCCAAACAGGGGCGGATCCAAAATTTATGTTCAATGGAGACTAAAATCGCACAATGTAATGCTCATATATATATATATATATATATATATATATATATATATATATATATATATATATATAATCCAGTAGGGACTAAATTAATTTTTTAACCAAAAAATATCTTGAACATACAAATTTGCCCCCACTGGAGCCATTGTATCCGAAGAAGATAACATCGAATTGAGGGAAAAACAAAAAGAAAACCAAGAGCACAGTCCAATTCAACAAATGGAAAAAGTACATAGTATCAAGGGAAAGCAATTAGCCTACACTATATTCAAAATTTTCTTTAAATTTCAAAAGATGTTTCAAAACTGATACAAAATGGGTAAAGAACTACTTAAAAGCAAGCATAACCCAGAAAAAGATGATCCTTAACTTTGAGACGCGATTGTTTCCTTTGAGGAGAGCAACTTCACCCTCCTAGTAAGATCCCTCATTGCATCTATAATCACAGACTTCTTTCCAATTCTGAACTGAACAGCCAACTTCGTCGACGGAGAAATGTTTTGCTTCAGTAAAGATTCATCCTCCATGATTTTTGTCGGGAAATGTCCCAATGCAATCACACAGAGGGCAACAACTGTGCGAAGAGCGGCTACTTCAGTTGATACTCCGAGAGGCGCTTCGGATGACAATGATTTTAACGTATCCAAATCATGCTTCCGTACCGCATCCATGTCATTCGATAGAATAACTCTCAAGGCAGCCAGAAGACGCCCCTCTAATAGCTCTGAACCTCCTATTGTTACCTTTAACAGAAAAGTTGAGAAAAAGTTAATAGAGACACACAGGTATTCTGAATAGCAAATGTTTCATGTAAGAACCAATCAGAGGCGGATCTACATATGTAGTTGTGAGGGTTGCAATTCTCACTAACCCTACAAAAATGTTCAAAGACTTTTTATATTTTTCATATTTGTAGTCTGTAAAACCAAGTAGCCCAACTAGTTTTTTCGCTAAATCTACTTAATCCCGACTCAGCTCCCACTAACAAAATATTCTAGATTTGCCCCTCAAACCAACTATAGTGGAGAAAAGATGAACATGATTGTTAGAGAGTATCAGTAGAAAACTAGGGTGAAATAATGGAATTCATAGATTGCAACATTAATCACCACATTTGATTACAACACTTGATTATAACTCTTGATTACACATGGTGGTTTATATAGTACTAAAAGGAGTAGACAACTTGTTAATATTATGGAGCAAATTGCTCCTTACAATAAGCCTAATATTATGGAGTAAATCACTCCTTACAATAGGCCATAAATTAGGGAACTAAATTAATATAAACTAATATAATATTTCATATTTCAACACTCCCCCTCAAACTGGGGCGAATATATCGACGAACCCAAGCTTGATAAGAGCTGACTGGAGAAGCGATGACTGATATTACGATAAACTGATAGCTCCCATCAAGAAGAACGAGTGACTGCATGCAAGCCATGTGCGGACCCAAGGGCAAATGCCACCTATGACTGGACCAAAACCCCAACATCGATAGTGCACCACCAGTGACTGGAAAGACCATGAAACCATGGCAAGGCGCCTGAAAAACAACAGGCGGACAACAAAAGATACGTGACAAAGGACGTACCAACCCCTAGTACGTGACAGAGGACGTACCAACCCCGAGTACGTGACAGAGGACGTACCAACCCCGAGAGCTGAGAGAACAAATCGAGTCTCAAGCCAAGAAAGGTGGAGAACATATCCACAGGAAAACCTTCACACAAATTTCCACGAACAATGGTGGAAATCACAGTCAAAAAGTGGGCCAACGATGAAAGAAACCGGCAACAAATGGTTGGTGAGCACTCTAACCCATATCTAACCACAATAGCCTAGCAACCATCAACAATTGATCAAAAGAACCATCATTTGGGAGAGATGAACAAACAAGGGAGATGAAGGTAGCCGGACAAACTCGGCTTTGATGACGATAAAGAGATGGCAAGAGCAAAGGCAGCCGGACACTTGACTACGATGACAATAAAGAGATGACATTGTTTTTGGTTGAGGAAGCCTAAGGAAGCTTTCCCGTATTTCTGATTTTTTTTTTTTTTAAACTGATGAACAGTGCAGACGATGAACGATAGCAGAATTTAACTGATGAACAGTGTAGTATGGTGGAGCAGAAGATGAACAGTAGCAGATTCTAACTGATGAATAGTGCAGATTTTTTTTTTTTTAAACATTTTTGCTCTGATACCAAGTAGAAAACTAGGGTGAAACAATGGAATTCATAGATTGCAACATTGATCACCACATTTGATTACAACACTTGATTATAACTCTTGATTACACATGGTGGTTTATATAGTACTAAAAGGAATAGACAACTTGTTAATATTATGGAGCAAATTACTCTTTACAATAAACCTAATATTATGGAGTAAATCACTCCTTACAATAGGCCATAAATTAGGGAACTAAAGTAATATAAACTAATATAATATTTCATATTTCAACAGTATCTAAACTTTATCAACTCTCATCGGTCAAGCCTCTTAGAGCTTCTGGAAACATTTGTTGGCTCAGAGTTTTTCAAATCAAAAGAAGTTTAATTGTTTAGAAAATATGGGCCTTTTAATTATTGAAGTACTTCATGTGGAACCTCAAAAAGTAGCTAAAATGCAGGAGAATTTCCGAATTACATGAATCCAAAATTTTGACATAGGATTGAAGGAGATATTGTATACAGATATTGTATACAACTTCTTATTCTGACAATACCGACCAGAGTCCAATGGTTTTTAACAATCAAATGTCAGATGAAATGAAGTTGAAATAAATATTAAAACTGATTTTTGTATGCCCATGTGTATTTACATTCATATTTCTATCGAAACATACATAGATATACATATATATGTACATATACATGTGTGTGTGTGTGTGGATAAATATGTTTATATGTGTGTGTGTAAAAAAAAAAATATATATATATATATCACAGGCAAGCCATACACCTTCCAACTCATGAGAAAAAAAAAATTAGAAAGATGAGCAAAAGCAAGGAGAAGCTTGAACCTTAAGATTAGAATCTTCTCCAACAAGGTTTAGCTGGGATAGAATCTGTTGCTGCCATGGGGATGGCGAAGAGAAGTTTGGAGATGAAACTCCAGCAGCAGCACTTGCAGCATCCAGAAGAGCTGGGTCATACTTGAGTTCAATGCAGTCATAAGGATTTGAGGAAATCACAAATCCATAATCTAGAAGAAAAAGGTCATTATTCAGACGGCCATAGTTCAGCAACAATGGATCATCTTCTTTAATATGTGTTCCTGCAATGACCTGGCAAGGATGGAGCGGAAAGGAGAACTTGATATTGATAATATGTACAAAGTAGCTTCAGCAAAGAAAGAAATGAGTTTTTATTCCAAATGAAGAACATGCATTGCTATCCTAAATGGAGTGTGCCAAAAGAGAACAGGAAAGACAAACATGCCTTCACAAGCATCTTCTTATTGCCTGCATCTTGTTCCTGTACAATTTCAGCATTTGGATTGAAACTGTGGTTGCACATGTCAATTAATGGAAGCATCATGGGAACATTAACATGGGCCCCATCTGAACACTTACTACCATGTAAGCGAAATGCTCTTGATGAAACTGCTGACATTGCCCATCCAAGTGCAGATGAATCTACGTCTTGACCTCCAAATGGATGGTTGTTCAGTTTGATATTTTCAAGTTCACGTTTCACCACTTTCTCAAAATCAAGAAGAAACCGGCATCTCTTGTTTACCTACAGCAAGGCAACATATTTGAATTCAATCACGGCCATAAAGTCCAAAGTTCAAATATGAGCTTATGAACTCTGGCACAATGCTTTTATGCACTTTTTTCCATATTTGTGATAACAGCAATTTTCTCACACAAAATATCAGAAGCAGTAAACATGCATCCATTATCAGTTGCTATGTCAGATAGACATTAAAGATAGAACTACTTGAAGGAGAAGACTAAAAGAAGGCTTTTCATTTACTAAAGCATAAAATTCATCAACATTTGGAATCTGCTGTTTGAAAGTAATGTTTTTCATATAGCATAATAGCTTTTTCTTTCCTATTGAAGAGTTGGTTCAATTTCATGGGCCCCTGAATGTATCCAAATACCTGGTAGAGAAGAGGAGCATATTGCAAGTTCTTTATATCCTCGCCAGGAAAGAATATGGGTACACTATAAGTTTCGGGAAGATTGCTGATGTATGGCCACCAGAAGGAATCTTTTTTTGCTCTTTCTTGTAGCAGCTTCAACCCCAACTTCATAGCCCAAAGCTCCTCTGTCAAATGCTCCAAGTGTCTAGTTTACTCGCTATATTCAAAACTCAATAGCCTAATTTTGTAAAAAGTGGAGTTACTAAATTATAATGAATATAAACTTATATGCTGACATAAAATGTACAGAAACAGAGTTGAAGGCTACACAATTCACTGCATAGAACTTGACAATACCGGTCGGGGAAAAGATAAAACGCAAAAGAACTAGAACTACACAATAAACACGTCATATTAGTTAATGCCATATAATACATGAATCTTATCCATAGATGATGAGGAGGAGAGAGAAATCATTTTTATTTGCTATTTTAGCTCCACCAACCTCTCTACTACTCTCTTACTACTCTCTCTCAAACCTGCAGTTCCTTGATTTCCATTTGTATGAGGAGGAGAGACAAACCATTTTTGGTAGTCATACTTCAGCAGGTTTCAAAGTTTACAAAAGAAGTAAAGACAATCCTATTTGGGATGACATTGGGACAGGCCTAACCGGGGAACTTAGCACGTTGAGACCCCCAAGTTCAGTATGTGTCCAGAGTAAGTGTGCTGCTTCTTTTAAGTAAGTATGCGCAAGGGTATGCCAGTAACTTTTCTGTGCAAGGCTGTTGCTGTAACTTTGTCTATAAGATGTAGTCTGTCAAATTAACCTATAGGTCAAGTTGTTGGAACAGGTTCTTCGAACCTGGTATGCTTGGCAAATTAAGGCACCTGCTTTGCTCAGTCAAAGGGTAAAAAGAGTAGGATGCGGACTTCAGAGTTGAGTCTCGAGAGAGAGAGAGAGAGAGAGTGACTTCTTCTTTCTTCCTTCTCCTTCTCCTTCCCCTTCCCCGTTCCCTGACCCACGACACATCAACCCTTAATGGGGCAAAGTTGACAAGGTGCTGGAGTACCTCACACTTTTATTCTTTTTGGTCATTAACTACCACACTGCCCTACTGTATATTTTCCACCTTCAGTTGGAAAGGTGTCAACAAACTGCCTTATCAGTGATAACGATCAGATTATTTAAATTAGATTCATTTTGATCTGTTATATATTTTTAGATTAGATTTTATTTGATTTGTTATTCAAACTCATCTATATCCTGTAATCTAGAAATTTTATCTTTATTTGTCATTCACTCTAGATTGTTCCAGAATATGTACTATATATATAAGAGTTATGTAAACTTTACAATTGAATAAAAATTATTTCACCTTTCATTGTATCAGAGAATCACGACTAACATCTCATTCCCACCACTACTTCTACCCTTCCTAAGACCTCTCCTGCCTCTACTGTTTCTCTTTTTCGACTTCTATCTCCCATCAACAAACATAGAGCAACCAAACAAAATTAAAAAAAGAAAAAGCCATGGCAGATTCCTCCACTACCTCTTCCTTTTCTATTCTCAATTACAACGTAAAACCTTTGTTACTATTACTCTTGGTCACTCTAATTACCGGACTTGGAACACTCAACTCACCACCTTTATTACTTTCAACAATTTGCTACTACATGTGGATGACTACCTTCCTAAAACCTATTCCACTTTTTATTGATTCTACCTCAATTTCGTCCACCATTTTCACTACTACTACTCCAATCTTTCTTGTTGATTGGCAATAAAACCTTCTTACACATGGTTCTTCATCTGAACCAACAACACACGCCTATTTCATCTAAATTTCTCACCACACATATTAGCCCCTCACATATCTACCTTCCTCTATTTCTTTCACAGCATGCACCACACCAACCTTATATTCTCCAACTAGACAACTCTTATTTATATGGCAGCATCATCACTACTCCACTTTTGTGGCTTCCCCCAATGCATTTACTCTTTTGTCTTACAACGCAAAATCCTGTGTTATGGTGCTACTCGAACCACACGAGCTATTTAATTTGGAAGAGCCAACTCACTAATTTTCTCGTCCAAGCTCACCGTCTTTGCCCCGGCTTCACTTGCGGGGGCATGATAACGATCAGATTATTTAAATTAGATTTCATTTTGATCTATTATATATTTTTAGATTAGATTTTATTTGATTTGTTATTCAAACTCATCTATATCCTGTAATCTAGAAAGTTTATCTTTATTTGTCATTCACTCTAGATTGTTCCAGAATATGTACTATAAATATAAGAGTTATGTAAACTTTACAATTGAATAAAAATTATTCCACCTTTCAATCAGTAATAATAGGTGACCTCAACACAATCTTTTTCCTCTTTTATTTTCACTCCGCCTCCCCACCACCTTTACTGATTTAAATGGCATCCACTGAAGACCAAAGAAGGAGGAAACAACTATGATGTGAAAACAAATGATTTACGGCCTTCCATGTTCCAAATTTCAACATAAGTGATAGTCGTGTCTATCTTTCCTGTTATCACCAAATTATCTAAATCTGCAAATTCAGGGCAATAAGGGGCCTAAGGAATCAACTTATTTGAAACTAATTCAACTTCCATTACAAGAGAAATAACATGGAGGATTTACTTTCTTCATATGCATTTGCATCGCCTCAAAATTCTAATATGATTTTATCACACTTTAATAACATGAAATTGATGCCCTTTTATCTATAGTGGTCAGTTAAGAGGGTACGATTCCACAAACAACCATATGAAACTCATTCCAGCACACCTTAATCAACGGTATTTTGCAACCTCTTCTCATCCCTGCTTGATAGTTTCCTACAAATTTATTCCTTGAGAGACTCCATACCTTGGTCATCTGGCTTCCATAGCCCATATCGAATTGCAAGCAGTAATTCAACCTAATCACAGGGTCTCTACCTGGGTGGTGGGAAACGATAAAATCATGATTTCCGGAAGAATATATCCTCAAACAAATTCCCAAGACTTGACCAAATCACTCCAAGTTAATTACAAGGTGATAATTCAACTTAGCGCCCACACCTCATCAGAAAATAGTCCTTGTCAACTTGTCTAATATTTCTTTATCACTGTTGGCAACTTGGCATCAGATATAGAAACAAGAAGAGTAACGAAATACTATTAAGCTAACTTCATCTTCTCATTAACAGTCTTTTCTGACACCCTTCAAAGAGTTTCATTATAAGTTTTTGTCAACTTGTCTAATGCTTCTTTATCACTGTTGGCATCAGATATAGAAACAAGAAGTGTGTCGGAAACTATTAAAAGCTACATACATCTTCTCATAAACAGTCTTTTCTGGCACCGTTCATTTTCTTTACCAAGTATGTTGCTTTTAATCCTTATGGCACCCAGTAAAAGACTCAAATCCGCTGAGCACGAAGGCTGCAATTATTTAGGTAGTTCCGATGATTTTATACAGTTCAATGCTTCATCATGTAGGATGATGTATTATGTGCACGGACATTCTTATCTCATCAAACAAATTAATGGATGATCTCTGCATTTAACCAAAAATATAGAGAAAAAAAAGAAGGAAATAACCATTGAATCAAAGTATTACAATATGCTGAGTGAATGTAAATTACATCTCTTAAAGCACACACAATTATATCAGCCCAAGGCACAGTTACCAGAATCGTGCTATTACGATTCGTATCTTATGATTCAGCTCGATTCACAAGCAAAATGATACGAATCAGCATGAATCAGAAGTGTACATGAATCGCATTGAATCGTAATGAATCTTACGATTCAGCGATTCAATACGATTCACTTCTATGCTATATATAGCTCAAGTCACATTGTTTTCTCTTTCTTTTTTCTTTTTTCTTTTTTTTTTTTGAGAAATGAAAAAAATTTATTAATTAGCACCACGGGGTGCAACCCAATGTACATCAATTACATAACTTCTCTTTCTTTTTTCTTCTATGCTTAAAAAATTTTGTCTAAATCATAATAAAGCTTAGCCAACTATAATAAATAAAAAAAAAGAGAAAATCCAAAGTGAAGTCACAAAGACCTCTTCTAGTCCTGTTGGCTAGAATCCTCGGTGAAGATGAAAGTGATGAAGAGTAAGTGTACTTGTAGTTGATGTTGATAACTTTTTTCTTGGTGATAATGTTGCTGTGACGACATTTCTATCAGTCTACTTTAAGGATAACACTCGTTTCCCACCAACGCAGGATGCATTATCAACCAATTAATACTAATAATCTATGCTGCCAATGTGTTAAACACAATAAATAGGACAACTCAATACAAGAAACTTGCGCAACTCACACTATGCGCGGGATCCGGTGAATGGCCTGAACACTAGTTAAACAAAGATGCACAATACCCATTAACCAAAACATGTCAAAGACACAAGTAGACAAACAAAGAAGCTTAATTTTTATTATGTGAAATGAGAGTGTTACCACTTACCAGGGACATGTTGAGCCAAATTGACCAACACAGAGTGAGACCCATCATCACCGTTATCTTCAAACGATCCAAATTGAAGTGGAATGTGCTGAGTGAGGGCAATAATATCAGACCCTTTTGGGATATCTTGAGAGGCCACAAGGCCAAGGCCATAACCATAAGGCTCCTCCTCTTGTGCTGCTATCTTCACAGCTGGGTGAACAAACCCACCTTCTCTTCTCACCCATTTGATAAGGTCAGGTGGTTGTGGTACTAGCCGTAAAGTTGAAAGGCTGGCCGCGCATGTTAGAGGCCGCACGTGGGTTAGTGCGCTCGCCATTACCATCATCTTGGTCGACATGACGTTTAGAAATTCCCAAAGCTTAGCAGTTAGGTGTCATGAATTTTAGAGGGTTTTTGGTTTTGGATGTGCTTATAAGCTCATTTATTTGCTTAGAGAAATGTATTTTTATTTTTTTTATTTTTTTATCACGACGTCTAAAGTTGTATAATGTAATTATTAAAACTTGAAATCGCAACTTATCGCATCCAGCTTGTCTTAGATAAAGGTGTTTGCTAGGTCCTTAAGATTTTCTGTTTGTGAGCTTATACTGACCCAAAAAAAAATGTTTTTGAGCTTATAAGTTCTAAATTGTTAATATGTGCTAATAAGTCTTTTTTCTAAGTTGTTACTTGTGTAAAAAGGGTAATTTTGGTGGGACTTGGATTCTCTTGAGACCCCTAAATTATTTGCAAAATGTGATTTAAATTAAATCCTCTTATTATTCAAAAAGAGTGAAAAATACTATACCCCTTGTGTTTTCAAAAACTGGAATAATAAATTTTGTATTTTAAAAATTAGCATAATAAACCCTATGTTACCTAGAATATTGCATACTCGCACATCCATCTGTTTCAGTTAACGGTAGATGTAAAATGACTTTTTTGCCCTCGTTTAAAAATAAAGCTATCATGCGCCTATCTCATTATCATTATTCCCACTTATGAAACCCCAAATTCTAGATAGAGAAAGTTTAATCTAGGGTTTCAAACTTGATTCTTTTGTAAATCCAAGCCAAATCAAACCAATTAAACATCAATTCCTAGCATATTGCGTCTCTTTAACTGGGCAAAATCTTAATCTGGCGCATTCTTTTGGGTATGAGTTTCTTGTTGCTTTGTGTGGTATGCTATCTATGTTGGTTGGTATGGTGTGTTTTTGTCATCTCTATGTTACCAGGTGAATGACTATGTTGGTTGGTGTGTGCTGTGAGTTTGCAATCTATGTTGTTGTCAGGTAGTTGTTGTCAGTATAGGTGAAATGCTAGAACTGGATTACCTTTTTTATTTCATAAACACAGGGTCTACTATGCCACTTTTCACAAACATAAGGTTTGTTATGCAAAGTTTTGACAAACTTAATTAGGTTGACTTTGCAACAAGAAACATATCAGAATGGCTCAAATTGAACTTTTTTACAGCAACAAAATAAACATTGTCATTCAACTGGAAAGGAAATATCAAAATGATCAAATTTTACATGAGTGGCATAAACATAAAAGCAACAAGAAATCCAGCTAGAAAACAAAAAAAGATGTGCGACCAAGGGAGATATGTCTTCATCTTCTCAACATCTTTCTTTTGTTGGGTTTGAGCATTGTTTGTTGATCTTTCTTCAACTTCATCAAACTCATTATCTACTTCATCAAACACAAACTTATCGCTGAACACACTCCCTTTGCTTTCTTCATTTTTAGATTTGTGCTACTTGAAGCCATTGTTAGCTTGGAGGTTTGGCTTGGTTAGCTTATAAGAAGAAAGAGTAAAGGCTTTGATGTTAACGAGTGGTTGAGAATAAATGTAAGAGTAGGGTATAATCAATGCACAAGGGTAATTTCGTCTATTCAATTGTGTAAGACTTTAAAAAAAAGTCGTTCACCTTCTCAATGCACAATTGTGTTGCACACCTAGTTAAAGTTAACGGAACAATGGACGACAAAGTCTTTTGTGCAACATTCCAAAAAACACAAGGTTTATTATGCCAATTTATAAAATACATGATTTTTTGCATCTTTTCGGCCAAACACAGGGGGGCATTGTACTGTTTACTCTATTGAAAAATGACTGACAAATCCTATGTTGGAGAATATGTTCATGTTTTCTCAAAGTTGTCTAATATACCCTTCATATTTTTTTTTTGTCCTTTCATTTTTTTTCCTATTATTTTCCTTTTCCTCTTCCATCTTCTCTTCCCTTTTTTCTCCTACCCCAATCCCACTCTAAGATGTCAACACTAACTCATAGCAAAGTCATATTTCCTAGCGTCTTTTAACCTCCACGATCCTCAAACCCTAGCATTCTCTTCATGTCCTTTGATATAGATCCATTGTCGCCTCGAGATCCTTCTCTACCCCACATTCATTTATGGCACAATCAGTGGTGAGTCTGTGGTAACCCCATCCCACATCGGAAGGTTACGAGTCTGGGCCACTGAATATATAGAGTTCGCTCGTATATTCGTGCACGACCATTTTCCTGGCAGTGGCTGGGAGGCGATAAAACCGTGAGGGGTATGGGCCCTAGAGCGGACAATTCGTGCATAGTGCGCTTCTGGGCCCACTCGCCATGGCCTCGTGCACACTTGGACCGTTAAGGCAAGGGAGTATTATAGGTGTGGGAGTGTTGGTTTCGGGGCATTATAAAATGGTATCAGAGCGGGTCTTCCTTTGAGCCAGTGGCCCGCAAGGGCGTTGGGCCTCCTTAAGGGAGGGGGGGCCGGATGTGGTAACCCCATCCCACATCGGAAGGTTACGAGTCTGGGCCACTGAATATATAGAGTTCGCTCGTATATTCATGCACGGCCGTTTTCCTGGTAGTGGCTGGGAGACGACAAAACCGTGAGGGGTATGGGCCCCAGAGAGGACAATTTTTGCATAGTGCGCTTCCGGGCCCACTCGCCATGGCCTCGTGCTCGCTTAGACCGTTAAGGCCAGGGAGTATTGTAGGCGTAGGAGTGTTGGTTTCGGGGCATTACAGACTCTACCAACTCTGATGACGAGTCACATATCCTCGAAGAACTCAACATCAACATAAAGAAAATTTACCAAAAAAAAACCATTTCCATTTGCAATCCCATCAAGCCTATTCTCCACAAAGATCTCAACATTTACAACCCGTATCTTTTCCTAATGTCCTTCAAATTTGTTCCAATTGCTTGCCTAAAATCTCTAAATACTCATTATATGGGGTTAGCTCATAGTGGCAGGAATGTTCTTATATGAGGTGTTCAATATGCTCATTACACACAATAGGAACTTAGAGTTTCACAAATGTCTCAACTTGATTGGCTACCATATATTACCTATTACTTATGTTCATTATGACACAAAATTGCACTTGAAGCAATCCATCTTCTTCATTAATCTATTTTTTAGCTTTCCATCATTGTGGTAGCTCGATCAATGAAGTAAATTCTAACTTCCTTTTAAAAAGAATTGGAAGGCCCTCTAACAGTTTTTATCTGGCTCTCATTTTTCAATAATAAGGTAGTATAAATCAAAATTTTTGATAGTTGAGAGGGTCAGAGTCAAAATTACACATTTTTAAAATGATTGGAAGGGATACAAAACTTTTTTTTCATGCATTTGAAAAATTATTTAATGGGTGTTTTCATTCAGATTTCAATTTAAATTATGGTTTTGTATAGTATATCTCCTAACTTGTAATATGAAACTGACCTGTGTGTGTAGCTCATGAGGAGATATACTTTGCTTAGATGGATTAAGCCTTTTTTTGTCATAAACTAAATTCATTAATTGAAGAAACAAGTAGAAAGACCGTTCCACAACTATGGGGGGTGGTTTTTGCTCCAAAAGTACAGCTAAATGTCACGGTACCAGAGATTGAGACTGAGAAAATCCCATCACCGTGCGGCCTTAGCCAACACAGGGGCTGACTAAGTTGCGCCTATGTAGAAAGTGATCAGAGTGAGCAGCACGAAAGGTAAGTGTTAGAGGTTGGGTCGGCCCTAACACTTAGTTAATTTAGACACTCAAGATTGCTAAAGGGTGTTTGGGTGAGGTGCACCGTACTAGCAATCTAAAACAAAGGGACTTGAGCTTGTAGAATGCTGAAAAATGGCTAAGTAAATAGCTGAAGACAGTGCACGAAATTGGCTAGCAAAGCCTGTATTTTATTGCCACTCAAATTCCATATTTATAGGCTTACAAGGCTTGATCAATGTACATGATATTTACACTTGGCACAGCTCTGATTTTGCCACCTATAATCACAATTAGAGATATTTACAAAGTTTAAAATTTGAATTAGGCTGGAATCCTCCAAAATTTCCCTATAATCAGGCACCATTAGGAAAAATCTCTGCACAGTGGGCAGCCTGGGCAATCTGGCGGGCAGTCTGGGCAACAGTTTTGAATTTTCCCTCCTTAGGCACATTTCTGGAATTCTCTCCAACCTTGTAGATTTTTCTCCAGCCAATTTACGTCCAAAGCTTCCTGGAGAAGCTTCCTAGCACCCTGAATTATTTGTGAGGGTCAAGAAATGCCTTAGGAAGATTTTCGTCCATGTCACCATAGCATCGTTCAGGCACGTTTTTGGCTACGTCGAAGGTATCGTTGGGCCAAAATGTGTGCACCGTCGCACCCTCCCCCACTTAACTCGACGTCGTCCTCAACGCCTTGGCACTTTTGAACTCCTCAATTTCCTTTTGAAACTGCCACATTAGATCCTCATGCTCCCAGCTATTTTCACTGTCGGGTGTACCTTTCCACTTCACCAAGTACTCCGTCCAATTTTTCACACCACATTTGCCCATCCGTCGGTCAGCCAAAATTTTCTCCACCTGCCGTTCGTATGAAGTGACGACGGTTGTTGGGGCCCGACTTGATTCACCTCAGCTAGGGTCTTCCTTATCAGCATGATAAGGCTTCAAAAAGCTCACATGGAATACCGGATGAATCTTTAACTTTGGCGGCAACTCAAGTTGGTAGAACACCTTGCCAACTCGCTTCACCACCTTGAACGGTCCTTTATACCTCCGCACTAATCCTTTATGCACCGAACGAAGTGACTTGAATTGTTGAGGAATCAGCTTCACCATCACCAAATCACCTTCGTTGTACTCCACGAACCGTCGTTTCCTGTCGGCCCATGTTTTCATTTTCTTGGCTGCTTTCTCCAGAGCGGCACGGGCCATGTCCCGTTCCTCCTGTAACTCTTTGGCAAACTGGTAGGCAGCTGAGGCTTTCCCTGTATAGCCAGAATCCACCGTGTGTAGTGTTAACGGCTGTCGAACTGTGGCTAGTTCAAAAGGACTTCGTCCCGTCGACTCCGACTTTTGGAGATTGTAGGAAAACTAGGCCACATCAAGAAACCGAACCCAGTCCCGTTGATTAGCACTCACATAATGCCTCAAACATAGCTCCAAAAGTGCGTTCACCCATTCCGTCTGCCCATCGGTCTGCGGGTGAAAACTGATTGAGAAGGCTAGGTCGAAACCAAGCATTCTAAACAACTCAGACCAGAATTTCCCAGTGAAACGAGGGTCACGATCACTGACTATCGTCTTCGACACTCCCTACCATTTCACCACATACCGCATGAAAAATCTGGCCGTCTCCTGTGCAGTGACATCCGGCGAAGCTGGAATGAAGATGACATACTTCGAAAACCTGTCCACCACGACCAAAATCGTGCCACACCGCTCTGACTTCGGCAGGCAAGTGATGAAGTCCATTGTGACACTCTCAATTAGGTACTCCGGCACCGGTAATGGTTGTAGGAGTCCATCCGGATGCTTCTGCTCAATTTTTTCTTGTTGGCACACAAGACAAGTCCGCACATAGGTCTCCACATCATCCCGCATCCGTGGCCAATAGTAGGCATCCTCCACCAACGCCACAGTGCGATGCATACCGGGGTGACTAGCCCACAAGGAGTTATGGCACTCCTTTAGGATCTCCCGTCTCAAGTTTTCCCACTTTGGTATGTACACTCAGTTACCCTTGGTAAGCAACAGTCCGTCCCGCACCCAAAATCGCCATGTCTTCCCTTCTTGGGCATAGCTGATCAGTCCTCATGCAACAGGGTCATGTGTTAGTCCCTCCCATATCTTATCGTTCCAGGGACTGGTGGGACGGCTAATGGCCACGAGCTCTGCCTTGCGGCTCAATGCATCAGCGACACGGTTGTCACGGCCTGGCTTGTACTCCATCACAAAGTCAAATTCCTCCAGAAACCCTTGCCACTGAGCTTGTTTGGGTGTCAGCTTCTTCTGGGTCTGGAAATAGCTTGCAGCAACATTATCAGTCCGCACCAAAAACTTTGCCCTAAGCAAGTAATGCCGCCAGGTCCGTAGGTAATACACGACGGCAGTCATCTCCTTTTCGTGTACTGAGTACCGTAGTTCCGTGTCATTCAGCTTGCAACTTTCAAATGCAATGGGGTGTTTGTCCTGCATCAAAACAACACCAATAGCAAAGTCAGAGGCATCAGTATGCCCCTCAAAAGGCTTACCGAAATCTAGTAACGCCAACACCGGTTTGGCTGTGACGGCTGCCTTAAGAGCTTCAAATGCACGTTGGCACTCCTCGTCCCACACCCACGGCTTGTTCTTCTTGAGCATATCAGTCAATGAGGCAGCCATGGCTGAATAGCCTTTGTTGAACCGACGATAGTAATTTGCCAAGCCTAGAAACGACTGCAACTGTGGCACTCCAGTTAGTGGTTCCCAATCCACAATGGCCTGCACCTTGGCCAGGTCCATCCTGATTTTGCCTCTGCCCACTATATGTCCAAGGAAGTGCACCTCTTCCTTGGCAAAGCTACATTTCTCCAGCTTCACGTACAGTTCATGCTCCCTCAGCTTTTGGAAAACCTGCTGCAAATGACAAATATGGTCCTCCAAAGAAGAACTGTAAACCACAATGTCATCTAGGTAGACGACCACAAATTTATCCAAAAATGGCTGAAAAACTTTATTCATAAGGGTGCAGAAAGTAGCTGGTGCATTTGTTAACCCAAAAGGCATAACCAGAAATTCATAAGCACCATACCTGGTCACACATGTCATTTTTGGCTCATCCCCTTCAACTATTCTGACCTGCCAATATCCCGATCGCAAGTCAATTTTAGAAAAGTACCGGGCTGTACCCAACTGATCAAACAACTCTATGATCAGTGGGATGGGGTACTTGTTCTTGATAGTGATCTTGTTCAACGCCCGATAATCCACACACATCCTCAGGGAATCATCAGCCTTTTTTTGGAACAACACTGGGGCACCAAACGGACTGTTGGACAGTCGAACCATGCCTGCATCCAACAACTCTTGCAACTGTCGTTTCAATTCAACCAATTCACTCTGGGCCATTCTGTACGGAGCCTGGGCAGGAGGTTGAGTACCATCCACCAACTCAATCTTGTGATCAATTTCACGCTTCGAGGGCAACCGCTTCGGGAGTTCCTTTGGCATAACATCACGGAACTCTTCAAGCACCTTCTGGACAGCATGCGAAATAGGTTCAGGGTCCGTGCCTCATTTCTCCCCACGAACAACCACAAGGTATGTTTCCTCATGCCGTTTTAGTCATTTTACCAGTTGTATTGCAGACAAAGTCTTGGCTTCCGTTTTGGTTTCCCGCACCATCTTCACAGTACAAGGTGTCGAGGGTACCTGTCACCACAATTGAATTACCAAACGGAACCAAAAGAGCACGTACCTCGTCCAACCATTCCAGTCCAAACACGACATCATAGTCGTCTAGTGGAACGACCGTGTAATGAACAAAGCCTTGCCATTCCTCAATTCTGGTCCGTACACCACGAGCAGTTCCCACAATAGGAATGGCTTTGGAGTTAGGTGCCTTGATCGTGCCTAGGTTCTGGTTCACCCGAAGGTCTAACTTCTGTGCCACGTCCACCTTCATAAAATTATTGGTTGCACCCGTATCCACCAACACTTTGAGTGGTCTGCCCTTAATGTTTATGGCCACGAACAATGACCCCTTGCGTGGTTCTGCCTGCTTCTCCACATTTGCCTTAACGGCATTCAAGATCTGCAACGACCCCATTTGCGTCCCTTGGTCTTGACACTGTTCTGCCTCCTCCTGTTGTTTAATCAGCATGGCCATCTTTCCCCGTTGCGGGCATTCAGCAATACACTGGTCCTTGCTACCACACAGGAAACACTCGTACGTCCGTGGTTTGGCTTGGTTGCCTCCCTATTTGCCATCGCCTTGGGACTGCTTCCCTTTTCTTTTGTGTTGTGGGGGCTTATCACCGCCAGCATTAGAGGATGATAATGCACCTTGGTCCTTGTTTTCTCCCTCATCTATGCCCTTGCCTTGGCCCTGGGATTTAGCACCATCCTCTTTCTTGGAAAATTCAATTAGGCTTTCGGCTGCAGCAATGGCCGAGGCAAGGTCCTGCACGCCACGACGTTGCAGTTCCTGCCTTGCCTACGGCTGCAGGTCGTCAAGGAAAGCAAACAAAGCATCCTTATCAGGTAAATCAGGGATTTCAAGCATTACCTCCTGAAACACCTTGACATAGTCCCGTATCACGCCCTTATGCGTCAACCGCCTCAATCGTCCCTGGACCTTATACTCAACATTTTCAGGATAAAATTGCTTCTTAATTTCTACCTTGAACTCGTCCCAAGTGTTTATAGTGCACAGGCCATGCTTCACGTCGGCAAAACGACGTCTCCACCACAACATGGCAATATCGGTCAGGAATAATAGTGCCGCACGTACCTTTGCTTCATTATCAACCAACCCGGTTACAACAAAGTATTGTTCCAGGTTCCAAAGAAAGTTATCCAGCTCCCTTGCATTTCGGTTGTCACTGAATGACTTCGGTCTGGGCACATCCAACTTTGGGCCATATACGGCTGCAACAGCACCATCATTGCCAACGACAACTTTGCACAAGGCAACATTGGCCTTAACCGACTCAAGTTCCGTCCGCAATTCACTCAAGCTAGCAGTGAATTGTGCACGGAATTCATCCAACGTATTTTTCATAGAATCAACAAAAGAATTGATAGAAGAGAGCACCTGACCTTGCAACTCTTCATTTTGGTCCTCTAGCTCCTGAACCCGCTCAGCCAAGTCAGTCTCCCCACCAGGTTCAACCTGCCTTAGCCTGCTACACACATCATCCAGCACTGCGGAGTTCTCCAACGTCGTTTGTTCCACCCGCACAAGCCTAGCTTCTAGGGTACTCAACTAGTCCCTCGAACCATGTCGCGAAGACCCCTTCTTCGCCTTACTCCTGGTTGTCGTTCCCTCAACGGCAGCCTGTTCAGTGCCGGTCGTCTCCTCATCCGAGGCAGCCATAGTCCCTCACGATCACTATCCCACGAACTGAAAGCAAGAAGCACCAACTAGTCTTTAATGCAACAGCTTGAGCCAAGCCAACCTTGGCTCTGATACCACCTGTCATGGTAGCAGAGATTGAGACTGAGAAAATCCTGCTACCGTGCGGCCTTAGCCAACACAGGGGCTAACTAAGTTGCGCCTGTGTAGAAAGTGATCAGAGTGAGCAGCACGAAGGGTAAGTGTTAGAGGTTGGGTCGACCCTAACACTTAGTTAATTTAGACACTCAAGATTGCTAAAGGGTGTTTGGGTGTAGTGCACCGCACTAGCAATCTAAAACAAAGGGACTTGAGCTTGTAGAATGCTGAAAAATGGCTAAGTAAAGAGCTGGAGACAGTGCATGAAATTGGCTAGCAAAGCTTATATTTTATTGCCACTCAAATGCCATATTTATAGGCTTACAAGGCTTGATCAATGTACATGATATTTACACTTGGCACAGCTCTGATTTGCCACCTATAATCACAATTAGAGATATTTATAAAGTTTAAAATTCGAATTAGGCTGGAATCCTCCAGAATTTCCCTCTAATCAGGCACCATTAGGAAAAATCTCTGCACAGTGGGCAGCCTGGGCAGTCTGGCGGGTAGTCTGGGCAACAGTTTTGAATTTTCCCTCCTTAGGCACATTTCTGGAATTCTCTCCAACCTTGTAGATTTTTCTCTAGCCAATTCACGTCCAAAGCTTCCTGGAGAAGCTTCCTAGCACCCTGAATTGTTTGTGAGGGTCAAGAAATGCCTTAGGCAGATTTTCGTCCATGTCACCATAGCATCGTTCAGGCACGTTTTTGGCTAAGCCGAAGGTATCGTTGGGCCAGAACGTGCGCACCGTCGCATAAAGGACAAGGAACTTTAGTGGTCCAATCCAAAGGAAGGGTTCTGGCCTTAATATTTTTTGCTAACTAGTCAGCACTTCTATTACGCGTCCTACAAAATAAGGATAAATGTACTTGAGGGATAGCATTCTTTTGTTTGGTCAAAGAGGGATAACATTGAAGATTGAATGAATATCATTGACAATTGCATTGACTTCCAAAGGAATTGAGACAAAACTCTGGCATTGAATGGCTTGAAATACAATAGCTGAAATAGCTGAACCTGTCTCAAATATGACTTTCTCCAAGATAAGGATAATCGAGAGGTGGCATGCATTTCAAACAGCAACTGCTATAGTTGGAGATTTGCAAAGGAAATTCCCAGCTTGGCCCATGATAGCAAAAAAAGAAATATTAATTGGTATGCGAAAGAGAAATAAAATAGAGGGAGTGTCATGGCTTGATTTTTAATGTACATTTAACACAATATTTGACAAATTCACGTCTTGCAAATTACGTTAGGACTTAATTTTGAAATGACGTGAATTTTTTTTTTTTTTTTTGCATTTGGATCCCATACAAAAAAGTACAAATTTAATGGGTCAAACCCTCCATAAAATTACAATTGAAATCCATACGTACTTCTGAAACCCAAAATTCTACATCACACGCAACTTGACATTTTAGACACCGATATAATTACATATAAAAAGTATAGCAACAAAATATATTTCTGAAAACATATAGGTGCAATATCTAATTCAACATAATAAAGGGGTACTTTTGCAACGGAACATTTGCGCAGACTTCAAGTTCTGTGTCAGTGGAGATAGAACTTGATGACATCCGACGTTCATTCGAAAAGCCAATCGGGTCAGCTGCTTTCTTTTCACTCTTTTATCAATACAATTGTATGCTATACATAAACATCAAAATTTGGTTTGCTGCATAAATGAATGAATTTTTCTTGTAAATTTACTTGGCTTTGATTTTAGATTGTTTATGCTTTCTGTATGAGGATTATATTTGCTCCCCTTTTCCATCTTGATCCATATTATTCAGTAGATGAAGTCAACTTAGTACACAAAACTTCTGTTATGCACCAAGAAAGGGTCGAGCCCACTTTGATATCTATTATGCGCAACCTTACCTTGTATTTTTATAAAGAGCATTTTCATGCCTTTTTCGGATTTGGATCTTGACATGTTGGTGTTTTTAACCCTAGGCATTTCACAAGGAAGTTGGTGGGTTCATCATTAATTAGGTCTGGGTGGCGGGTGGTTTTGGGATCCAACCCCTTCTTCATTCTTGGACCTAGTTTCTTGTGACTCTTCCATGTCGCGTCTTAGGAACCTTTCCAATATAGTCCGGATTGCTAGCTTCCGTTCATAGTTTTGCTATAGACGATATACGAGGATCTTTTTATGGGGGTTCTATCTATGATTCTGAAGCCAGTCGCCTTTCGTCACATGGTGCCTAACTTTATCGTTGCACCAAGGCTGCCCTTCATATTATTAGTATCTATTTATGAAATTTGAGTTTGTGAGCTTTGATGTGAGAAGCACCTTAAGTTTAGGAATAATGTTTTTCAAAGGGCAAAAGCATTTCGTATCTGACAGATTGCAATTAGATTTACCAATGAGGCCTTAGTCTTGTGGTAAAAAAGTACACCAAGAGAGACCATGTGAGTTTCCTCGAATGTTTTCTTCAGCATCTATGATTGTGATATATTTGGCTCTGTAATTGCTTGTTTCGAAAACTAACTACATGATGTATTTTCCCTTTCTCACTTGTGGATTTATCAGTCATGATCCTTATTTCATCGCTAAAAACCTTAAGAGTTTTTGACTTGCTTTAAAAAGCTGCACATGGTTATTTTCGGCATGGAGAGTTGGAACATATGTGTGCCTTACTTGGGTATTCAAGCACTCTACCTCTTGTTAACGGTATGGTAGTCGCAGATTGGTAGATTGGTAAATATTAATCGGTTTTGAAGAGTGATAGGGTGAAGTTGGGGGTTCTTTGGCTGGGTGGAAGGAGTGAGCTTTAGGTGAGGGATTTCATAAGTGTGTTTCTGCGATGTTTATTTTTTTTTCCAGCAATGAGGGGACTGCTAACTAGACCGTGATTGGTCATAATAATGTTGCTAGATCCTATATTTCGCTTCCTCATAGGGAAGATTTGATCCAAGGAGCTGACTTACCAAACCGCAATCATACTATGATCATAGTGTGAAAAGTTTTTTTAAATTGTCAATATAATGGAATGGTGTAGTTAAGTCCGAGGGGTCTTTTCGTTTCTCATAGTTGCACAGATTTTTTTGATTCGTCATTTATATTCATGAATCATTAATTACAACCATCATTCTCATTCTATATATAAATGTGGTGCAAAATTTATTAGAAAAAAAACAAATTAAAAGATAGAAATCACGTGAAGAGCTAATTATCTAGACTTTGTACTATTAGGATACATACTTGGTGACATGGTTCATGCAGATCTTTCACTCATTCTCAATGCAGCAGATACCAAGTTCAGTTACATCTTTTAATGTTCTAAACTTCCGCTTGTGGAAAGAAGTTTTAGATTTATAAACAAGAACATGGGTTTCTTTATGGAATTAATGGAATCGAGAAAAAGTTTGACGTCTAATTATATCTAGATTGGTGAAAGTTTTTGAATAATGTTATGTAAGAAAATACTAGAGGTATTATATTCATTTGCTTAACCCAGTAAATCTTCACTTGATCAAAGATTAGATCTGTGCATTTGAATTTGTAATCTTTCTTGCCTGTACTTTTTCCATAAGCTTTCATTTTCACTTTTTTCTTTAATATTATTGTAGATTACAGAATGGAAATTGAAGTAAGTTTTCTTTGGCAGTTTGTTGTCTTCTTACATATTTGTTGGCAGGGTATTTCCTGTAATGTCATGGAAAGAAAAAACGTGACTGAGCATACTGATGATATACAGAAGACGAAGGAGATTACATCCATTGAGATACAAGTTCTGTTTTTCTCTCGGGCTCGAGACCTCACTGGCTTGACTGATATGCGCCTGGAAATTTCATCTGGAAGTACTGCCCATGATTGCTTAAATAAGCTGATCACCAAATTTCCAGGCTTGGAAGAGATCTCTGGGTGTATGCTTCTGGCTCTTAATGAAGAATACACCACTGAGTCCACTGTTGTGAAAGATAAAGACGTGTTAGCCATAATACCTCCTATAAGTGGAGGATAACATCGTTGTACAGAGATGTTCCGAACCATAAGAATGCAAATATGTGAGACAATGATCTCCCACACATATGCTGGCCAAGCTTTGTGACCAGGTGATTTTGTATACAGCTTGTGGTTTACCCCTGATCTTAAATGAAATACAGTTGTTTTACTCATCAAATGGAATAACCAATTCAGGGGATCACATAGATTAGCATCATTCTCCGTCACTCCTTAGGTCTAGAATCTCAAGCCCGTAGACATCTAGTGTTATAGGCTTAGGAGATAACTGTCTCAAGTCTCAAATCTAGTGGCGTTATAATCTTGAAACACTAGCTTATGAACCACTCTCACTTTATGTCTCACCAGTGCAGGGGCATCACTTTCTCAATATAAAGGTGTGGTGGAGCTTGATAACAAGTTCTACAAAGTACTCTCTTATATTTCTCAACTCTTAAAAGTTGTTTCCTTCTAAGATCTGCCAGCTTATAGTATCATGTTTTGATGAGTAAAAGCAAAGGGAAGATCCTTCAGAATGCAAAAGTCATTCTAACTCTGATTAATAGAATGCTTGATGTTGATTATACGTGAAGCAGGTCAGCAGAGAGCAACTCTGTTTGCTGCAGAGCTCTGCTGGGACCAACTTAGCATTCACACTCCAGTCCTAACCCTCTTTGGCTCTTCTCCTCTCACAATTTTAGGGAATAGAAGACTATTTTCATTTGTTAGGTAAAGGGAATATTACTTGTTCCACTGAAGAATATACCCTGTTAACTATGTACAGATAGATTTTTCAGTAACAGGACTATTGTTGAGTAGGGCCTTGAGAATTAGTTTGAGAAGTCCTATGGATTGTATATTTACATCACATAAAAGGGAATAAACACTTGAGCTATTTACACTTGAGAATGATGGAGAACAGGGAAGGTGTCGGAAATTCGCGAATCATTATGCACTTGCGTGCATAGATCAGGGACGGATTTAAAATATTTTGTCATTGGCGTTCAGTAATTTTAAAGATCAGACTTAAAAGGGATTGTGGGGGCTAAATGGTTTTTCAGATGAAAAAAATCAAGCTATTTGAAAATATTTTGCAGGGTCAGTAGGAGTTGTAATCTCCACAACATGAAGTGTGGATCCGCCCACATGATAGAAAAGCTGACCCGGATCTCTTGATTCGGCAAGTAACAGCAAATAGCAGTCATTGAGAAATTGTTCGTTTTCTACTTGATAAAACTAATCACTTCACATTTTGATCATTAATAGTGATCATTAATACCTTTGCCTAACATTCTTTACTATTCAAACAGGTTTCTTCTTAGAGTTGCTGATAAAGACATAACTAACCGTATTTCGTAAAATGGTTTTAGTAGTGGGACAAAAGTTGTTGATTTATCCACTTTTGCTACTGTTGAAGAAACGTAGAAATCAGCATTTTCACAACACACTGCAGGTATACGTGTTTTTTTTATTTTTATTTGATGATACCGGTTTTGAGCTATCCACGTGTCCTTAACTTGGTTTGGTGTTTTGTGGTAACTATTTGAAAATAAACAGGGTGAGACTACCCTAAATCTTCTTGACAGGAGCTGAGGGAGAGGGCGCCGGCCCCCCCAACATTCAGAAAAAAGAGAGAAGTTTAATTAATTTTTTTTATAAAAAAAAAAAAGATTTGGCCTTTCCAATTAAAAGTGAAAAAGTTATTAAAATTTTAAAAAATATGGAGTTAGTTGTGGTAGTTAGTTACAAATACATTCATATTAATAGTGTGACTTCAAATTACCATTGTTGTATATTATTTTTTCCAAATAATACTGTACAAAAAAAAAAAAAATTTGGTCCCCAACATTACTGGAAAAAAAAAAAAAATCCGATCCCCCAACACTAAATTTATAGTTCTGTCCCTACTTCTCGTGAGAAGGCTTAAATACTCAAATTTGTATTTTGGGTAGAGGATGAGCGTGGAGAGCATCAGGGTGAGCAATACCAATAAAATATCGCAAGAATGAGTGGGCTTATTTAGTTATTCGACAAAATATGAAGCGGTTTACTCCTAAAGATGGCTTGTCTTACTTGGACTGGAAATCTGCTATTTATAAGTCCTACAATGATGGTTTTATCTCTCTTAGATGGTTGCATGTCTCTAGAGGAAAGCTAAATTTGTATGGCGTTTCAAAGAAGATGTGTCATACGTGATAGAGATGATGTGTTATAAAAAATTGAGAGTTTTGTCGCAACAGGTATCTGTGTTGCCTGGAGCAACGTAGGCTTTATGACTTGGGTTACGCAAAATATATACGAGGTTTTTTTTTTTTTTGAGATTTCCCATCCACATCCCCTTTGCTCGAGGTATGATATATTGCGTGTATTGTCATATAAAGTCAGGGGCGGAGCTAAAGGGAGGCCTTTCAATATTTTTTTTTTCAAAAAAATCTTAGTATCGTTAAAAAAAGTTATTAATTTTTTTATATAATCAATCTTCTTATTTGAATTTTAGTTCCTCAATATTAAATTCCCGACTATACCCTTGCATAAAATAGTGGTAGACACGTCCCATAGCCAATCTACCCTTATCACTATTTATCTATTTATCTAGTAGAAGCATTAAGCAATTGCACAATCAAAAGGCCACATGTACTTGTAAGGAAAAGCCGGTAAGAAATTGTATGGTCAAGAAATAGATGAAAACTAATTAATATGCGAAGTGTCATGGTTGTCATAAAGATAGCATTAATAGATTGGGTTAAAACTATTTTAGTCCTTGAGGTTTGCACTAAAGACTAAATTGGTTCCTGAGGTATGCAAAAAGTTTAATTCAGTCCCTACTGTTAGTTTTCTATTAACGGTCAACCTATTGACCGTGTAAAATGACGTTCATACCCTTGTCTTTTAAATTTTTGCTAATGTGCTAAAAAAAAAAAGAAAGGCATGATAGTCGTTGGGTTTTAGCCGTTGGAATATAGCGTCCATGAGATTTTTTTTTTTTTTTTTGTTTTTTTTGGTTGGCCATGCATTACAGGTATGACAGGAAGAACAACGTAAAATAGTCGTTGGATTTTCAACGACTATCATGTTTTTTTTGTTTTTGTTTAACACATTAGCAAAAATTTAAAAAATAAGGGCATGAGCGTCATTTTACACGGTCAATAGGTTAACCGTTAATAAAAAACTAACATTAGGGACTGAATTAGACTTTTTACATACCTCAGGGACCAATTTAATTTTTAGTGCAAACCTCAGAGACTAAAATGATTTTAACCCTTTATAGATTCTACGGTTCTTCACTAAGCCTAGATGGCAACATTAACAAAATGTCGTTTTTCGCATTGAATTTTAAATACGTTAATGTTGCCATCTAAAACGTATTTAAAATTCAATGCGAAAAACGACATTTTGTTAATGTTGCCATCTAGGCTTAGTGTTTGTACGTATTTAAAATTCAATGCGAAAAACGACATTTTGTTAATGTTGCCATCTAGGCTTAGTGTTTGTAAAATGCCAACTACTACAGAAATTTTGCTTTCGGCTTCTGACTGAAATCAGATTTGGAACTTGTTTAGTCTAATTTTTATATATTTAAAAACGTTTCTTTAAGCTTGCAAGGGGGTTGCCTAGTGGTAAATAAGAAGAAGTAATATTTAAAAAGTTTGAGTTTGAAATTTCTTAGTTGCTTATTAAACTCACATTCTTGACTGAGTCATAGCATGTATTGGGGCGCACTGCTGTACTCATAAATTTACTAATTGATGGTTAGACTCCGTCGGATCCAATTAGTGATAGGGCCTCTTGACTGATCTGAAACATGTGTTGGGGCGCACCGCTACACCCATAAATTTATCAGTTAATGGTCGAGCTTCGTCAGATCCAATCGAAGGTAGGGCTTTGCCAGTTGTGTTTCCATATTACAAATAAAAAAGCGTTTCATGTGAATCTAGGAATTAAAGCTAATATATTTGGCCTATTTTCTAAAGAGATTTTAGGTAAATATCAAAGTTAAAAAAATAAAAAGCTTCAAATCGGAGCTTTTAAAAAATGACTTTAGTGAAACTATTTTTATACCATGTGAAAAACTATTTTCTGTTTTTTTCCCTAAAAAATACCCTCATTTTTAGATAATTTACTACAAATTTTTTTTAAAATTTTTTTCACATTTATTTTTTATATTTAATTTTGTTTGTGACAATGAATAGTGCCTTTGACATGATAAGGCAAACCGGTCACGACTTCGGTTCAATAACTTTTCAAATCAAACCTCTATTGTTGAAAAACCCTACTATAGTGTTTGGATTGCACAAAGGAAAGGAAAGGAAAGTAAAGTAAAGTGGAGGGAAAAAATAAAGGAAAGGAAAGGAAATAATTAAATTATCTTGTTTGGACCGTAAAAAAATAATAATGAAAAGGAAAAGAAATGATTTTATGATTTTTGTTTAGATTGGAGAAGGAAAGGAAAGGTAAATGATAATTTTAAATGCAAAATTACTTAAGTATCTTTTATTTTTCATTTTTATAACCATGAGATATATAAGACAAAAAAGAGTTTTTATAACAAAACTTTTCATTTCCCTCCAAAACACCCTAATTTGAAAGGATTATAAATTCTTTCTCATTAAGGAAATGGAGGGGTTTCATAACCTTTTTTTTCTTTAAAATTTTAATTTAAACAAGGGAAATGATTCTCTATTCCTTTTCCATCCTTTCATTTCCTTTAAAAATTCTAATCCAAACAAGGTGTACAACTTAACAATTAAAATTTTTCAATTAGACTAAATATACCCTTTAGTTGTTGAAAAAAAATCTGTAAAGTAGCTAAAAACTTGAACTTATTGTCATATACTGCAGTTTTTCTTATACCGGAGTGTTTACTTAGAAAACCTCTTTAAGTTACAAGGGTCGCAATTAATTATATCTTACCAGACTAACATGAATATCTTTATTACAGGTAAACACTGCCAATGTCTCATCTTGAATCTGATACTATACCTTATTCATGCTTGTTGCCTTAGCTGGGTAGGCTGGTCCGTTGCTAGCCACTGCTTTCTCTTTTTTTTTGGGTGAATAGTTTCGGACCTCCCTGTGGTCAAATGAAACTAGCTATAATCCCATGTGATCCAAAAAATATAGTCGGACCCTCCTGTGGTCCACTCGTTGATGCACACCACCTTCCTCCGTCAAATTTTCTGTCAAAATTGACGGAAAGTGTACCACACGGGCGTAAAATACGATTTTTATTGGTTTTTAACTTATTTAGTAATAAAATAATATATATTTTTTTATTTAGTAATAAATAAAAAAATAGGTGAAAATGAAAAGAAAAAAAAAATAATTTCTTTTAATTATTAATATTATTTTATTATTAAATACGTTAAAAACTAATAAAATCGCATTTTACGCGCGTGTGGTACACTTTCCGTCAGTTTTGACAGAAAATTTGACGGAGGGGAGTGATGTGTATCAACGGGTGAACCACAGAAGAATTATAACTAGTTTTGTTTAACCACATGAAGATCTGAGACTATTCACTTTTTTTTTTTTGCTACAAGGAAGGTATGCGGACCGACCTCGCTTGTCTTTCGCCAAAAGAACCAAGATCTGCCTGAGAAGACTATCGACACCAACCAAACCAAAGGGTCGACATGACACCAACCAAACTAAAGAGTCGACATGAGACCAAAATTAGTGGGCCAATATGTGCACCGATTAGTTGCACAGAGGATATGATTAACCGTGTACCCCAACTGAGACCACTGTTTCATCTGTAATGAAGGCTCCAGGACCACTCAACCAACACAACAAATGCACTCCTTACCATAATCGGCTGTGAAAATCAGTGAATAACCCAGTTAACGATAGCCTAAGATTCACTCGAAAGTCGGCTCTCATTCCCTTTCCCTTATTGATGTTATCAAATGAAATAAATTGAAGAACACTGTGATGCAAATATAATTTTATTGTTTAATTTGCGATCTAACTGATTCAAGGAGTTATAAGACGTGCATAAAACATTGGGTAAAAACGTACAGCCTGACAATAAGTACAAAGAGATCATTTAGGGGTTAGTCTGAAAAACGTCCACATCGTGTGTGGCATATGAACTCTACGCGCATGAGGAGTTCACAGCCCACACAAATATTAAATCTGGACGTTTCAGAATGTCTGAACTTGTTAATTAATTTTCCGTCACTTAGACTTGCCACATAAAGGAAAGTATCTGGAGGTTTACAAAGTCGACTAGACAGGGTCTTGCATTGATCTTTTCCAGCAAATCGGTAGTAGATTTTATTATTAATGATGATGCAAGATAATGTTGTAGATGTTTCCTTTTCATAAGATTGTGTTCCTAAACCAGGATAGCTTTGTTATCAGAGGTTCGAGGGCTGATATGTTTATACAATGTTATTTCCTTTAGGCCAAGAATGAAAAAAAAAGTTATCTCATAATGGAGTAGACAAATGAAGATCTGGTTGGCCTAATTTTTAAATATTTAAAATTGTTTCTTGTGAGTTTAAAAACTAAATTAATCTGTTTGGCCAATTTCTGAAACAACTTTTAGGTAAATGTTGAAGCTAAAGAAAAGCGAAAAAATAAAAGCTCCAAATTGGAACTTTTCAAAAAAGACTTTTACAAAACTGTTTTTATATAAACCAAGAAGTTGTTATTTATTTATTTATTTATTTTTTGTCAAATATCCTTTACATATTTTTTAAAGTTCAACATTGTCTTTAAAATTTTTAACAGTGTTTGGATTGAGAGGGGAAAGTTTAATAAAGGAGAGGAAAGAAGAGAATTATAAAAGAGAGAAGAGGAGATGATTAAATCATTTATGGATTGGATAATTTGAGAAAATGAGAGTATTATAAATGATTATGGGTGTCTTTTATTTGGATTAGGAAGAAAATACAAGGAAGGGATAAATTTTATATGTAAAATAACTTTTATGAATGAGTTAGAGTCTTCCTCTACTCTATTTTACCCCAAATTGGAGGAAAAGAAAAAAGTGGGTTTAGAAGGGGTTGCTTTGACCCCTCTACTTCCTTCCCTTTTAAAAAATTTCGAAAACAAACAAGAGAGAGAAATTTTTAATCTCTCCCTTGACCTTCCTTTTCCCCCATTCCCTTCAATCCAAATAGACCCTAAAAGTTCAACATTGTCAACATAGGCTAAACGGTTAACGATTTTTGTTCAATAGCACATCTAACTAAAATTCTATTGTTAAAGTTTTACAACTCAAAAGTTAATAATTAAGTCAAATAGAGCCTAAACATGATCTTAAAATTCACGGTGTTAAAAAATTAGGAGTTGGATTAGGTCTCCCTTTGAATTAAAACAAATAAAAAAAACAAAAGAATCATGGCGTATGTTGAATATCATGGTTTCATCCTAGAATTAATTAATGTTACATAGATTAATAAAAAAATTATTGTAATGTAATTTTGAAAGATATAATTTATTTATGTAGGAGAATATCATTAACACTTCCCTCACTTGTGACCAGGATTGAAGAGTTCAATCCAAAAACTAATTAATGTTAGACAGGGGCAGATTCAGGATTCTTATCAATTGGGTTACAACATACAATTTGACAATTATATTAGTAATACTTTTGTTGAATAGGGGTTTTTTTTTTTTTTTTGACTAAGTATACATATAAATTTTATATATTCAGTGAGGTTAATAGGGGCTAAGACCTCATTAGACTCTTAATTATAGATCGACCAACAATATTAAATAAAATAATTTAAAATCTTATACGATAATATTAAAATTTTAAAATTTATCTACATATAACACATGAGATTGTAGGATCTCCACAAATTTTTGATAATTATTGGCCTTTCTAGTTTAGTTCATGTGACATGTTTAGGTGGGAAGGTGCATTCCTCAGTTCCTTTTGAGGATTTATCATGTGAAAAGTCAGTCAACAATTAAGTACCAACCACCAAGCACCCCGCTTGGTAAGCATATTTAAAGTGATAGGGACCATAGCACCTGCATTACTCAGTTCTTCACCAACTCCTCTACCCCATTCGAAAATATTAGGTTATCTATTTTTGATAACAATATGATGCCAATTCTCTATGGCACACAATTAGACGCGCCTTGAAACGACAAACCAAAAACATGACCACAAAATTAAAATTAAGAAAATATTCAAGGGTCAGGCTTATTAACACGTGTCATCATTGCATACAACAATACGTGTCACTCTCACTCTTACCAAAAGTTGATTGTTTTCTTTTTCCAATATTCAAATGTGTGTCTCTCGTGTTTATCACATATTTCGTGCAAGCTAGATATACTTTAACATAAACTATAAAGAAATAATTACTTGTTTAACGAAATAAATCAGTTTTATCTTTTACATTTTGTAATTTTAAATCTTCATTTGAATTTGATTTATAATCTTTATTAAGCATGTCTTAAATGTATAATATTTCTATAGATATGTTTATTGAATAGAAATGATTATTCTCTCTAGGGGCTCTTGGGGTAATTCATTTAGATATGAATGTATTCATGTTTCAATTGCTATGTTTATTGAATATATATGATTTATGTGTATAATTTTAATTATTGTATCTCTCACCATAAAAATATGTGATAATTCATGTTTCATTTAGATAGATATATATGTTCATGTTTCATTTAGATAGATATATATGTTCATGCTCAATCAGGAGGACAAGAAAAGAGATATTCTTGTGATAATTGATACTTCTCTTTTTCTTCTTTTCTTTTATATGATGGAAAATTAGAGGCAACCAATGAGAAATGATGTGAATTGTTAAGAAACTTATGTAAATAGCATAAGAATGCTAGCTAACTAGCACGAGAAATAGGAAGTGGATACAATGAGTATCATATTTACAGGTCAAGAACAAATGAGTTTTCTTAGAACTAATTCACTTTTCTTTTTCCAATTTCAAGGGAGGCAAAGTCGAATAATCAACCACAATTATGATGTTAAATTCTATTTATACTTTTATGATGTTATCAGAGAATCTTTAGTCCGGTCAAGCATCATTGTACTTGCAGCCAAACAGAAATAAACAAAGGAAAGGAGAAATGATACCAGAAGAATCATTCTTCTGATTATCCTACCTAAGCAGAAGCATGTTTTTTCCTTTCAACTGTGAACCACAAGAATAATCAACCACCCATAATGTATTAAGTTATTTGATTTGAAACCATACATGGCAGAGAATTGCAGAGAGACCATTAAAAAAATTCTCAATAAGCAAATTAAGATCTAAAAGAAGAATAAATAAATCACATCTAGTCCTGTCCACATCAAAAAACAAACAATGTGTACAACAAAGAACCAATTGAACAAATAGATAATTATGAATAATTAAGATATCTCAATCAAACAAATTAAATTCTAACAACTAACAAAATATTATAATCGATAAAGATAAATGAGCCTCCAAATAAGAATACAAAATTTTAAATAAATCATAGATAAATTTCAATTTTTTGAGCATTTATATAAATTAACATTTTCCTACATTATATATAGATCATATTCATAATCCAATTAACCAAATGATAAGTAAAAAAAGGGTGAAATAACTAAAGTAACATAGAAGAAAACTTATGATAATATTAAAGAAGGTTGTAACGATCCTCAGATTTTGGGTTCGATCGCATCCAAACGCGAGCCCTTTGTCATCATGACTTTAAACTCATCGAAACTGATCATACCATCACCATTGGAATCAACACCACTGATCATCTTCTTGCATTCATTCAATGAGCATTCTTCACCAAGGCTCTTCATCACGTTCTGCAATTCCTCGGCAGATATCCACCCGTTCCGGTCTATGTCGAAGACATTAAACGCATCCCTAAGGTTCTCCAGGGCCTCGTGTGAATCGATATCCTTCGTGTTCAACTCAATGAATTCTTGCAGGTCTATATAGCCGTCCCCATCCGCGTCCACCTCTTTGATCATGTTCTTTAGCTCTTCCTCGCTCGCTGCGTTGCCGAGGCTGGCCAAGATCGAACCCAGCTCGCACGACGAGATCTTTCCATCGCCATTGGCATCAAACTTCTTGAAAACTTGTTCCAGCTCCTCCTCGATCCGTGCACGTGAATTCAATGAAGATGAACGTGAGTTTATCGGCGTAGGGTTCCCGGAGAGCGTGCTCGGGATCGGAACGCTCTTTTTCTTGCGGTTGAATAAAGATTTCAATCCCATTATCGTTAATGGCGGACTCAACAGTGATCAATCCTTCACGCTTGTGATCACAAGAAAAAATGAATGGATGATAAAAATAGAGCGATATACAAGATCGAGTAGTTTGTATGATCTGTTGATTTTGTGTGATTTAGGTTTCGAGTTGGTTTTGGTTTTGGTTTGAAATAGGATACAAATTCTCCTAAAAAAATCTAGTATAGTTAGGAGTCTTCGTGGATGCACGATGGAATATAAGTGTACGGTGGGGGGTATCCGTGCGGTGCGGTCAATATAAGCCAATAATTGTATCATGTTAACTTAATTAATAGAGGTAAATCAAGCATTAGTTGTAAGTTTTGATATCATATTAGTATAGGGGACAAAAACACGGCTAAATTCAATTAGTCAATCAACAATTCATTTTCCTTTTAAATTACATATCATATTGAGTTTGTAACAGCTAGTAGTTTTCTTAGAGGATTCGAATCCTCTCTATTTCTATATTTGTTTTTATTATTATTATTATTATTATTCATCCATTTACCTTATAATCATAATCTTAAAGTACTTTTTTTGCGTATTAAAGACCATCATTAGACTTCAAAATTTATAATCAAGATTTTGGATTTAGGCTCTATTTGGCCTAGTTTTTAGAGGCTCAAAAGCGCTTTCTGTGAGTTTAGAAGTTGAAATAACTTGTTTGACCCATTTTCAAAAGTACTTTTAGGTAAAAGTTGAAGCTGAAAAAAATTAAAAACTAAGAAGCTCTAAATTGAAGCGTTTTAAAAAAAGTTTTTGCGAAGCTATTTTATATAATGTAGGAAACTATTTTTCTTTTCTTTTTTTTTTTATAAATTTATCTCTCCATATTTTTAAAGTCCGATATTATCCTTAAAATTTTTAAAAACTCTATGTTGTGTAACACATGTCAAACAGTCAACGAATTTTGTTCAATAACACTTTTTATAACTGCTCTACTCTAAAAGTTCTATTACTCAAAAATTAAAATTTTACAGTTATGCCAAATAGAGCTAGGATTCTTTATCCAAATGAGATGGGCACGAGCAACGTGCAAATAAGAAAGTAGAAAAGTGAATTGAGATATGGTTTTCCATCGTCAAAAAAAGCTATGACGCTCCAGTCACTATCGAAAAAAGTGATAAGTGTACAAGGTAAGGTACGGTAAATTATAAAGGGAAGGCTAGGAAATGGAATGGTTTGAGTGATTGTAGAGATGATCAAAGTTGAAAATTCTCTGTGAATAGAGAACTGGGCAGAGTTTTGGCATAGTGAAGGCTGAATCCCCCTGTAAGGCTTAGTGTGAGACCTTTTATAGCAGACGAGTGCTTACTTTAATGATCACATCTAAAATATTTCGCATTATATCTAAAATTCTGAGACCAGCACATATTGTGAAAAAGTTGTAACCAGTAGTCAATCGAGAGGCGACTAAAATAAGTTCACGTTTTAATTGGCCTTTGATAGGCGACATTTTGTTGTACATGTCCCATCTTATTGAGTAGACGAAGTGAGTCACTTCGACTAAGTGACTCTAGTGTTAGGCACTATTTAATTTAACGGTAAAATTTTAACTTTTGATTAAAGCTTTGAATAATAGAGTTTATGATAGAAATGTTATTGACTATTTAACCTACGAGTTTTTAAAAGTTTTGAGAATAATATTGAATTTTCAAAAATATGGAGGAGGTGACTAGTATTATGTCAGTTTTAATGGTTGTTTTGACGGTGAGAATCAATTTGACTTTTAAAAAAAAAAAAATATTAGAGATCTTTTTGAAACTTTTAAAACAATAGGGATTATTCGAACTATTCTTTCTTTTATTTACTATTCTTACATTTACCTCATAATTACTATCTTAAAATGATTTTTTACTTAATTAAGACCATATATAGACTTCAAAATTTATAATCAAGATTTTGAATTTAGGATTTGTTTTTCCAAATGAGATGGGGACGAGCAACTTACATATCAGAAAGTAAAAAATTAAGAGCGGTGCCATCTAAAAATACTTTGACCCTCAAATCACAATTGAAAAAAGGTGATAAGTGTATAAGGTAAGGTAAATATAAAGGGAAGCTTAGGAAGTGGAGTGATTCAAGACTTCGCGTAATTGTAGAGATGATCGGAGTTGAAAATTCTACGTGGACTAGTGCTTACTCCATGATCATGTCGAAAAATTTCCCATCAATCACATCTAAAATTCTAACACTAGCACATATTGTGAAAATGTTGTTGTCGATAATTGATCGAGAGACAATTAAAATAAGTTACACGTTTACATACCTTAATTATTGGAATGATTGATTGGCCTTTGATAGGTAACATTTGGTTGCACATGTTCCATCCAGGGCGGAGGCACGTAAGGGGTTGTGGGGTTATAATTTTTATTGATTCATAAAAATGTTTAAATTTTTATGTATTTTTTTTTAAAATTAGATATTTATGTATTTTTAATTAAAAAAAATTAATTAACCCCTACAGAAAAATAAAAGTATTCGTATAGTTCAAAAATTATGGATTTTAGTCCCACTAGCTCATAAAAATGTTAAAATTTCTATGTATTTTTTTTTAAAAAATTAGATATTTATGTATTTTTAGTTAAAAAAAATTACTTAGCCTCCACTGAAAAAAAAGTACTCGTATAGTTCAAAAATTATAAATTTTAGCCCCTATTGACAAAATTTATGACTCCGCCCCTGGTTCCATCTGGTTGAGATAACAAAGTGAGTCACTTCGACTAAGCCACTCTAGTGTTAGGCATTGTTTAGTCCAATTATGAAATTTTAATTTTTGATTATAGAACTTTCAATAATAGAGTTTTAGTTAGAAAAATTATTCAATAAAAGTCTTTGACTATTTAACTTATGTTAGGCAATGCAATATTGGGCTTTTAAAAATTTTGAGTTAACGTTAGATTTTCAAAAATATGAAGTGGTACATTTAAGAACGAAAAAGAAAAACAGCTCACCACATTATATAAAAATAGCTTTGGCAAAATATATTTTGAAAAACTCCAATTTGTAACTTTTTATTTTTTAGTTTTTTTTTGCTTCAATTTTTAGCTAGAAACACTTTTAAAAATAGGTCAAATAGATTAATTTAAACTTTTAAACTTACAGGAATCACTTTTTACGTGTTTAAAGCTCTGCCTTATAGACCCTTAGTTGCGATAGAAAGAATGGTGGATACTGTATCAGTTAGTATTGAGTCAGACCTCTCAGATAGATGGTCTAGACTTGACCATATGGTTGTTCAACCCACGAACTATATGTTGTTCATGTAGTTGATGCGGATTGACCTGGGTCCGTTGTTAAACATCAGTGTTTACCACCCATTTCATGGTTGAGATAACTCGACGTGTCATTCAAACTTTTGGGGCACAGATATTAAGTTGTTTAACTTGATTTTAAATTTTGTGTTTTTCACATAAGTTAACAATTTTCAGTTCAACTTGCCAAGATCTTATAAATATATTTTACAGTGAACATTAGTCAATTGAATGTATTATGTTTTACACCTGAGAAACTCATCCTCAGTCTCCAATGTATTAAGGCCTTCCTCATAGCTGTGAACATATCTTCATCACAATAGGTTCAGTTAGACATTATCAACATCTTTTCCATGACGTCAGCCTCCACTCTCAAAGCTTTTTTAGTCCTCCCTCGACTTTAGGCACCTCGAATGTGGTATTGTCTCCATTGTAATAATACTCCCAATCATGTTGTCCGGGCCTAGGACTTTGATATTTAACAAGATGGAATCTTTGGACATGACTCTTCCCTCGAACGGAACCTTCTTCAGCTAGTGTTAATCTCTTTGGAGTTGCTCTTCTCCCTCATCTTCCTCTCATTTTCTCATCGGAGTGCTTCAATTGAATGTCATTTTGAGAGTTTATTTGGAGTAACACTTCACACATCTTCATTACTATTTGGCTACATGTGTTGATTTAGTAGAAGTGTTCCTAAATGCTTAAAATTTACCCAAAAATGCATCTCTTAACACAAAATTCTTCGCCACCACGATACATTACAAAATTGGTAAAACATACCCAAAAACGAATTTAGGATGTCAAAAAACCTTAAGAGCACATTTGGTCAACTCAGTCAAAGGCCGAACAAACCGCAGTCAACGTGGTCAAAATGAGCTTAGGAAATCTTCTACAATGCAAAGCTCCGGATCAGCACACTATGCTTGCCCCAATCAGAAGAAGGTGCACTATCCTCCCAAGTCCCATGTGTTTCACCATAGTAGCACACAACCTACATCAGATCAAACCACATCAAGCTCCAATGACCCAAATCAACCAAGCTCATTAAATCAACATGAACCGTGCAACACCAGACCATATCTACACATCTGGATACCCTTTTGACCCGAGACCCGATCCAATCATTGGAGACAATCCGTACATCCGATTGTCACAATTTTGGCACCAAATCATTTTTTATCCTCCAACCACCATCACCACTGTCTTTGATCATCATGATGGCCAACGTCCACCGTTGAATGTCACATCACAACATTGCCACCTTCCTTCCACCACAGGCGGCATCTCTGGCCACGACACTGTGTAATAGCCACCAAACCTTTCTTAACATTGCGCTGGTTCTAACTATGGTTTCCATTCTTCGTTTACTAGAGATCCGTTTGAGGTGACAATGAACTCTTCATGTACTTAGAGTTCAAACAGTGCCTTCAGAACGTGGTTCGAGCTCTCTAATTTCCTCAAAACAAAAACTTATTCCGGTTATTCTTCTCTGGTAAACACGATCATTTTTCTCCATCAACGGTTGTCAGTTTTTCATCAACTGGTGACACAAGCTGGCCTCTCTAATTGTAATGACGTCAGCCATCCTTGGGAATGATGTTAGCGGTACACCAGTGATGACATCAATCTTACAGTAGCTCTACAACCTGTCTTCTCCTTGAAAATTATGCTTCTCAACACAACACTTGTACGAGCTCCTCAATGCAGCGTCAAATTTCGCATATCATCTTCACGTCTTTATACCCAGCCTCCAAGCTTGGGCTCTCGTACCACTTGTTAGGAACAAGGACACGCGCACACCTACAAAGAATACAAGCTTAACAAAAATTAATAAGATTTCTTACGAAAATTAATAAGATATCTTTAATGTGACTCGATCATCTGCCTACATCTACTACCCAATGAGCTGGGACATCCATTATTCGAAAATAGTGAGTTATAATGCAACAAATTATTTTGACAAGAAAAGATCCAAACCCTCTCTTATACCCACATATGACTTTATACAAAGAAAAAACCTAAACATTTGGTCATAGCACTTTAAGTTTGGTTAGATTCTAAATCTTCCTCGCTCGTCTTTTTTCTAACAAAAGAATGAAAAACTTTTTCGGTTCACCCCTATTCACACCTATCATGGGGTGTGGCTCTAGTGACAAAGAACTAAAAACTTAAAAATCCTATTTATAAGAACCATAACCTAACTCCACTAGGACTGAGACTCTTATGTCTACTATCAGTGGACTTCTACTTGTACTCCATATCTACTTGAACTTGGACTTGAACGAAAGATCTAACAAAACCTCCTTGGCAAAAAAGAACTTCTCCACAACAACTGAGACATCTTCTTAGTCTTCATCTTCATTCTAGAATCTTCATTCAATAGTAATCAGAACAGTAACGCCTAAGAACCTCGTCCTCAGTCTCTAATGCGCTAGAGTGTCGCTCAATATCTATCAACACATCTTCATCACAATAGATTCGCTGAGTCATTACCAATATCCCTCCCATGATGTCAGCCTCTACTTTCAAAGGCTTTTTAGTCCTCCTCAACTTTAGGCACCTCGGATGTGGTCTTGTCTTTACTATAGTAGCACTCTTTATCATATTTGCTAGGCCCAGGACTTTGATATTTGACTACATGGACTGTGTACATGACTTCGCCCTCGAATGAAACCTTCTTTAGCTTGTGTCAATCTACTTTGCATTTGCTCTCTTTCTTTATCTCATTTTTTTGTCGGAGTACCTTAATAGATAGTGTCTAATCATCTTGAAAGTTTATTTAGAGTAGCACTTCACACCTCTTCATTACTAGCTAGTTGTATGTGTTGATTTAATAGTAGAAGCGCCTATAAATGATTCAAATTCAACTAAAAATGTACCTCTTAACACTCAAATTCTTTGCTCACCATGATAAATCAATAATTTGATGAAACAAACCCAAAACATAGATTTAAGATGTCACAAAACCCTAGGAGCGCCCTTAGTCAACTCAGTCAAAAGTTGGATAAACCCTAGTTAATGCGATCAAACTTCTGGTCAAAGTGAGCTCACAAAATCTTCTACATTACAAAGCACCAGATCAATACCCTATGCTTGGCCTAATTACAAGTAGGTACACGATCATCCCATGTGCTGCATCACACTAAAACAAAGGCCATATAAGATCAAACCACCTCAAGATCTAATGACCCAAATCAACTAGGCTTATAAATAAACATGAATCGCGCAACACCATTCCATATCCACACATTTGGATACCTTTTTGACCAGCGACCGATCCAACCATTGCTGACAATCTATCTATTTGATCGTCACAATGCCATCACCAAATCGTTCTCTGTTGTCCAACAATAATCACCACCATCATCAATCATCATGCTGACCTACATCTACTATTGAACGTCACATCACCGTACTACCACTTTTTTTGCCACTACAGGCGACATATGAGGCTATGGCACACTGCATAACAAATACCAACCGTTCTTTACATCCTGATGGTACTAAATATGGATTCTAATCTAAGTTTAAGCATAAAAAATGTAATATCGCACATTGATGAAATATAATGTGATTATGTGATTTATAAGTGAATGTTATAGTTTGATTGTGTGGTTTATAAGTGGACGTTATGGATATAAAGAATAACTTGGATTAACTATTTTGAACCAATAGAAAAAAGGTTCAAACAGTTATTTTTTATGCTTACAATACTAGTCTCGCCTGTAATTTTGGGGGTTTGGACTCGAGGCGTGACAAAAAATGTGAGCACCCATTACCATGCAGCCAATAGCTTTTCCACATTGCCAATGGAGTTTCCGACAATGTCTTTGAGCTCGGGAGGTGTCAATGAACTCCTCATGTTCTCGCAGTTCGAACATTGCCTTCAAAACGTGATATGGGCTCTTTAATCTCCATGAAGCTCAAACTCATTCCTATTATTCTGTTCTTCTTCTCTGTTGAGCATGGTCATTTTCTCTATTGAATGTTGTACGTTCTTTATCAACTGGTGACATAAGCTGGCCTTTCTAGTTGTGATGATCTCAGCAATCTTTAGGGATGATGTCGGCAGCACACTAGTGATGACGTCACCCTAACGGCAGTTCTACAGACCTATTTTCTCTTAAAAAATGGTGCCCCAACGCTTGTGCGAACTCCTCTACGTAGTGTGAAATTTCACATATCGTCTTCGTCTTCATGCCCAACCTCCAAGTTTGGGCTTTGATACCACTTGTGAGGAACAAGGACATACGCGGGACCGTAAAACAGACAAGTACAGGAAAATAACACGTGGCTCGGTCCTTTGCCTACATCTACAACGACTCAAAGAATTAGAAAATCCATTATTCAACAATAGTGGGTTATATGGTTTTATTCACAAAAAAAGCCTAAACCTTCAATCATAAGACTTTAAGTATAGAAAAAGATCCAAACCCGGCTTACCCCCATCCACAGCTCCTATGGGGTATGGCTCCTGTCACAAAGAACCACAAGTTAGATAGTCCTATTTATAAGAACCCAAACCTAACTCTAGTAGGATCGAGATTCCTATCTCTTCTCTCAGCAGACTTCTATTTGTCTTCAACATCTACTTGTGTTTAGACTTGAACCAAAACCCAAACAATCATTTCAATATATTTATTTATTTATTCATTGGTTACAATGGGAGGCAGGGTCAATTGGCTACACAATTGTCTTTGGAGATATCTCTCATCTTTTATCTTTCTTCAATAGCATAGATAAGGTAGTGGCATTGGTATTTGCTCAATAGGATGACTGGCTGATAGTTGATATATTACATAATTTACAATCCAATCCGCGTATTAATTAGCCCATAATTGCAGCATATTTTTTCCTTAGTAATTTGAGATATACATCTAAGTATGACTTACCTTTGAATTAACCTTGTCTTTATGCTCACATTAAACATTGTATAATAGGTAAATCTAGGCAATTATAATTTCCCCATCAACACGCAAAATGGGGTTATCTTTTCTTTCTACTTGTACTAGCATTATTCTCATTACTACTATCTATCATATTCATGCATCTTAGTATGAGACCCAAATCAATATGGAAACGCAAACAATAGGTACAAAATAGCTCTCTTTTGTTTATTTATTTTAGATACTTTGCAGAAGTGTTAGAACCAAGATGTGACACTGTTTAAGATAAACTCCTCTTTAATAGCAACAAAAAAGCTATATTTTATTTATTTATTTTGGCTACTTTTGCTTAAAGGAAAAAGTGTTAGAACCAAGATGGGACACTGTTAAAGATAATAAATTAAATAATAAACTCCTCTCTATGTAGCTGAACATGGTGGAAGCACAATCGCTTTTCATGTCATTTATGTCATCTCTGAATCTACAAACAAACTGTTTGAACGCGGTGCAGCAGATTTTTCCATAATAACAGTTAGGTTTATTATTTAATTTATTATCTTCAACATGTCCCCACAACTGCAGGTGAATTTAGTTTTTGAGCCTAACTAACTCCGTCTAGATTTGCGGGGGCATGTTGAATATAGCAAATAATATAATAAACATCTCTCTAATAATTTAGGCAGTGATTTGTATATTGGAATGAATTTGAACAAGAATGGAATAGGCCAAAGAATGGAATGAAACCAAGAATGAAATGAACTTGAGAATGCGAATGACATGTTTGGTATGCTTTAGGAATAAATATTAGTAATGAAAATGCCTTTTATAATATAACAGAATTGCCCTTTTAGTATAGTATTAAAAAAATAAGAATAAACATGAACATTACCATAAAAAATATAAACATAATAAATAATAATGATAATAATAATAATAACAACAAAAATAATAAATAATAAAAACAAAAATAAAAAAAATAATAACAACAACAACAACAACAAATATTATTATTATTATTATTATTATTACTATTATTATTATTATTATTATAATTATAGTAATTATTATATTGGTATTATTATTATTATTATTACTACTACTACTAATAATAATAATTATTATTATTTTAATCAATATTATTATTATTGTCACTTTTATTTTTCTTTTGTTATTATTATTATATTTAATAACTATTATTATTATTACTTTTTATTATTATTATTTTTATAATTATAATTATTTTTATTATATTTCTTAATTATTATTTTTATTATTATTATTATTATTATTATTGTAAAACAAACTATATATCAATGATATGTTATATAGGGGCATGGTAGTCAAGTTCATTCCCAAACACATGAGAATGGACTAATCCCATGTGTTTGATTTGGAATGACCATTTTCATATACATGGGAATAGAATTATCTTAGGAATGAGATTTTCATGTTCATTTCTTCATACCAAGTATGATAATTGAAAAGAGTTTGGAATGCTATTCTATTTCCAATCTCATTCCAGTATACCAATTGTTATAAGCTTTTTGATAAGGTGGTCACTTAACATGGTATTAGAGTTTAGATACCAAAAGGTCATAGGTTCAAAACTCACCCCTATCCATTTAAAAACATTAAAATTGTCAAAGTGCAAGACTCAAAACTAACTTCGTTCCCACTTGCGGGGGTGTGTTGAAGATAATAAATTAAATAATAAGCTCATCTTTAACTTTTTAAACTTTTAGATAAGATGGTCACTTAATAGACACCTACAATGATTTTTTGAGAAATTTTGTGTTTAATTCATAATTACTTAGATTCTTTTCTATGGTCAACAAAGGATTAACCATTTTGGTCAAGTTATTTAAACTTAGTATGTTGATAGACTAATAATTGGACTTAGTCACCAAAGTCGTTGCATAAGCCCATCAAATAATTTGTCGTATACTAAGCTAGCGAATGAGAACTAAAAACTATAAATAATTGTTATAGGCCAATGGCAGTTTATTTCTGCCAATTGGTAAATGAAATTTGAGAACACTCGAATGAAAACCAAAAAAAATAAAAAAGAAAAAAAAGAATGAGATTTCCTTTTTTCTGCTTTGGCAAAAGAAAGCTATTTCAAACATTATCTAAGCAGATAACTTGAATGACCAAAATTAATGAGAGACATAGTCTAGATTCTTTGATTCAGTTCTAAGTAAAACACATCTGCATATAAGATAGGCTTGTAAGTATGAGAACCTGTATTCCTTCTTCTAGTATTTGATTAATTTCTTTCTCTTTCTTCGGAAATGAAACTCTCAAAATGTTCACTTTCAGCAGCTGTTGTCCTCCTGCTTTTGCTTCTCCTGACCCCTGGTTCTTCCTCGATCCAAATAGCTTTGTCTTTCCCTTGTAGCGCGTCAACCCTTTAATTCATTCATCTAACTCACATGCACTCTTCTTTATTCACAAGTATAACATGCTTGTTAAATATGTACATAGAACCACCGGGCGTTTGTTCTGGTGGTATGGTTCTCACTTTGTATGTGAAAGATTTGAATCGACAAGTGTAACATCTTAATGTGATGTAATATTAACTTAAATCTCCCTTTAAATTTAAAAAATAAAAATATGTACATACACATAATCTCTTTTCTGTATCCATTAATTATTTACAACGGCATATATAACTCCTTACCAGTGGGGACATACTCGAAACTTTTTAAAATATCTATGTATTTTCAAGTAAAAAAACTAATTAATCTGCAATAAAAAAGTTTATATTCATATATTTGTGGAATTGTATGTTGTAGGTCCCGAGAAGAAACCCTCAAATCCGCCCTTGATTTTTTTATGTAGATATTAGTTAGATTTCAACCAAGAAGTTGAACTAGATTGATGCCAAGTCGTAATAATTAACTTTGATAGTGTTGGCCTGAAAAGTCTATAATCTTTCCCTTTTCAACTCATGGCTCATAAGAGATCTCATAAGTTCACTAAGAGTGAGAGTTTTGAGGTCTCTAGCTTCTTCAATAGCCGTTACTTTAGCTTCCCATGGCTCGGTTAAGCTTCGGAGAGCCAATGCAGCAAAATTCATGCATTTGTGTGTGTGTGTATATATATATATCTCAATTTAGCTATATTGTTTTCTTGCCATTAGACAATTAATTGATTTCTAAAAAACTTGCTTCATGTAAATTAGTAAATTATTTCTAAATGACTTTTCGTGACATATTGTTATACACTGATGTCAATACAGAAATGGGGTTAGCACAAGCCCCATTGAAGAAGTTGTTATGCCGCCATAAGAGCGAAACGTACACAAGTTATTGCTTCCTTGATGCCAAATGCACAATTAGTTGTCTGAAAGAGAAGAAAGGCTACTTCAAAGGAAATTGCGAAGGACTTCTATTCAAGAAATGCTATTGCTATAAATTTTGTTGATTGAAGGAGTCATGAACACGTTGTTCATATCATATTTCTATATGTATTTGAATGAAGGCTTTGTCTATGAAACCTTCTAATGTGTTCATAATTTCATGAAGTTACTCTTACAATGGAAAATAAGATAGATGGTTCTAGATAACTTTAGTATTTTGTTAAGGAGCGACAAATAAAATTTTCTTTTATTTTTCCCGATCACGGTGATGGTAGAGAGGGGAGGAGAGAATGCCTTATATACAGAGTAAACCAATTATCATCCTCCTATATTTTGTCAAAAGTGCACAATACCCCTTATATTTTATAAATAAGCTGATTATACTTCCGTGTTTTAAAAATATAGCTGAATACCTCCTTTGTTTTATAAATATGCTAATTACCCCCCATGTGTTTTCCTAATGTAGCTAAATACCCCATGTATTTTTAAAAATATAGCTGAATACACATCTCCTTTAAAAAAATTGTTCATTTTAACAAGATGTATTCAACTATGTTTTTAAAAGACAAAGGGTAATCGGCTTATTTCTAAAACATAGGGGGTGTCAAGTCATATATATGTACACATGTATTTATATGTATATGTATATGTACATACAAAAATTGCTTGTATAATCATATGGTTGTGTTTCAAACCAATAACTCTATTTTTGTGTACATTTTCGCAATCGCTAGGCATAAGAAGTAACTTTTGGCTTAAATGTAGAGTGATATACTTAATAAGGCTATATACTTCGGTTTCAAAGAATTTATAATAGCGCACTATTGGGCTTAGTAAACTATATATGAAAGCATGTAGCTTCAACAAGATCAAAATTATATATCAAAAATTAAAACATCCATTTTGTTAACATTTTCCCAATCTTTAGGCATAAGATATAACGTTTAGCTTATATCTAGAGTACTGTACTTTACAATGCTATATACTTTTGTTTCATGAATTATAAGATCACACTACCAGGCTTATTAAACTCAAGAATACCTTGATTCAAACTGAGTGAAAATTAGAAAGGTATTGTAATTTATCAATTAGAATTTACATTAATTAGATCATTGGCACATACATTTTCGAAAGAGTTGTGTGTGTAGAATTGAATAGCATGATAACTGCAGTGGAAAAATTTACAGTATCTCATAGTATCGAGATTAGTCATGAATATTATTGTGTGTCACACATGACATTACAAGCTGTAACAAAAATAAATTAGTTAAGAGGTTAATTTATTGGTTAAAATTGAACTTGAAAGAGTAATAACTTGTTTAGAAAGATTTTTAACTAGACTCATATACTACCACATTTAGTGTAGACTTAAAAGGTTCATACACTTAAAGGGGTAAGGGTGTAATTTGAGATGAGAAGGGGCCTCAGAATAGTCTTTCTTTGAAAGTCAAGAACCTCACCTCCATGAAAAAAAGGTTCCTTCGTTTCTTTCTTTCTTTATTTTTATTTATTTATTTGTTTTGTTAGAATGGAAGAAAGGCTTTGGGTAGTCAATAACACTCTTGTTCTTACTTCGAGTTGGCTACTTAATTCCAAGCTCACCTCCCGGTCTCTCGTAGTAATGAATTTTTGTGCCTTGTATCTTAGATCAAGAGCAGAAGTGCGATTTTGTAAAGACGTATTAAAATCCCATCCCATTGTTTACAATCTCTCTCTAGTCTCTAATATATCTCTGAGTTAGAATAATTGAGAAAATTTTAAGGTCCAACAAATGTAGATATATCTTAGAAGTACAATTTTTAGGTTCAAACTTGAATGTTTAATAAAGCACGCTACAAGGGTAAAGATTCTCTACACTTTTATTGGTAATTAGACTTTTATAATGTTTTCTATAATTCACAGAGATAAACTAAACATAGAATTAAATTAAAAAAAATCTAATTTCTTCACTGCGTAATAGGTTCATGTTTTTCACTTCAATTCCTTATCACGTTTCATCAGTATTCAAACATACGAGTCCATATTAGAGAATACATATGACAATATATATATATAGTATTGATGCTCTTAATTAATTATCATATATTCTAGCACTCTTTGGAGCATCGACATTGCTTAGAAACCAACTTGCTACGGCGGCAATACCCATTATCAAATCCTTCTTCTTCGCAAGCGGCAACACAATCCGTATCAACACACTTTCCCTTGAACGTTTTGCTCTTGTAGGTACACAACTTCGCTTCCACCATCATAGGATCGAGTTCTGCATGGCAATGAAGGTATCAAATAGTTGTTATGCGGGATGGATTTAGGAATTTTTTCGGTGGGGTTGAAATACATAAGAGTAAAACAACTTTATACCCTCTTATGTTTTAATAAAAGTGCACAACAACCCGTTTCTCTCCATGTTTTAAAGAAATGCTATATATCACTCATTTTCTTATCACCCTTTTATCACCTCTTACGTGGTGTCCTACATGGCAAGCCAACTAGACAATATATATTTTTTCTCTCTTCTTTATTTCTTTTTCTTTCTCTTTATTAATATTTGCTCAAATCTTTCCTTCTTTCTTTAACCAGTTAGACATATGCGATTAATTGATATGGAATCTGATATTTTATCTAATCAACTCCATTGATGGTTATCACTGCAAAAATAATCAGCCATTTTGCTTACGTAAAATTGAAGACCATCCAACTAAAACATGGTGATCATACAGGCCCTTGCTTTTTTTTTTTTTTTTTTTTTTTCAAAAAAACCATAATCACAGATGTATCTTTGATGCACATAACTAACTAGCAGGCATGCTTATAAATTAGCACTGTATGTAATACACACACACACACACACACACACATATATATATATAAATTTTATCTTTTTTTTTGTTTTATTTTAATCTTCCTTCTTAATTTTTTTTCTCTCCCTTAATTAACTGCTCAAATCTTTTCCTTCTTTCTTTAACCATATTACATCTAATACCAAAATCAGATCCTATACACACACACACACACACACACACACACACACATATATATATATATATGTTACATACGTTGCTAATTAATAAGCATGATAATGAAACAGTTGAGCTATATATAATAGCATATATATATATATATATATATGTTACATACATTGCTAATTAATAAGCATGATAATGAAACAGTTGAGCTATATATAATAGCATATATGCAATTAGTTGGAAAGACTTTAGAAAACAAGACCAATTCTTGTGGGTCACATCCTTTACTATGGGTTATACAACTTAAATCTCACTTGAATTAGAAAAAAAAACCTTACAAAATTAACGAGCATTTCATCACTAATATTATCTAGTCTTTGACTGACTTAGAGTAGGCGTTGTACTATAGAGTTTATAATCTTGAGATAATGTGATGAGTCTAAAATAGGTTCTTTGTTATTAAAAAGAAAAAAAACTAAAGTTACTAGGATTTTGTTTATAACTTGTTTTCTTAAGAATTACCTACTATTCCTCAAAATAGTTGATAAAATGAAGAATAGAGGAATATGCAAAGTAATTTGACCAATCAATTAGATGAGAATACGTGTCATGAAAGATTATGTTGTTTATCTTAATCAATTTCTCACACTTTAAAGACTCAAAACTAACTATCAAAACAATACGATAGAAGCCACCCAAATGATGAATTTTTTTTCACCCAAATGATGAATTTTTTTTTTCAACTCCAATAATGATTGTTACCAGACCCCACAATAATTGATCTTGTTTTCTAAAGTCTTTCCAACTAATTGCATGTGCTAGCACATAGAGCTCGACTGTTTCATTATCATGCTTATAAAGAGGATATGCTTAATAAAAATGATGGATCATTTTTGTAGTGATAACCATGAGTTGATTAGATAAACCATATCACATTCCATATATATCAATCAATCACATATGTTTAGTTGGTTAAAGAAAAAAGGAAAAGATTTGAGCACATATTAATTAAGAGAGAGAAAAAAAAATTAAGAAGGGAGAGAAAAAGGGAAAAAAAAGAAAGAGAAAAAGAATATTATCTAGTTGGCATACCATGTAGGATGCCACGTAGGAGGTGATAAAAAGGTGATAGAAAAAAGGGTGATATATTAAATAAGTTGATTGTATCCTATGTTTTAAAAACGTAGTTGAATATCATCATGTGTTTTATAAATAAACTGATTACCTCTCTGTGCTTTAAAAACGTAGCTGAATACCCCTGGTAAGGAACAATTTTTTTAACGAATGGAGGTATTCAACTATATTTTTAAAAAACACAGGGATATTTAGCTATGTTTTTAAAACACAAGAAGAATAATCAACTTATTTCTAAAACACATGGGATGCTAAGTCATTTTACTCAATATAATTTTCAACTATATATATATATATATATACATTTTTTTTAATGGAGGCTAATTAATTTTTTAATAGAGAATATATACCAAAATATTTAGTTTTGTTTTTTGAAAAAAGTATATGGATTTTTTTTTTAATCGTTTTAATTATTGGACCAATGGGGTCTGCATTTGCCACGGGCAGTTAATGAACTTTGTTAATATAATAGAAAAGATACATGGCATTTACCATGATGCTCCTTTCCCGTAAAACAACCATTAACGGAGTTAAAAGATAAGACCTGTGAAGAAATTTTCAAATTCACAAAAATTATTTGAGACTAGCTATTACATTATTATCCAGGGACTTAAATAACTTTTTTTCCTCCTAAATCACTTCTAAAATTACCCCTCATCAGACCACATCAATGGCCCCTCCATACGAAGATTTCTAAGATTAATTGGTCATATTTTGCTTACAATTCAAAATTGGTCCATGGTTGTTTTTATCGTCTGTGTATCAGAATGCACTGATGCAATGGCTAAATATTGCACATTGAATTCCAATCTCTTTTTTTGTTGTTTTATATAGGAGTTGGAATTTGTGATTTTTTTATGTATGGGACATGGAGCTATCGTGAGATGCATGATCAGGAGAGAAAAGAATCACACAAGGATAGAAACATGATGGGCAAGACTAGACTAAAAAACCAGTTTGAATACGATATTAATTAAAAATTATGAGATCTCATCTTAAATCAATTGATGGTAAAAGAATAGTCGAAAATTTTGTAAGGTCTTTAAATTTATAATATTGTTTTATTTGAAATATGTATTATAAGGGTGCATGAAGCGGGTCATGGAGGTTGCAAGTGCTAATGATGAGTGATCTTTTGTTTGACAGGGAGTAGAGGAGATGTTCATGGATTGATTATTCCGAGGATTGTTTTTAAGTTTTTTTTTTTTTTCTTGGTGAGAGGGAATGTTCTTACATAACACATATAGTGGAGATGATATATGAGAAGATTTATTTTATATTATTTAAAATGTTACACACGAAATTTAGTTTATAGACCTTTCATATCTAAAATGAAAATCATACCACAAACCAAATGACTAGTGGTAGACGATTGTTTTTTTTATCTTTTCCTTTTAATGTTACGATATAGCTGAATAATTAGAGTTTAATGTGATTGAACAAATATCGACACCGTTCCTTGGGGGAAATGAACAAGCAATCTTTCAGTGCCAAAATGTTAGCCTTGATCATAACCTAGTCATATGTCATATTTTACGTATCTAAGCACTTCTCTTACAGAATTTTCCCATGTATAAATACAACTTCAAAGAATTGTACATACACCCCTATTTTACATCATTCATCAAAAAGATAAAAAGAAAGTGAATTGTATGATTAGATCAAGTGTGACGTAGACATGCTTGGTAATGTATCACATTGGATCATGAAGAAAACTAATTATAAGATGGGTAATTGTTGTTCTATAAGATCATAACGAAAAATGCAATTTTTATTTTCCTTCTAGGCTAATATGTGGAAAGGATGATCATCCGAATCGACATAAGGAACGAAAGAGAATAAATAATCTTTTAAATATTCATTATGAGCCTACTTAAATCAGAATTAAACTACATGATATTAATTCATAAATAATGAGAACAATTCTATCTTTATAAATAAAATATGCTTCTTATACCCAACCTCTACTACCCTATATACTTGAATAAGAAAAATCATGTCGAGAAAAATTGCGGTTATAAATTATTCTGAGATGTGAATATGGTGGACTTTGCCATAAAAAGCTAAATGCATATACAATGGGAAAATAATTTAAAATAGAATATATGATGTCAAAAGTAAATCAGCTGTTGAATCAATCTAGTTACATGAATAAAGAAGATTAAGAACGGACCGGTAATGCAAAGCAACATGATCACAAAGGCGACAACTCTGAGTAGATGGATGTAGTTCTTCATCTTGGGAGAAAGCAATGCTGAGAGTGAAATGTATTTAAGTAGACAATTTATAAGCAATTTTTTACTTTCAAAATACACTCACCATTGACCTCAAGGGTCGCCCTCGTGATAATGGTCAGACTCCTTTGTTAAGAGGTTTTCGGTTTGAGTATAACTACTATAGTTGGAAATTATACCTTAACTTACTTGGTATAAGTCTTAAGTCAGGTCACTGTACCATGAGAGTTTTGGTTCACATTCAACCGTTAGGTCAACAAAAGGATACCATCATGTTCCATCCGATGTTAGTGGATGGTGACTAATTTGATCTATATTTGATGTCAGTAGGTGATGACTTATTTGATCTATATTTCGTGGAGTGGTTGAGTGTAAATTTTTCCCCAAATTAACAAAAATAAATAAATAAATAAATAATACACTTACCATCAGAATGATCTCTTTGAGCAAAACTCAAACATACGAGGATATGTTTTTCGTTAAATGTTTGGTACTCACATGTGATGATTCTTCAAGAAGATCTCAATAGACAACTCCTATGGAATTCCGTGAGCCACATGTCAGTTTAACATATTTGAGGAAAATATATTGTTCATGACATGAGTCCTGTTAATTAAGATATTATTCTAGCCAATTAATATTATATTTTTCTGTTAGCGTATTAGTATTTATATTTGAATAAAAAACACGACACTTCTGTGTTTTATTAATATTGAATACTAAATTTTATGTTGAATCAATTCGCAACGTTAGACTCGTAGTTTACAAAATGTTGCACATGGCCCCTGACAACTTGTTGCGTTATAGTCTTCGTTCATGACAACTGAAGAAAGACCGCAATGCCCTTATTTAAAATTATAAAGCATATTTCATATCACTACTCATTTTATTTTTCACTGAAAGGTAAAGTTTTTAGAGACAGAATTGAAACCTAGAGAGATAAACAAAAAAATCAACAAAATCACCAGCAATCAGAGACGAAATCGACCCAGTTCAAGTGAAATTCAAGCACATTTTGTAATTTTATCGTGTGTGAGGAGCAGGGGTAGATCTAAAATTTTTATCTAGTGGGGGCTAAAATACTTAAGTTAACATTCATATATAAATAATTTTTTTAATAGGGACTAAATAATTTTTTATGCTAATAATATCTTACAAATACGCATTTTACAAAAAAAAAAAAAAATAGTATGAGTGGGGGTTGCAGCTCCCCGCTCTTCGTCAAATGGCTTCGCCACTAGTGAGGAGTATATTGGAGTTGAGGAAAAGTTCCTAGCCTATTTCTTTTAAAAGGATTATACAATGGAGAGGGAGATCATAGTAAGTTTTTTTAGAATGATATTCCACAAATAAGGTGATCGGAGGGCATCATGTTAGATATAATTTGTGAATTTAAGATAGCAATTGGAATATTGAAATGAATTGAGAATTAAATGACATTCCTAGATCTATTTTGATTCCCATGGTTAGTTTGAGGTAATGAACTAGAAAATCTCATTCCCTTGAGAATCCGCTTCTCCAAAATTTAAGATTACCCATTATAGACAAACACATGTAATTTGCCCATTCTCATGTTCTTTGGATTGAACTTACTTGTCAAAGGACCAAAATGTCTTTTCTAAACATAACATATTACAGATCTAGATCTTTACATACAATGCTCCTTTTCAAACCCTAATAAAAGCAAATAAATTTATCAATAATATCCTACAATTATTATCATCATTATATGTAGTGCAAAAAACAAACATAATTATGGTATTTATTGAAAATTTTCATTTTTGGTATTTGTATTGTCTGTTATTGTTAAGATAATAACTAATATTAATTTATTTATTATGGTTACTATACTATTATTGTAATTAGATTTATTTTTATTCTTAAGATAGTAACATATAATAATACATATGTAAATAAATTAATTAATACATTAAAATTTTGATTTATAAAGGTGCATTTAAAAGACTTCTAATTTAATTAGTTATAAAGATTTCTAACTAGAATCATATGCAAACATATTATTCTAAACCTAGGTGGTCACATACTTAAGGGGTGACTGTATAATATACTACCATAAGAATCAATAAACATTTTTCTAATAGAGTTCACTTGAACGTTTATTAGTTGTGACTTTTTACACTTTGTTCTTGGTTGTTTGATGATCCCTAGTTGGGCCCTTGATGATTGGCTTCGACCAATTGACTTTCTTTTGCTTTGATTGCCCGTTTTGCTTTGTGCATGTGATTAGGTTGGGTTGGCTTACCGCCAACTGAGGTTTGGTTTTGTTTCGTTGGGGTCAGCTTGCTATCAACTTTCTTTGTTTATACAAATTCTTGTATTTTCTTCCTTTCAGGAATCTAATTTTACTTACTTGGCCAAAAAAAAGGTATATATGTAATTGAGTAAATTTCTTTAAATTAATACTCGATTTTTAAACAATAAAATTTTCAGGTTCTTATTTAGGACCAATGTGCTAAATTAGTACACGTCCCAAATAGTTTAAGAATTGATAATTAGATAAAAAGTACATATACTTTCTCATGATTGTGTACTAGACAATTAATATTTTCTCTTTACTACATTTTATACATTTTTCAATTTTAAATTGTTAGAACTTTCTCCCATTAAATTGTAAACAAGTACCCTTTACAAACTTGCAAGTCATATTTTTCCAAAATCCACTGTTGTAATTCTTTTTGCATGAATAAAAGAATCACTTTGCTATATATTTGCTCATTTAATACTTTATGCATTTCATCTACCATAGTTCTTTCCTTGCACCTTTGAAATGGAAAGCTATTTTTGCTATTTTAGAACTAAAAATAATATAAAAAATAAGAAACTATGTTGGATTAAATAGTTTAATTTGTTTTGATTCAATATACATTGCATACACTTGTATTAATAAAGTATAGTACTTAGATCTTTATGTTAATTATGTATAATTTAATGAACTCTTAATTGGTTAAATAAGTATAGAGTTAACATTTTGAATCTTAACTTGATCGCTTGGAGTGAGAATATGTTTACTGTTAAGCCTAAAAATTTTAAAAATACCTTTGTAAATTAACACTTATTCATTTACAAAGATAAATTTATATATTGCTTAATTAATAATGTTTGGGTGATCTCAAAACTATTAATTTAAAAAGATTGTAATGTAGATAGTGAAAAAGACGATAATATATATAGAATTTCTCTTTATTCATTGGATAATTTGTTCATATTTTTCACCTCATTTGTTTTCACGTTTCATATTACTTAAACAAACATATTAGAGATTCCATATGACAACATAGTATTTATGCTCTTATCGTAGATATTAGCAAGCTCTATAGCATTGACATCTGCGAAAAAGCCCTTTACAATCCCCATTTTCAAATTTGTCTTGTTCCCTGCAAGCCTTGGTACATTCTCTATCATCACAAAAGATATCCTTGTAGTACTCGCTCTTGTAGAAACACATCTTCGCCTCTACCATCATAAGATTGAGTTCTGCATGACAATGAAGGTATCAAACAACTGTTAATAAACTTTGTCAATATGAAAGAAAATAAATGAGTTTGCGAGAGCAAAATGAAATAGACAAAATGTCAGAGGAATGTATATTTCAATACAAACAAAACAGATAAATTACACGTGGATGAATAATGTTAGATTTTGGGACGGGTCGCTCAATATGGGTTGACTCGGCCCAACCCATTTTGTATGAGTCAAAGAGAAGTTGTGGGAAGTTACATAACTTCTCATATCCTAATTTAAAAGAAAACAGAAAACGTCTGTTTTCTTCAGACGTTGGAAAATAAGAAAGGGTGATGTCTTTTCTGTTCTCTCTCTCAATCTTTCTGCTTGTTTACTATGTGCAAAACAACCAAATCAAAGAGGGTTCTTAAATAAGTTGTGAAATAGTTAGTCTATGATTAGTATTGTAGACTCAAACTCCTTGCATAAGCAGTGGAACGAACACATCAAATGATCCACTATTTTCTTCATAAAAGGTTAGTCATTTTTTTATACAATTTCAGTTTTATGAAGATTCTAATGATTATATAAAAATCTTCAAATACAATTGAACCAAGGGTCTAACTCCGATATTATGTTAAGATTTGAGATTCCATCTTAAACCCAATTAATATTAAGTGAAGTTATTAATAATCTTATATGTTAGATTTAAAGTTCATAATTTTCCGATATATGACCAATGTATATTTCAACACTTTATATGACCATAAAGGAATCGCAAGGCTTCAAGGTATTGAAGCCCCTACGGGCTAGCAGGTTCTGAATTTAGGAACACAAATTTGAATAGGACAATTTATACCATATAACAAATAATATAATAAAACTTCTTTCTAACAGTTTAAACTTTTAGATGAGGTGATCACTTAACATAGTATCAGAGTCTAGGAACCAAAATGCCATGAATTTAAAACTCACCGCCACTCATTTAAAACATTAAAATTGTACAAGTGCAAGGCTAAAAAAAACTAACTATGCTTGCACTTGCGAGGACGTGTTGAACATAATAAATAATATAATAAAATTTATCTCTAATAACTTAAACTTTTAGATGAGGTGATCACTTAATACTAAATATAATTATGGCTCTTGCCACGTTTTTGTATGTATTTTGCTAATCAGTAGATACTTTGCTCACTTGAAAAAAAAATCAATTTTGTGAGTCAGATATATTTGGTAATATATTAGGATTGAATTCTGAACCAAACGTTCATGTCCAGAGAAAAATTGCAGTTATAAATTATTCTTAGATGTGAATATGGTGAAGTTTGGAAAGAAAAGCTAATGAAATAGCAAATCATTATGAACGAACCAGTGGTGCAAAGAAACATGATGACAAAGGCGATAACTTTGAGTAGATGAATGTCGTTCTTCATGTTGGGAGAAAGCAATGCTGAAAGTGAATTGTATGTTTGATGACAATTTCCATGCAATTTATAATTTTGCTTTCAAAGTAAACTTATCATCAGAGTAATATCTTTGGGCAAAAGTCAAAGATACAGGGAATATTGTTTTTCATTAATTACTTAGCTGGTATTCACATGAGATGATTTTTCCTCTAGCCACATGTCAGTTTACAATATTTCAGGAAAATGTAATATTCCTGACATGAGTCTTGTCATTTAAGATACTGGGAATATTGTTTGTATACATGATATATATCCTCAATGTTATATTAGAATTGCATACTTAATCATGTGTTAAATCAATTAGCTGGACTGCATTCGTATTTTACGAAATGTTGCACATCGCCCATAACACCGAATTGTGTTAATTCGTTCACGGCAACTAAAAATAACACCATAATACTCTCATTTAAAATTTCAAAAAACTCAATCACTTGTTTTTTTTTTTTTTAATAAGATAAACAAAATCAATTGCAATCAAAGACAAAATCAACCCGATTCAAGTGAAACTCAAGCGCATTTCATTGTTTAGTTGTGTTTGTGGTGTAAAACCATTTGATTCAACCCATCATTCAAGTGATTTTCTGAATAGGTGCAGATTTGACTTTGCCCTACTATTTGTTCTTTTAAGTTTATTTTAATATTTGTTCTTTTAAGTTTATTTTGCAGATTTGACTTTGCCATACTATTTGTTCTTTTAAGTTAATTTTGTGGGTATGTCTACCACATTTGACAGGAAAGAAACGGAAGAATTTAAGAAACAGGAGCGTCTTCGGAGGAATAAATTATTGAGAAGATTCTGATGACTGTTAGGGATAAAATTTCATTATAAAATTAATATGTTAATGGTGTACAAAATAGATTTTTTTGTTTTTTTATGACAAATTATGGATAGACTGAAGTAAAGATCTTTTATATGATCTCTTAGTTTTTTTAAGGTTAAATAAAATGATTACTTGTATAACAAAAAAAAAATTATTTTTATATGCACTTTTTTGGTTGTTACTTGGATTGTTTAATTTGTGTGAAATTTCTTATATTACCCTTTCTAATTTGGGTTCTTTGTCCCATTACATAATCCTTTTAATGTTTGCTGACGGTTGATTTGTTTTGGGGGTACCAAAACCTAGAGAGGAGTTGAAAAGTGTCTGCGGTCATAGTTCAATTCTAAAAAATATCTCACTTCATCCCATGCACGAAACCTTAGACACAATACATATCGTGGGTTATTTTCTAAGAATCGGACTTCACGAGGTCCTAAAATCCATGACTTTTGATAGAAATTTTAAATTTCTATATCACTTTTAGATCACCCTATGGAAATGCTTCAATGAAAGTTTGAATATACTAGTACAATGTATCCTAAATTGAGGTGAGAAATAGAACTTTGAGAAATGTAATTCTTTGCATTTTCAAGGTAAGCCTAGAGAATGGAACTTTATACTTGCACAAGCTAAACTTGTCTATCATAGTATCGTTCCCAACTCAATAGAGGCATCACCTTTTTCTGTGGTCTACAAGAAAGTACCTAAGCATGCCTTAGAACTTCGTTCACTTGCCACAATATGCTGACAGAAGTATTATAACCAACAAAATGGCAGAACGAGTGCAATTGGATCTAACAGAAGTACAAAGGAACTTGGAAGCTTCCAATGTCAAATATAAGGGTGTAACTAACTAAAGCAAGCAAACCAAATTGTTCAAGAAGGGGATATGGTCATGGTTTATTTGTGAAACGGAAGATTTCCCTTATACAATCAGCAAAAGCTGAGCTTGAGAAAGTATGGACCCTACAAAATTGTGAAGAAATTAATGACGATGCATATGTGGTTGGACCTTTAATATCACGGACTTGTATGACTACGATTTGCACGAGGGCTATTATATCCAAAACTTAACCCAAGGACAAGTTTTTCCCCAGCAAAGAAAGTTGATCATGTGTAAATGACTCGAATAGGTTTATGAAGAACACTACAAGAAAGTTGAGGAAGAAAGAATAAATATATTGTCTGATCCGTTTGAGCTTTCACTTCCGCTTTGAAAAAAATCAATATAAATATTCGCCTATTAAAGTATTAAAGTATGATGAAAGTACAAATAAACTTTTGATGATAAACAACGACTTAAATCCTTTCCTCGTCCACTTTGGAGGCCCAAGCCTTATAATTGGATGGGCTTGACATCTTTATCTGACATGTCTTAGTTTCTCGATTTCACATCGCAATAGTTATCTATATTGTATTTAGATTAAAGAGTCCTTATAATCCTTTTGAAACTAGTAACCTATAGTTATATTAATTAAATTCCATGTTTCAAAATATCTACTAGAACTTATCTAGTTTATTGCTTTCATATTGTATCATTTTTTGAAAAGAATTGCATGCAAAGGAGTCTAGCATACAAATAATTCAAATAGGGGTGTGGTGAATAGATTATCTATTATTTGTTTTAAAAAAAATATTTATGTTGCTTGTAGTATACATTAATCACCTAAGAAGGAAAGTTCCTTAAACCCAGAATCCATGGGAATTCCTTACTATAATAAATTGCTTACTCCAGATTCTCTCATATGATGTAAACAAGGATGATAATGAAAAATCGGTACTTAGGTCAAATCAACTAAACCAAACGTCAACTACCTTTTTCTTTTTTACCACAATCATCATTGTAATAAAGTAGAAAATAATTAAACCTCAAGACAAAGCATAAAATGTTGCTCTCGTCAATCTAAATGCTCCTACTCATCCTCATCGCTTCTTCTATCCAAGCTTTGCTTGTGCCCTAGCTTTTTTGTCCTCCTCTTTTACTACATTGAATCTGTTATGATTGGGGTGATATCATGTGCATGAAAATATGATTTAAAACAAAGATGAAAGTGAGAAATTGACACAGATTTTATATGATTCACCCTAAAATCTACGTCCACAGACAACAGGAGAAAAATTCACTATATGAATAAACTGTTACAAGCAAATTCTTACAAAGCCTCACACTTCTCTATTTTCCCACACCTATTACAATAGTCATAAGATTTATTTATAGATAATCCCTAAGATTCTAGGTATTGGGCTTACAAGACAATTGTGTATTAACTACAAATATAGGTCGTAGCCCAAACGAATCTCCATCTTGGACCGTATTTGTTCCATCATCATATTAAAAGGTCATCAAATCTTCTTTCCCTGTCAAACAGTCTCTACTGGGACTCAGCTCCCTCAAGAGAGCTTAGTGCTATGCATTGCACGTACTACTCCAAGTCTTATGCTGCTGATTGAATTTACTCATTGGTATCACCTTGGTCACCCCAAAGACCAGACTAACACCTACAATGCCCTTCAGACATCTGAGAAACTCCTTCACAATACTTTAATGTCCCCGTAGCGCCACATCCCCGATACCAGCACTACCTTCTTGTGAAACATCATCCTGAGTGTAGCCCATATCACCTCCTATGTTACCAAACTTGAATACAAAATATGTGATAAATGTTCAACCTCTTCTTTAAATAAAATTTGTGAAAAGTGATCTCTTCACCCGCAACATCAACCTACTGAGTTGTACCTGGACAACCAACCTTACCCTCAGAGCTCAGTTTACATACACCTATCTCTAGAGCAGACAAAGCATAAGCCACCAAAACTACATCCCTATCTCCATAGATTCTTCAACTTGTCCTTTCTGCTTCTTAGAACAGTATTGTGCACCCTAGGATACAAATTTCTCATGTACCTTAGCCAGCTGAACTGAACTACCCAATCTGTCATAACTCGAAACCTATGGAACTGTATCACCTAGCTTCACCTGTTCCCTAACACTACAGTTTGAACCAGCAGCTACTGTCCCAAAACCTGTAACTGTATTCTCCTAAAGTACATATAGCCCCCTTCTTAAAATCCTTTTCAAGAGCACCTCGAAACCCCTTGTCATTTCTAAAACTCCATTCGTGCCATGAAATTTGCAACCACAAGAATTCAAACGCCTAAGAGAAATCAAGTTCTTCTTCAGTTTCTAGATATGCCAATACTCAAAAGATTTAACGATGCCATCAAACATTTTGACTTTCACAATACTTGTTCCGACCACTTTTAAAATGAAGTCATTGCCTAGGTAGACCTTTTCATTCTTCTTATAGTAAGATGAAAATAATTCCCTCTTAGGACACATGTCGAACAATGTATCTATGTCAAGAATTCATTGATTTTTTCAAGGTCCAGTGCTGACAAACAAAACCTCTGTATCACTAGAACTCTCGCCCTCAACAGCATTCACCATATTTACTGAACTTTTACCTCTTTCTCTCTTCGGATAACTTTTCCTCAAGTGACCTATTTTTCCATACTCATAACATTGTCTTCTCTCTTGATTTTGAATTTGACTTCCCCGAAGATCTCTTTCTCTCGTGTGTTTCCCTTTTACTCACTAAACCCTCCCCTATAACTTTCAATCTATTCATAAGGAATTTATGAAGATCTTTAGATTACGGTGCAGTATTCACGTCATCCAAACTAATTTTATCCTGACCATGCAATATAGTATCGACAAAATTCTCATATGAGAGCGGTAAAGAACACAACAATATAAGAGCATGATCTTCATTATCAATGGTGACTCCAATGTTCTTCAACTTTATTGCAATAGAATTAAACAAATTAAGGTGTTCCTTAATGTGCCTACCTTCTTTCATCCGAAGATTATACAATCTCTTTAGGTTGAGGTGATTTATAAGAGACTTAGATGCATAAAGTTCTGTCGGATCCTTCAAAGCTTCAGCTGCTGTCGTCTTCTTAGTAATGTCTAACAACACATCATCCATCATTGTCATGTGTTTTGTGATTATGACTCTCGCTTGCAACCTTTCATTTTCCTCGGGTTTGATCTCTTTTAGAATATTATCTTCAATGATATGCCATAGACCTTGTATCATAATGAATGCGTTGAACTTAATTTTCCAAATATTAAAACTACTCCTTTCGTAAAATTTCTCAATCTCAAACATCCCAAAAGTTGGAACCATCTTTATTTATCCAAAAACTCATAGTTTGAGTTTGAATTTAGCAAAACAGACTGCGAATTCGAATACAACTCTTCTAAGACCTTGAGCATGCATTGGTCAACTTTTTGTGAACTCAGTCAAAGTCAATGGTCAAAGTCAATTCCTGATCAATCCCTAGTTAACAATCTAGACAACTCAATCAACCAAGCTTACCACCTTACACTACACTGGATCACAACCCATGGTTTTTCCTTTTTTTGTCATTTTTTAATATATAAAGAAACTGAAAAAACCAACAAACAACAAAATTCGAAAAAGAAAGCCAATTACCCAGCCACTTTGACTAACTCCAAAGTCAACCCGAACCCAAGCTTTGAGCTCAATTCATCAATCCAATATATATATATCAAACCCATCACCAACCAAAAGCAAAAAAAAAACTATCACCAACGTTAATTTAACGACCCGATCCGCATTCCAGCAAAGATTCGGATGTCGAATCTGAACGGCAACAACATTGATGTGATCTTCAGCTGAGACAAGCATGATGATTACCTCCACCCGCCGATCCGAGCACCGGAACATTGTCTACTAATACTTTGTCATTCACCATTTTTATGTCGCGATTCTGGCCACCATCGACCTCAAATTACGACGAAAATATAACCAATAGATTCCTCTTATTGGTGCACGTCTATTGGTATACTCAATCGATAGTAACAAAGCTTCGATAGTGACAGAGATCCGGGAAGAAATCTATGATTTTGGCTTTTTCGACAGCTATCCTATGACTTTTCGTCTGCGCAAATCGCACCCACAGAATCCCTGCATCAAGACGAATCCAACAGTATAAAATTTGCCAAGTTTTTCTGACGAAACATTTTATCGAATTTCATGCTAGGAAAGTTGAAATTCGTGAGAATTTTGCATAGCAACAAAAGCAACAAACCACAAATTTTTGCCCTCAACCTAGCTCTAGATATCAGTTTGTTATGTCGAGGCAATATCATGTGTATGAAAATACGATTTGGAACAAAGATGAAAATGAAAAATTGACACACAAAATTTACACATGATTTGGACTAAAGTCTACGTTCACAAACAGTAGGAAAATAATTCACTATATAATAAAACTATTACAAGCACATTATTACAAAACCCACACCTCTTTATTTTGCCATATTTGTTACTATAGCCACAAGGCTTATGTATAAAAAATCCCTAGGGTTCTAAGACTTACAAGATAATTGTGAATTAACTACAACAATATCAAATGATTGTTAAGTTTAGCATGAAACTAAATGTTTCTTGGATAATTTGTTTACCCATATTAAAGAAAGGGTTACAATCATGAAATTTGTTGTAATTGGTGTTTATCCCATACGTGGGATATCAATGTTATCATGCCATTGTACTTACTTGGGCACATTGCTTAAATAATGACCTTTATTATGATTAAGTAGAGTTTAAGTTGATCGAGTGCTCCCTCATATTTAAGTTGCATGTTTCGCTGTCATATTTTTATACTCCTTTAAGATTAACTTGAATCATGTGATCACAATTTTTAAGGTATTTTTAGTTCATAATGAATTATTTAATTTTTTTGCGAACATTGCTAGATATTTTTCATTTTTCATCACTCACTTACTATATGTATTTTTAGTTGTCATGTCAAAAAAGGAGAGAAAAATACAAAAAGATATTAAATTCGTATGCCAATTAGATATACACATAAGAAGTGATAATAAATTAAAATTAGTACTCAATTTTAAATAATAACATTGTCATAACTCTACTTGGGACCATATGGTAAGTTAATAATATCCATAAAATTATAAGATAACATATTTCAAATATTTCCTTTGTATTTTATAGGTCCATATTTCAAATATTTCCTTTGTATTTGTAGGTCCCAAATAGCTTATAACTCAGTAATTAGTTAAACAGTACAAACACTTTCTCATGATTGTGCACCAGACAATTAATATTTTCTCATTATCACATTTTACACATTTTTCACTTTTAATCTTTTAGAACTTTCTCTTGTGAAGTTTTAGACAATTACCCTTTACTAACTTGCAAAATCATATTTCTCCAAATTCCATAGTCGCAATTTTTTTTTGCATGCATTAAGGATGCTCTTTGCTATGCTCATTCAATACTTTATGCATTTCATTTGTCATAGTTCTTTTGTTGACACCTTTGAGATAGAAACCAATTTTTTCTATCTTAGAACTAAAAATAACATAAAAATAGGAATTTGTGTTCAATTAGATAGTTTGCTTTGATTCAATATACATTACGTGCACTTGTTTTAATAAAGTTGAATACTTGGACCTTTATGCTAATCTTGTATAATTTAATGAACTCTTAATTGGATAAATATGTATAATACCACCTGATGTGCTAATATGTTTACCGTTAAGCCAAAAATAAAAAATACCTTTATCAATAAACAATTATTAACTTACAAAGATAAATTGATATTTTGCTTAATTAATAAAATTAAGTGATCTCCTTAGACTATTACTTTAAAAAGATTCTACTGCAGACAGTGAAAAAATAATGATATGTAGAATTTCTCTTTTCTTACCTGTACTTTGATCATGTTGTTCACCTCAATCCCTTTCACGTTTCATATTACTCAAACATTAATATTATTATTATTTTTTTGGTCATAACTCAAACATACATATTAGAGAATTCATATGATAACCAACATAGTATTTATGCTCTTGTCGTAGATACTAGTAACCTTTATAGGCAGCATGCCCATTTGGGAGAAAAAAGAATTTGTTGACAATTCCCATCTTCAAATTTTTCTTCTCTACAAAGATAAGCACATTTCGCATCATTACACCCCGACTCCTAGTTCTTTAGGCTCCGGTACACACACCTCTTCGCCTCTACCATCATGAGATTGAGTTCTCATCACAATGAAGGTATGAAGCAGCCGTTAATGAACTTTGTCAATATAAAAGAAAAGACCCAATGCTTGGTTTTTTCCTTTATTTTCTCTTGATGAAATATGGGCGATACATGGCTCATCATTCATTTCTTCTACCTAATTTTTCAATGACTAATTATGTAAAAGAGATTTTTATGAACATACTACTATCTTTTATTTTATTTTATTTATTTATTTATTTATTTATTTTGATGTGGGCTTTCTTATTATTAAACATAATAAATGAATACAACAAATATTTTTAATAGTTTAAACTTTTAAATAGGTAGTGACTTAATATAGTATCAGATGAAAGACACCAAAAGGTCATTTTTTAGATGAGGTGGTCACTTAAGGGTTATCTCGTTATAGGTTATCGTTAATGCGATGCAAATATCTTAACAACCCAATGGATCTTGACAAGTCAAAACTATTAGATCTTCATAGTAGTTGGCTTTTAACATCGATTTAAGCCTAAGCAGTTGATTTGTTTACTCAATTCGATATAAATCGTTTATCTTTTATTTTTTGTGAGACATATTGCTCCCATTAGCACAAAACAAATTTCACCTACCTTTTAATCTTAACTGAAGATTTTATCTAAGTATCAAAATTTTCATAAAACTAAAATTGCATAAAAGAGGACTAACCTTTTATGAGAAAAATTGCTGATTGGTTGACGTGTTCATTCCACTGCATATACAAGGAATCTGAGTCTACAATACCAATCATAGACTTATTATTCCAAACTTAAATATATTTGGAATGGTTGTTTTATGCACAGTAAGAATCAGAGAGATTGAGAGAGGAAGAAGACTCCCAGCCTTCTGTTTTTTAAAGTCTGAAAAAAGAAAAGACATTTTTTTTTTAATACTTTTATTAAGATAATAACTTCCCACAACCACTCTTTGACCTACACAAAATGGGTCGGCCCGAGTTAACCCATATTGGGTGACCAGTCCCAAAATCCAACATCTCTTACTCGTACAAGATGAGTAGACCATTATTCACCATTATCTCTCTTTACAACCTTGTTGGGAATTATCACCAAATTCATACGAGCAAATAAGTCGTGCAACCCACGAGCATACAACAAGTGGAAGCTCAAACTATATACCTGTCAGGGATGACATGGGAGTTATGGTCTTCAACGGAAGAAAATGTCTCGTAGTACCCTAGACCAATTTAAGTTCACATCAGCTAACACACACCTTATCCCTCACAGGCTATGTTTGACCTTTAAAATCTTAAACATGTATTTATAGTTATGTTCAATCATAAAGATTGCTCAATCACAAAGATTGTACAACTGGTTGACCAATGAACACATGTAGCGCTGGATGTGAACAGTTTTCCCTTCGCAAAATATCCTTCTAAGTCAAGTCAACCGCTTTCCCGGACATGTCCTATATGATTGAATAACGTGATCTTTATGTGACACACCAAAGTAGGTAACATTGAACTTGACCTATTAGAATATGAGCGTAGGTCACTAAGGGTATCTCAAAGGCATCTATTGCTTCAAGGACTCACATAGTGGTGAAGTAGGGATTCATTCATCTACTTTCTTATACGGTCGCAAAGCGCACATGGTATGAACATGTATTACGGTATGATTCCCTTATAAAGGGGTGTATGTCTTTAGTTAGATCAAAACATCGTATAGATCTTAGTCTAGTTATCACTTAGTAACTAACCTAAATCCCTCAACTTAATACACCTAGTAATCGAGGTTTCACGTCTCGCTATAAAAAAATTATATGGACCGTGGGAATCCATATCGGCCTTATGTCAAACTTTAATTGTAACCTATACAATTAAGAGGTCTCATTTTAATATTGTCACAGAAACTAATTCCAAACTAATTCTTAAGACGGTGTTTCTTATATGAGTACAATATTTCCCGACGAATACTAATCAACGCATACCGTCTCATCTCTACACACTTCCACTGTACTAGAGGCAATTGCTCGTGTGTGAGAGCCAATCTCATTAATCTGTTGACATACCTTCAATGCCAATATGTGCTAGCATACTTATATTCGATTTCTTCTAGACTTATCACAAAGATAAAACACTAAGCAAGTACATGAAAAAATCTCATTCACTATGAACTGGCATCAAATACTCACAAGTATGAGTACATTAGTAATTACATAATACTTTATAGAACATCAATATCAAGTCCTATGCAATCCTAGAGATTCTACTATAACAAATACATATATCTGGAGATGGGCTTATAGAATGGGTCACTGCCATCTTGTGTGTAGGTAAGTGTACCACATTCACTTCCTTTTATGACACAAAGCCATACATAGTGTCTATGTACTAGGTCTCCCCATGAAATTTAGGATCCTTAGCATAGGCGATGGATAATTAGTGGACGCAATTGATCATCATTTAGCAGCTAACTCATCTCAAGTCCATCATAATCTCTCGAGCCATACTGCCCCCTGCATAGCTACTGAGTATGCCACACAGCTCAATTTCTACAGTTGACAATGCTATGCATATTTATTTCTTTCTTTTTTACGAAGTAATGCTATTGACCAGCAAATAAGCATTACTAAGAGGTAACTTTACGCCCATCTGGGTCACCACCTAAATTAGCATTTGTGGATCTCTACTAATAGAGATCAATACTTTAGTGGAATTAGCAAAATCTAAATTATCTTTCAAATACCTCATGATCTTTTTGACAACGATGCAATAAACTTATCAAAGATTTGATTGGTAACAACTTACTAATCTCACGACAAAAACAAATATCTAGTCATGTATACACCATAGTATCTATTAGGCTACCCATGGTGCTTGAATAAGAAACATTTTTATCTCATCAATCTATTCTGGCATTAGGGGACATATCCCTTGGCTTAGGCTTTCTCCCTCGGTTACAAGAGCATCTATAGGTTTGTAGACTTACGCGTGGAGTCATTCAAGAACTTGCTTGACTTTTGACTCTTGCAACAAAACAAAAATCTTAGATTGACCCCTCTGGATCTTGATTCTTAACATATAAGCTACTCTACTTGTAACGCCTCGATCCCTCACGAGACCGGGACTCCTATTTATTATGCTATTCTCACCCAATTCCAAATCCCGGGCACGAAATTTAGGAGAAAACGGACGGAGTTTTCCCTATATATAGGACTATCTGGAAACCTACAAATAACAACATACAACCACAAGACTATAATCCATAACTTCAATCTGTTTCATCCCTATCAGCATGCAAGTCAACTAAATCGAAGAGTAAACAATTGAAGTTATTACAAATCACTAGCACCAAACTATCACCCAAGACTAAAACTTTAATATGACATTTCTTAAGATAACACAAATACATATATGACCATAAGGTCGCAAATAGTATACATGCATATAATGTACACATTCTTCCTTGTTCTACACACTGATAGAGCAGGCAGGCTACACAGGAGGCAATCCCATTTTCAGCTTATAGCACTGATCCTGAAAGGTGTTAGAAACGAGGGTGAGTATACACCATGTATACTCAATGAGGGAGGTGATACAACATACCGAGGGGTGTAATATGATATGCAATCACAAGAAGTCATATATATATATAACATAAAACAACAAGATCAAATAGCCAAGTAATTAACCACATTAAAAAGGATACGGTTCCACTTCAAGTCTTCAATCTCAAACCACGAACCACGAGCCACGAACTTCATGCAAGTGCCAGCAAACCCTTACTCCACCAAGTTGGGATACTCCAGATGTATCCCGATCCTACGACCCTTTCTCTTGAGGTAGTACTATATGCCCAGCAGGTGAACCACACCTCTGGGTAGTGGAGTATAGTCAGTGAGAAAGGGAATAGGCACCATGGTAGTCGAAGGAGCACGACAAGCCCGACGTCACCCGTGTTTCTTGACGTTACCATGTCCGAAAATGTTGCGCAACCCCAAGTTAAGATCACAAGAGCCAAGTAACATATACATGATAATTTACAAGCAATATAAGCAAGATAATAATATAAACTAAATAACTAACATTTAAAGCATGTCATTATCCAACATAATTTATGTACAACAGAGAAATGCAAATAAAATACAACTCCCTCACCTTGGGTCTGGCTAAATACGCAATAAGATAGCTCTGATTTACTCCAAACTTCCTCAAATTAGCTCGAATATGCAACCCTAAGGTGTTCATATAAGTTTAACAATTAACTATATCAATTCTAACTCAACTCAACCCTATAACATTAGAAGATAAATTTATAATCACTTATTCACACAAGTTCATAAGCCACACACAATTAAGCTACAATGTTCACCTTACCATATCATTAGACAACATAAGATATATTAGAAGCATCAAATACCATTAAGTTAAGATCATAAGTTATAAATTTCAATTACTTTTAATTACAATAATCAATAATCATATAACTAGATGAGTTTTCCTTATAATCCTACTCACTTAGCATACAATGTTTATTAGAGTTTGATCTTAACAAAGTACAAGTAATATAAACATTATAACAAGATATAATCATTAAATATGAAAATAACTATACCAACACAAAGGGGTCAATGACCGATGATTACGAAACTTCACGAAATGCTCACGAATGCCATATAATAACATGTAAAGGCAAGATATACAAGCACCAAAGCTAATTCAAAGGCTAAGCATGAAAACCCCCAATTTTCCTTTTGTTATCCTAAGTCATTTAACTCCAAACCGAAGGCTAAGGCTCAAGATTCACCAACTAACTATTCTAATCTTCTAGTTACACATTATGGCACATTTAGAATCCTTGAAATCATTCATTAACCCGAATTAGCCACAAAAGTCCCGATTACCCTTTTGTGCGTTTGTACTACAAGTATCTTAACCAAAGCTCAACTAAGAGTTATAAAAGCACATTTAGTCCCTACTTACCCTAAGAACACCAAATATATCAACCAAATTCACCCGGATTTACGTTTGACCCAAAATCCCTTTGTAACACAAGCCATTTTTCTTCCAAACACAAGTTAATGTTCTAGTTTAGTGAGCGGGCAATTCCATACTTTTAATTATCCCTTATGGCACCCCTAGGACCCTAGAAACTACCCAATTACCTGCGTTTAGCACAAAAGTCCCAATTTTTTCTTTGTGTGTTTGTACTATAAGTACCCTAACCAGGACTCAATCGAGGTTTAGCAAAGCATATATAACACCTATATAGTCTAAGAACACTAGATGTAATGGCCAAATTAACCCGAATTTCATGTGTTAGCCAATTTTTGAGTAATTCAACATCATGTGGCTATTAAACTAACTTTATTAACATCTAAGGCACCTACTAGAAGCAATGAATCAAGCCATATCGTACAATTCCATAAAACCCTAGAAAAATGTCACTATTTATGTCATACGATCAACGAACGAATTCAACCGTTTAAACTACGAAACAATAGCATAAATAAAGTCTCTACTACTTATATACAACATATATAAGAATCTTTAAGCATTACATAAGAATTTGATAGCAAATCCATGAATTCAAGAAAAAAGCAACAATTTTCAAATGCAAAAATAGGTATGAAATCCCTCACCTATTGCTCATAAGAGCTCGTAGAATGCTAGTAAACACCCTAAGCTACTTGCACCTAACTTGTCTTGGCTTGGAATGAGGATTTATTGAGCAAAAATCTCTCATCCTCCTCTTATGCTGATTTTCGGCCCTGCTACAGTGTTTTCAGGTTTTGCACTTTTTTTTTGGCTCTTATTATGTTATATAGATAATAGACTAAGAAAATAATAGGTTGGATTAGTAAATTGGGTCTAATTAAACATATTTAAGGGTTTAATAAAAGTCCAAAGTCTAGCTAATTCACTAGAAGCCCAAATAAAAATTCTACAAAAAATTACTATTCTTTCGTAACACTATTCATTCAGGACACTAATATTTTTATATATCACGTTCTCGACATGTTATGCACATAATTCTAATGGACGAAATACGTCTAATAAGGTAAGTAATAAAAGAAAAATATAAATTTTGAAAAATAAAATAGTCAAATTTTACACCCTGAACACTATTCATTTGTTATACTAATCAATTTTCTACCAACCTTCCCGAAACACCATGCACATAAAAATTATGAACGTATGCATGAAAATAAACATATAGTGAAAATAAAATTTAAAATTTTAAAAAAATAACGTATTTAAAAAATCACCCCGTACTCGCTGCTCATTTTAAAATGATGAAAACTAATTTATTAGACATAAGAAAGTAATATCACATTTTACAAATAACAAAATAAGAGATTAAACATTTTATATGATTTAATTAAGTGCTAATTACACACTTAAAGAAATACTAAAAGTAAAGTTACTAAATATATATATATATAAAGTTAGAATAAACATTTAAATTCAACCAATCAATTAAATTAACACATAAATATATGCAATTAGACACTATTCACTACATGATAGGTCTAGGGTATCACACTACCAATATCATTTTTCTCACAAAGTTGAGGATAACCAACCACTTCCTAATAGTGATTATATACTCTTTTTTGTTTATGATCAACAATATGTCATCCATCTTGAGAAATAGAGTCATATATCTACTCTCAGATCAATTGACATGTATACAAATGCCTTATTGGACCATTTGAAGATCATCCAAAATGAATTCTTCTTACATTTCTTCACTAAGAAACATCACCTTTACATCCACCTGATGTAAATCACCTTTACATCCACCTGATATAATTCGAGGTTCAATTAGGTGACATGATCATAAATGGGTCACATGATCAAAAATTGGTGAATTGAGGCAAACCTAACAACGAAATAAGGTTTGTTTGCGAGTTATACCCTCAATTTGAGTACGACTTTCTAGCCACTGGCAAGCTAATATCTTATATTGAATACAATTGTTCTTCCCCTGCTTTCATCCATCTTTTCCTTACAAAAAGATGAGAGAGCTTTAGCTACTAACTTAGGCTCATTATCATCTTTAACTAGTAATCGTATGAAAAACTTATTTTTATAATAATCTGGTAGTGAAACGAACTCACATTCATTGATCAATAAAAACATTTTCAAATTGATCAAACCTGATATTACTATTGTAAGTTAACGTGATCCACAAACCGGATAATGGAACGAACTCACTTTGATTGGGTAACGGATTCAAGTTGACAAAAACTACACATTGGTACTTATCTCCCACTTGGATCAGTGAACGGAAACAAGTCCTCATTTCAACAGAATAATTGTGAGGGATAGAACCATCAAGAGTATTTTATTCAGATAACTGAATCTCCTACTAGAAAATTCTATATCCAAGAATGTTGAGTTCAGACACACTCTCACTATTTGTTCAGCAATGAACATTCCCTTTGGAGCATTCAATGTACCAAATAGAAATACAATTATTTCTTTTCGGTTTCAATTTCTCAAGCTCCTGAGTCATAAGTCATCGTGGACTAGTTCACTACCTGTCCATGACTTATAGGGACTTGAAGTGATTTCAAGGGCATTTGATTAAGTATATATATGTCAGGTCCATATTCCTAACACAAAATTAAGAAATTTATATGAGCCATCATATACTTAATCACGTCCTATAAGGTTTTATTTCTTCTATCTACAACTTCTCATAATTGCGAAGTTCTAGGAATAATTATCCCTATTGTTATACCTCTTTCATTACAAGTCTTTTGAACTAATCAAACAAGTATATCCGACTACAATTGGTTACAAAAAAATTCCTTTTATGTATGTTCGATTCTTAACAAGTTTAAAATTATAGCCAAAGTAATTAAAAACTTTGGACTTGTGAGAAAATAAAAAGACAAGACCACAACTTATGAAATCATAAATAATGAAACATTAGGCCTTTTGCCATGCCCTAATATTCTTTGGACCATAGATATCGGGATGAACCAATTGTAATAGAAAACTAGCTTGTAAGCCTTTTGCCAATCTTTATTGTGTAGTCATTGTCTAGGCAACTTTCACAAAAGGGTAGATAGAATTGTGCTAATTACAGCCTCAAAAGACCTTTCTCTTATGAGTCTGGTCATTCTACTTTGCCCTATATACCTACCTTCCTATGCTATAAATCTCAATTATGTAACGTTAATAACATATATTTATATAGCAATGATTTTGATTTCAACTCATAGAAAAAGAAAAAGCCATTCACAATATAGCCAGATTTATGATGAGTTGTTCTTAACATTATGTCTGAGTACTAAATATACAAAGTTTGAAACCTAATTGTAAACGGATTCAATCCACAAACCAAATTTTTTTAGAATACGGAGCGTATAGAACACTACGAAAAAAATTAGAGTTTGATTATCACATAGTAGTAGTTAACAAGTGACGATACCCTTGACTTCAAACTCTCAAATAATTTCCTATAAATATCCACCAATATTCGGCTAAAATCTAATTATATTTTACTAATGCTCCTTCATTTCTAGTTATGAGGTTAAATACTTGGTCTTCGGCTCAAGGCAATCCCGAGCTTAATGATATCTCATGTGACAATTGTGGCACATAGCCATCATAATGTTGTATCACACTTGTCACACATATACGTCTGACCTTTTTGGTATTCTCAGTCAGCTTATCCTTCTTTTTTGTCATTGGAGTCATTGCCCATTTGTGCTTGGATCCATATGACCCTTGCTTATTAGACTCAACTACATAAGCTTGACCAGTGGCCTAGTTCGGTAAGGGTGGTATAGACAGACTCCAAGTTATGCTCAATGTGTGGAATGTCTTAACTTTCCCATTATGCATCATGTTGACAATCATGCGTACCCAGCTTAGATGGAAAAGATGTGATGACAACTTGCACTTGTTTTTCATCTCTGAGAATATGACCAACTTCCTTCAATTCTCTAATTATATTTGACATCTTGGAAATACTATATCTCAGTAGCATTGGGACGCTTGCATCATATTGTATCGAACTTTATTATAAGCTGAGTTAGCTTAGAAATAGAAATTCCATTGAATGTCCCTTTCAAGCTTTCAAAATCCTCACATCAATAGGTCACACTTTGTATAAGCAATGAGGTATTATGTATAGTGCTCAGCAACGTGATACAAGCAATAGCATTTTCCAGCTTGATAGGCCTTTACCTCTTATACGACTTGGTGTTACTACCCTAATAGTTTACCACAACATAATTCAATGTTTTAAGCACCTATTTGCTTCTTAAGGATATTCTGAACTAGATGATTGCATATTTCCATTATCATCGTTCATTTTTCCTTCAAAAATGATATTTTGCGGTTGTCATAAATAACCACAACATAGATATATATGATGTTCAGTACTAGCACATTCACGATGATCAATTCTCCTTGAACAAGTATTTAATTGTAATAAAGTGATATAAGATATAGTACCAACAGATTGTAGTACAACCTGTTAAATTCTATTGGTCAAATGTCACAATTATCACAATTCAATCCTATTCGAGTTGAAACATTAGGTTTGAATATAAATTACTTAAATTCGCATGTTTGGAAACTAATAGTTCTAGATTAGAATCACACTAATTCCAAATCATAGAACTCCCACTCAGATAAATGATTAATAAACTAATTATTAATTTAATAACATATGCAACATATGCCTATAATAAGTACATGTAATAAAGGAAAATATTAACACGATCCTACCATGAATTAAAAAAATGTTTAACATATAAACAACTAATAGTGTAAGACAAAAAATAACTACTCCTCAATGTTCTCCTTTCTTTTATAATTCGGTCCGGTCCACTAGAGTTGACACATCAATTCTTTTTAACACATGTGGACTATGATGATTTGGCATGTAAAAATTGTCTCAAACTTATCAATACCCAAAAACACATTTGGCTCTACGTGTTAGGAGAAATATGAGTTTCGTCTAATATTACATATAAACCATAAATCACAATCACATGTTCATTAAAATATCCATAAAATATTTAATATTACACATAATGTAAAAGTAAAATGATCTATGAGATAGCTAGTTTGTGCCCTTTACAGTACATGTTCGTATGGCCAGTAGTGATGAAAATCTTTCTCGCAGTTTAATTAACTTGTACTGTCCTCGAGCTACTACTAAAATCATCGCGCAAATAAATAAACTTTAATACATAACTATTTAATAAATTAATTTTAAAAATTAATAATACACAGCATGTATTAATCTTGTACACAACATGTATAATAAAATTACATAAATTTTATATTTTGAAATGAAATTACAAAAATTTCACGTCACTAATTGTAAAGATTACAATAAGATTACACAAATTTAGGAATTTAAATAAAATTACAAAAATTCCATGCCACTAATTATAAATATTACAATTAAGTTGCACAAATATTAGGCATTAAAATGAAATTACAAAAAATTTCATGCCTAAATTGTTATAGTTACAATTAAATTACAAAAATTTGAGCAATCTAATGAAATTACTCATAATTTCATGGGATAATTGAAATTAATATAAGTTATGTACTAGATTTGCAAGAAATAGAGGCCAAAACACAATTATTATAAAGGTAATGGCCCTAATGCTAAAAATTGAGATTATGACAAAGATAAAAGCTCATTTTGTAAACATGGCGGCAAAAATACAATTATCACAAAGACAAAGGCATAAAAGTGAACATAGGGTTACAAATGATATTATCATAAAGCTAATAGGTCAAAATAGGAAAATGGGGTTAAAACACAATTATCACAAAGATAATGGAGTCTAATAAAAAAAATATAATACAAAATATGTATAAAAAATATAATTTTTTAAAAATAAACTCCGGTAGTGGCCGGACTACCACAGGAGCACCACGGGACCGTCGTCACGCCACCACTAGGTCATCGTCGAACCACCACCTGGTCGTTGTCGGACCACCACCGAGCTGTCGCCGAACCACTGCGGGATCGTCATCGGACTACCACCGAGCCACCGCCGGACCACCACTGGGTCATCGTCGGACCACCACTGAGCCGTTATCAGACCACCATTGAGCCATCGTTAGACCACCGCCGAGCTGCAACTAGAACACCACTGACCAGCAACCACGTGGCAGCGGGGTTAAGGGATGGAAAAATTAAAAACTAATTTTAATTCTATATTTAAAAATTAAATTAAAACTAATTTTTAATTTAATTTAATTTAATATTTCTTTTTCCAAAAAGAATTAATTATGCTTCGCCACGTGGCATAACATGAATATGCCATGTAGCCCTTTAAAGTTAAGGCCATGGAATCACGTCCATGGACGTGATTCATTCACGTTCTTTTTTATTTATTTATTGTGAAAAGACATTCGACGTGGCATTACGCAAGTGGACCACGTGACCCCCCATGTTTAGACCCACTGACACGTGTTCAACCGATCTCCCACGTTTTCCAACTCACACATACAACACCAAGAATACCAAGTTGTGATAAAAATTCAAATTCACTCTAAATTTTTAAAATTTTAAAAGTTCATAACTTTTGCATTTTAAGGTCAAATTTAGTGAATTATATATCTACGAAAAGCTCTAGATGAGCTCGTTCTATTTATACCAAATACATACTTTTATGAGCATGTATAACAAATAAAAAAAAGTCCAAAACAATAGCAAAAAATCCAGAAAAAAATATGATAATCATTTTTTTACAATCAAACTTTAAAAATTCGTAATAAATTCATTACTTAACAAAAAATTACAGAGAACTTTCGACTAGTATCAAAATTACACATGTTTATGATACTTCACAAAAACATGAATTAGCAATTATTACGTTAAAAATCTCTCAAATCGCTGTAATTCATCAATTTACATGAATATAGACATATACACTGCAGAGAACAAATATCTTTGGCATTGATACCAATGAAGATTTTATCTAAGCATTAGAATCTTTATAAAACTAAAATTGCATAAAAGAAGATTGACATTTATGAAGAAAATTGCGGATCGTTTGACGTGTTTGTGCTATTGCGTATGCAAGGAGTTTGAGGATGTGATGAACAAACTTGATGTGCTACACGAGATGGAACCTCAAGAAGATTCTAGTGGGCAAACGATATTACGCATCAGAATTCTGGCAACCATCTACAACTCGGACGTGGCTTTCGTGATAAGAGAACACCAACGCATCTATAGGGATTTGTTACAAAATGAAGAGAGCATTATAAATAGGAGTAATAGGCTTAGATTGTAGCAAGAAATAAATTAGTTACTTCTTGCTCAGCTCTATAGAAGTTTCCCAATTATCGATAAAAATTGGCACTATCTTACATTCTTTAATTTCCTTTGTGTAGTTACTTCAATACACCCTTCCATTTGAGTCTTGCTTCCATCACACTTAAGTTCATTCATTACAAAGGTGTTTTTGTTCACGATCTATAGCGGATGGTACTATTCTTAGAGTTCTCGACGAGACTCTTAAACAACAAAGCCAAATCCTTGGAAAAGTTAGCTCTTCAATGTACCACCTTGGATGGGAAATTCACTCAAATGATGCGGTCCAACGAATCCTCATTTTCACACACTCCACAGACGGGTGGTTCTCCAAGTTCTGGTTGAGGCGCCATCCCTTTACGGCCCTCCATACGCTTGGAATTTCCTCGCTTTGATGGTTTGAATGCTGTGGGTTGAATATTCAAGGTGGAACAATTCTTTGAATACTATGCCATTGATGACTCTCAACGCATCTCCGTATCCTCCTTTCACATGGATGAAGCAGTCTTACAGTGGTTCCAATGGCTCTTGCAAAATTCTCAACTCAGCTCATGGACACAATTTACCCAAGTCCTCGAAGCTCGCTTCGTTCTTGTGGAGCTCGAGGATCCTTATGGTGCAACCCTAGCAAAATTAACCTAGAAATGTTGCTTGGCGATTTTGAATCCATTGTCAACTGTACCACCAAATTACCTATTGACTTCTTAGTCCATTGTCTTATCTCTGGACTCAACCCAGTAATTAAACATGATGTCCTAGCCTATAAGCCTACTACCATGACCCAGGTTGTTCGCTTGGCCATCTCCAAGAATCAAAATTGGATAGTCTACATACCTTTCCCCATCGTGGCCCACTGCTGTGAAGCCCAATTCAATTATCAAGGCCTGGTCAACATCTTACCTCTTCTACACCGAGCCCAATACCTACATATATCCCACCTTTCACCTTAGCACCACGGCCCTCGTTCATATCATCATCTTCGTCCCCAACAACTCTACAAACACCTTCATCTCTGCCAGTTAAACGCCTATCCTCCGCTAAAATCCAAGCCAAACGCGAAAGGGACTCTGTTATTCGTGTGATGCTAAGTGGTCCCCCTCCCACCATTGTAAAACAACACCAAAATTGCTAATCATGGATTACGAGTCAAAGCCTGATTCTCTTTCGCTAATGAACTCCGATGGACTTCTCGACCCTAGAATTGATTTTCCAGTGCTGGAGATTTCGTATCACGCCATGGCTGTCCTGCAATCTCCAAATATATTACGATTTCACGGTGTTTTGATGGGAGCTCTAGTCCAGTTGCTTGTTAATGGCGGCAGCACGTACAATTTTTTGCTCGACATCTAAATCTTCTAATTGAACCTACACAAACCTTCGCAGTTGTCATTGGTAGCAGATAAAAATTACGTACAAAAGGATGTGTGAGGCAAGCTATAATATCCATCAAAGGGCATGATATTTGTACGAACCTTTTTGTGCTTCCCTTGCATGGGTCCAATATGGTGTTAGGCATTTCGTGGTTGATAACATTGGGGACATTTGTCTCAACTATACTTCTCACACCTTGGGATTTCAGCAAAATGGGCAGACAATTAAGTTGAAAGGAGAAAAGGGCACAACAGTTGAGCCTATGCAATTTAAAGGTTTCCGTCGAATTCAAGCCACTGACTTTGCTGCAATTTATTTCAGCCTCGAAGTAGTGACGATGGATGTTTCTTCGCAGGTAACCATACAGCCCCAATTGGCTTCTCTTTTGACTAAATATGCTTCAATTTTTCATAAACCTTAAGGTCTGCCACCACGCTATTACACAGATCAAAAAATTCCATTACAACCTGGAGCTTCCCTATCAATGTTTGGCCCTATCGGGTCGTATTTTCAGAAAAAGTAAAATCAAAAAGTTGGTCTAAGACATGTTACGGGATGGACTGATTCAGCCAAGCATAAGCCCCTATTCTTCGCTGGTGTTACTCGTAAAAAAAAGATAGCACATGACGTTTTTGTACTGACTACCATGCCCACAACGCCATTACGATTAAGGATAGATTTCCTATCCCGACCATCGATGAGTCGTTTGATGAATTATTTGGAGCACAAATATTTTTTAAAACTGGATTTGTTGATAGGCTACCATCAGATACGGGTTCATCAAGATAACATCGACAAAACATCTTTTTGGACTCACAAGGGGCACTACGAATACCTTGTCATGCCCTTTGGTCTTACTAATGCATCGGCAACGTTTCAGGCGACCATGAATGTGGTGTTTAAACCCTTCCTCCGACGATTCATTTTGGTTTTCTTCGACGACATATTTGTATACAATCGGAGTTGGCAAGATCACTTGGGTCATTTGGATCAAGTCATAGCTACACTACAGGCACACGGGTTGGAGACCAAACATTTTAAATGTTGAATAGGAGAGTCCATATAGTCTATTGGGTCAGGGAATTTTTATGGATCAAGAAAAAGTGACTGCAATGATCAATTGGCCTATTCCAAATTTTGTCAAGGCCCTTCATAAATTCCTTGGCCTAACAGGCTACTACCGCAAATGCGTAAAAGGCAATGCAACTTTTACTGGGCCGCTGACTGGTCTATTAGAGACTAATGCATTCAAGAGGACTGATTAAGCCCAGCAGGCCTTCGACTACTAGAAATAGGCCTTAACTATAGCTTTGGGACTGGTACTTTCTAATTTTTCTATACAGTTTGTTATTCAGACTGATGTACCTAGAACAGGCATATCAGAGTAATGTTACAACAATAAGGTCAACCCTTGGCCTTTTACAGACGCAAACTTTCGACAAAATTGCTGGTCGTATCTACGTATACTCATGAAATGCACGCAATCATTTTGGTTGTCCAAAAATGGAGACATTACATTCTGGGTCTCAAGTTTTATATTAATATAGATCAAAAGAGCTTGAAGAATCTTACAAGTCAAACCATACAAACATTGGAGCAAAACAAATGGCTTTCTAAACTTTTGGGCTATGATTTCGACATCATCTATCAGCCCGACAAAGAAAACACAGTAGCTGATGCGCTTTCACGCGTGCCCACAGGCTGCTTTATGGCAATGTCTCAACCTTGCTTTGACATCTTCAAATAACTCAAGCAAGAAAATGAATCTCATGTAGATTTGCTATATTGGCATCAGGTACTGCAAAATTCTTCTCAAAATGAGAATGGATATTCAATTCAAAATGGATTGTTGACTCACCGCAATCGCTTAGTTATTGCGTCTGATTCTCCCACTCAGTCAAAAGATTATGTATGAGTTTCATTCACACCTGTTGGGGGGCACTCTGGCTCTCTACGAACTTTTCAATGCTTGGCGTCCAATTTGTTTTGGAAGAGGATGAGAAAAGATGTGGAGACTTTTGTCGACGACTGTCAAACTTGCCAAGCTATGAAGGTTTCACAACAAAGCCTAGTGGGTGTTCTCTAGCCATTACCAATTCCAGAACAGGTTTGGGAAGACATTAGCATGGATTTTATTACCAACCTTCTTTCTTCTCAGGGCAAAAAAATTGTACTTATGGTCGTGGATCGTCTGACTAAATACCCCCATTTCACAGCAATGCACCATCCTATCACTAGTGCAAGGGTCGTGACCATCTTCACCAATGAGATCATCAAACTTCATGGTCTTTCGCACACTATAGTTAGCGATCGAGATCGAGTTTTATCAGCTCATTCTGGAAGGAAATATTTCAGTTGCAGGGGACTTCTTTAGCAACTAGTAGTGCTTACCACCCTCAGAATAATGGACAGACAGAGATCGTTAATCGGAGCTTGGAATTGTACTTGCGACACTTTGTTGCGGATAATCCAAACCTTTAGGCCAAGTACTTAGTGTGGGCTGAGTTCTGGTACAATACCTCACATAACATTTCAGCCAACATGACGCCACTCCAGGTAGCGTATGGAAGACCTCTACCTACCGTATAGCGATATTTACTAGGCTCCACACACAATGACGTAGTTGATCATGAGTTTAGTCAAAGAGACATTATGACACCCGAGCTCGGAGAGATTTTTAATTTAATTAATTTAATTTTTTTATTTACATATTTACCTTATTTGACTTACATCTAGCATTCGTTTAAGGAAAACTTTTGTGTATTGCATTCCCGGGGTGATTTTTTTACTATTTTATTTTTCAATTTTCATATTTTTCCCTCATTATATGTTATATTTAAGGTATTCGTTCATTGAAATTTGGTGCATAGCTTGCTCGGAATGTGAGATATAAAATTGCTATGTGTTCCGAAGGATTAGTAATGCCTAGAAATTAGATTGGGCCATTTAGTATAATTAGCTAGCTTGGACTTTTAGCTTTACTTTGAACTAGGTATTAAAGCCAAACCCAATTAAATAAAAGGCCAACCCATAACTAAATCTATTTATTTGCTTATATCTAAACTATACATACATAAAATAAATAAATCAACTAATATAAACACCACACACATACACGGTTTACACTCACACCACAAATAAAATCGACTTAGCACCTACCATCACACACCACACACACGGATCACACAAAACACACACTAAACTCTTTCTCTCTCTCAATAACACTACCACCATTGGGCAGTGAAAAATAAAAGAGATCAGGCGCTGATCCGAGAGGGAGAAGAAGAAGAAGAGAAAAAAAAACTAGGTGAGGGGTTGTTTTCAAAACTTTGAATTTGAAATTATACAAGCATACTAGTGATTTTATAGCTTCCTTTGATGATATATCTTGCTAGGCTATGAGTATTTGATGATTCTAACATGTTAATTGTTCTAGCTATATTGTAGTGTTAGTTGGTTCTTGTTGATTAAAGCCCACTATGGATGGTATGTATATGGTCTATAAATGATGCTAAGTGTTTCCTTGAAAGAGATAATGCTAGGGAGTGATGATAAGAAGCAACAACACACATAAAAGCCAAAAATAGAAAACTGGACAGATTTCTGCACTCACGTTTTTGGGTTGTTTTGACATAGTAAAAAGGCTTGGAAAATTATGAAAAAATTGTGGTGGATAGCTTGGTCAGTTAGAAGCAAACTCTATTGCTGGTAGAAAGTCAGATTCCTTCGTTTAAGGCTTCGAAAAAATTAAAAATCATAAGGTGGCAGAAAAACGCTGCGAACTGGACAGTTAGCGCAGTCGCAGGAAAACAGTCATAACTTAATAAATTTAACTCAGAATTGAGTTCTGATTGATTCTTGAGTTATCTACTTTCGAAGAGCTTCGCATACATGTAAAAATAAGTTTAATAGGTAGTCATTTACTTTGGTAATTGTACAGCCAAAGTTGAGTTACTACTGAAATTTTGGAACTTTTGAACTTGTTCATTTGTGCAATAGTTGATTATTGTTGTTTAATTATGTGTTATATGACTAAGATTAAATACATAACATGTTATGTGCTAGAATTTTCTTGTTTTAAATGTTGTAGTATCTTGTTATTATGTTGTATATGAGCATATATGATGATTCATGTGTTGTAGAGCCTTAAACATTTGTGTTTATAATGAAATAATTGCAAAAGCATGATTTATGTAAAATCTGAAAAGTTAGACAGATTTTTGTGTCTGAGTTGTAGAACCAATTTTACCTAGCAAACGTTGACGAAATTAGTTGAATTTTGGATATGTTGTAGTTGACTCCTAGTAGAACAAAAGTGTATTTCTAAGGTTTGGCTGAATTCCAGCTCTAAGTACTCATTTTTCGATGATTTCCGAGAGGCCTATGAGTAGGTGGGAACTGGACAGATTTCTATAATTGAATTCTAGGTCATTTTTGACCTAGTAACTGAACTTGCAGCTGCTGTGGCTCTTCACCCCTCCCTCTTGTCCCTAAATTCTATGTAAATGTTATATGAAATGTTAAGTCATGTGTTGGTTTTCACCAGTTAGCTTTGAATGAACTATTGATTTGATATATGCCTTGTATTCTAATTTAAAAGTAGATGTAGTGGATTGTTAGTTTGGCTAGTTGAGGTTAGGATTGGTTTATTGTTGCAAATGAATTATTTGATAGACAAGTTGTCAACTATTCAATTTAAAGAGAGTTAGCAAGATATCTTATAAAACTATCTTTTAGCCATTGAAAGGTGAGGAAGCCTAAAGATTTAAGATAGTCCTTAATTTATAAAGAGTTGGAAGTTGATGCTTGTTGGAGATGAATTTAGAAGCCTAGTTGCTAAGATATGACTTATTGCTTTGTTATAATGATTTATAATTCATTTCCTAGTTATGTCCTTGTTTGAATAGAGTAATTAGATGGAATGCTTAGTCCTTTGAATAAAAATGAGTGACTGTAGCTAAAGTATAATATGTGCCTATATGAGAAAGAATGCTTAACTATAAAATGAATGAGAATATGTTCCCTCGTTAAACTTAAACTTACATATAAAGCTATTTGCAAGTTGATAGTTGCTTACTACATATTAAATATGATTAGTAAGTGGATCTTACCAGTGTCATGTTAAAATTTTAACTTGTAATATGGTCACTTAGTTAATGTTGCATATTAGTTATTAAGTAGTTATAGATAACTTTTCTATTGGTTGAGAAGGCATTTCTTTTTCTAAGTGCTAGTGGTGAACTATTAGTATTAGCTAATAAAATGTTTCTTTTAACTTGAAGTTGTATATGTAATTTTTTATCTTGTATACTTGCTAGACAATAAAAATGACTAGGTTGAAGAATGTTGGTTTGTTAATTGTTAACTGGATGTTTGTGGCTAGCAAGTAAACAAGAATACAATTAGTTAATTGCTAATTATATATTTCTAATCGGAGTGACTTTATGTTAAGTAAGATCCTTATTATGATTATGCTAGCTTACTTGCATAGTATTATGTTAGTTTTAATGACTAAATGTTGCACTTGTATGAATAAGCTAGGGATTGCACATTGAGCTAGGTCGAGGAGGTTTGGCTTTTTAAAGGTGGGGGAGATTTCATCCTTTTGTGTGCTTCTCAGTTTATATTATTGCTCATAAATTGTATGATTTAGTATAATCGCTTGAGTTTGTGTATTCTTAATTGACATATTGATAAGGTAGATTAACCCCTATGTGTTTCAAAGTTTGTTATCTAGCTTGTTATCACAAGTGCTTAATTAACCATATAATTCCTTGTATATATATTGCTTGTACAATTATATTGCTTATTCGTTGTAATCTACTTTGTTGTCCTTCGATTAAGTGTTTATCAAATTTTTTTGATTATACTATTTCGTGTGAATCAATTGAGGTTGCGTAACCTTCTGGGCATGGTAGTGTCGTTCAACTCCAGGCAGCATCGGACTGTCGGTAAAGCTCAGCTACTATGGTTCCCAATCCCTCTCGCTAGGGTATAATCTTCTACCTTAGGGGTTTGGCCACCTCGTTGGGGCATAAAGATCTACCCTGGAAGAGTGGAGTCGTATAACTTGTACGTGTTCATGGTCGATAACTCTCTCTGGGGCATACTCTTTTACCTCAAGGGTTTGTTCACCTCGCTAAGGCATAAAGATCTACCTCATGAGAGTTATTTGTGAATTTACCTCTTTATAACTGTTATCCAGTTCATGTATTTGATTGTTACTTCGTATAGATTGATTAATTGTTTAGTTGCATATTAGTCTTGTAATGTTGCCAGTATGTCTTACATATGAATATTATCTAGCTTCATCACCATACCACGTCATTTTGAAAGGGTTGTTAAATTTTTAGCTTAAAGTAGATTTTAAAGTGTATTACTCAGTTTATTGAATAGCTATTTAATTGTTGTATTTGAGTATGTGAATAGTTGTTATATTGCACGAAAATCTTTTTAAAAATTCCCCGATTATTTGTTCCCTCCCTCACTGGGTATATGTGTTTTAGTATGCTCATCCTTCTTCTAACATCTTTCAGGCATATCGGAGACCATCTCAAGAGATAGAAGAAGAAGATCAAATGTCTTTTGATGCTTATAATATTGCTTGGAGATCTTATGTGACTATATGTAATAAACTGGAATTTCCTATCACTTCAAAACTTCATCCAATCTTTCATGTCTCCCTGCTTAAAAGGGTTAAAGGTGAAGTTTTTGTTATAGTACCACTTCTTGAACAATCAATAAACTCCTCGCCAGTACATAAGCCTGCTGCCATTTTGGCACAACGGATTGTTCAAAGGCAAGGACAATCAGTCAGACAAGCTCTAATTCGATAGGATGGCTTTCCTATCGAAGATGCTACTTGGAAGGATGAACAACAGCTAAAGAACCTTGAGGACAAGGTTCTGATTGAATAAGGGAGTGATATGATGAATGTCCTTGATGCGCTACACGAGATGGAACCTCAAGAAGATTCTAGTGAGCAAACGGTTACACATCAGAATTTTGGAAACCACCCACAACTTGGACGTGGCTTTCATTACAAGAGGGCACCAACACATCTACAGGGATTTGTTACAAAATGAAGAGAGCATTATAAATAGGAGTAATATGCTTAGATTTTAGCATGAAATAAATTAGTTGCTTCTTGCTCTGCTTAGTAGAAGTTTCCCAATTATCTCTAAAAATTGGCACTATCTTACATTCTTTAATTTCCTTTATGCAGTTACTTTAATATAGCCTTCCATTTAAGTCTTGCTTCTATAACACTTAAGTTCATTCATTACAGAGTCTACAATATCGATTGTAGACTTACTATTCCACAACTTAAATATATACCCTATTTAGTATGGTTGTTTACGCACAGTAAGAATCAGAGAGATTGAGAGAGGAAGAGAGGAAGAAGACCCCTAGTCTTCTGTTTTCTAACGTCTGAAAAAAAGAAGATGTTTTTGTTTTTTACTTTTATTTAGATGTAATAACTTCTCACAATCACTCTTTGACCCATACAAAATGGGTCAGGACGGGTCAACCAATATTGAGCGACCTGCCCCAAAATCCAACATTAACAAACTTAAGTCTAATGCCTATCATCAGACCACAACAATAGCCCTTTAATACGAAGATTGCTAATATATATATATATATATATATATATATATATATATATATATATATATATATAAAAGTGAAATTAATTTGTATCTTTGAGTTTTCTTCCAGCAAAGAGAGTTAATCATATGGAAATGACTCGGATAGGTTTGTGAAAAAGATAGAGCAAGCCAAGCCATGAGGAAGAAAGAATAAATATGTCATCTATTGAAGGCTCAAGCCTTATAATTGGATGGGCATGTAATCTTTATTATGACATGTCTTAGTTTCTGGATTTTCAGCCATATTAGTTATCTATATTGTATAGTCCTTCTCTTGATACTAGTAACCTACCTAGAGTTACATTAATTAGGTTGCATGTTTCAAAACGTCTATTAGAACTCATCTAGTTTACGCTTTCATACCAAGTCAATTTTTAAAAAGGTTTGCATGCAAATGAGTATTCACTATTCTCTAGTAGACAAATAATTCAAATAGGGGTAGTGGTGAATGGATTATCTATTATTTGTTTTAAAATATATTTACATTACTTGTAGTATACATTAATCACCTAATTACAATGAAAGGTCCTTAAACCCATAATATGATTGCCTTAATATATAATAAATTGCTCATTCAAGATTCTTTCTTAGAGTGTAAACAAGGATAATAATGAAAAATCAATACTTAGGTCCTATTAAGTAATACCAAAATTCAGCTACCCTATTTACAACAACCATCACCATAATAAAAAAAAGAAAATGATCAAACCTAAAGACAAAGCATGAAATGTCGCTCTCTTCGGTCTAAACGCTATTGAATCAAATGATTGTTAAGTTTAGCGTCCATAAAACTAAATGTTTCTAGGGTAATTTGTTTGTCCATATTCAAAAAAAAGCATTACAATCATGAAATGTCTCGTAATTGATGTTTATCCCATGTGTGGGATATCAATGTCATCATGCCATTGTACTTACTTGGAAACATTTGCTCAAATGATGACATTTACTGTGATTAAGTGGAGTTTCAATTGATTGATTGAGTATCCCATCATCTTAAAGTTGCAAGTTTTGCTGTTATATTTTGATAATCCTTTAAGATTAACTTGAATTATGTCATCACAATTTTTGAAGTTATTTTTAGTTCATAATGACTTATTTAATATTTTTCTTTAATGTCGAGGTTAGGAATCTCACAGTTGAGGTTGGACGGCTACGTCTGCAGAGTTGAACTTTCGGGTCGGCTGCTTGACCTGCACAAGGAAAGGGAAGGAAAAGGCAGGGTGATGACCTGAATTTTTTCCTCGGGCATACGAATGATTAGTATGTCCTAGTTGACAAGGTAACTGAAAGTATTAATGACAAGTTACCTCTTGAATGTGGGGGTGAAGCTCTATTTATACTGAATTTGGATATGTCATTAGTTAATGTCGTGCAGTCTTATGTCCTATCAGAACAGCTGTCACAAAGGTCAGGGTTTTCCTGGGTCGGGGTGAGGTCAGATCGGCATTCAGGTTGGGCATTAGCTGATTAGGTTAGTTTCAGCTTGGGTCGGCCTACCTCAGCTTGGTAACCCCTCGTCAATCCCTCCTAAGTCAAGATCGAGATGGTGAGATTTAGATTTGAGAGTTGTTTCCGAGCTGGAGGTACCTAACCCTAGTGGAGTGAGAAAAACCACATCAACAAAGATGTCCTTCAGATGGCTGACGCGTCACCTTACAATTATGACAAGATGCGACGTTTGAGATTCCCGATGCGGTTACAGTAGTCGGTTATAAATAGGGCCCTGATGCCTGAAATCCATTTCACTTTGCTTACGAAATTTGAAGAGCTTTCAGGTCGGCAACCAGAGTGGTTGGACATTTTAGCTTGGCAAGCGATTTGCTCGGCACATTTAGCTCGGTGTTCAACTAGTTCGGGGTCAATTAGCTCTAGTCACTTTCCACAGCTAGAGCCATTAGGTACGACCCTACTCCTTTTAGATCATTCCTGTACATATATTTTCAATTCATATACAGGATGGGGAAGTCGGAATCCCAGGATTCCCAAGCAATAGAAGTGAGATCTTATGGTGGGGACGAGAGTCCGTCAAGTTCAGAATCCACCTCAGGTAGAGGTCAAGATAATGACAGCTTCAGTGTATCTCAAGGGTTAGTTCGGCGGTCCGAGCACAGAGACAGCGAAGATGATTGCCAGGTTATTGAGGTTAGGCGAGTGCAAGAAGAGGCCGAGGTAGACCATTTAACAAATTTGGGAGATCTGGGGGATAAAAAGGATAGGTCCCCTTTGAACCAGTTGAAGGAGCTCAAGCTATCGCGAGAATTCTTAGCTAGAGCCTCCGCATCGGAGCCAATTGAGGCAATCCCAGTGAGGGCGATCTCGCCCTGAAGCTTAGTCACGGCCAGTTGTTCGTCAGGTCGGGAAAAGAGGATCTAGCAGCTGTTTGCTTGCTGTAAGTGCAAATGCCACTCTACCGTTCAAATGGCGAATACTAGGCTAAAGAACTGGTCGGTAGATTGGAACCACAAGTTGAAGGTTCTGGGTCAGCATGACTTTGCTTGCTATCCTCCACCCGACCACTTTATCATCTATGACCTCGCATTTGATATCATCCACCTCCCGCTCCCAAGCTTTATCACTAGCATCCTGAACTATTTCAAGCTCAGCCCGGGTCAGATGTTTCCCAATGGCTGGGTCGTAGTAGTGGCATTCTATGTGTTTTGCCTCGAGAAGAATGTGGAACCGAACTTACTCTGGTTTAGGTAATTTTTTGTGTGCAAGCCTAACCTTAAGCAGCCTGGATGGTTCCATTTCGTGGCTCGGGCAGGCAATGCCATATTCACCAAGTGGCATTCCTCCAACAAAGGTTGGCACAACGACTATTATTCGGTAGAACCGACTGTGAATCTGGGGTGTAAGAGGGACTGGAATCCCACTTTGAAGAATAATCTGAATGACGACCCCAAGTTTTTAGACACAGAACTCGAGGAGGTCAGAGTGCTTAGACCCGAGTCGGGATCGTTGATAGATATTAATAGCGTGCTCAAGTGGGAGAGGATCTGGTACTCCAAGTTATTCGGGAAGGAACCTGACTTAATGAAGAAGCATCCCTACTTACTTCCCGAGCCTAAGGAGAGTGAGGAGTCCAGTTCGGAAAAAGGTGTGAGATCAATGCTCAACCTCTCCATCATCTCGTCTACTGTTAATATTTTCAATAGATTTTCGGCTGTCTCTCAATTCTTTTTCCTTTTCTTTGGTAGACATGTCGGAGGCCAAGAGGCTCGCTTACATCAAGAGGAAGAAGATCGAGGCTAACGCCGAAAGCTCGACTCGATTTGGTCTCAGTCCTACTATTCCTCAAGGGTATAAGTAGCAGTCCAGTGGCCAAGTTCGGGAGGTCGGCACCGAGGTGACTTCCAAGGTGGCCTTGGATTCCCCTTTGTCGAAGAAGCCGACCTCAGGGATGGTAATCCAAGAGCGCTCGGCGACCTGTCCCGACACTAGGAAAAGTTTTCGACTTGAATACACTGAGAAAGGCAAAGCCGCAGAGGTTGTCTATCTCAATAAGGATTATGTGGAGGCGGCCAAGGTCCGGTGCGATCCTAAGCTGGCGAAAGTTCCATCCGATCAGCTTTTCCTCTACCTGAGGACGACAGTGGTCACGGTGAGTTGTACTCAACTGCGCTTGTTTGGTTATATTTTTCAGCTTGGTTGACCACATCTGTTGCCCCTTTGTGTAGGTCGAGTCCCATGCTCTAACAATCATCAACCTCCTCACAAAGGCCCAAGCTTATTGCGTTGAGCTCAAGCAGCGATGCACTGATGCCCGAGCCCAGCTTGGAGCTCAGAGGGAGAAGGCCTCTAAGAGGTACAAGGAGGACGCAGCGGAGATCGATCGGCGGAAAAAAGAGCTCGAGGCAGAGAAATCCCGACGCCAAACGGTTACTAAGGATGTGGAACGCTACAAGTCAGAGAGGCGTAAGGCCGATGTGAAGTACCAGGAGCTTATCGACCGGGTCGGACTAAATGGAAAAAAACGGTGGAAGCCTTCAAGTCCAGTGACGCGGCTGTAAGCAGGGTGGAGAGTGAAGGTAGAATAATGGCCAAGTACGCCGAGCTGGAGTACTATTTTCGAGGCCAAGTTACTGCTCGGGAACAAGCAAAGACCTTCCTTCCCGCCTATAAGAATGACTACATCGAAGTCTTGGAGGACCCGCTGCCAGAGTCTTGGGAGGTCCCTGAGCTCCTAGCCGACCTCAAGTTCCAAGCCTAGGAGGTGATGGACTTCATCAAGAAGAGCATGGATCAGGTCGGGGAAGAAGCCAAAGCCGCTGCCTCTTTGAGCCCTCCCGTTGCAACTAAATGAGCTCTGTAATTTGCCCAGGTCAGGCTTTTGTAATTTGTTCTCTTTTCAATTTAATGAATTGAATATTTTGATGTTTATTTGTGTTTTTTCCGAGTTCGTACAAGCGTACTTTTCCCTTCGCAAACTTTCTTAAGTAAGTGGGGTTGGACCAATCATAATAGGCTTTTCAAACGTAAGTAATTGATTGTTATGTAAAGAACCGAGCTGGTCGCGATTAATGAGCTGGCATCCTAATTCGAGCTGGTTAATTGGACAACCATATTACTGTTGTTGACTTGGACTCGTCAGTCCGATTTAAAATTGGTCAAACTAATGTTGAGTTCGAGTTTAGACCCAAACTAACATATTGACCCAAAACTGGTTAGTACTGAGTTGGACTTTAATCTGAACTAGTGAAGCGAATCAAATTGTTATTGATTAGAATCGAGTTGGACTCTAGTCTGAACTGATTTCCTTTTACTCGTAATTAAACGTGGCCACTTTAGCATTAATTAGAGTTTATAGGAGCTCAGTAGTTGAGGCGCTTGGGCCCAGGTCGGGCCTCGCACTAGTGTACAAAATATACTGTATTAGAATGATGTACATGATGTACTTGGGCTCGGGGCCTTTACAAAAGATTTTGGTTCGGGGTCCTTTACAAAATATTTCAGCTTAAGGGCCTTTACGAAATACTTTGGCTCGGAGGCCTTTATAAAATACTTCGGCTCGGGGGCTTTACAAAAGATTTCGGCTTGGGGGCCTTAGATAAAATATCGTTTCAAGTGTTCAGTGTGCCATGCATTATTCAGTTATTTTTCGTACTTGCCGCGGAGGTAGAAGGTCCCAGGTTGGACTTCTTTCACAACTTCATACGGTCCCTCTCAAGTTGGAGAAAGCTTGTTACCCGAGAGCAGCAAAAAGATGGCCTTTTTAAGGATGAGGTCGTCAACCTTAATAGGCTTAGGCTTGACTTGCTTGGCAAAGGTTCTTTGCGTGGCAGCTTTCCTAGCCAATATTCTAATTTGAACATTAGCTCGGAGCTCTTCAACAAGGTCAAGCTCTTCACGGATCAGGGCTCTGTTTATTCCTGGATCATGGCAAAGGGTTCTATTGGTAGGAGACCTAATATCCACTAGCAACACTGCTTGAGTACCGAAGGTCAGCTCGAAAGGCGATTCTCCCATTGCCGAATTGGTGGTGGTTCGCTGGGCCCATAGTACTTTGGGGAGAATCGACGCCCACTTGCCTTCTGCTTCCTCCAGCTTGGTTTTCAGGCCCTGCAAAATGATTTGGTTAGTCCTTTTGACTTGGCCATTACTTTGAGGGTGAACAATAGATGATAATCTAAGGTCGATCCCAATCTCAGCATATTTGTCTTGAAAGTATGCACTGTCAAATTGCTTACCGTGGTCAGTGATGACGACCTTTGGCACCCCAAACCGGCAAATGATGTTCTTCCATACGAAATCCCAAGCTTCCTTTTCTATTATTCTAGCAACACCTTCGGCCTCGGGCTATTTAGTGAAGTAGTCTACAGTTACGAAGGCATGCTTCTTGTGACCCACACTGGTTGGTAATGGGCCGATGATGTCTAGCCCCTACTGATAGAATGACCACGGGCTTATCATCACCATTAGGTCTACCACTGGCTTCCTCTGTATATTGGCAAACCTTTGGCATGTATCGCACTTTTTCACATATTCGTTGGCATCTTGTTCTAAGGTTGGCCAGAAATAGCCTTGCCTCAATGCCTTCTGAGCCAGAGCCTTGCCACCCAAGTGGTTTCTACATACCCCTTCATGAATTTCTCTGAGTATAATGTTTCCCTCATCGGGCCCAACACATTTTAAAAGAGGCCAAGTATAAGCTCTTTTGTAGAGTTGTCCAACTATTATGACAAACCTTAAGACCTGCTTCATGAGTTTTTGAGCTGCCTTTTCATCCTCTGAGATCATCTCCCTTCCAAGTAGTCCACGATTGGTCTAGTCCAATCTAGGCTTAAATTGAGCTTGGCTACGGTTTGTCTTCCCAACTGAATACTAGGTTTGAAGACTTCTTCCATATAGACCAGTGCAAGTCGGCTCTCTTCCAAGGTCAGCTTAGACAAAGCGTCAGCCTTCATATTCTCCTCCCTCAGAATTTGCTGTATTGTAAACCTCTTGAGCCCTGAGGTTAAATCTTTAACTTTGTTAAGGTAGGCCATCATAGCATTGTCCTTGGCTTCGAATTCTCCTAATATCTGACGGGCAACCAATTGAGAGTCGGTATTCAGGTCAACTGTTTGTGCCTCGAGCTGAGCCGCGATTTTTAATCCCGCGATCACTGCCTCGTACTCAGCCTCATTGTTAGACTCCGAAAAGGTGAACTTGAGGAAGTATTGGTGCTCATGCTATGTTGGGTCGAGGATGACCACTCTAGCTCCACTTCTTGACTTCCCCGATGCTCCATCCACATAGACCTTCCACACATTCTCCGGGTTATGTTCAACTTGGCCAGTACATTCCACCACAAAGACCGCGATGGCTTGGGCTTTTATAGCTGTTCTAGTTGGTAAGTGATGTCAAATTGACTCAGCTCAACTGCCTATTTCAATAGCCTACCCGACACCTCCAGCTTGTGCGTTATGGACTTAAGTGGGGCATCCGTCATGACCTTAATTGGGTGGGTGTCAAAGTATGGCTTTAACTTTCTTGCTGCCGTGATGAGCGCGAGGACAAGTTTCTCCAAGGACAAATACCTCGCCTCCGCCCCTTGCAAGGTTTTGCAGACATAATAGACAGGATTTTGCTCCTTTCCTTCTTCCCTGACTAGTGTCGCCGCCACTGCTGTACTTGAGCATGCCAAGTATAGTACCAGCTCATCCTCCACCTCAGGTCGGGATAGCAGGGCAGCGAAGCTAGATATGTTTTTAGCTCTTGGAAGGTGTCTTGGCATTCCCTAGTCCATTCAAAATTCTTAGGATTTCTCAATATTTTGAATAGAGGAGCACACTTGTCGGCCAACCTAGACATGAATCTGCTCAACGCCGTAACCTTACCCGCGAGCACCTGAACGTCTTTCACACAGGTCGACAGTGCCAAGTCAAGTATGGCCTGAACCTTATCCGGGTTGGCTTCTATCCCCTGGGCTGTGACCATGAACCCCAAAAACTTTCCCGCATTGACGCCGAATGAGCATTTTTTCAGGTTTAGCTTTATCCCAAAGTGATCTATTATGACGAAGGCTTCAGTTAGGCCGGTTACAAGTTCTTCAGCCCTCCGGCTCTTGACCAACATGTCATCTACATAGATCTCCATATTTCGGTCAATCTAATTTTTGAAAGCCTTATTCACTATTCAAGTGTATGTAGCTCTAGCATTCTTGAGGCCGAAAGACATGACCTCATAGTAGTAAAGTCCTTGATCGGTGATGAAAGCAGTTTTCTCTTTATCTCCGGGAACCATCTTAATCTAGTTATAGTGTCACGCCCCAACTCGACCCCACCTACAATCAGTCAGGACGCAACGAAATTTCGGCAGTATAATGACAATAATTAGGACACCGAGGCTCTAAACCAACCTCTTTAGAACATCATACATCAAACTCCATAAACAATCCCAACAATCATCTCCTCAATTAAGTTAACAACATACAACACATCCATATTATACAATAATCATTCTTCAACATTCCAATCATAGTTATACGCCTCCGTTCCAACTTAACACATAGGCTATACATACATTTCAAAATAGATTATACAAAACATTATTTTACAACAACTAAGATAATCTCATGGCAACGACTTCGGCACACAAGACTCGTCCACATAAAGCACATTCTCAGCTTCTTGAGGCACGTATCTGTAATCTTGCTCAAGGACACCTATATGCATGCAATAATAGAGAGTGAGCTTATATAAAATAAGCCTAGTGAGGATTCGATAGATCTCGAGCAAGGTCTACTAAACTCCTTGGAATAATCCTTTGAGTCAGTAAACACACAATAACATAAATAATACTATCATCACATAACTATATGACCATTCAATAAATGATACTCTCTCTAGTTGGTGTAGCTCCAAACGCCATCACGATCTCAACCATTCTTCTTATAACTCCCCATTACTCACGCACCCGAGGTACCTCACTAGCCCTTCCCTCCATGACACCTCCGTCATGTGAGCTGGGGGCAGCCTCTGGCAGTCATGCCGTTATCAACCCGACAGCCCAACGCTGCCCGAGAGGTGGCACACACATACCAAGACTCCATAATCATCATCAATCATCAATCAATCATCAATCAATCATCAATCAATCATCATTTATTCATCATTGATAGCATCAATTATCATTTAAACAACAATAACTTAGTTAGATGACAAAGTAGGCCATCTAACCGGACATGCATTATATACACAATTAAACTCTAAATTACTCATCAACAACTCACCATTCAATACTCAAACATCACCCAATCATCTAAAGGCATCGTTCAAGAAATTAAAGAATGACAACCTAAACTTCTAAAATTCATAACTTACAATCTACTAATTCAAACATTGCCAAATCAGTTTCTATCACTCACCCATTCAACCTACTACATTAGCCCTCATGGAAATCCACCATAACACCTCCAAATCATGCCCGATAACCCTAAAACCCTAAGGTGTCAAGGCTGAATTTTCCGGATTTTCACACGAACAATGTAATCGAAAATTAGGCATTACAACAGTGTTAACACGTAATTATCAAGTATTTAGAAATCGATGGCAATCGATTTCGATCATCGCAACTCAATTAATTCAACATTGAACAATTTAATCAAAATTTAATACCCGAAAAATAAAAATTATGCTACATCCTACAAAAATTCGTAGTATTACCACTAAACGATCCCTAGCATGCAAGGAGCAATAATCTAACATCATATTACAATTCTAACGGTTCAAATTTTATTTATACGCAAAAACATTAAAATGACATTTTGAGATCTAGAATTTTTCTCTCACATTTGATGTGTTTTGATGCAAGAAATGTGTAGAATGGATGCCAAACAAGTGAAATCAAGCTTTGAATCACTCAATTCGGCTTTGAAATGCAAAATCTATGAGAAAAATGCTTTAAAAATGACTTCATCTTTCTCCTCCAAGGATCCACGGTTTTGTGTGTGTTTTTGGTGGTGTTTTGCTTTGTTTTCAATGTGTGTTGATCATATATTAATCAAAGGTCAAATAAATAAAAGAAAATCAAAGTGAAAACTAATTATTTTTAGTGTTTTCTTGACTTTAAATGCATTTTCTTGATCACCAAAGTTCAAAACAATTATTCAACACCCAAGCTAGCTCAAGTAGGTTATTTTTAGGTGACAAGAAGTTTTACAATCAAACAATTCTACCCGAGTCGGCTTATAACTCGATTTTCGCAAAAGTCGGTGTAAAAACCTTAATAAATTCTTAAGCCGATTTTAAAACCGTTTTAATCAAACACAGGTCTATTAAAGTCCGTGGTCTAGGTCTAGAAGGGTTAAAAAGACCAGTTTCAAAATTTTAGCGGACGTGTTTCGAAATTACTATTCACTAAAAATCGACGATAAAATTTCTGATCCCGTTTTTGATAAAAATTTCATGAATGCACATTTAGCATGTTCTAGGAGTATTAATATCAAAATTATCACATTCTAAGTCATATAGCACATAAACAGGTCAATTCACGCAAAACGAGATAAAATACGTAAATCGAGTTAAAGCAGAAAAGTGGGGTTTCACATATAGCCCTTGAAGGTATCCATGAAAGAGAGTAACTCAAAGCCAGAGGTAGCATCCACCATTTGATCAATCCGAGGTAGGGGAAAGCAGTCTTTGCTCGAGGACTTGGCCACTAGTACCACGTTGGATAACCAGGTTGGGTATTGAATTTTCCTTATGTGGTTGACGTTCACCAACTTATCGACCTCTTCTGCTATGACTTGCTACTTATCACAATAGAAGTGTCTGCACTTCTGCTTTACCGGATACTGATTTGGGTCAGCATTCAGGCGATTCTCAATCACACTCGAGTCGATACCTATCATATCAGAAGTAGACCATACAAATATCTGTTAATTTTTTAAAAGAAATTGGCTTATACCTTTCTTGAGGTCATCGGGGAGCTCACTCCTGATCTTTGCTCTCTTTGTTTCATCGAAAACTCTACCTCTCGAAGGTCTTCAGCCGGGCTCCCTCTCTTGGCATCCCTCTTCTTCTCGGGCAAATTTGGTCCTCAACTAACCTAATATTTGGGGCGGAGAGAATTTTCATAGTATTCCTGAGCCGAGAGTTGGGCTCCTCGGATGGTGGCCGTGCTGCCCGGGGTCAGGAATTTCAAGGCCTAGTGGTAAGTAGAAGGAACGACCCTAAAATGATTGAGTGTCACTCGCCCTAAGATCCCATTATAAGTGGAGTTGCAATCCATTACAATAAAGTTGACCTGTATCGAAACCCGCTTATCTCTGTCTTCTAGCATCAGTGTGAGATTGATGACCCCTTGGGCTTGGTGGGCATGTCCTGTGAACCCAGTCAATGTACTCCCTCAATGGTCTGAGTCGGCTTCTGTCCAACCCCATATGCTCAAATACACTTAAGAATAGGACTTCTGCCGAGCTCCTAGTGTCCACAATCAACCTCTTTATGGTAAAGTCGGCTATTTCAGCGCTGATCACCAATGGGTCGTCATGGGGCAATATCACCCCCTCCAAGTCTTCTGAGGAGAAAGTGAGCTATTTCATCTCCGAGACCGGACCCTGTATCGGCCCGTACTCTTTTCCAACCCAAACGTAACCCTTTCTGCCAGCCAAGGTGTCTCTTCCCGAAGCCAATCCTCTTGCGATGGTCTCAATCATGGCCAAATGTCCGCTCCTGACCTGGTGCCTGGGTGGACTTCTTTCTCTCACTTTTGTTCCTCCTTGGTCGTGATTCCGAGCTAGCTGTTGGTCTACGTACCTCCGGAGGTGACCTTAGGCTATCAATGCCTCGATTTCCTATTTCAAATCTCGGCATTCCTCGGTGGTGTGGTCGTAGTCCATATGGTAGCAACAATACTTGGTTTTATTGTGCTTCTCAAGTCGGTCTTTCATCCTCAGCGCTGGAGGTAGGTGGTTCTGGTACTGGATCTCTATCAGGATCTGCTCCCTTGAGGTGTTGAGGGGAGTGAACATAGTGAACCAGGGGTTCTGCTTTGGTTGCTGAGGCTGCTTGCCTCGGTCATTTTGGACCTTACTCCCAGGTTGGTTTCGAGAGATCTCTCCCTTCTTTCTGGCTTCCTTCTCCTTGTCATCGTCCCTCTTTGCCTGATGGATTTCTTTTGAGTATATGTACCCTTCTGCCTGTACCATCAGCTCAACTACGGTATCCAACGGGTCGATGGCCAAGGAAGATGTAAGGGGGCCCGACCTGAGCCCACTTTGGTAAGCCATTAATGCCATAGACTCCTCCAGGTTAGGGATTCTGAGGGGCTCTTCATTGAATCGGGTTGTGTAAGCCCTCAAACTTTCTCCTTTATGCTGTTTCACCGACATCAATGATGAAGTGTGATGGGTTACACGTCAGCTTCCCACAAAGCAGGACAAGAAAGCCTCTGCCAGTTGATGAAAACTTGCAATAGAGCCCGGACGAAGTTTTTGGAACCAATCCAAGGCATTGCCAACCAGGGTGGTCGGGAATGCCTTTATCTTCATGAGGTTGGTCATATCATGTAGAGTTATATGGTAATCAAAGTTGAGTAGGCGGCTAGCGGGGTCTCCGTCCCTATTATAGCCTGCTTGGTTGGTCATCTGGTTATCGGTGGGCAATGGCGTGGCTAGTACCTCTGGTGAAAGTGAGCTTACACCGAGTTGGTTAATGACCTTGGCTATGGCAACCGCAGTCTTGGCCTGCACGAGGTCGGCATGTACCACCATTTTGCCTCTCGCTTCTGCGAGTCTTGCCACTGACTCTAGGAAGCCCTATTCGTCTGGTGCCCGGGTTTGCCCTGGGGCTAGAATGCGGAACTGTAGGCACGCGAGGCATAGCTGCTTGAGGAGCTAGGAGGTCTGCAATGGTCACGCCCCGACCCTGACCCATTACTAGGTTAAGGCCAAAACATGATGTGTCAATGCTTAACCCTTCCAAGATTAGTAAGTAGAAACTTGAACAGTTAAAAATTCTACAAGAAGTTAAAAAAGACTTCTAAAATTCTCCCGAAACATCGGCCTTAAAGGTTTACAATACCCTGTTATATATTACAATACCCGAGTCCACCTGTCCACATTCTAAACCTAGGTCTACTAAATAAAGTAATCAACTTAACTAGGTATCTAATTGACCAAAATAATATTACAATAGATTAATAGTTCAATTATACAAAATCACATTTATTACAACAAAGAGTACTTCTTCACAGCCAAACATGTAGATCATATAAGCAGGAATCCAACTCATCACATCAATGAGGCTTGCAACCACATAGGATCTTGCTCGGGCTAATCTTTACCTGAAATTGTTAAAAGAGAGGTGAACTAATCCTACATATAGCTCAGTAAGGATGGAGACAAGGAAAGGTTTTCACAAATGTTTTATTTTTTTGTAAACTTCTTTTTAAAACCATGCTATGCATATATGACAGTTACAAGAATATCAAAATTTGCAAGAATAACCAGGACAAATTAACCTCAGTCTTAATCAAGTAACAAGAAACGAAATTAAACATAATAATAAGCAATCAACTATTTTCCCCGAGGTCTTCTAGGGACCAAGCGAGATTGGTTTCATGCTATAGCAAGATTTTCATGGAAGACAAGTACACAAGAACAAATTTAACATTGTACTAATCAGTCATCTCTACTCTCCGAGAACCTCAAAGGTCAAGTAAGAGTAGGATTCTCATAATAAAAGGATACAATATCACAAACTTTGTTGGAGATGGCCAGTCTCGATTTTTCTTGTCAAATCATCTTCTTCTTACTAATTAAGAGATGGTACCCCGGAGATAACCCATACGACAGTAGCCCAAGTTTGTCCTGGCAAGCCCAATGCCGCCCAGACGGCCCAGGACTTCTACCGTGGGGTTCATTAAATTGCTTAATTGTGTCAATATATATATCTTCCATCTCTCCAGGTGACACCCCAAATGAGAGAGGAATTCAAAATAACAAACAGGCTCGGAAGCAACAAAGTAGGTTACTACCGATTAGTAACAGTAATAAAAAACATAATAGTATAATCATGAACTAAATCATATAACATATAAACTTGCAAGTGAAGGTCAACGAGGAAAGATACTTTATCAAGCAAGTGTACAACCATGTAACGACCTCATGTGAACATGTAGTATTATATGCATCGTTTAGAAAATCATGAAACCAATACTCATCATGGTTGATCATATTAGTACCATGTAGAAGAACTCAACATATCCCTATACCAAAGGAGGGTGTGATGATACCTTAAAACAATTCAAAACGACAATAAAATGCAAGCACGAACGAAACTATGAAGAACCCTCTACCCTTTTGCATTAGCCTAAATTAGGAGGTAAATTTTCCTACATTCCTAAGAACCAATAAATCTGATTTCAGTCTAGAATCAAAGCTTATCGAAAGTAGATAGTTATAGAATCAAACGGAAGTCAATTTGGTATTGAAACGAATGAGATATAACCTCCGGAAAATAACTACGCAAGTCTGTCAAACATCCGGGCATTATAGCCTTCATCCGGTCACCCAGATGAAGCTGGTAACTCCCGGATGGGAGTTTTCTACCGGGCGTTGTGGCTTCTATCCAGGCTACTGGATAGAGGCTGTAACGCTCAGATAGCTGAATGGGAAAAACACAACTTCTACTATAATCATCCAAACAATATCCCATCCTTCTACTAACAATCAAACAAGTTCAAGGTGGATATTAGGCATCATGCAATAGTTCAAACTCAACCAAAACCACCCCACCTCAACAATCAACAATCACCCAACATGAAATTATAATTCCTAGATCTACAACACAAATACTCAATCTCTTCATCCAAGCTTAAATATGCAAGCTATAACAATATTAACACCAAATGAGCATTAATAAACTTGAATGAATCCTTTAAAACCATTTATGAAAAATCCCTCACCTTAGCCAAGAGTTTGATATGCAAGAAAATGTTGTAGGATGCAAGAAAAGCTCAAGAAAGGCTTGAAGATCTTCTTTCTCCTTCTTTCTTCTTCTCTTTTTCTCTCTTCTTTCCCTCTTCTCTATGAACAAAAATCTGAGTTTGGTATGTGTAGTGTGTATGAGCTGCTGTATGTGTGTATGTTTGTTTCATGTAAGTGTATGTGTGGTGTGTGTAAATGGTATTTTGTTTTTGTGTATATATGATATGTGGATGTGTGTGTATTGTTTTGGGTTTATGTGTGTGTAGTGTTTTTGTGTGTGCATGTGGTGTAATATGTGTGTTGAGTGGGTAAGTGTGTATTGGTGTGTCTTTGAGTATTTTGACTTGGATAAAACTAAATAGTGTTAGGATATTTTATTATTGTACTTTAGGACAAGAGTGCCCTTGAACTTGCTTGCATATTACTAGTTTGCCATTTTGGTCAATTTTAACTATCTAGTTACTAATCTTAGCTCCATAGTGTTAACTAATTTCCTACGACTCCTAAAATATTTGACTGCACGTTAAATGATGATATGCACGTAAATCGAGGTAACATACATAAACCTCTTTAATAGCATATAAAATATGTCAAATGCATATAAAATAATTTAATTATTATCTATGTTACCTAAATTACTCAAGGGCAAGTAATTGAATTTAAATGCACATTAAAGTAGGTATAGGCACGTAAAATGATGTAATTTCATATTAGTTGATATAAATAGATATTAAATAATACAAAAATGTATGAAATGTTTTACAATGCATATGGATTCTATACTGACTCAGTACAGGATCTCACATTTTCCCCTCCTTAATAGAGTTGCGCCATCGCAATTCTTTCTTCATTCTTAGAATAACTCGAATGTTGAAAGCAACCTAAAAATCCCAACCAAACAAATAAGAATCTGGTTCCATGAAAATAGCTAGGCAACCTTGAATGCATCATCGCTACAAGAATTCTAACGATCTTCGAGGGAGAATACCATTTAATAACCCCAAGTAAGGACTCCAGATAATACCATATAAGAATCCCGAGCATGATTATCACATAAGTATATCAAATAAGAATTCCAAATAAAGATACCGGATACCGAAGAAAATACCACGTAGAAAATCTCGAGAAAGAAGGCCAAATAAAGGCTCTGAATAAAAATGCCAAGAAAATACTCAATAAGAAGACCGAGTCAAGAATTCCATAATAGAGTACCTAATATGATTGCTGAAGAAGGATATCAATTAAGAAGGTCATGTAGAATCCCCAAATAGTGAACATCTCACGATAGAATGACATTTTTCTATACCCCAATCAACATGAATACCACACACTACGATACGCAACTACTTAATCACCATTTCAACATCATGCACAAATTAGCAACAATTAGCTAAAGCAATTCCCTGCTTGCACGACACTAAGTCAAAATAAAGAAAATATAACAGAGGGACAGGTAACACCGAGATCAATTGATACCTTAACTTGTAATTTTATAATTAGGGTTTACCTTCAACCATGTTTGTAGTCTACCCTTTTCTCCTTTCCCATTTAGGACACTCCTTGACTCGATGGTTGTCATCCCTACATCTCAAGCATCTACTAGATTTCTACCAACATTGGGATTCAGTGTGCCCATTTTTTTTGCAATGAGTACATGTAACAGGTTGAGAGATGAACGTGGTACTAAGCTGTAATCTAGTGGCAGCTGGATTCTTCTGTTGTGGCTGTACAACACGGGGTTCAATTTGGATACCCTCACTGGTAGTCTGTCCTTGTGTCTTCCTCTGTTTTGGACATTGCTTAGCTTTATGTTGGTCGCTACCACTACCTTTACACTTCCATTCAAAGAGGCCCTGAGTTACAGAGGTAACTAAATCACTCTCAACAGGTAGTCCAACTTGTTTTTGAGCTTTACTTGATTGTTTTGACCCTGCCACTTCATCTTTCTTTCCATTTTTTGCTATTATTACAGCGAAAAGAGCTTCACCATAAGTTGAAAACTGTAAAAGAGCCAAGTTGTCTCGAATCTCTGGCTTCATCCCTGAATAAACCTGTGGATCCTCTTTTTAGTAGTGTATACCATACCGAGGCATAATGTGACAACTGAGTAAATCGAGCTTCATATTGTGCAACCTATAAATCCCCCTATTTGAAAGTCATGAATTCATTTCTTCAAAGTCTTCCCACAACTGCAAGAGTTCTTCTGGCCATTCTTACTTCACCACAAGAGAAACACGACACCCCATCATATGATATGAGTATGTGCAATCATAGTACACCCAAATATGTACTTATACAATCATATCGACTAAAATAACTATATCCTAAGGCATACGGATTATGTACTACAACAAGATTAACTAATGTACAACTTAGCATATAGGAAAAAATTGTAACATATCAAACACTTAAACATACGGTACTCATAAATCACATAGGCGCATTGATCACATAAGACACATTGTTCACATTTGGTCCACTTAACACATAATGCATACGCACATAACTTCCAAGACAGTTCACATCAAAACTCTTACCCAGGGACCTTCATTCGAAACCAGAACTATGCTAACTGAGGCTAGCTCTACACTAACCAAAGCTAGCTCTGATACCACTTAACTAGGTGTCACGCCCTGACCCCGACCCATCACTAGGTTAAGGCCGAAACATGACGTGTCAATGCTTAACCCCTGCAAGATTAGTAAGTAGAAACCTGAACAGTTAAAAATTTCACAAGAAGTTCCAAAAGACTTCTAAAATTCTCCCGAAACATCGGCCTTAAAGGTTTACAATACCCTGTTATATATTACAAAACCCGAGTCCACCTGTCCACATTCCAAACCTAGGTCTACTAAATAAAGTAATCAACTTAACTAGGTATCTAGTTGACCAAAAGAATATTACAATAGATTAATAGTTCAATTATACAAAATTATGCTTATTACATTAAAGAGTACATCTTCATAGGCAAACATGTAGATCATATAAGAAGGAATCCAATTCATCACATCAATGAGGCTTGCAACCACATAAGATCTTGCTCGGGCTAATCTTCAACTGAAGTTGTTAAAAGAGGGGTGAGCTAATCCTGCATATAGTTCAGTGAGGATGGAGATAAGGAAAGGTTTTCACGAAGGTTTTATCTTTCGTAAACTTCTTTCTAAAACTGTGCTATGAATATATGACAGTTACAAGAATATCAAAATTTGCAAAAATAACCAGGAAAAATTAACCTCAGTCTTAATCAAGTAACAAGAAACGAAATTAAACATAATAATAAGCAATCAACTCTTCTCCCCGAGGTCCTCTAGGGACCAAGCGAGATTGGTTTCATGCTATAGCAAGATTTTCATGGAAGACAAGTACACAAGAACAAATTTAACATCGTACTAATCAGTCATCTCTACTCTCTGAGAACCTCAAGGGTCAAGAGAGAGTAGAATTCTCATAATAAAAGGATACAATATCACAAACTTTGTTAGAGATGGTCAATGTCGAGCTTTCTTGTCAAATCATCTTATTCTCGCTAATTAAGAGAGAGTACCCCGCAGACAACCCATACTACAGTAGTCCAAGTCCATCCTGGAAAGCCCAATACTGCCCAGGCAGCCCAGGACTTCTACCGTGGGGTTCATTAAATTGCTTAATTGTGTCAATATATATACCTTCTATCTCTCCAGGTGACACCCCAAATGAGAGAGGAATTCAAAATAACAAACAAGCTCGGAAGCAACAAAGTAGGTTGTCACCGATTAGTAACAGTAATCGAAAACATAATAGTATAATCATGAACCAAATCATATAACATATAAACTTGCAAGTGAAGGTTAATGAGGAAAATTACTTTATCAAGCAAGTGTATAACCATATAACGACCTCATGCGAACATGTAGTGTTATATGCATCATTTAGAAAATCATGAAACCAATACTCATCATGGTTGATCATATTAGTACCATGTAGAAGAACTCAACATAGCCCTATACAAAAGGAGGGTGTGATGATACCTTAAAATAATTCAAAACGACAATAAAATGCAAGCACGAACGAAACTATGAAGCACCCTCTACCTTTTTGCATTAGCCTAACTTAGGAGGTAAATTTGCCTACTTTCCTAAACTCCAATAAATCTAATTTCAGTCTAGAATCAAAGCTTATCGAAAGTAGATTGTTCTAGAATCAAACGGAAGTCAATTCGTGTCACGCCCTAACCCGACCTATCGAGGCTAGACTAGGGTATGACCTAAATCATCATTGTTATTTTACGTCCTTAACCATTTGATTATGATTAATGCTTATTCGTTAGCCTAGAACTCCAAATGTTTCTCGAAAAATTGGCAGTATAACGACTGTATTTAAGATATTCGGTTTGACCTATTTTCTAGAACACCTAAAAAATTCTGAATCATTAATTTGCTTACAACTAAAACCTTCGTTCTACTATCGATTGATGTGCTTACTAGTTTATCTTGAAGGTTCCGTCTGAATTATCAAGCCTATCATGACAACTACATCCTATTTATTTGTCAAACTCCTATTTATGCAAGTACCTATTATCTTTAGCTTACAAACGAGTACCTAAGTGAGCGTAGGTAGGGCTACTTTAGTTAATTCTTCACCTATTGGTTCAAATGCCTAATGATAACTACTATCCATAACGATGAAAGCAAACAACCAAAAATAAAGTAGTTCATCCTATTATAGTTAGTACAATCCAAAATTAGACCCCAAATTACAACGGGGGTCATTTACATAAAAAAAAAAAATAGTCTGCAATCAAATACAACATATGATATAGCATCCATGTTCATGAAAAGCAAGCAATGCACATAATCATTCCAAAAGCTCATCAACTAGCACATTTTCTTCAGGCACCTGATCCAAATCTGCTTCACCTGTAATGACAAAAAGAGGGCGAGTCTTTATGAACTCAGCGAGGGGGAACAAATGACAGGGTTTTTTAAATCCTTTTTTGGTTAACTTGTGAAACTCCTTTGGAAACATGTCATATAATACAAATAAGAATGTAAGCACAATATAAGAATCAAATTGAACAATAGATATATTTACCAATCGTTTCAAGGATATAGTGAGATTTTGCTCTCAAGATCATTTCCAATAACCAATGTTGTAGTCGACATCAATCTTCCACTTATCACTCCCGATGGTGTACTCTGGATTGTACACCAAACCTACGACCCACCTCTCCGAGGATGGAATGCCAAGTGAGAGAGGAAATTGGACCATGGTAGTCAAGGGAGCACCAGCAAGCCCTATGCTGCCCGGCATTCGTGAATCGCTACCATGCCAAAATAAACGTTACAACCTTGTATACAATGCACATTTATCACAATTAATAATTCACATTAGGAGGTCAATAAAGTAGGTTTCCTCCGGATACACATATGGTCGCATATCGACAAGTAAACATACGAGGTATGCTTTGACATATAAAACCACTTTGTATAACACTTAGAAGCATATGAACATTTAACGGGAAGCCAAGTAACACCATAAAGAACATGTCATATAACTCATTTTAGTTCACATACCAAGTGTTGAGGACATACGAACATCCTATGACACTTTTCACATGGTCGGGCACACGAATCGTTAACTTATCAACAAGTAATCATTGAGACTCATCCTTAGAGCTATATAGACATTTCTGGGCAGTCCATTAACATTCTCCAAACATCAATAATAAGGCACACATGCATGGTTTAGGACTTGGGAACCTAAGTAGCCATTAGGGTTTACAAGAATCATGCTCGGGTGTAAGTTTATTTAGCTAAGAACCACAAGAAGCACCTAAACCATTTCATACATACTTAGAGATTATTGGACAGCCTATTAACAACTCAAATAAATCCATTTAGCCATAGGATAATCACTTAGGAAGCATGCATATGTAGTAGGGCCACAATTTCATACTTACACATACAATTAAACAAGAATCTGTCATATAACGAACCTAAGTCATGCATCAAGTCATTTGAGGAATCTCAACCAACCAAAACAGTCCATGCAACTCCTAATTTCCACAAAATCCAAGTATACCATACTTCAAGGTAGAATACATTATGATTTAAAGCAAGTTTCCAAACAAAGCCCTCATGCAATAGCCTAAATTTCCTCATTCAGTTGACCAAGCCAATAATCTCCAAATTCAGTTAATCAAATATCAAATTGAAGATTAACGAGGGCTTTAAATCTAGGAACAAACCTCACTGCATTTTGAGTTCAGAATTAGGAGTTATGACCAATACCGGGAGACTACGCAAAACTGTCCAGATTTAGACACATTACGATTTGTTCCATTTTTGGGGGTCTTAAAGTCCAAATTAGCCTTAGCCTATTTCTTCAATATTTGTTCAAAACTGAAAAATATAGTGAATCACCAAGTTTCATGCATTTTTAAAATCATTTTCTAGGTCAAAAGTATTTCGTTCTAATGGACAGAAAGGCTTCCAGAAACTTAACTTCATATTTCAAGATTTCTATCAAGTTTCAAGGGATATAAGGGTAGATATGCTCATATAAACACATGCGCATGGACTTCAAGAGTAAATACAGTCATATAAGTGCATGCATGTGAGATTTCGAAGCATTTGAAAAGATTTAAACCCTCACCTTGGCAAGTCTAGGCTAGAGAATGCAAGAAACACTTATGTTGAGTTTTGAAGGTGCCAAATCCTCTCTTTTCCTAGCTTGGTCGAATAGAAGCCTTGTTTTTTCTTAAATCCTAGTTTAGTTAGTAAGTGTAAGAGGTGTGCATGTGCTCAAGACCAAAAGAAGAAGAAGATGAAGCATAAAACCTACCTTGGTCGAAAATGGAGAGCTTGTTGAGTGATTTGAGTTTCCTTGGCAATTTTCCTTAGCTTAGGTAAGATGTTGAGAGTCTTTGAGAGCTTGCATGAGTCTTGGAAGTACAAGCTTGGTGGTGGAGGAGCTAGGGCCAAAAATGATGAGAGAATGAGAGAGTTGAGAAAAAATGAAGGTTTTAGTGCGTGTGTATGTGTGTGCTTGGCCTAGGAAGCTTGGGAGGCTAGGTTTTGTTGTTTTTTAGTATAACTTGAATTTTGATTGTGTGTAGGGTGTGTTGGCCGAAAATGTCCTAGTCAAATGCCTAGGTTGTCTTTGCTTTGTCTAATCTAGGTTGTCTTGTGTCTAGTGTTAGTCATTAGTTTATATTGGAATGTTTAGATAGTAGGAAAAGTGCTTAGGGTTTAGGGAATTGTAAGAGAATGTTGGGTATTTAAGGATTCTAGGCAGAATAAAATATAAGAATGTTTTGAAGATGAATTTAAATTATGAATAGAATAGTTGATAGTGGAAAATGTAGGAATAATTTAATGTTATTTTATTGTTAGTGGAGTTTGTAGGATTTGAATTAGGAATTTAATAATGGTTAGTGGATTGTGTATGATTATTTTATTGTCTAGCGCTTTGTGCAGGAATCTTTCTTGATTAGTGTGTAGGTGCGCATTCTTAGGTTTAAGGCACACACTTCGAGGTAAGGCACGTACTTCTAGGTGAAAGCACAGATTCCAATGCAAATGCACGTAACCCTAGGTAATGTACATAAACCAATATAAGACGCGTATTTCAATGTAATGCACGTAAATCAAGGTATAACATTTAAAACTAAGTTAAGACATACGGTTCAAGATTAGTGCACACCAATTGAGGTATCGCACGTAAATCGAGATCGGGCCTCACAATTTGGAGTTGAAACGAATGAGATATGGCCTCTGAAAAATCACTGCGCAAATCTGTCAAACATCCGGGCGTTATAGCCTTCATCCGGTTACCCGGATGAAGCATGTAACGCCTGGATGGGAGTTTTCTGTCGGACATTGTGGCTTTTATCCAAGTGACCAGATAGAGGCTGTAACTCCGAGATAACTGAACGGGAAAACAAAACTTTTACTATAATCATCCAAACAACATCCCATCATTCTACCAACAATCAAGCAAGTTCAAGGTAGCTATTAGGCATCATGCAAGAGTTCAAACTCAACCAAAATCACCCCACCTCAACAATCAACAATCACCCAACATGAAATTACAATTCCTAGATCAATAACACACAAATACTTAATCTCCTCATCCAAGCTTAGATATACAAGTTATAGTAATACTAACACCAAATGACCATTAATAAACTTGAATGAATCCTTTAAAACCATTTATGAAAAATCCCTCACCTTAGCCTAGATTTTGATATGCAAGAAAATGTTGTAGGATGCAAGAAAAGCTCAAGAAAGGCTTGAAGATCTTCCTTCTCCTTCTTCCTTTTTCTCTTTTTCTCTCTTCTTTCCCTCTTCTCTATGGACGAAAATCTGAGTTTGGTGTGTAGTGTGTATGAGCTACTATATGCGTGTGTATTTGTGTCGTGTAAGTGTGTGTGTGGTGTGTGTAAATGGTGTTTTGTTTTTGTGTATATATAATATGTATATGTGTGTGTATTATTTTGGGTGTATGTGTATGTAGTATTTTTTGTGTGTGTATGTGTTATAATGTGTATGTTGAGTGGGTGAGTGTGTATTGGTTTATGTTTTGACTTGGATGAAACCAAATAGTGTTAGGATATTTTGTTATTATGTTTTAGGACAAGAATGCCCTTGAACTTGCTTGCGTATTACTAGTTTGCCATTTTGGTCAATTCTAACTATCTAGTTACTAATCTTAGCTCCATAGTGTTAACTAATTTTCTACGACTCCTAAAATATTTGATTACACATTAAACGATGATATGCACGTAAATCGAGGTAACATACATAAACCTATTTAACAACATATAAAACATGTCAAATGCATATAAAATGATTTAATTATTATCTACGTTACCTAAATTACTCAAGGACACGAACTTGAATTTAAATGCACGCTAAACGAGGTATAGACACGTAAAATGATGTAATTTCATATTAGTTGATATAAATACATATTAAATGATGCAAAACTGTATGAAATGTTATAAAATGCATATGGATTCTGTATTGGCTCGATACAGGATCTCACAGCAGCTAGACGGGCTACCTTCTCCTTGAGCTCCTCGAACATCTCGAGCATCATCCTCATCTCGAGTGACAGATCAGAGTTGAGATCTACATCTGTAAAGGGGTTGGTTTGCGAGGCTAAGTGCATACGTTGGCTCGTTCCAATGTCAGTTTGGGTTGGGTTTAGGCTAGGCGCCTGCGTGGTTTCGAGGTCCCTGTCCGAGTTAGGCGAGTCTTCTACCGGATCGCTGTGGCTTCTGGTTTGTACCATGATGGTTTCTCAGTGAGTGGTAAGAAGAGTGATGGAAAGAACTCTCCCCATAGACGATGCCAAACTGTCGAGGTTGGGAATCTCACAGTTAAAGTTGGACGGCTACGCCTACCGAGCTGAACTTTCGAGTCGCCTGCTTGACTTGCACAAGAAAGGGAAGGAAAAGGCAGGGTGATGACCCGAATTTTTCTCTCGGGCATGCGAATGATTAGTATATTCAAGTTGGCAAGGTAGCTGAAAGTATTAATGACGAGTTACCTCTTGAATGTGGGGGTGAAGCTCTATTTATACTAAATTCGGATCTGACAGCAATTAATGCCGTGCAGCCTTATATCCCATCAGGACATTATGTCCAATCAAAACAGCTAGCACAGAGGTCGGGGGTTTTCCTAGGTTAGGATGAGGTCGGATCGGCATTCAAGTTGGGCATTAGCAGATTGGGTCAGTTTCAGCTCGGATCGACCTACCTCAGCCCAGTGACCCCTCGTCAATTAACATTGCTAGTTATTATCCATTTTTCATCAGTCACTCATTATATGTATGTTTAGTTATCATGTCAAAACAAATACAAAAAAATATTAAATTTGTATGTCAATTAGATATACGAATAAGATGTGTTAATAGAGTATAAATCTTTTAAACTAGTACTCGGTTATAAATAATAAAATTGTCACGTACCTACTTCGGACCAATATGGTAAATAAATAATGTTCATAAAATTATGAGATAATATAGTTCAAATATTTCCTTGGTATTTTATAAGTCCCAAATAGTTTATAGATTAATATTAGTTACACAGTATACACACTTTCTCATGATTGTACACCAGACAATTAGTATTTTCTTTTTTCCACATGTTATACATTTTTCACTTTTAATTTTTTAGAACTTTCTCCTGTATTACTAACTTGCAAAACCATATCTCTCCAAATTCCATTGTTGCAATTCTTTTTGCATGCATTAAGGGTCTACAAATTCCATTGTTGCAATTCTTTTTGTATGCATTAAGGGTTTTCTTTTTAATGCTCATTTAATACGTTACGCATTTCATTTGTCGTAGTTCTTTTCTTGACACTTTTAAGATGGAAAGACATTTTTTTTCTATTTTAGGACTAAAAATAACATAAAAATAAGAAGTTGTGTTGGATTAGATAGTATTTGCTTTTACTCAATATACGTTACGTGCACTTGTTTTAATAAATTTGAATACTTGGATCTTTATGCTAATTATGTGTAATGTAATGAATTCTTAATTGGTTAAATAAGTACGTATAGAGATAGTATTTTGAAGCTTTAGTTGGTCACTTGATGTGACAATATATTTACTGTTAAGCTCAAAAAAATAACAAATACATTTGTAAATTAACAATTATTAACTTACAAAGATAAATTGATATCTTACTTTATTAATAAAGTTTAGATGATCCCAAGATTATTAATCTAAAAAGGTTGTAATGTAGATAGTGAAAAAAAGAATGATATATAGAATTTCTCTTTTTTTCACTGTGTAATTTGTTGATGTTTTTCACGTCAATTATTTTTCACGTTTCGTATTACCTAAACATACATATTAGAGAATCCATATGATAACAAAGTATATTTATGCTCTTATCGTAGATACTAGCAGGCTCTATAGCATTGGCATTTGCGAGTAAGCCCTCGACACTCCCCATTTTCAGATTTGTCTTGTTCCCTGCAAATCCTGGCACATTCCATATCATTATTACAGACACCCTTGAAGTGATCGCTCTTGTGGAGACACATCTTCGCCTCAACCATCATGTGATTGAGTTCTGCATGGCAAGTAAGGTAACAAACAGCTGTTAATGAACTTTTCAATATAAAAGAAAGAGTAAAATACACCATATCTCTCTGTGTTTTCATAAAGTTGCATTATAAACCTGTGTTTTAAAAAGTCGCATTATAAACCTTGTGTTATGAAAAACGTTACATATAACCCCCCATCTTCTATTTTTCAGTCAATTTTAACGTGAGTATAATACACACGCTTGAAATGCAAGTATGACATTTATCAAGCTTTAAAACATATGCAGAAGGACGAAAATACCCTTTTTAACATCAGTTGCTAATTGCCCCTTATGTTTTCGATAAGGTTGTAAATTGACCCTTGTATTTTTTATAAGGTTTCTAATTGCCCCTATGTTTTTTTATAAAGATGTAAATTGCCCCTTCAAATATAAAAAAATTAAAAAAAAATTGACAATCGTAGAGAGAAAAACTATTTCAAAGTGATTTTCCTTCGATTTGAAGTTGATTTTGCACTGATTTAAAGATTTTAATCTACTTATAGAAGAACGTGATTCCAAGTGAAGGTATGATTATTGCTAGTTGCAATATGACTTTGAACTTCAAGCATAAGATTTATATTTTTTATGGTGGACATCAATGTTCTGTTATATAAGCTATACGTTTTTTTTATTCTTTTAATTAAATGATATTTATTAGTTTAAGGTTGTGGATCTCCTTAGAAGGTAGACTAGCATATAGTTCTGATATTGCAAAATAAAAAATGTTGTAAATACCTCCCTCTAATATTAAAAAAAATGATAAATACCACCTTCTGATATCAAAAAAGTTACAAATACCCAATTTGACGGATTTATCTTTAAACGAGGACAATTTTGTCTTTTTACAAGACTAACTAACAGAGTTAAACAGAATTTGAGTTTGGGGCGTGTATACAACGTTTTCCATAATACAGGGTTTATAACGCGACTTTTTAAAACACAGGGTTTATTATGTAACTTTGTGAAAATACAGGGAGGTATGGTGCATTTTACTCTAAAAGAAAAGATGCAATGCTGTTTCTCTTTTTGTTTTTCCTCGATGAAATCTGAGCTATATATGGCTGATCATGCATTTCTTCGACCTAATTTTTCAATGACTAATTACGTAAAAGAGATTTTGACGAATATAGTAATATCTTTTATTTATTTATTTTTTTAGTTGGGATTTTTATTGTTTAACATGATAAATAAATACGACAAATATCTCGCTAATATATAGTTTAAACTTTTAAATAACGTAATCATGACTTAGATAATATAGTATCACAACAAAGGGTTCTGCCACTCATTTATTATCTAACCTAGGAGTGAGGGGACATTTTTTTTATTTTTTTTTTATCAAAAGACAATGTGTTAAATCTTATAAATAAAAACAACAAATTCTGCTTTCAAATGAAATTGTCACTTAACACTTATCTCATTATAGGCTGTTGATAATGCGAGTGGAAGGATCTTAACAAGCCATCTTATTTGGAGGTTGCGTAGCAGTTGGCTTTTAACATGGATTTACGACTAATAAGCAGTTGAATTTTTTATGCAATTCTATATCAATCGTCACCACTAGCTCATAAGTGTAGCCCTTCAATACGAAAAATATTGCAAATATTAATTGGTCATATATATCATTCACACAAATCGAACTTGGTCAAGGTTGCCTTATGTTTTACGTGTCTGGGCATGTCTCTTAACAGATTTTCCTCATATATAGATATAACCTCAAATATATACATATTATTCGCATAAAAATCATCATTCCTTAAAAAACATAAAAGAAAGTGAATTAATTTGTATGATCTGATCAATTGAGTGCAAGTGTTTATTTTATACGACAGGAAATTAAAGGAATCGTAGGTTTCATGGTATTGGAGCCCATAGGGAGTAGCTCCAAGAAATTTAGGAATACAAATTTGAATAGGACAATTTATACCACTTGGGAATAATTAGATGATAGTATACTAAACTAGATGTAATTATGGTTTGGGCCATGTTTTCGTATGTATTTTGTTCACTTTAAAAACAAAAAGTCAATTGTGTCAGTCAGATGTGCTTGGTAATATAAACGTTCATGTTCAGAGAAGAATAGCAGTTACAAAATATTCTGAGATGTGAATATTGTGAGGTTTGGAAAGAAAAGCTAAAAGCATATACAATAGCAAATCATTCTAATAGTGTAACAGATGCCACATGTATATTCTGTGATTAAATCTATCTAGTTCTGTGAATAAAGAAGATTAAGGAACGAACCAGTGGTGCAAAGCAACATGATGACAAAGGCGACAACTTTGAGTAGATGCATGTCGTTCTCCATCTTGGGAGAAAACAATTCTGAAGTGAATTGTATGTTTGAAGACAATTTCGGTGCCATTTATAATTTTGCTTTCAAAGTAAACCTATCATGATCAGAATAATATCTTTGAGCAAAAGTCAAAGATACAGGGATATTGTTTTTCATTAAACGATTGGTAATCACATGAGATGTTTTTTCAACTAAGACCTCAACAAACAAATCTTATGGAATCCTCTACCACATGTCAGTTTCAATATTCGAGGACAATGTATGTTATTCTTGACATGAGTCCTGTCATATATACATATGTGTTAGTTTTTGGCCTCTTAATTAATTTAATAATTAAACAAATTAACTAAATAAAATTTCAGAAAAGTAAATTTATTGCAACAAAAGTAAGGATGTAGAAATTTTAACGTGGTTCAACCAACTTGATCTGCGTTCACGCGGCCATCCCCTGGCCAACAAACTAATCAACTAAGTTTTAAGAGATTACAGACACTAATTGAAACTTACGCAATTGAAGACTTCCTCTTAACCTTTGCCGCCTAAGTGTAAGACTCTCTTAGTAGATTCTCTAGTTTGGTGAGCTTCCCTCGACTTACAAAAGTTCTCTCCCGAGAACACACCTTCTTCTCCTGAAGAATGTATACTAAAACATAAATAAAAGAGTCTTGAAACTCTAGATAGATTGGTCAATACATATGACTTAAAACAGCCTATGTTGCAACACTAAATAGAATACTCAGTACACTCTGCTACACAGCATGTTGCAACACGATTTGACACAGACAGCCTACACCTAACTCATGATTCTGCTACTACTTTTCTGCTCACTGTTCGCCGTGCATCAATTGAGAAATAAGTCGCATATGTAACAAGTTTTGATGCAGATGTCGATTATAGGTAAGAGTGTCTTCGATGTTATCTCTTTAGTGCAAGAGTTCTTAATAGCTTGAAACTTTATCTATTTATCACCTTATCTCCAAAAATATAGAAACTCCTCATAGTAACTTGAACTCTTCAAGACTTGAATCCTACTTGCACTAGACCTCCACACAACACTCGGATGTCTCTTGCATGGAAAAACTGCATAGCCACTTACCTGCAAGACAAAAACTCCACACCAATAATATCCATAATTTTTTCTTAAAACATAGCCAATAAAAATTAATTAAAATTAGATCCTAACAATCTCCCCATTTGACTTTGTTTTGGCAAAAACTAACAAGCAATGGTTAACATCAAAATAAGCAATGTAAACAATCTCCCCCTTAGCAAGGTAACTTAAACATAAACCATTATCTTGTGTCTCCCCCTTTGACAAAAGAAACCAAAGCAATAGAATAAAGTATCAGAGCGATAGAAGCATAACATAAAACATCAAATAGAAATATGAACTCAGAGCAAAGTAGCAGAATTTAAACAAAGCAAAGAATTAGAGCAAAAACAAAACAAGTAAAGTAGCATAGCAATAATCATCAAGCAAATGAACATTTAAACAACGGAGTTGGAGATGAAATCAAGTAGGGTCTGTTGTCCTTCCATCAAATTCTAGAGATCAACCATGATGTTCTACTGATTAGCTTTAAGAGTGGTTTGATCGTTGCACAGCGCATAGACTTCACTCTGATGTTTCTGCACCTGTTGTAACAATACATCAGAAATTGTTGCAGAAGTTGGTCCAACATGCCCTTCAGCTTGAGGCTTCCCATGAATATCTACTTTATGATGACCCTGCAAAAACTTAGGAAAAAACTCCTGAACGAGTAGATATCATGCTTGCTTTTCAAGAAACCTGTAAAACAATTCCCTAGCACTTTCTCAAGAAGATAAAGTGGTGAGTAGGGAAGAGATAAGAGAGAAATTCGTATAAGATAATGAGAGGCCTTAGATTTGTAAACTTTATAGAAGAAATACTTTTTCAATAACTAGAGTTCTAGATTAATATGCAACAATGCCACAAGTTTTGTGGAACTCAAACTCTCTTGAATAGTCACAACTTTTTAGCTTACCAATATCAACATATATCTGCCATGTCAAACAATAAATTTGATGTCAAAGAAAAACTTATTTTTTTTCTCTTACGACACAAGTTTAGTTGAAAAAGATTGTTGCAGTCCATGTTGCAACATTACTTCACCAAACAGCCACTTAAGCACTCAAACTTATGAATTAGTTCGCAAACATAAAACAATGAATGTCACATAAAATCCACATTGATTGTGATATCATCAACAAGAAATAAGATTTATTCAATACTTAAATCACACAAGAATTTATAACTTGAACCATGTGTGTGTGTGAAAGCTATATAAAGATCTTTCTTGAAATTCCTCAGAATCAGGCTTTGCAAGATTTAAAATTTAAAACAACCTGTTCAAACAACCTGATCGTCTAATTACATTGCAAACAATTTCATTTTCAAATGAATATTGGACTTGGTAGCTTTCACTCTAGAACCTTCAATCTGGTTTAGGTAGTTTTTTCTAGTTTCCACTTTTTTTTTTTTTTTTTATACTTTTGTTTGTTCGTCTTTTTCTTATTTTTTTTTTCCTTTTTTTATGAGTGAATAGAGTACAGGAATGGATAAAGAGATATCTCTTTATATCCAGAGTCACTAGAAAGTTTAAACTCCTGCAGTTGCAAATCATTAAAATCAGTTTCTCAATCAGATAAAAAATATAGTGTGCACAATAAATATGGTTCAAATAATAAATCTCAAGTTGATTTAATTATTAAACTTTCACATCTCTTGAGACTTATCACTTTCATGTTTCAATGCATGTGCCAACAATAATTGGTATAAATACCAATAGCTTTTCTCAAAACTTCAAATTTCACAGAGCCAAGTGCCTTAATGAAAATGTCTGCTAGTTGATGTTCTGTTGCAACATATTCTAAAATAATCTTTTTTCTTTCAACTACACAATTTTTTTTTTTTTGGTGTTGAAAACTCATGTGATACTTATTGTTTAGTGCAAAATTCAGAAAATGCAAAGTTCTCAAATTCCCTACCATGATCAATTTTTATTCTAACAACCTTCCCTATGTTGCAATTTTTCTCTGTTTTTAACCTTAAGCACCAATTTTTGGATGCATCAAATTTATCAGATTTTCTTACCTAGATCTGTTTCAAGTTCTGTTGCGACAAATCAATCCTTACTTTTGGTGATTTCCTAGGCTTATCATAAAAGAAGGGATTGAAAAACATACCTTTTTTCAGATTGTCAATATACCTATAGCATGGTGGTCTGATGTGTCTAGGAATGCTGCAGTAGTGACAGATTGAAACAAATCTCCTTTGCTTTCTTTCTGAAATTTTTGCCTTTGTCGCAGGGGATGTTGCAACATGCAGTTCCAGCTTCGTCTCCTTAGATTCTTTGACAAAGATAGTTTTTCCCGTTGAAAGACCTTCTTGGAACCCAAGTCCAGTGTGATCTTCATTTTGCTTTTGAATTGACAACATATGATCAAGCTTCAAAGTTCCTGAATTCAGCATCTTCACATTCCGCTGAGTTTGTTTCAGCTCACGCTACAACTCTTCAATCTTCAGATGACTTTCGCCTGCTTGGATCTAATGGTTTCTCATAGATTTTGTCAAGTCAACCTTTTGTTCCTCCAGTTCATCGATCTTTTCTTCTAACTCTTGATTCTTCTTGCATACAATCAACCATTTTTCATACATCTCCTTGTATGCTTTCATGATTCCTTCTTCATCCAGATCATTGTCACTCTCTGTATCAGAATTTGTGCTACTGTCATCTGATAACACATGTTCTGTTGTGGACGTTGTTGCAATAGATGGTGCGGCACTAGCTGAAATAGTCTTTCTGTCATTCTGTCCTGTTACAATAGCGAATGCAACATAATTGCTGGGGTATTCTTCATCACCTTCAAAAACATCATCTGAATCTTCATCACTCCAAGTGGTGTTCATTGTCTTGTTCATTTTTTTCAAGGTATTTGCATATTCAGCCTATATATGACCAAATCCTTCGCACTCCCTGCACTGAATGCCTTTATTTTTGGTTTTCTCCTCGAACGATTTTCCATTTTGCCTTCTGAATGTCTCAAGATTTGTTGTAACAGTCTGCTTCCTTTCAAAAGTTGCTGGCCTATATCCACTTCTCTGCTTCTTCCATTTTTTCAACATTTTGTTGAAATTCTTCGTGAGCAATGCTAAAGATTCAGTAATTTCTGCATCTTTATCATGGTAAAAGCTTTGATCATTTTGACTTTGAACTTTAGCTTGGAATGCAATATTTTTCTCTCTTCTTTTCTGTTTAAATTTCATCTCAAATGTCTGAAGTGAACCCATTAATTCATCCAGCTTCATGTCATCAACAACTTTTGCTTCTTTGATGGCAGCAACCTTGATGACAAATCTTTCAGGAAGTGATCGTAACACCTTTCTCACAAGCTTTGAATCTAAATATTTTTCACCTAGTGCAAATGCCTCATTTGCAATGTCACACAACTTGCCATTGAAATCAGCAATAGTCTCATCCTCTTGCATCTTTAATTCCTCAAATCTTGTTGCAAGAATTTGAAGCTTGGATACTTTGATAGCTGTTGTTCCTTCATATGCAGTCTGTAAAATAGTCCAAGCATCTTTAGCAGTTTCACAAGTTGAAATCAGTTTAAATTGATTTAGATCTACAACATTAAAAACGCATTTAAAGCCTTAGAATTATTGTTAGCCAAACGATCTTCATTTGCGGTCCACTGATCCTCAATTTTTGGCACAACAATTCCTTCATCAGTCTTTATTGTAGGATGCGCCCATCCTACGACAACTGCCCTCCAAGCTTTTTCATCAATGGATTTGATAAATGTTCTCATTCGAGCCTTTCAATATGAGTAGTTTGATCCATCCAATAGTGGTGGTTTGGTAATTGAACTTCTATCCTGAAATGTGTCTATATCTGTAAAACAGCCAGATTAAAACTTTCCCAAAGATCTAACTGAGTTAGTTCAGTAACCTGCTCTTGATGCCAAATGAAAATTTCTGGCTCTTTAATAAATTTGATAATTAAACAAATCAACTAAGTAAAATTGTAGTAAAGTAAATTTGTTGTAACAAAAGTAAGGACACATAAATTTTAACATGGTTCAACCAACTTTCTCTACGTCCATGCGGCCATCCCCTAGCCAACAAACCAATCCACTAAGTTTCAAGAGATTACAGACACCAATGAAAACTTACGCAATTGAAGACTCCATCTTAACCCTTGCCACCTAGGTGTAAGATTCTCTTAGTAGATTCTCTAGTTTGGCGAGCTCCCCTCAACTTATAAAAGTTCTCTCCGGAGAACATATCTTCTTCTCCCAAAGAATATATACTAAAACATAAATAAAAAAGTCTTGAAACTCTAGATAGATTGGTCAATACATATGACTTAAAACAACCTGTGCTCCAATACTAAATAGAACATTCAGTACACTCTGTTGCACAGCATGTTGCAACACAACTTGACACAAACAGCCTATAACTAACTCACGATTCTGCTACTACTTTTCTGCTCACTGCTCGCCGTGCATCAACTGAGAAAGAAGTCGCATATTTAACAAGTTTTGATGCAAATTTCGAGTATAGGTATGAGTGTCTTCGATGCTAACTCTTTAGTGCAAGAGTTCTTGATAGCTTGAAACTTTTTCTCTTTATCACCTTATCTCCAAAAATGTAGAAACTTCTCATAGCAACCTGGACTCTTCAAGATTCGAATCCTATTTGCACTAGACCTCCACACAACACTTGGATATCTCTTGCATAGAAAAACTGCATAGCCACTTACCTGCAAGACAAAAACTCTATACCAATAATATCCGTAATTTTTGCTTAAAACATAGCCAATAAAAATTAATTAAAATCAAATCCTAACAATATGTATATATATATATATATATATATATGTTAGATTTTAGGGCTGAGTCGTGCAATGTGGGTTGACTTGACCTGAACCATTTTGTATCAGTCATGAGAAGTTATTTTCACGACTTCCCATCCTATTTCTAAATATAGCAAATTAGAAAGGCAAAAGGATTGACATTTAGTTCTTGAGAAAAAAAATAGAAAAACAGTCTTCTGGTTCTTTTTCTTTATCTTTTCCTCTCTCCATCTCTCTGCCAATTTACTACATGTAAATATTGAATCAAATCAACATTTAAGTTGAGGCATATAATCCAAGACCGACTTCGGGTTTTGGATTTTGATTCGTGTCTAGTTAAACGGTGGAACTAACGTGCATGGTTAATTCCTGCAAACTCTTCCGCATACTACAACATTAATGTTCAATTCTATTCGGTTTATGAAGATCTGTATTGTGTATTAAATATCTTCATTAGTATTAGAGCCTATTCGTTGGTTCTCCGTATAATTATATTTTTATACAATTTTTATGGTGAATTTTTGGCATTGTATGTTTGGCTTAAATTTTAGTAGTTTATGACTAACTATGAGTGAATTCGAACATGCTAAGATCAATAGGATGATTTTTGTTCACCATTAATAAATAGTCTATGTGATTATACTAGAGAAACATGCAATTTTATTGTTTTGTACAAATTATATTAAAATTTGCTATTGTTGTAGTCAATTTTTGCATCTATTTTTGATCATTTTGTTGTCTGAAACATGCTCAAAAAATTGTATTTTTAGTACTGTTAGAACGGGCTCTTCGAGAGCTTTCCGTAGACATATTGTTCGGTAAATTTGACAAAGAAACGCGAAAGTTATAAATTTTTTAAAATTTTATGTAAATCTGAAAAATAGTGTAGGTTCTTGGTGTATTGTGTGTGCACGAAAAATCATAAAAAAATTCAGAATATGATCTGGACATAGAAAGCCACGTGGCCCAATTGTAGGCAGCCCCATGATCACATCTTTCAATGGCAAAAAAAGGCAATATTGATCACGTCTGTCAGACGTGAATATGGTTTCATGGGCCACGTGGCTTATTCTCGTTGTGCCATGTGGCCCTACATAAATTTTTAAAAAATAATATAGTTTTTAGTTTAATTTATAAACCTCTAACCTCGTTGCCATGTGGCAGTTAGCTGTTGCCACTTGGCTGGTTAGCAACTGCCACATGGCTGGCCGACTGCTGCCACGTGGCTGGTCGATTGTCGGCACGTGGCTGGCCGGTTGTCACCACGTGGTTGCCAGTCGAAGGTGGCCTACCAGTGGTTGCCTATAGTTTGATTACCATCTTGGTCTGACGGCGACGAACAATGGCTACCCGTCGATTGGCGGTAGTCTAGAGGTGGTCCGGCCACTGCCCGGTGGTGGTCCGGTCATTGCTTGGCGATGGTTCGAGCTGGACAGTGGCAGCGGGCGATGACGAACAGCAGAGTCCGACAGTTGTCAGGCAACGATCCGGCCGTCAGCCTATTTTTAAAATAAAATTATTTAAATAATATATTAGTTGTTTTAATTAATTTAAAAAGTGACCTAATATCTATGTGATTTTTATATATTTGACCCCATATTCAGTTTTATGCCTTTATCTTTGTGATAGTTGCATTTTTGCCCCCATGTTCACAAAATGAGCTTTTGTCTTTGTGATAATCTCATTTTTGACCCCATATTCTCAATTAAGACCAACATCTTTATGATAATTGTGTTTTGGTCCCTATTTCTTGCAAAACTAGTACATAACTTAAATTAATTTCAATTATAACGTGAAATTATGAGTAATTTCATTAAATTGTCCAACGTTTTGTAATTTAATTGTAATTATTACAATTTAGGCATGAAATTTTTATAATTTCATTTAAATGCCTAAAATTTGTGTAATTTAATTATAATATTTACAATTAAAGGCATGAGATTTTTATAATTTCATTTAAATGTCTAAAATTTGTGTAATTTAATTATAATATTTACAATTAGGGGCATGCGATTTTTGTAATTTTGTTTAAATGCCTAAAATTTGTGTAATTTAATTGTAACATTTGCAATTAGGGGCATAAAATTTTTATAATTTTATTTAAATACCTAAATTTGTGTAATTTTATTGTAATCTTTTCAATTAGTGACTTGAATTTTTTGTAATTCATCTCAGAGTATGAAATTTATGTAATCTCATTATACATGTTGTGTACAACATTAATACATGCTACGTGGATTATTAGTTTTTGAAATTAATTTATTAGATAGTTACATATTAAAGTTTGTTTATTTACTCGAGGATTTTAGTAGTTGCTCGAGGACAGTTCAAACTAAACAAACTATGAGAAATATTTTCATCACTACTGGCCATACGAACATGTACCGTAATGGGCCCAAACTAATTATCCCATAAATTATTTTGTTTTTAATAATTATTGTATGTCATATTAAATGTTTTATGGGATACCTTTAATGAGCATGTGATAATGTTATACGAAATCTTATTTCTCCTAACACGTAAAGCTAAAAATTTGTCTTTTGGGTCTCAATAAGTTTGAGACAGCTTTAACCAACGCATACATAATCAAGTTTTTTGCTCTGAGGAGGATATTAGCAAGACAATTGAGCAAATGGCCCAGTTGAAGATCAGCAGGTCGAACAGATTTAGAAGGAACGAACTGAACCTTGTGATTTGTAAAAATTAGGGCCTTGAGAATATTCTTGTGTAAATTTCACTTTGGTTGTTTTTGGGTTTGATACTGTACATGGTTGAGTTTGAACATTAATGAAATGCTATTTTGCTTGATTAGCAAAAAAAAAAAGTTTGAGACAACTTCTTTATGACCAATCCTCAAGGTCCATATGTGTTAAAAGAATTGAATGTGTCAACTCTAGTGGATGGGACATAATTATAAACAAAAGGAGAACATTGAGTAGTGATTAATTTTTGTCTAACTTTATTAGTAATTTATATGCTCAATACTAATTGATGTCTGAACAATATAAATTGATGATTTTATTATTCAATATTAATAATTTGTTTATTAACATTTATTTTAAGATGTTTTATCTGAGTGGGAGTTCTAAAATTAAAAATTTATGTGATTTTAATCTAGAACTATTAGTTTCCCAATATGTGAATTTAAGTAATTCAAATTTGGAACTAATGTTTCTACTCAAATACGATTAAATTGTGATAATTGTGACATTTGACCAATAGGATTTGACAAGTTGTATTACAATTTGTTGGTACTATATCTTATGTCACTTTATGACAATTAAATATTTGTTCAAGTAGAATTAACTATCATAAATGTGCTAGTACCGAACATCATAAATGTCTATATGTGGTTATTAATAGTAAACACAAAATATCATTGCTGACCTCAACAAAAGAAAAAATGAATGGTGATGATTGTAAAACAAGACATCATAAAGTTCAGAATATCCTTGAGGAGCAAATAGGTGTTTGAAATACTGAGTTATGTTATGGTGAACCATTAGGGTGGTAACACCACTCAACATATGAGGTAGAGGCCTATCAGGCTAGAATCATGCTATTGTTTGCGATATATTGCTGAGCACCGTGCATAATACCTTATTTGCTACCTACGAAGTTTAACCTAATACTGAGGGGATGTTGAAAGCTTTGAATAAGAAGTTCAGTGGAATTTTTATTTTTAAGCTGAGTCAGTTTGTAATCAAGTTCGACACATGCTAGAAGTGTCCTAATGCTACTGAGAGATAACATTTCTGAGATGTCGAACATAATGTGAGAATTGAAGACAATTGGCCACATTCTCACTGATAAACTACAAGTACAAGTTGCGTCATATCATTTCAATCTAAGCTGGGTGCGCATAATTGTCAACATGATGCACAATGGAAATGTTAAGACATTCCAAACGTTAAGTGTCACATGAAGTTTGAACTTAACACCTATTACCCACCACAATCACTGGTCAAATTTATATAGTTGAGTCTAATAAACAAGGGTTATGTGGATCCAAGTACAAAAGGACATTAATTCTAATGACAAAAAGGAAGGATAAGCTGACTGAGAAGACCAAGAAGGTTAGACGTACATGTGACAAGTGCGATTCAACATTGTGATGACTATGTGCTACAATCGTCACAGGAGAAGTTACTAAGCTCAGGATTGCTTGAGCTGAAGACCAAAAGTCTAACCTTATAACTAGAAATGAAAGAGCATTAGTGAAATACCTTTAGATTTTAGTTGAACCAAGGTGGATATTTATAGGAAATAATTCAAGAGTTTGAAGACAAGGGCATCGATACTTGTTAACTACAACTATGTGATGGTCAAACTCTAATTTTCCATGTGTCCTATACGATATGGTTCTAGAAATACTTGGTCTACAGATTTAATCCTTTTATGATTAAGTTCTTAACTTCGTATATTTAGTACCTAGTCAAATATTCATTATATATCTGGCTATATTTTGGTTGGTATTTTCTTGTTCTTTGAGTTGAACATTAAAACCATTGTTGTATAAATATGTGTTATTAAAACTACATCGTTAAGATCTATAGCATAGCAAACTAGGCATATAGGGCAAGATAGAATGAAAAGACTTATAAGATGAGGTCTTTTGCGACTGTGGTTAGTGCAATGCTATTTGTCCTTGTGTAAAAATTGCCTAGCTAATTACTCCACAATAAAATGTTTGGCAAAGGCTTGTGGGGTAGCTTTCCATTGCCTTGAATTCATCACGATATCTATGGTCCAAAGAATGTTAGGGCAAGGCATGAGGCCTCATATTTCATTACTTTGAGAAAGTTTCCACAAGATTTAGTCATGTTCTTTTGTTTTCTCACATGTCCAAAGTTTAATTGCTTTGAACATTATTCTAATCATGTTGAGAATCAAACAAATAGAAAGTGAAATCTTTGAGAATCGATCCTATTCTGTAATATCTATTTGATTCGTTCAAAAAGATTTGTGATGGAAAAGGTATAGCAATAGAGTTCATTATTCTTTGAACTTCGCAACTATGAGATGTTGTAGAAAGAATGAATAAAACCTTATTAGCTATGGTTAAGTATATGATGGCTCATATAAGTTTCTCAATTTTGTGTTGGGAATATGGACTTGCCACATATATACTTAACTGAGTGCTCTTGAAATCAGTCACTTCAATTTTATATAAGTCATGGGTAGATAGTGAACCAGTCCACAATGACTTTTGAATTTGGGAATTGGCTACTTTGTTCATAATATTTCTCATAAGCATGAGAAATTGACCAAAAAGAAATTGGTGTATCTTCTTTTGGTACATTGAATGCTCTAAAAGGAATATTCATTGATGAACAAATAGTGGGAGTGTGTCTGAACTCAATATTGTTGGATATGGAATTTTCTAGTAGGAGATTCAATTATCTAAATTTAATGCTTCTAATGGTCCTATCCCTCATAATATTTCAATTGAAAAGAGGACTTGCTTCCGTTCAATGATCCAAGTGGGAGATAAATACCGGTTGGTCAACTTGAATCCGTTTTGCAATCAATGTGAGTTTGTTTCACCACCAGTTTGTGGATCATCTTCACTTACAATAGTAATTATGAAAATAAGTTTTCTTATGATTACTAGTTTAGATGATGATGATGAGCCTAAGATAGTGGCTGAAGTTCTCTCATTGTTTTGTAAGGAAAAGTTGGATGAAAGCAATGGAAGAATAACTAAATCCAATATAAGATATTAAGCTCGTCAGTGGCTAAAACTTTGTACCCAAATTGAGGGTATAACTTGCAAGTAGACCTTTTTTTGTTGTTAGGTTTCCCTTAGTTCACCCATTTCTGATCATGTCATCCAATTGAACCTCGAATTACATAAGGTGGATGTAAAGGTGATGTTTCTTAGTGGAGAAATACAAGAATAATTCATTTTGTATGATCTTTAAATAATTTAAGAAGACATCTATGTATATGCCAATTGATCTGAGAATATATATGTGATTCTATCTCTCTAGATGGATGACATATTGTTGATAAAAAATGACAAAGAATATATAGTTACAATTAGAAAGTGGTTGTCCTCAACTTTGTGGGAAAAAGGACAATCGTGGAGTAGCTTATGTGTTTAGAGTCAAGATCTTGAGGGATCAATCTAAAGATTCTTGTTTTGTTACAAGAGTCATATGTCAAAAAAGTTCTTGAATGACTTTACGTGTAAGTCTACAAACATATAGATGCTCATGTAGCCAAAGGTGAAAACTTAAGCCAAGGGACATGTCCCCAAATGCTAGAATAGATTGATAAGATAAAAATGTTTCTTATTCAAGCACCATGGAGACCTAGTATATAATGTGGTGTACACATGGCTAGATATTTATTTTTGCCATGAGATTGGAAAGTGGTTATCAATCAAATCTTTGATAAGTTCACTGTATTGTTGTCAAAAGGATCATGAGATATTTGAAAATCAATTTAGATTTTTGTCAATGCCATTAATGTGTTAATCTTATTAGAAGAGATCCACAAATACTAACTTGGGTAGTAACCTAGATGAGCGTAAAGTTACCTCTTGGTATGCTTACTTGCTAATCAATGACACTACTTCGTGTAATAGCAAGAAGCAAATATGAATAGTGTTGTCAACAGTGGAAATAGAGTTGTGTGGCATGCTTAATAGCTGTGTAAGGCTAGTATGGCTCGAGAGATTATGATGGACTTGAGATGAATTAGTTGCTAGACGAGCGATGACGATCTATTATGTCAATTAATTAGGCATCGCCTATGCTAAGGATTCTTGATGTATTTGTGATTTATAAGCTTAATTGACATTTTTAGGGCATTTTGAACTTAACTGATTACATTTATTAGTTATTTGTGGCATTTGTTAATAAATTGACTTTATTATTTTTAATGCTTCAAATAATTAATTAATGTAAACTTTTATGATTTAGATAATACACGTAAGAGAAGATGGTGTTTGTGATGAAGAGTGAAGCCCAGAACGAAGTTTGAAGCAAAAGAAATTGAGAGAAGTTCAAGAAAAGAAAAGAAGAAATAAAAAAAAAAGGTTGGTTTTGACCAAGGCATTAAAGCCTTGGTCAACTTTGGTGTTGTCTTGGTGAATAACAACATGAAAGAAAAGTAGCAACAACTCCAAGTAAAAGAAAAAGAATTGAAATCAGCCATACACTTCACAATTCTGCGTGAGTACAATATATTTTTTTTCTATCTTTGCTCATCAGCGAACCATGAACACACACATTAAATTCTTATCCACATTCTTATCCACATTCTTATCCACTACTACACACACTATTACATACTTTTTACATATACTTTTCACTACACTTTCACACACACACTTACCCACTTCAACCAAGCCCCAAATCTACCAAACCCATCTACCTCTACCATCAAATCCATGGTTGGTGAGCAAATCGGAGCAAGGAGACAAGGAGCTTGCAAGCAATTGAAGAAGCTAGACACATGTGGAGCTTATCTTTACTTCTTTTCATGTTTTTAGCTTTCTTTTGATATGACCTAGATGATTCAAGGGTCAGAGAAAGCTTGATAGTGTGTTTGTTTATGGATTATTTTTTATATTTGGATTTGAGTATTTTGATGACATTTTCATATGAATGTTTTAGATCCAATTAGAATTGCTTCATTGTTGTTTATGATTCTCAAATTGTGGCTTTAAATATGCTTGTAGCTAGTCTCAATTTGTGATATCCACTCGATTTGGTCATTAATTTTAATTGGGTCTGAGCTTATTGTTAACATGCTTCAATATTAGATCTTAAAAATTGCTTGTAGCAGGTTTATTATTGATGCATGTCTAAAACTTCATGTGAATGAAATGAATGTTGATAACGATCGTTGGTTGTATCACGGTTGACTCACTAGTCTAGTTGATTACACCTAGGATCGTTTGGACAAACCCTCACCCCGCTTTGAGAGTGTCTAGAGGACGGAGTTGCACCTAGATTTAGGCTCGTTGACTTAGACTAATTAGGTGACCTCATTAAATCGAACTTGTAGTTTGGTCAACTCTAGTTGACTACTCGAATCTAGACTTCAAAAATAATCCATAGGCATTGCACGAGGTAGTTAGACCTAACCCATCTCTAATTTGACCTAATTCTAGGAGTTGACACCTCCTATTTAGATTAGGTTAATTAGCTTTTTAATTTTGCTGAGTTAGTTTTTAGTTTAGATTAAATCATCTTTCAATCAACCTATAAAATCACTTTATTTTCTTTTATTTCACGATTTTAAACTTCTTTTCACAGGAGCACAGGGTAGATCACTTAGGAGTCTCATTGAGGATACGATTCTCGCACTTGCCAACTTTCTATCGCAGCCCGTGCACTTGCGGGATTTAACTTGGTTTGTTTTGCACTTAATTTTCTATACACCAAGAAACCGATCAATTCTAAATTTCATGGAGAGACCTAGTACATAGACATTATGACTTTGTGACATAAAAAGAAGTGACTGTGGAACACTCACTTACGTATGAGATGGAAGTGACCCACTCTATAAGCCAATCTCTAGAGATATGCATTTGTTCCAATAGAATCTCTAGGATTGCATAGGGTTTGATATTGATGTGCAATTACTAAGGTACTCATACTGGTGAGTATTTGATGCAAGTTCATAGTGAATAAGATTTATTCATGTGTTTGCTTAGTGCCTAATCTTTGTGATAATCTTGGAAGAAATCGAGTATGGGTATACTAGCACATATTGGCATCAAAATGTATGTCGACAAGTTGATGAGATTGGCTCTCACATACGAGCAATCCCTTCTGGTACAATAGGAGAGTGCAGAGATGAGATAGTATGAGTTGGTTAGTATTCTTCGGGAAATACTATATTCATATAAGAAACATCGCCTTAAGACTTGGTTTGGAATTAGTTTCTATGAAAATATTAAGATGAATCATCTTGATTGTAGAAGTAGCAATTAAATATTGACGTGAGGTCGATATGGATTTCCACAGTCCATATAACCTATTTGTAGCCACATTTGAAACCTTGATTAATAAGTGTGTTAAGTATAAGGATTCAGGTTAGTTTTTGAGTGATAACTAGACCAAGAGCTGTACGGTGTTTGATTTGGGTAAAGACATACGCGCTTTCTAAGGGAAGTCACACTGTAACACATGTTTCAAACCGTGTGTGTTTTGTGACTGTATAAGGAAGTGGGTGAATGGATCCCTGCTTCACCACTGTGTGAGTCCTTGAAGCAATAGATACTTCTTTGGGATATCCTTAGTGACCTACCCTCAGATTCTGATAGGTCAAGTTCAATGTTACTTAATTTGGTATGTCGTATACACTACAAGAAAACAGCACACGGGCAACAGAATTGGGCGACGGACTTTTTTTATAATAAATTAGCTACTGCCAGGCTATGGATTTGCTACGGGCAACAAATTTCGTAGCCCAGTAGTAGCCAACTTAGACCCGGTTGAAATGGCAATAAAACTTTGCTACGGATTAACTACGAAAAATAATTTTAATTAATAAAAAAATAAAAAAATAATATTATGTAGCCTAGCCGTGGCCAATTTGCTATGGACTAACTATGGATTATTTAATTAATTTGGCAAAAAAATTCATAAAAAAGTCTGTAGCCATGCAGTGGCCAATAGCCATGGAATGGCTACGGAGAATAATTTTAATTAATAAAAAAATAAAAAATAATATTTTGTAGCGTAGCCGTGGTAAATTTGCTATAGACTAACTATGGATTATTTAATTAATTCGGCAAAAAAATTCATAAAAAAGTCCGTAGTCATGCAGTGGCCAATGGCACGGATTGGCTACAGACTATATATATTATTCAAAAAATGTTTTAAAAAAATAAATACAGATATTTTAATTAAATAGGAAAAAAATAAAATAACAAAGTCTATAACCTGGTAGTAGCCAATTGGCTACTACTAGGCTACGGACTTCAACAAAAAATTGAAATTTATCATTTGTAATTTGAATTATGAAAATTTTCAAATAAAAATAAACTTGGTCTGTATTTCCTAACGTGCAGACTTTTATAAAGAAATCAATTGTCGTTTAAATCGAACTTATCATGTTCTCACTTAACATTGCATTAATGTTAATAAGTGTTCAATCTAGGAGTCAAAAAATTGTCACTTTGTGTCTAAACTTCATAAACAAGAAAAACTATGAAGATATTAACACGTTTTAATACGTTGTTTATACCTATTAACAAGTTAGAATACATATTATTAGTTGTCCGTAGCCCATCCGTAGTCCCTAGCTATGGATGAGCTATTCCGTAGCCCAGCAGTAGCCAATTGACTATTGCCAGCCTACGGACTTCAACTCTTTCGTAGCCCAGGCTACGAACTGGAACAAAAAACTGAGGTTTATTATTTTTAATTTGAATTATAGAATTTTGATTGCACCTACAACGTAGTAAACTTCACATGAGTTGTAAATTTTTCAAATAAAAATAATGTTGGTCTGTATTTCATTAACGTGCGTACTTTTATAGAGAAATCTCATAGGAAATCAATAGCCGTTTAAATTGAACTTATCATGTTCTCATTTAACATTTCGTTAATGTTAATAAACTTTCAATCTAGGAATCGAAAAACTCTCACATTGTGTCTAAACATCATAAACAAGAAAAATATGAAAATATTAACATGTTTTAATACGTTGTTCCTACCGATTAACAAGTTAAAATACATACTATTAGTGGTCCGTAGCCTATTCGTAGCCCCTGGCTTCAGATGGGCTACGGGTTCAACAATTCCGTAGCTTAGCAGTAGCTAATTGGCTACTGACAGGCTACGGACTTCAACTCTTCCGTAGCCCAACAGTAGCCAATTGGTTACTGCTAGGCTACGGACTTGAACAAAAAATCAAGATTTATCCATTTTAATTTGAATTATAGAATTTTGATTGCACCTACAACGTAGTAAACTTCACCTGAGTAGTAAAATTTTCAAATAAAAATAAACTTGGTCCGTATTTCATTAACGTGTATACTTTTATAGAAAAATCAATTGTCGTTTAAATCGAACTTATCATGTTCTCACTTAACATTACGTTAATATTAATAAACGTTCAATTTTGAAGTCGAAAAACATTCACATTGTGTCTAAACTTCATAAACAAGAAAAAATATGAAGATATTAACATGTTTTAATACGTTGCTCCTACTAATTAACAAGTTAGAATATATATTATTAGTTGTCCATAGCCCATCCGTAGTCCCTAGCTACGGATGAGCTATTCCGTAGCCCGGTAGTAGCCAATTAGCTAATGCTAGCCTATGGACTCCAACTCTTCCGGGCTTGAACAAAAAAAATAGGTTTATCGTTTTTAATTTGAATTATAGGATTTTGATTGCACCTACAACGTAATAAACTTCACTTGAGTTGTAAATTTTTCAAATAAAAATAAAGTTGGTCTGTATTTCATTAACCTGCGTACTTTAATAGAGAAATCTAATAGGAAATCAATAGTCGTTTAAATTGAATTTATCATGTTCTCATTTAACATTGTGTTAATGTTAATAAACGTTCAATCTAGGAGTCTAAAAACTGTCACATTGTGTCTAAACTTCATAAACAAGAAAAATATAAAAATATTAACATGTTTTAATACTTTGTTCATACCGATTAACAAGTTAAAATACATACTATTAGTGGTCCGTAGCCCTTTCATAGCCCCTGGCTACGGATGGGTTACAGATTCGATAGTTTCGTAGCCCAGCAGTAGCCAATTGACTACTGTCAAGCTACGGACTTCAACTCTTCCGTAGCCCAGCTGTAGCCAATTGGCTACTGCTAGGCTACGGACTTGAACAAGAAACCAAGGTTTATTATTTTTAATTTGAATTATAGAATTTTGATTGCACCTACAATGTAGTAAACTTCACTTGAGTTGTAAATTTTTGAAATAAAAATAAATTTGGTCCGTATTTCATTAACGTGCGTACTTTTATAGAGAAATCTCATAAGAAATCAATAACCGTTTAAATTGAATTTATCATGTTCTCACTTAACATTGCGTTAATGTTAATAAATGTTCAAACTATGAGTCGAAAAACTATCACATTGTATCTAAACTTCATAAACAAGAAAAAATATGAAGATATTAACATGTTTTAATACGTTGTTCTTATCGATTAACAAGTTAAACTACATACTATTAGTGGTCCGTAGCCCTTCCGTAGCCTCTAGCTACGGATGGACTACAAATTCAACAATTCCGTAACCCAGCAGTAGCCAATTGGCTACTACCAAACTACAGACTTCAACTCTTTCGTAGCCCAGCAGTAGCCAATTGGCTACTGACAGGCTATGGACTTGAACAAAAAATCTAGGTTTATCATTTTTAATTTGAATTATAGAATTTTGATTGCACTTACAACGTAGTAAACTTCACTTGAGTTTTAAAATTTTCAAATAAAAATAAACTTAGTCCGTATTTCATTAATGTGTGTACTTTTATGGAGAAATCAATTGCCGTTTAAATCGAATTTATCATGTTCTCACTTAACATTGCGTTAATGTTAATAAACGTTCAATCTAGGAGTCGAAAAACTGTCTCATTGTGTCTAAACTTCATAAACAAGAAAAATATGAAGATATTAACATGTTTTAATACATTGTTTCTACCTATTAACAAGTTATAATACATATTATTAGTTGTTCGTAGCACATCCATAGTCCCTAGCTACGGATAGGCTACAGAATTCAACTTGTTCATAACCGAGCAGTAGCCAACAAATAACTGAGGTTATCATTTTTAATTTTAATTGCATCTACAACGTAGTAAACTTTACTTGAGTTGTAAATTTTTCGAACAAAAATAAATTTGATTCATATTTTATTAACGTGCGTACTTTTATAGAGAAATCTCATAGGAAATCAATTGTCGTTTAAATTGAACTTATCATGTTCTCACTTAACATTGCATTAATGTTAATAAATGTTCAATCTAGGAGTCGAAAAACTGTCACATTGTGTACAATTGGCTACTATTGGGCTACGGACTTAAACAAAAAATTGAGGTTTATCATTTTTAATTTGAATTCTAGAATTTTGATTGCACCTACAACGTAGTAAACTTCACTTGAGTTGTAAAATTTTCAAATAAAAATAAACTTGGTCCGTATTTCATTAACGTGCGTACTTTATGGAGAAATCAATTGTCGTTTAAACCCAACTTATCATGTTATCACTTAACATTGCATTAATGTTAATAAATGTTCAATTTATGAGTAGAAAAACTGTCACATTGTGTTTAAACTTCATAAACAAGAAAAATATGAAGATATTAATACGTTTTAATACGTTTTTTCTACTTATTAACAAGTTATAATACATATTAAGATGAGACATCTTGATTGTAGATGTAGCAATTAAAGACTGACGTGAGGTCGATATGGATTCTCACAGTCCATATAACTTGTTTGTAGCCACATTTGAAACCTTGATTAATAAGTGTATTAAGTACAAGGATTCAGTTTAGTTTCTGAGTGATAACTAGACCAAGATTTGTACGGTGTTTGATTTGGGTAAAGACATACGCCCTTTTTTAAGGGAAGTCACACCGTAACACATGTTTCATACCGTGTGTGTTTTGTGACTGTATAAGGAAGTGGGTGAATGGATCCCTGCTTCACCACTGTGTGAGTCCTTGAAGCAATAGATGTTTCTTTAGGATATCCTTAGTGACCTACCCTCAAATTCTGATAGGTCAAGTTCAATGTTAGCTAATTTGGTATGTCGCCTAGCTAAAGATCACGTTAGATTCCATCATATGGGACATATCTGAGAAAATGATTGACTTGGCTTAGAAGGATATTAGAGCGAAGGGAAGACTGTCCGCATCTAGGCTCACATGTGTTCATTGGTCGACTAGTTATACAATCTTTGTGATTAAACATAACTATGAATATATGTTTGAGATTTAAAGGTCAAACATAACCTACAAAGGATAAGGTGTGTGTTGACTGATGTGAACTTAAAATTGGTTTAGGGTACAACGAGAAATTTTCCTCCATTGAATATTGTAGCTCCTATGTCATCCTTAACAGGAACATGGTTTAAGCTTCCATTTTTTTTTTTTGTGCTCGTGGGTCGTACGACTTATTTGCCTGTATGAATTTGATAATAGTTCCCGACAAGGTCGTAGAGAGAAATAGTGATAGAAAAAAGTCTACCCATCTTGTGCGAGTAGGAGATGTTGGATTTTAAGGCTGGATCACCCAATGTGGATTGACCCAACCCGACCTGGCCCGGCCCATTTTTTATGGGTCATGGGAAGTTATTTCCATAACTTCTCATCCTATTTCTAAATATAGAAAATTAGAAAGAGAAAAAGACTGACGTTTAGTTCTTGAGAAAAAATAGAAGAACAGTCTTTTCGTTCTTTTTCTTTCTGTTTTCCTCTCTCCATCTCTCTACCAATTTACTACGTGAAAATATCGAATCAAATCGGCATTTAAGTTATGGCATGTAATCCAAGACCGACTTCATGGTTTGGATTTCGATTTGTGGCTATTTATACGGTGAAACTAACATGGTTAATAATTCTTGCAAACTCTTCCATATACTATGAGATTAATATTCAATTTTATTCGGTTTATGAAGATCCGTATTGTGTTTTAAATATCTTCAATATATATTTTGTTATATACATGATATCCTCTATGTTTTTATTAGAATTGCATACTTAATTATGTGTTAAATTAGTTTGCGGCATTGCATTCGTAAACACCAAGTTGTGTTAATTTGTTCATCACAAATGAAAATTACACCACAATACCCTCATTCAAAATTACAAAACACCCAATCACTCGTTTTATTTAAGATAAATAAGATCAATTGCCATCAAAGACAATCAACTCGATTCAAATGAAACTCAAACGCATTTCACTGTTTAGTTTTGTTTGTGCAGTAAAACCATTCGACCCGTCATTCAAGTGATTTTCTGAATACGTGCAGATGTGACACCGCCCTACTATTTATTTTTTTAAGTTTGTTTTAATATGAACTTTTTTTGTTGTTACTGGGATTGTTTTGTGTGAAATTTCTTATATTTCCTTTTTGGAGTTGGGTTCTTTGTCCCATTACGAAATGCTTTTTTTGTTCGGTAATGGTTGATTCATTTGGGATTTACCAAAACCTAAAGAGGAGTTGACAATTGTCTGTGGACATAGTGTTCTATTCTAAAAAATGTCTCACTTCATCCCATGCAAGAAACCTTAGCATAATGCATATCGTGGATTATTTTTATAGGAATAAGACTTCATGGGGTCCTAAAATCTCTCACTTTTGATAGAAATTTTAAATTTCTATATCACTTTTAGCTCACTCTAATAATATGCTCCAATGAAAGTTTGAATTTGATAGTACAACATACTCTAAACTGAGGTGAGCAATAGAACTTTGAGAAATGTGATTCATGGCATTTCAAAGGAAGCCTAGAAAATGAAATTTGTACTTGCACTAGCTAAATTTGCCTATCATAGCATTGTTCCCAACTCAATAGGAGCATCTCCTTTTTCTATGGTCTACAAGAAAGTGCCTAAGCATGCGTTAGACTTTGTTCACTTGCCACAATATCCTGACAGAAGTATTAAAGCCAATAAAATGGCAGAACGAGTGCAATTGGACCAAATAGAAGTACAAAGGAACTTGGAAGCTTCCAATGCCAAATATAAGGGTATCGCTAACTAAAGCAAGCGAGCCAAATTGTTCAAGACGAAGATATGGTCATGGTCTATTTGTGAAATGAATGATTTCCCTTACTAACCAAGCAAAAGCTGAGCTTGAGAAATTATGGGGCCTACAGATTTGTGAAGAAAATTAATTGCGAAGAGCATGTGTTTGGATTTTCACAACAGAAAAAGAGAGATTTGCCGGTGCGCCGGTGAAACTTATACCGGTTTCTTTGCACGGCGTTTGTGTACAGGCGCCGGTATAAATAACTACACCGGCGTTTCCTCGAAGCACCGTGGATCTAAGAGTTTTATAAAACGCCGCTATAACTCTTTGGCTATTTCCCGGCATTTCACAGGTGAACGCAGATATAATTCTTTGCAATTCACACGCCGCTATAATTCTTTGGCTAATAATCCTTTTGCTATTTTCTGGCGCTTCACAGATTAACGCCACTGATGCTTGTCTTTTTAAGAGAATTCTACATTACTCATGAACACCGTTGCTTATTGCTCGAGGTCTGCCTGCGTCTTACAATTAATTTTGTTTCTTCTCCTCCCCCAACCCCTCTAGCCTGTTTTCAATTACGAGAAAATCATATATATATGTAAATCCAAAATTTACATCAACAATCATATATTACATATACAAGAAGTTCCAAAACCAAAAAGTCAATTCATAATTTCAACATTAGATAAAGATCTTTCACAATCACCGTGTGATATAAAAGGCTCCAAAAATAAAAGGTCTATTCATGATCTCAACATTAGATAAAAACATCTTTGACAGACATAATGTCAAAATTAGATAAAGCATCTTTATTTTGTTGAAAAGTAAGTCTCTTCTATCTTAGACTTGGCCACCACTTCACTACTGATTAGATGCCTATTCCATTATGACCAAAAAAAAAAAAAAAGATTTCAATGTTTATGTCAACGAAAAGAGCAAAAAAAGACAAGCAAGAAAAAGATTATAGAGGTAACCTCGTCGCCATCTTTATTGTCATCATCTTCTTGATCGTAATCATCTTCAGAGCCATTAGTGTCCAAATCGAATCCCTACCTCAGTAGCTTCTGGCTTCCATGAACAAATTTCCTCCAAAGTCTCCCAATCCTTGATAATTAAACTTGCAACAGTAGCCTTTCGGCTCAAAACGCAATAACATTTGCCTTACCTGGCACGTAGTTTATAGAACAATTGTAGCCACTTAATAGCTCTAGCCATCTTCGCTGCCTCATATTCAAATCTTTTTGTGAAAATAAATATTTAAGACTCTTGTGGTTAGTAAAAATTTCAAATCTACTACCCCACAAGTAATGATGCCACTTCTTTAAAGCAAACACAACTACAGCTAACTCAAGATCATGTGTAGGGTAATTGACTTCATATGGTTTCAACTTCCTAGAAGCATAGACAATCACCTTACCATTCTGCATTAAAACACAGCCCAAACCTTCTTTAGATGCATCACTGTAGACAACAAGATTTTCTGTACCCCCAGGTAAAACTAGTATAGGAGTTGTAGTTAGTCTCTTCTTCAATTCTTGGAAACTGGATTCACATTTAGCATCCCAGTTGTAAGTAACTTTCTTTCGAGTCAACTGACTTAAAGGTCCAGAAATTTTGGAAAAGTCTTTAACAAATCTCCGATAGTAACCTGCCAACCTTAGAAAGCTCCGAATCTCTGACACCGTTTCAGGTCTCTTCCAAGATGAAACAACTTCAATCTTAGCTGGGTCTATTGAAATTCCTTGATCCGAAATGATATGGCCCAGAAAAGATATTTGATTCAACTAGAATTCGCACTTGCTGAATTTAGCAAAAAACTTGTTTTCTTGCAAAGTCTGTAGCACAATCTTCAAATGTTGTTCATGTTTAGCCTCATTCTTAGAGTACACTAAAATGTCGTCAATAAAGATTACGAAAAATTGATCAAGATAAGGCCGAAAAACCCTCTGCATTAAGTCCATGAATGCGGCTGGTGCATTCGTCAATCCAAACGGTAGCACAACAAATTCATAGTGGTCATATCTAGTCCTGAATGCCGTCTTAGGTATATCATCACTCCGAATCCTGAGTTGATAGTAACCCTGCCTCAAATCAAATTTGGAGTAAACACTCGCACCCTGCAACTGGTCAAACAATTCTTCAATCAACGGCAAGGGGTATTTGTTCTTAATCGTGACTTGATTAAGTCCCCTGTAATCAATACATAACTGTAGCGTGCCGTCTTTCTTTCTCACAAACAACACAGGCGCACCCCACAGCGAAGAACTAGGTTGTATAAACCCTTTCTCAAGCAAGTTCTGAAGCTGAATTTTCAATTCCTGAAGTTCAGCCGGTGCCATTCTATAAAGACTTCTAGAAATTGGCGCAGTGCCCGGCATAAGATCAATCACAAATTCAATCTCCCTATCCGGTGGTAAACCTGGTAATTTCTCGGAAAATATACCAGGGAAGTCTTTAACAATTGGAACCTCATTCAAATTCAACTTAGCAGTAGGTTGATTGATCAGATAAGCTAGGTAAGCTTCACAACCTTTATTCAACAACTTAGATGCCTTGATTGATGATAAAAGGGGTATTCGGGCAGCCCTACAGTTCCCAACAATCTCTAGTACCGGTAGGTCAGGAATCTGAAGATAAACAATTTTTGTTCTACAATCCAACTGAGCATAGTATTTCCCCAACTAGTCCATTCCCAATATGATTTCAAAGTCACGGAAGGGCAATATAATTAAATCAGCAGGAAATTTACGGTCCTCAATACATATAACACAAGATTTGCAAATAGACTTAATAACAAATTTCACACCCAAAGGCGTACTAACTTCAACTTTATGCGGCAGTTTATCAATGCAAACATTCACAGATCGTGCACATGCAGGAGTTATAAACGAATGTGTAGCTCCGAGTTCAATCAAAATTTTAACTGGCTGAGTATTGAGAAGAAATGTACCTTCCACTATTGTTGTAGTATCGGGTAGCTCTTCTGCATCTAGTGCAAAGACCCTAGCCTGAACCCTCTATGCTGGACCTGCATATGCAGCCCTATTCTGCACACCCTGGCCTCCAGTACGACCCTGAACATTCTTATACTTAGGGCAATCTTTCACCCTATGCTCATCGCTCCCACAACCAATGCATTTACCACTCTTTCTCCAGCAATTAGCTTCAACGTGCCCCAATCGATTATAAAAGTTACACTGCTGATTTTACCTTACAACAGTGTTTCCCGTAGGTGCGGGGGCTCTGGCAGTGGTAGGAACTGTACCTCCCTGCTGGGGTCTAGTCACAGCTGGCCTCCCCTGAATCTGATACTGAGGCTGATACGGACGTTGCTAAGGAACCTGAACAAAAGTCTGATACTGCCTCTGCTGACTCTGGCTGCTCTAGCCCAAGTACTGTTTCTTACCCGGCTGGCTACTCTCAGCTATCATCTCCGCCTTCCGTTTCTCAAACTTTGAGGCTGCTTGGAACGCCTCGGGAAAAGTAGTATAAGTCTGCCCAGTCAAATGCAGCTGTATATCCATTCTCAGCCCACGAACAAACCTATGAATCATCCTCCTAGCTGGCCGCACCAGCTCAGGCATATACCTCGACAGGCTGACAAACCTAGCCTCATACTGTGCGACAGTCATGTTTCTTTGCTTCAAGGCCACAAATTCGTCTTCCCGCCTTTCCCTAGCCATCTTGGGAATATACTTGTCCCAAAACTCACTCACGAAATCATCCCACAGATGTGGAACATCCTTACAATCCCACCTCAACCTAACAGTGTTCCACCACTGTTTTGCGTCGCCCTCAAACAGAAATGCTGCATAAGCTATCTTTGCCTCATCAGTGTACCTCAAAGCAGCGTAAATTTTCTCAACACAGTTAATCCATCTCTCGGCTGCCTCGTCATTCGGTTCTCCAAAGAACTTATCCGGCTCGTGCCTAAGGAATTTCTCCAACTGATTATTCTCAGCCCTATGCCCTTCTCCACCAGGATTAGCCTGTCCTGCCTCTGCTCATGCAGTACCTGTGTACTCCAGAGAAATTAGTGGGGTTGATTTCTTGGTTTTCTAAAAAAATCTTCACTCTAAATATTAATGACTCAATCTTAATCAAACCATTGTATTTTGATTCACATATACCCACCATTCAATCACTCAATCTTAATCTATGAATTGATTATATTCAAGATTCAACTGGTGTGCTCATTTTCCATTTTTGCAGAAGCTAAAAAGAGACCATTTCAATGACTCATGGTTTTGGTCAAAGTTTACATCTCACGCAGGGTGATCAAACCGATCAATGGCATCAAAGGGAAAGCAGAGATGCCATTAACAATTCACATCAAATATAAACCAATGTTTCACAACCTTTAACTCATGGCCAATTTCACTCCCAAGACTGCACAAGCATACATATTATCTGAATTTGATCTAAACTTCAAGGATAAGATGCAACAGACTGACATCAAAACCACAAGCTGCTTAATTCACAAGAGGTCTTCTTCCTTTGCAGTACAAAATTTTAAAGAATAGCAACATCATAAAAACACCACATTTTTGTGATCATAATCAATACTTAATAAGATCAAACATTTCCAACAAAGAATCCATCATAAACTTTTATCAACAACCTTTAATTCTTCAAAATTGTGCTGCAAAAACGATCTAGACAATATAACATAGATCAGTCCAGTAGATGCACTATCTAAAAAATTTCAGTGAGATGACGTACCTTTGAGATACGATTTTGAAGCTTAAAGCTCAAAAAAAAATTGAAAAACGTACAAATAAAATTAGTAATTATCAAAAATCAACTGAAAAACGCACAAATAAAAAACAATTGAAAAAAAAATACACTTTTAAGCTGATAAAACAAGCGCTTAAAGATCGTACCTTTGAGATGAGATGAGATGCAATTTTGAAGCTTTGAGATGTGATTTGAAACTTCAAGATGCGATTTTGAAGCTTCGAATGCGATTTTGAAGCTTGGGGTTTTTTATACGGTAAGGTTTTTTAGAGAGTTTTGGTGGGGTGAAAAGTTTTTAGAGTTTTGGTGAGGAGCAGTGTGTGCCGGTTTAGTGAGATGAAACCAGGGGCGTTGTTTTGGTGTTTTGTTCAAAAGTGCCGCTAATGACGACAAATGTCGAATGCATTATACCAGCTTTTAGCGACCAAGCGCCAACATTTCCTCGAACAATATTGGCCGGACGACAAGTTCCCGCCAATTGTCAGTCACATTTAGCAGCGCTGTGTAGTGGAAACGCCGGTATTTAATAGTAATAGGGGCGTTTTGCACAAAACGCCGCTAAAACCCCTGTATCTATTTATCATAGAAGACATCTATCATAAGCGCCGCCAAAAGTTCGCCGTCTATGCCACCCATTTCTTTCCTTGTAATTGGGGCATCTTATGGATCATTAACATCACGGACTTGTATGCCTACTATTTGGGTGAGGGCAGTTATACCCAGAATTGAACTCAAGGATGAGTTTTCTTCCAGCCATGAGAGTTGATCATGCATGTGAAAATGACTCGGATAGGTTTATGAAGAAGATAGAGCAAGCCAAGTCATGAGGAAGAAAGCATAAATATGTCGTCTACTCTGTAGGCTCAAGCCTTAAAATTGGATGGCCATGTAATCTTTATTTTGACATGACTTAGTTTCTCGATTTTGAACTGCATTAGTTATCTATATTGTATTTAGATTAGGGAGCCCTATAACTTCTTTAAATTAATACTCGATAAATTAATAATATCTTTTAATTAATAAACATGTCCAGTCGACGGCAAGAAAAACTGGAGACGAATATAATTTGTGACGAAACGGGGACGATTTTGAATTTCATCTCCATTTGAGATGAAATGGAGATGAAATTCAAAATTAGAGACAGTTCAAAAGTTGACGGCATATTTTGGTGTCTTTTCTGTCTCCTTTTCTAGATTGGAGGCGAAAATGAGACGGAAATTAACTGTCTCCGTTTCTACAATTTCTTGTAGAGACGTCTCGACTTGAGACCAATGTAAAAAGTTGACAAATTCAATAAAATTATAAGATAATACATTTAAAAAAAATTGTATTTTATTGACCCAAATATTTCATAAAATAATAAATAGCTAAAAAGTATATAATAAATTAACTATGATATTTTCATAAAATATGAATCAAGAGTAGCTTGTCTTTTGTTGTTGAAGTTCAAATCTAGTTGAATATCATATTTAATTGTTTAAAGAGAAAAAATTGAAATACTTCTACAAGGATTATGATACAAGATTAGAGAAATTAGTTCTCATCCTAATCCTACAAGAACTTAGATACGAAATTAGAGAAATTTTGTTCTAATCCTACTAAATTAAATTTTATCTTCTATTCTCATTACTTATCTTTTCAAATTGAACCGAAAAAATACAGGTTACTTTTAAAAAAAAAGATATCATAATTATAATATGTTTATTATAAAGTCAAAAAAATTAAAAATATATCTATAAATTAATAGTTATTAATTTATCGATAAATTAATATCTCACTAAATTAACATAATTTGATAATTCTAACACTGTTAATTTGAAAAAATTATACTGTATATAGTCCTTCTCTTGACACTAGTAACCTAGAGTTACATTAATTAGATTCCACTTTTCAAAACATCTACTAGAACTTATCTAGTTTACACTTTCATACTGCATCAATTTTTGAAAAGATGTGCATGCAAAGGAGTCTGCCCTATTCACTAGCAGACAAATAATCCAAATAGGGGTAGTGGTGAATGGATTGTCTATTATTTGTTTTAAAAGATATTTACGTTAAGAAAAGATCCTTAAACCCAAAATGGGATTCCTTTAATATACAATAAATTGTTCATTCCAGATTCTCTCATATAGTGTAAACATGGATAATAATGAAAAAACGACACTTAGGTCTTATTAACTATTACCAAAAGTCAGCTACCCTCTTTTTACAACAACCATCACCATAATAAAAAAGAAAATAATCAAACCTAAAAACAAAGCACAAAATGTCGCTCTCTTCAGTCGAAACGCTCTTGGTCTTCTGCATTGTTTCTTCCTTCTCCAAGCTTTGCTTGTCCCCTAGCTTCTTTATCCTTCTCTTTCCCTATATTGAATCAATGATTGTTAAGTTTAGCGTGCATGAAACAAAATGTTTCTCGGGTAATTTGTTTATCCATAGTAGAAAAGAGCGTTACAATAATAAAATTTGTTGTAATTGGTGTTTATCCCATGCGTGGGATATCAATGTCATCATGCCATTGTACTTACTCACACATTGCTCAAATAATGACCATTACTATGATTAAGTGAGAGTTTCAATTGATTGAGTGCTCCCTTATATTAAAGTTGCATGTTTCGATGTTATATTTTTGTACTCCTTTTTAACTTGAATCGTGTCATCACAATTTTTAAGGTTATTTTTAGTTTTTTTTTGGTAAAGGAGGGTTTCTTCCCTCCGGGTATTTTATTAATTAACAAAAGAAATGTACAAAAGTAGAGGGGAATATAAAGCCGGATTCTCCACGGGGATTGGGGTACTTACCTACCCCAAAAGCCTAACTAATCCAAAAGGAACACAAGTTGTTCCTTTTTACAAGAGCCTAAACAATAGATTATGATATATCATAAATACAACGCAAAACGTACTGTTAACGGGAAAGGGGAACACAAGCAAAAACTTCTTTCCAAGTAACTGTAAGGTCATTTTTAGTTCATAATGGCTTATTTAATTTTTCATGAACATTTTTAGATATTATTCATTATATGTATGTTTAGTTGTCATGTTAAAAAAAGAGAGAGAACTACAAAAAGATGTTAAATTGTTATCTATGTACCAATAGAAGATTTGGAAAATACTATGGCTCCTGCTTCTTTAGGGGAACCAGAACAGGGGAGGCTACACCTTACACCATGATTTGAATTAGAAGAGAGATTTCAAGAAATGACATATTCATTCACTCTATCAATAACTGAGCCAGATACCAATTGCGTTCCGGAAAAAAATCTCAATATCATACCAATTAGATATACACATAAGAAGTGTTAATAGAGTATAATTTTTTAAATTAATACTACATTTTAAATAATAAAATTGTCATGTCCCTAGTTGGGACCAATATGGTAAATTAATGATGTCCATAAAATTATAAAATAATATATTTCAATTATTTCCTTTGAATTCTATAGGTCTCAACTCTCAAATAGTTTATAAATAATAATTAATTAAACAATACATACAGTTTCTCATGATTGTGCGCCAAACAATTAATATTTTTTTCACCACATTTAATTTTTTGAACTTTCTCTTGTCAAATTTTAGACAAGTACCCTTTACTAACTTGGAAGATCATATTTCTCCAAATTCCATTGTCGCAATTCTTTTTGCATGCATTAAGGATGCTCTATGCTATGCTCATTTAATACCTTACACATTTAATTTGTCATAGGTCTTTTCTAGATATCTTTAAGATGGAAGCTATTTTTCCTATTTTAGAACTAAAAATAACATAAAAATAAGAAAATGTGTTGGATTAGACAGTATTTGCTTTGATTCAATATACATTATGTATACTTGTTTTGATAGTGTTGAATACTTGAATCTTTAAGCTAATTATGTATAATTTAATGAGTTCTTAATTGGTTAAATATGTATAGAGATAATATTTTAAATTTTTACATTGCCGCTTGATGTTACAATGTGTTTATTGTTAAGCAAAAAATAAGAAAAATACCTTTATAAATTAATAGTTATTAACTTACAAAGATAATTTGATATCTTGCTTAATTAATATAATTTAAGTGATCCCTAAATTATTAATTTAAAAAGATTATACTGTGGATAGTGAAAAAAAAAATAATGACATATAGAATTTCTCTTTTTTCACTGTGTACCTTGTTCATGTTTCTCACTCAATCCCTTTCACGTTTCATATTACTCAACCATATTATTATTATTATTATTATCATTATTATTGTCATAACTCAAACGTATATGTATTAGAGAATTCATATGATAACAAACATAGTATTTATGCTCTTATCGTAGATACTAACAAACTTTATAGCATTCACATGTGTGAAAAAAATCCCTTGACAATTCCCATCTTCAAATTTTTCTTCTACCCTGCAAACATAAGAACATTTCACATCATTACACGACCATTCCTGAATTGAAATCTGAGCTATATATGGCTGATCATGCATTTCTTCTACCTAATTTTTCAATGACAAATTATGTAACAGAGATTTTACAAATATACTACTATCTTTCTTTTTTGTTTTCTTTTTCGAGTTGCGGTATCTTATTATTAAACATAACAATTGAATACGACAAATTCTCTAATAATTTAAATTTTTAATGAGATAGTAAATTAACATGATATGTGATGGAAGGCACCAAAAGGTCTTAGATTCAAAATTCATTCTTATCTATTTGTAAAAGGGTAATTTACCGAAATAGTCCTAGATTTTTACATTTTTTGATATTTAAGTCTCGTCTCTTTCATTTTGGATGAAATGTTCATTCATCTTTCATTTTGGTGACAATTGTTAGTCCTTGGAGCAAAATTCGTCGAAAAAATAACGTTATTGAGTACGTGGATGGCACGTGGCCTCAAAAGTCACAAATCTTCATAGGTAAAATTGTCACGTGATAAAATAAAAGCATTCTAAATATTATGCATTTTGCGGTCACGTGTCATTCACGTGCTCACTAAAGTTATTTTTTGATGGATTTTGCTCCAAGAACTTATGGCTATCACTAAAATGAAACATGAATGATCATTTTGTCCAAAATAAAAAATACGGGACTTAAATGTCAAAAAGATAAAAATATGTGACCGTTTCGGTAAATTACCATTTGTAAAATTATGTCTGCATATGTGTAAGGCTCAATAAAAATTTATCTAACCTACATGTGAAGGGACATGTTAAATATAATAAATAAATACCACAAATTTTACTTTTAGATGAGGTGGTACGTAGTTTAAAGCTTATCTCGTTATGGTTGCCGATAACGCGAGTGCAAAGATCTTAACAAGCCAATGGATCTTGACAAGTCAAAACTATTCGATCTTGGAGGTTTCATAGCAGTTGGCTTTTAACATGGATTTAAGCCTAAGCAGTTGATTTTTCTTACGCTACTCGATGTAAATCGTTTCTTTTATTTTTTTTGAGACATATTGCTCCCATTACCCAGCAAAAAGAAAAAGACATATTGCTCCCATTAGCTCATATGTTCTCCAACAAAACAAATTTCACCTACCTTTTAATATTACCTATATATATATATATATCATTCACAAAAATCAAACTTGGTCAAAGTTATCTTATGTTTTACGCGACTGGGCATGTCTCTAACAGATTTTTCTCATATATAAATTTAACGTCAAAGAGATATATATACATATACGGATAACAACGCCATTCGTTAAAAATATAAAAGAAGGTGAATTGATATAACAATTGCGTGCAAGTGTCAACTTTATATAACAAGAAAGGAATCACAGACTTGAAGATATTGGAGGCCCTACAGGGTAGCAGTTGGTGAATTTAGGAATACAAATTTGAATAGGACAATATAATTTATACAGTTTTGGAATTAGACGATAGCATATTAAACTAGATGTAATTTTGGCTCCGGCCATGTTTTTGTATGAATTTTGCTAATCACTAGATACTTTGCTCACTTTAAAAAAAAAAAAATCAATTGTGTGAGTGAGATATGCATGTCGTTCTTCATCTTGGGAGAAAGCAATGCTGAAGTGAATTGTATGTTTGAAGACAATTTCCATGCAATTTATAATTTTGCTTTCAAAGTAAACTTATCATCAGAATAATATCTTTGAGCAAAAGTCAAAGATACATGGATATTGTTTTGGCTAAATTTCACATTTAATTCTATTGTTTACATATTTTTTTTTAATGTCATTCTTAATATTCCAAAAGATTCATAAAAATCCCCAATATTTGTAAAAATGATTCAAAATAGTCCCTATTGTTCAATACTAGCTAAGTTGGTCCTTATTATTTTTTTAAAAATTCAATTTAGTCCCTATTGTTTTCTAAAAAAAACTCAATTTAGTCCATACATGTGACCCATATTTAAGGACTAATTTAAAATTTTTGAAAAATAATAAGAACTAAATTGACTAATTTTGAACAATAAGGACTATTATGTATCTTTTGAAATATTAAAGATTAACTTTAAAAAAATGTGTAAACAATAGGGACTATTTGCACAATTTACCCTATTATTTTTCATTAAATGTTTGGTACTCACGTGAGATGTATTTTTCCTGACATGAGTCCTGTCATTTATAAGATATTATCTAGCCAATTAAAGTTTATACATATATATTTGTTAGTATACATGATATCCTCTATGTTTTACTAGAATTGCATACTAAATCATGTGTTAAACAATTCGCTGCATTGCATTCGTTAAATATGCCACATCGGTGGGATATTGTAAATTCGAGTTATTTATAAATGAGTGTTATAAGTATAAGAAATAATGATGCCAAAAAAAGATGATTTAAGAGAAAACACAAATGAAAAATAGAATAAAGGTTCACCACTCTAAATGGAATTTCCACCTTCACATTATACTCTCGAGGAAAGTAATAATTTCTTGGAGCTCCATGTCGAGGAAAATCCATTTCACTAGATACATGGTTGCGAGCACCGGCAAAATGATTCACCTCTTTATCATCACTCAAGACTTCATTTTTTGAATCATGATTCGGAATATCACGTTCTTAAAGTCCATAATGCAGCAAGCGTTGTTCAAGTTGCTTTACTTGTCTCCTTAAATAATCTATCTCAACATCTCGTAAGCCTCTCTCACAAGCTGGGGTGGCTTTGACATTTGGTACACGTCGACGACCACGATCAGCCATGAAATCAAAGCTCCGATAACCAAATTTGATGTCGAAAAAGGATGATATAGGAAAAAACACAAACGAGAAATAGAATAAAGGCTTACCACTTTAAAGAATTCACTATAGAGATACAAAACCATAAGGATAGAGAAGCTCACCAGTCAAAGGAATCCACCTAAGAGATACAAAACAAAATAGAAGAAATCCTTCTTCTAAAACAAAGTCTAAGACTTAATTATAATGTCAATTCATATTATGATATTGCAAGATTACAAGCCACCAATTTATAGAGTTGGAACATCCCTCCAACTTACTTAGGCAAAATTTAGATAACCAATAAATAATAGTGCTAGTCTAACTTAGGAATAGTAAGATAATAACAAAGGCTCTAAAAAATTGAAATCACCCTTCTAATACAAAGAATATGAACTTATTAACTCCCTATAATATCCCAATCATATCTTGAAGCAAGCCAAAATCAAAGTATAACAAAATAAAGGTCAAAACTTGAGTTCGTCACTTTGCAGACAGTTCAAACACACTTTACCAAAATTGTCATAACTTCTTCTAGAAAATTCCAATCGATGCACCATTTGAAGAATTGAAAACTAGACCCATAGAGATTTCCAACCGTATATGAATCATCAGCTAACTCTTTCCCAAGTGGTACAGGTTTTGTTGTGAATTTGGTTAAAAAAATAGATTCTGCAACTTTGTTATCTTTCCATCTTCCGTCATTAATTTTGGAGTTAAACATATTTGTTAGAGCTTGCATGTCTCTGGTAGATGCTCTGGCCTCAAATAACTTGGGTTTATTAAGAACTTTCTCATGATAGCAGACCAGGCAGTTAATTTTCTAATTAGCACATTTTAGACATTTTTCACTTTTAATTTTTTAGAACTTTCTCTTGTGAAATTTTAGACAAAGTACACTTCACTAACTTGCAAAATCATATTTCTCCAAATTCCATGGTAGCAGTTCTTTTTTTTTTTTTTGCATGCATTAAAGATGCTCTTTGCTATGCTCATTCAATACTTTACGAATTTCATTTGTCATAGTTCTTTTGTTAATACCTTTGAGATAGAAAGCCATTTTTTTTTTCTATCTTAGAACTAAAAATAACATATGAAAAATAGGAAATCGTGTTGGATATTAGATAGTTTGCTTTGATTCAATATACATTATGTGCACTTGTTCCAATAAAGTTGAATACTTGGATCTTTATGCTAATCATGTATAATTTAATGAACTCTTAATTGTTTAAATATGTATAGAGATATTATTTTGATTCTTTTCACGACCACCTGATGTGACAACATTTTTACAGTTAAACAATTAACTTTATAAATTAACAATTATTAACTTACAAAGATAAATTGATATCTTGCTGAATTAATAGAATTTAAGTGATCGCTAGACTATTCATTTAAAAAAGTTCCATTGTAGATAGTGAAAAAAATAATGATATGTAGAATTTCTTTTTTCTTACTTTGTACTTTATTCATGTTTTTCACCTCCATCCCTTTCACGTTTCATATTACTCAATCATACATATTATTATTATGTTCTTGGTCATAACTCAAACATACATATTAGAGAATTTATATGATAACAAACATAGTATTTATGCTCTTATCGTAGATATTAGCAGCAACCTTTATACGCAACATCCACATGAGGGAAAAAAAAGCCCTTGCCCACACTTCCCATCTTCAAAACCTTCTTCCCTGCAAGCATGAGCACATTCCGCATCTTTACAATCCCACAGCTTGTAGTACTTATGGCTCTTGGCAATGCACATCTTCTCCTCTGCCATCATAAGATTGAGTTCTGCATGGCAATGAAGGTATCAAGCAGCTGTTAATGAACTTTGTCAATATAAAAGAAAATACGCAATGCTTGGTTTTTCTTTCTTTCTTTTCTCTTGATGAAATCTGAGCTATACATGGCTCATCATGCATTTCTTCTACCTAATTTTTTAATTACTAATTATGTAAAAGAGATTTTTACGAATATACTTTTATATATATATATATATATATATATATATATATATATATATATATATTTGAGTTGGGGTTTCTCATTATTAAACATAATAAATGAATACAACAAATATATTTAATAACTTAAACTTTTAAATGAGGTAGTGACTTAACATGGTACCAATTACCAAACGGAAGACACCAAAAGATTCTTGATTCGAAATTCACAGAAACATATTTGTAAAATTATATATGTCCACATGTAAGGCTCACTAAAAAAATATCCAACCTACACATGAAGAGACGTGTTAAATATAATAAATAAATACGACAAATCTTGTTTTTAGATGAGGTGGTCACTTAAGGCTTATCTTGTTATAGGCTGCCATTAATGCGAGTGCAAAGATCTTAACAAGCCAATGGATCTTGAGAAGTCAAAACCATTTGATCTTGTAGGTTCATAACAGTTGACTTTTAACATCGATTTAAGCCTAAGCAGTTGATTTTTTTGCTCAATTCGATATAAATCGTTTTATCTTTTATTTTTTGTGAGGCATATTGCTCCCATTTGCTCATATGTGTTCCAACAAAACAAATTTCACCTACCTTTTACTCTTACCTAAATTAAGTCTAACGCCTCTCATCAGACCACAATAGTAGCCCTTCAATACGAAGATTGCATATATATATATATATATATATATATAAGATTGCATATATATATATATATATATATATATATATATATATATATATTACGTGCAAGTGTTTACTTTATATGATAAGAAAGGAATCGCAGGCTTCAAGTTATTGGAGCCCCTACGGGGTAGCAGTTGCTGAATTTAGGAATACAAATTTGAATAGGACAATTTATACAGTTTGGGAATTAGACGATAGTATATATACAAAACTAGATGTAATTATGTCTCCGGCCATGGTTTTGTATGTATTTTGCTAATCAATAGATTCTTTACTCACTCACCAAAAAAAAAAAAAAAAATCAATTGTGTGAGTCAGATATGCTTGGAAATAAATTATTCCGACAAAATTGCCGTTATAAATTATTCTGAGATGTGAATATGGTATTATGGTGAAGTTTGGAAAGAAAAGGTAAAAGCATATATAATAGCAAATCATTTTAAGATAGTGTAACAGATGCCTCATGTAAATTCCGTTATTAAATCTATCTACTTTTATTAAAGTAGATTAAGAACGAACCAGTGGTGCAAAGCAACAAGATGATAAAGACGACAACTTTGGGTAGATGCATTTCGTTCTTCATCTTGGGAGAAAGCAATGCTGAAGTGAATTGTATGTTTGAAGACAATTTCCATGCAATTTATAATTTTGGTTTCAAAGCAAACTTATCATCAGAATAATATCTTTTGAGCAAAAGTCAAAGATACATGGATATTGTTTTTCATTAAAGGTTTGGTACTCACATGAGATGATTTTTCAACTAAGACCTCAACACACAAATCTTATGGAATTCCGCTAGCTAGCCACATGTCAGTTTACAATATTTGAGGAAAATGTATTATTATTCCTTACATGAGTCCTGTCATTTACGATACCTCTATCCAATAAAAGTTTATACATATATATTTGTTAGTATACATGATATCCTCTATGTTTTACTAGAATTGCATACTAAATATATCACGTATTAAACAATTCCCTGCATTGCATTCGTTAAATATGTCGCATCGATGAAAGATTATAAATTTGAGTAGTTTATAAATGAGTATTGTAGGTATAAAAAAGGGTTAAATCCACTTACTAACCCTATCATTTACCATAAATGTCACTTACTACCCCTCAACTTTAAAATCACCACTTACTAACCCTTGACTTAGATCAACTTTAACATACATCTAATTCTATTAAACCAAACACTAGTAATGACTAGATTACCCCCCAACAATTATATTCAAATACATATTTAACCTTCACAAAAAAATCCAGAAACTCCCCTCCACCCCCAACATCCACACCTCACCCCCACCCTCGGGTGACCTCATCCCCAACCCCTCATAGCCACGCGACACCATCATACTTTCTCAATAGGCAGTACAAGGCCACTACTCTACCCCACAACAGGAAGCACGAGGCCATCCCAAAGCCTCCAACAGCCGCGCGAGAATCGACACCCACCCCAACCCCTTCAACAGTGGCGCAAGGCCACCCCTAATCCCTCAACAGTCGGACGACTCACGACACCCATCTTCACCCCCAACAGGCGGCGCAATCCCCACCCCTACCCCCAATAGGGGCACGATCCCCACCCCCAACCCCAAAGCCGCCAGTGATGTGTGTTTGTGTGTCTGTATATGGGTGTTTCGTATGTGTATATTTTTTTGTTAATTGTGTGTGTGTGTTTATTGGTGTGTGGGGGGATGATGATAGAAGAGGAATATAGGTGTTTGGTGTGGGATGGGTGTGTTTAGATGGTAAGGATATTTTGGTCCAAAATTTAGATTGGTTATACTATTTCGTTAAGTTTTTAACTGTAAATAAATACTAGGGTTAGTAACTGGTGATTTTAAAGTTGAGGGTTAGTAAGTGACACTTATGGTAAAAGATATGGTTAGTAAATGGATTTAGGAGAAAACACAAATGAGAAATAGAATAAAAGTTCACTACTCTAAGGTAGCGATTGGTACATTGAAATGGATTTGGGCATGAATGAAATGAACCAAGGAATAAAATGAAATTAGGAATGGAATGAACTTGAGAATGAGAATAACATGTTTGGTATGCTCTAAGAATTAAGAGTAGTAATGCGAATGACTTGCATAATATAACATAAGTGCCCTTTTATTATTATATCATTAAAAATAATAATAAATATAAACATAATCGTAAACAATATAAACATAAATAATAATAACAACAACAATAAATAATAATAATAATAATAATAACAACAACAACAATAATCAATAATAATAATAATAATAATAATAATAATAATAATAATAATAAATATAAATATAAATATAAACAATTATTAATAACAAAATATTATTATATTTTTAACTATTATTATTATTATTATTATTATTATTATTTAATCACTATTATTATTATTATTATTTTATTTTTATTATTTTATTTATTTATTAATTATTATTATTATTATCATTTTTTTATTATAATAATTATTATTTTTATTAGTTTCATAATAATATTATTATATTTTTAATTATTATTATTATTATTATTATTATTATTATTATTTATTTTTGTTTTTATTATTATTTTATTATTTTATTTATTTATTAATATTATTATCAATTTTATTTTATTTTTATTTTTTATAATAATAATAATTATTATTTTCATAATAATTATTATTATATTTTTAATTATTATTATTATTATTTAATCACTATTATTATTTTTATTATTAATTTATTTTTATTTTTATTTTCATAATAATAATAATAATTATTTATAATAATAATTATTATATTTTTTAATTATTATTATTATTATTATTATTGTAAAAAAAATTATTTATAAAGGGTATGGTAGTCAAGTTGATTTTCAAATACATGAAAATGGGTCATTATCATGTATTTGGTCTAGAATGACTATTCTCATGTATGTGAAAATAGGATTCCCTTGGGAATGACATTCCCAAGTTCATTCCCTCATACCAAACATGGAAATTAAAATTGAATTGAGAATGTTATTCCATTCTCAACTCATTCCCATATATCAATCACTGTCTAAATGGAATTTCCACCTTCACATTATACTCTCGAGGAAAGTTATAATTTCTTGGAGCTCCATGTCGAGGAAAATCCATTTAACTAGATACATGGTTGCGAGCACGGGCAAAAGGATTCACCTCTTTATCATCATTCAAGACTTCACTTTTTGAATCATGATTCGGAATATCACGTTCTTGAAGTTCATAATGCAGCAAGTGTTGTTGAAGTTGCTTCACTTGTCTCCTTAAATCGTTTATCTCAACATCTCGTAAGCCCCTCTTACAAGCTGGGGTAGCTTTGACATTTGGTCCACGTCGACGACCACGATCAACCATGAATCAAAGCTCTGATTACCAAATATGATGTCGAAAAAGGATGGTATAGGAAAAAACACAAATGAGAAATAGAATAAAGGCTCACCACTTTAAAAACTTCACTATAGAGATACAAAACTATAACGATTGAAGCTCACCAGTTAAAGGAATCCACCTAAGAGATACTGAACAAAATAGAAGAAATCCTTCTTCTAAAACAAAGTCTAAGACTTAATTATAATGTCAATTCAAAATATGATATTGCAAGATTACAAGCCACTTATTTATAGAGTTGGAACATCCCTTCAACTTACTTAGGCAAAATTTAGATAACCAATAAGTAATAGTGCTAGTCTAACTTTGGAACCGTAAGATAATAACAAAGGCTCTAAAAAATTGAAATCACCCTTCTAATACAAAGAATATGAACTTATTAACTCCCTAGAATATCCCAATTAGATCTTGAAGCAAGCCAAAATCAAAGTATAACAAAATAAAGGTCAAAACTTGAGTTCGTCACTTTGCAGACAACTCAGACACACTTTACCAAAATTGTTATAACTTCTTCTAGAAAAGTTCAATCAATGCACCATTTGAAGAATTGAAAACTAGACCCATAGAGATTTCCAAACGTATATGAATCATCAGCTAACTCTGTCCCAAGTGGTATAGGTTTTGTTGTGAATTTGGTTAAAAAAATAGATTATGCAACTTTGTTATCTAATTTCCATCTTCCTTCATTAATTTTGGAGTTAAACATATATATTTGTTAGAGCTTGCATGTCTCTGGTAGATGCTCTGGCGTCAAATAACTTGAGTTTATTAAGAACTTTCTCATGATAGTACACCAGGCAGTTAAAATTTTCTAATTAGCACATTTTAGACATTTTTCACTTTTAATTTTTTAGAACTTTCTCTTGTGAAATTTTAGACAAGTACACTTTACTAACTTGCAAAATCATATTTCTCCGAATTCCATGCTTGCAGTTCTTTTTTTTGCATGCATTAAGGATGCTCTTTGCTATGCTCATTCAATACTTTACGAATTTCATTTGTCAGAGTTCTTTTGTTAATACCTTTGAGATAGAAAGCCATTTTTTTTCTATCTTAGAACTAAAAATAACATATAAAAAATAGGAAATCATGTTGGATATTAGATAGTTTGCTTTGATTCAATATACATTATGTGCACTTGTTTGAATAAAGTTGAATACTTGGATCTTTGTGCTAATCATGTATAATTTAATGAACTCTTAATTGTTTAAATATGTATAGAGATATTATTTTGAATCTTTTCATGACCACCTGATGCGACAATATGTTTACTGTTAAGCAAATTATTTTTTTTAAAAAAATACCTTTATAAATTAACAATTATTAACTTACAAAGATAAATTGATATCTTGCTTAATTAATAGAATTTAAGTGATCGCTAGACTATTCATTTAAAAAAGTTCCATTGTAGATAGTGAAAAAAATAATGATATGTAGAATTTCTTTTTTCTTACTTTGTACTTTTTGTTCATGTTTTTCACCTCCATACCTTTCACGTTTCATATTACTCAATCTTACATATTATTATTATGTTCTTGGTCATAACTCAAACATACATATTAGAGAATTCATATGATAACAAACATAGTATTTATGCTTTTATCGTAGATACTAGCAACCTTTATACGCAACATCCACATGAGGGGAAAAAAAGCCCTTGCCCACACTTCCCATCTTCAAAACCTTCTTCCCTGCAAGCATGAGCACATTCCGCATCTTTACAATCCCACAGCTTGTAGTACTTATGGCTCTTGGCAATACACATCTTCTCCTCTGCCATCATAAGATTGAGTTCTGCATGGCAATGAAGGTATCAAGCAGCTGTTAATGAACTTTGTCAATATAAAAGAAAAGACGCAATGCTTGGTTTTTTTTTTTTTCTTTCTTTTCTCTTGATGAAATCTGAGCTATACATGGCTCATCATGCATTTCTTCTACCTAATTTTTTAATTACTAATTATGTAAAAGAGATTTTTACGAATATACCCCTATATATATATATATATATATTTTTTTTTTTTGAGTTCGGGTTTCTTATTATTAAATATAATAAATTAATACAACAAATATTTTTAATAGTTTAAACTTTTAAATGATATAGTGATTTAACATGATACCAAACGGAAGACACCAAAAGGTCCTTGATTCGAAATTCACAGACACCTATTTGTAAAATTATGTCCATGTGTAATGCTTAATAAAAAATTATCCAACTTACAAGTGAAGAGACATGCTAAATATAATAAATAAATACGACAAATCTTTCTTTTAAATGAGGTGGTCACTTAAGGCTTATCTCGTTATAGGCTGCCATTAATGCTGAGTGCAAAGATCTTAACAAGCCAATGGATCTTGAGAAGTCAAAACCATTTGATCTTGTAGGTTCATAACAGTTGACTTTTAACATCGATTTAAGCCTAAGCAGTTGATTTTTTTGCTCAATTCGATATAAATCGTTTTATCTTTTATTTTTTGTGAGGCACATTGCTCCCATTAGCTCATATGTGTTCCAACAAAACAAATTTCACCTACCTTTTACTCTTACCTAAATTAAGTCTAACGCCTCTCATCAGACCACAATAGTAGCCCTTCAATACGAAGATTGCATATATATATATATATATATATATATATATATATATATATATATATATATATATTACGTGCAAGTGTTTACTTTATATGATAAGAAAGGAATCGCAGGCTTCAAGGTATTGGAGCCCCTACGGGGTAGCAGTTGCTGAATTTAGGAATACAAATTTGAATAGGACAATTTATACAGTTTGGGAATTAGACGATAGTATATATACTAAACTAGATGTAATCATGTCTCCCGCCATGGTTTTGTATGTATTTTGCTAATCAATAGATACTTTACTCACTCACAAAAAAAAAAAAAAAAAAAATCAATTGTGTCAGTCAGATATGCTTGAAAATAAATTATTCCGACAAAATTGCCGTTATAATTACTCTGAGATGTGAATATGGTATTATGGTGAAGTTTGGAAAGAAAAGGTAAAAGAATATATAATAGCAAATCATTTTAAGATAGTGTAACAGATGCCGCATGTAAATTCCGTGATTAAATCTATTTACTTTTATTAAAGTAGATTAAGAACGAACCAGTGGTGCAAAGCAACAAGATGATAAAGACGACAACTTTGGGTAGATGCATGTCGTTCTTCATCTTTGGCGAAAGCAATGCTGAAGTGAATTGTATGTTTGAAGACAATTTCCATGCAATTTATAATTTTGATTTCAAAGCAAACTTATCATCAGAATAATATCTTTTGAGCAAAAGTCAAAGATACGTGGATATTGTTTTTCATCAAATGTTTGGTACTCACATGAGATGATTTTTCAACTAAGACCCTCAATAGACAACTTTTATGGAATTCCGCTAGCCACATGTCTGTTTACAATATTTGAGGAAAATGTATTATTATTCCTGACATGAGTCTTATCATTTACGATACTCTCTATCCAATAAAAGTTTATACATATATATGTGTTAGGGAAAAATGCCATTTTCCCTCATGAGGTATGGTCAATATACCAAACTCCCCTATAAACTTTTATTTTTACCCAAATTCTCCCATCCACACTAAAACTGTCAAAGAAATTTAACAGTCAACTAGTTGACTTTTTGAAATTACTCTTTCACCCTTTTTCTCATACCACCATCATCCTAACTACCTGCTAAAAATAACAATTGGCAAAATAACTTCATCATGCCAAAAGAAATTAAACACACCAATAAAAATTCAAAAAAATTCATTGATCAACATCCACTCATTACAAACTACATATCACCTTAAAAATAAAAGTTTAACTTCATCATCCAAGACAACAAAAAATTCATAAAAGTCTACCAATATTCACTATATTACAAAACACAATTCATAACAAAATTACATGCCACCTTAACCAATTCATATAAATAATCGATATTCTTGTATGAGATTGGAGGAGTTACGCATGCTTGCAAAAAAAAATATGTCTTTAAGTATTCATTAAAGAAAACTCTTAAGAAAATCGAGAAGCCTTTTATCTTGGTGCAATAGGACCTTTATCGGGCCTAGCTAGTCTCCTGATGTTCTATAGATAGATGGACAAAAGTCACACATTAATAGTCATGAAGAAAATATAATAGCTTAAAAACAAAAACAAATGGAATAAGAATATCACAATACAATAAATTTGTTTAAGATATAATCAATAATAAATAATATAACATGTTGTTGTACAGTAGATTTTGACTTCATTCTTGATAATCTCTTGGATGTCTCATGATTTCTTTTCGAACATGAAGTTTTTTTATGCCCCATTTCTTTGCAAAGACAACATTTGACATGAACAGATCTAGGGTCCTTTGTAGGTTCTCCCACTTCCCTAATTCTATTCATTTTAGGCCTGCCTCTTTTTCTTGCTACTTTAGGAGGATTCACTTGAGCACAAAAAACTTCTGGCCACATACATTGATCTGGAACATGATTTATCCTCCCCTGGTATGTTCTTTTGTATGCATCCATAGTCAAGTATGGATGCACGAACTTTGTTGGATCATACCTTATGCTAGTTATGCATATCATAGCATGCTTGCATGGGATTCCACTTATTTGCCATTCTTTGCATTGGCAAGTCATTTCACACAAGTTCACCACATAACTTCTCTCATCATGGACTTGAAAGAGCCATTTAGTTGATATGCAATGATGCAAATACCTACCATCTTGAAAATTCTTCTCTATTCTTTCTAGGACCTTGGGAGGAACTCTTGATTCCCATGTTAATGCCTTCTGATACCTTGTGTAGATTCTTTTCATTACATTCTTTCTGATCCATTCTAAAAGTGTGAGAATGGGTTATGCTCTATATGTGGCAAGTGATGCATTAAAAGATTCAGACATATTGTTAGTCACATGATCATTCTTAACAGATTCATCAAATTCATGTCTTGCCTAATTTTGTAGGTCTACTTTGCAGTCCACTGTCAACCATTTATATGCATCTGGATCAACACTTCTTATCTCTCCTATATAGTCCTCGAACTCATACTGGTTGTAGGCTTTAACAGCTTTCCAAAACAACTTCCTAAGTCTAACCCCTGGAATTTTCTTTCTGAAATTGGCATAATAAATGCCTTGCACAATGCCTAACCGTGTCATTTGCACAATGCTTCTTAAAACCATTTTGTAACCCCTTTTGTCTATCACTCATGGTAGTGATAACATTTTCCATTCCAAGAAAATTCAACAAGCATTCAAGAAAATACCCCCAAGTGTCTTCACTCTCAGATGTACACACCATCACTGCTATAGGGAATATGCCATAATTTGCATCAAGTGAAACAACCGACAACAATTGGCCCCCATAAGGACCCTTCAAGAAGCAACCGTCAAGGCCAATAAATGGCCTACAACCATTAACATATCCATCCCGTTGAGCAATAAAACAGATAAAGATTCTATCAAATATTACAATACCTCATGGGTTATTGAAGAGCATATCATCACATCTCATTTTTACACATGAAGTAGAGTTACTATCTTTCACAGCTTGGGCATACCTAAGCATGAGAGCATAACTTTTAAACCAATCACTGGAAACCAATTTCGCTGCCTTAGACTTAGCTCTGTACAACTTATTCCTTGGAACCTCGACCTTGTACTTTGATTTTAGTATGTTAGCCAACTCATCAATACTTTTATTAATGTTGGCTCTAAACTCTTCTTCAAATTCTAAAGCTATCCAAGTAGATGTTATGCCTATACCACTCAAGTCTCTAATGCATTTATGTTGAGGATTCAATGTCTTTATCTTAAAGGTTATACGATCAACAAATGTAGATGCATGAAGCCTAAATGGACAACCCTCAGCGTTGCACAAAGCAGTGACATTTTCTTTATCATTTGCCTTTTTCTTTAACTTAATCCCTTCTTGCATACAATATTCCTGCAATATCTTCCTCAGGTGATAAACATTATCAAAAATCTGACCTTGTTTGAAAATAATCATCCATTCACCTGTTTTCTCATCAAGAACTTTTTTAAAGTAATCACCTTGCATCTTGTTCGCCACTCTATGTGTTTATCAACCTTATCATTGTTCATGTATTCATTATCAATTCTTTCATAATTTTCAACATCGTCAGAGTCATAATTAGACAAATTGTAACTGCTATCATCTGTTTCAATATCCTCGACAATATGCTTGACCTCACCATTGTTGTCCGCACTGCTATCACTCTAATAAAAGACTTCACTACCATCACTAACATCAAATTCATGCCAAGGTTGATGAGGTGGGGGTTGAGTTTTACTGATTTCATTTTGGACTGGACTATTTTTAGGAGCAATTTGACGGGCTTTAGGTTGGATTTGACTATTGTCAGGTGCAACTTGACTGAATTCAGCACCAATCTCATTGATTTCAAATTGATTTGGAGTGTAGGTTATGATAGAAGCTTGAGTAATTTGGGATAATTGAAAGCACAAGTTTGCAATTTTATGTTGACATTAATTGTTGTTCTCCCAATTGATAAATACAATTGTAAAAGGGTCTGCACATCTTCATCCCCTTCAATGGGAAAAGTATTCCCTGAGTAAGGATGAACACCTTCAAGAGAGATCAACTGACCTAACCATTCTCCACCTAGTGCTCCACACACATCATTCACCATTTCGATATATCCATAATCATTTCTCTCCAAATCATTAACAATTAAATGTTCCCCGTTGTAATTCACATCAAAATGGAATGTTATCCTCTCAATTGCACCAAGATACAAAAAGAAAAAGAAAAGGATCAATTATAAACGCAGCCATATCTTTCAATACGAAATATTTGCAAAATAAAATATGCAGCCATGAATAAACATATTTTCTTAATACTTCACTTCGAGCTATACCACAAAAATGGATTCTAATCTCAAGTTGTCATTGTTAGCTTTGTTGAATCAATACAGAGGTTATGCGAATTTTTTCTTATCGCAATACAAGCCATTAGCTTTGCTTATTCGCTGATAACTATTCTAAGAATATAAACAGACCCATATATCTTACAATGTAAACAAACTTGCATAATAAAAAAAATTAGCAATATCTCTAATGATGCTAAAGGTAAAATAAAAAATTCACAAAGAGACAAACAACACATAAAGAATTAAATTACTTACGGACTATTAAAATATTATATCGTAAAAGCAAAACATTTTCTTGTGTGCATATTTGTGTTTTCATGTGCACGTGTGATAAGGATAAAAGCATACCTGCGTAGGCTAGATCAATACTCTAAGAGCTCCTGACAATGCTACAATGAATGTTCGGCTGATTTACCAAAAGTTTTTTTTTACCAAAAGATCTGACCAAAGTATGTTTTTACTTTCTGTTTTGGTTTTAGTAAATAACAAAAAGACATAAAAGCCTTTTTACCCTAACGTTTAGTCAACGGTGTTAGTGTGGATGGGGGAATCTGGGTAAAAATAAAAGCTCATGGGGGAGTTTGGGATATTAGCTATACCTCATGGGGGAAAATGACATTTTCCCTATTTGTTAGTATACATGATATCCTCTATGTTTTAACAGAATTGTATACAAAATCATAGAGGATATGATGTATACTAACAATTTCTTTATGTCATTCTGGGCTACGTAGAATTCCTCTATGGGGGAAAATGGTATATATTGGCCATACCTCATGGGGGAAAATGGCATTTTCCCTATTAAACAATTCCCTACATTGCATTTGTTAAATATGTCACATCGATGGAAGATTATAAATTTGAGTAGTTTATAAGTGAGAATTGTAAATATAAAAAATAATGATACCAAAAAAGGATAATTTAGGAGAAAATAGAAATGAGAAATAGAATAAAGATTCACTACCCTAAATGGAATTTCCACCTTCACATTATACTCTCAAGGAAAGTTATAATTTCTTGGAGCTCCATGTTGAGGAAAATACATTTAACTAGATACATGGTTGCGAGCATGGGCAAAAGGATTCACCTCTTTATCATCACCCAAGACGTCATTTTTTGAATCATGATTCGAAATATCACGTTCTTGAAGTTCATAATGCAGTAAATGTTGTTGAAGTTGCTTCACTTGTCTCCTTAAATCGTTTATCTCAACATCTCGTAAGCCTCTCTCACAAGTTGGGGTATGTAGCTTTGACATTTGGTCCACGTCGACGACCACGATTAGCCATGAAATCAAAGCTTTGATAACCAAATCTAATGTCGAAAAAGGATGGTATAGGATAAACCACAAACGAGAAATAGAATAAAAGCTCACCACTTTAAAAAATTCACTATAGAAATACAAAACCATAAGGATAGAAGCTCACCAGTCAAAGGAATCCACCTAAGAGATACATAACAAAATAGAAGAAATCCTTCTTCTAAAACAAAGTCTATATATAGGTAAGAGTGCTACAATTCTTGGGCTCTAAGCAATCGTGAGCATTAATAACCTTTGTAGGAGTCCTTACCTAAGTCAATCTCCAAAGATTTGCTCAATTAAAGATTTTCTTAATCAAGATCTTTCTTACCTTATCAAAATCCTAATCAGAATCGCCTCATAATAATCTTTGCAACAAATTGATAGCTTTCCATATAAATGAGATCCTGCACAACCTTTTGACAAAAATAAAGACAATTAAGACAATGTAAATTACCTCTAATTGCGGGCTAAATTTAGAGGCGGCTAACAAATGTGTCTTGTCCTCTCATGAAACAAAGGATTAGCTGTTATGTGTAAAGTAGCATGATTATCGCAGTGTAATGTGACTGCCTCTAGATGATCCAATTGAAGATCTTTTAATAAGCTTTCCAACCAAGTAAGTTCACAGCATGTACCTGTCATAGCTCGATACTCAACCTCTGCTGAAGAAAGTGAGACTGTCTTTTGTCTTTTTGTCCTCCAAGAAACCAGTGAATCACCAAAAAAAATGCAATAACCAGTTGTTAACTTTCTCGTAGTTGGACAACCAGCCCAATCAGAATCGCAATAAGCCTTCAACTGTAAAGAACTTTGAGTTGGAAAGAAAAAACCTTGTCCTCGAGTGTGTTTCAAATACTTCAGGATACGAAGTGCAACGTCCCAGTGCGGCTTCCTTGGCTCATACATAAATCTACTGAGAACATGAATGGCAAAAGTGATGTCTGGCCTAGTAATAGTCAAATAAATGAGACGTCCTACTAGTCTTCTTTATTTTTGAGAATCTGCAAGAAGTTCCCCTGTGTCATCTAACTTAAAGCCTTGTTCCATAGGAAAACAAACTGGTCATATCCCTAGCAAGCCTGCATCTTTAAGTATCTCAAGAGCATATTTTCTTTGTGAAATGGATATACCTTTCTTAGACCGAGACACTTCAATTCCCAAGAAAAATTTCAGATCCCCTAGATCCTTGATAAGAAAACGATTATGAAGAAATTGTTTGAGAGAAGTAATGGCAACCAAATCATTCCATGTAATCAAGATGTCATCAACATATATTAAAAGAACAGTGAAAGACTTCCCTCTATGGCATGTGAAAAGTGAGTAATCTGCTCTAGACTGAATAAAACCAACAACATGTATGACCTCTGAGAACTTTGTAAACCAGTGGCGTGAGGCTTGCTTAAGACCATATAGAGAATTGTTGAGGTGACACACTGAATTCTCCCATTGTCGCTAGAGACCAGGTCAAGGAGTCATATAAATTTCTTCTTGGAGGTCACCATAAAGAAAACATTGTGGACATCAAGTTGGTGAAGAGACTAAGATTTCGCTACATCAATGACAATGATACAACGAATTGTGGTCATCTTAGTTGCTGGAGAGAAAGTATCATGATAATCTACACCAGTTATTCAAGTATAGCCTTTAGCAACCAAACGGGTTTTATACCGTTCAATAGAGCCATCTGAACGGTGTTTAATTTTATAGACCCAATGACAACCAATAGGAACCTTGGCCGGGGGAAGAGAAGTGAGAGTCCAAGTGTTAGTGAGTTCCAATGTCTGTAATTCAGAATCCATAGCCTGTACCCAATACGAATCAGCAGCAGCAGCCTCATAAGAGGCAGGCTCTGTACTGCGACTAATCTGACTAATAAATGTCACGTGAGCTGGTGAATAATGATGATAAGAAATATAATTGCGCAACGGTTACTGAGTACCTGGGGATGAGGACTTTGATTGGTAGGATGATGGCAGCGTGACAACAAAGTCTCAAAAAAAAGGAGGAAGGTGAAGTGGGTGACCTGAACGACGAACAGAGATTGGATGGGACTCAAAGCAAGGGGGTAGAGGAGACAAGTCATGAGCAGGGGCAGAGGGAGTTGAAGGGTTGTCTGGCTCCGAGATGTTAGATGTCACAAGTGATCCAGGCAAATGAGCAATGTCAACATTATCAATGGGTTGAGGGAGTGGAGACTAAGAAATTTGTGGAGAAATGGCGTCGCTAGAAAATTCAAAAAAAGGGAAAACATTTTCATGAAAAATAACATCACGACTTGTGAAAAAGTTTTTTTTATGACAAATCGTACAAAAGATAGGCTTTTTATCCTTGCAGATACCCTAGGAGCATAGCGTTATGAGCTTGAGGGAAAATTTTGAAGATGGATGGACAGATGTGGCATAGGCAAGACAACCGAAGACTTTTAAGTGGGAATAGGAAGATGGATGATTATGAAGTTTTTCGTGTGGAGTTTTACAAGTAAGAAGAGGAAAGGGTAAACGGTTAATTAGATAAACAGCAATGAGCACACATTTACCCCAAAATTGAAGAGGAAGGTTTGCTTGAAAATGTAGTGCTCTAGCAGTTTCAATAATGTGGCGATGCTTGCGTTCAACAACACCATTCTATTGAGGCGTGTAAACACAAGTATGTTGATATGAAGTGTCATTTTCTCTAAAAAAAATCATGAAGGGATAAAAATTCACCACCATTGTCCACCAAAATGTTTTCAATTGAGATATGAAATTGAGTTTTAACCACAGAAAAAAAAAAAAAGATTTGAGCAAACTTTGTGTCTCATGTTTATGATGCATGAGGTACACCCAAGTAAAGCGAGAAAAGTCATCCACAATTGTTAAAAATAGTGCGCACCAAAAGTAGAGACAATTTTATGAGGACCCCAAATATCACAGTGAATGATAGAGAAAGGGCATGTAGTAGAAATAAAACTTTTATTAAAAGGAAGACAAGTTTGTTTTGCCAAATGGCAAGCATTACAAACACCATTGAATTGAGAAGAACAACCTAAAGTTTGTGATAAAAAATTTAAATGAGAAGAGTGACCTAAGCGATGATGCCATAAATCAACAGAAGTACTTGTAACATGACATGAAGGCTTTTTGGTAGAAGGTTGTTGGTCAGACGCTAGAGCCACCAAGTAATAGAGTCCATCACGCTGCTTACCCAAACCAATCGTCGGCCTCGTAACCAAGTCCTGTAAAATACACCAAGAGGGGAAAAAAGTCACTAAGCATTGCAATCCTTTAATTGTTGGACAAATTAAAATGAGAGAAGTGCTGTAAATATAAATACAAGATGTGCAATAAAGATTAAAATAACAGAATATAAAATTAACAATATTAAAATTTAAGGATGTAGAAATAAACCAAATACAGATGATATCGAGGCTCGAGTTAGACTCGATGTCCTTAAGACTTTAACGTCCCGCTACGGTGCTTTCGGTTGATTAACGCAAGTCTTCCAGGATACAACGATATTTTCTTCGTAGTAGGAGCACACCAAACTACGAAACTATTGAACTGAATATAACAAACTCTCTCTATTGGACACAATGATAAAATGAAATTATTTGTTCTGCTTGTTCAATTTTTCGTTCTTGTTCTTCCTTGTTTCAGCTAACATACCCAACTATTTATAGCCAATTCTTAATGGGAGTTATCATTGCCAAAATTTTCTGATAGAATAAAAAATTAATATACTAATCAAAACTCATACTTTGAGGCAAGCATGCTCCACGGAAATTAATAAAGCCTGCTGCACAATTTTTTATTTTATTGCAAGCATGCTGAACTTTTACATTGTTTCAAGATTCCTTGCAATAAACTATTTCCATTCACCAATATCAAGATTCCTACAATCCCCCACATGAATGGAAATCAGACAATGCACAAAGTAGAGACACTATGCAGACACTAGAGAGAGTTTAAAAGAATGATACTGCTTCCGAATAGGTAGCTTTTGGCCTTGAACCTTCCATAGTGAGAGCTATCGGATTTACTTGCTGTCCAGTGAACGCGATGTCTTGAACTGTTCAGCTTTTGTGTAAACCAAGACAATAGAACTTACACAGTATCCTCTTAACCATACTTCAGTTCTTACGGTTGTGTTCATTTTGGCCCTGAACAATTCCCAGTTTCATGAGTACTCTAGAGAATTCAGCCTTAGAGATTCTTGTAGGAGTGACCCACTCCTTACTCACATAGGTGATCACTTATTAAGAGTAACCCTGTAATACCCCACTTGGATTTTCCAAGATATAAGTATCATTAAAAGCATAGCTTATCCTAAACCACATGCAGGCAGCACTATCTGCTCGTCATAGGAATAGGTGGGAGTATTATCCCCACAGTGCTCCCGATGAATCATTCATAGCTCAGTTTTTCCCTTTGGACCTACTTCCAGAGATCTCCTGTCACGTAGGTAAGGGTTTCCACTATGATGACTCTTTAGTCATAGGCTTTAGACCCATTCCCCTCGACGATTTGTAAACTTGCTCTCTGTTCAAACCTTTAGTAAGTGGATCCGCAATGTTATTTTTTGACTTTACGTAGTCAATTGAGATAACCCCATTAGAGAGCAATTGTTTGATGGTATTATGTCTACGACGTATATGTCTAGACTTACCGTTGTACATGCTACTCTGTGCCCTTCCAATAGCAGATTGACTATCGCAGTGTATGCAGATAGTTGGCACAGGTTTGGGCCAGTTTGGAATGTCCTCTAAGAACTGTCGAAGCCATTCGGCTTCCTCTGCAGCTTTATCCAAAGCTATAAACTCAGATTCCATCGTGGATCTGGCTATACATGTTTGCTTAGTGGATTTCCAAGACACGGCTGCCCCTCCCAAAGTGAAAATGTATCCACTCGTGGATTTGGAGTCATTAGTATCTGATATCCAATTGGCATCACTGTGTCCCTCTAGTACAGCTGGATATCGGGTATAGTGTAGCCCAAAGTTCAATGTGTATCGCAGATACCTTAGAACTCTTATTATAGTTACCCAATGGTCTTTCCCTGGATTGCTCGTATACCTGCTCAATTTGCTCACAGTTAATGCTATATCGGGCCTCGTGCAATTCATAATGTACATCAAACTACCAATAATCCTTGAATACTCTAATTGAGATATTCCTTCACCAGTATTTTTGGTAAGATGTACATTTGCATCTATAGGTGTCTTTGCGAGACTAATATCATTTTTATTAAACTTGTCCAGTACTTTCTCTATATAATGGGACTGTGACAAGATTAGTCCGTCAGATGTTCTAGTAATTTTAATACTCAGAATCACATCTGCCATACCCATATCCTTCATATCAAAGTTACTGGATAACATCTTCTTGGTATACTTAATGACACTATCATTGCTCCCGATAATAAGCATATCGTCTACATAGAGACAAACAATGACATATTCTTGACCCGTGCCTTTTACATAGACACATTTGTCACATTCATTAATCCTAAAGCCATTTGACAACATGACTTTATCAAATTTCTCATGCCATTGTTTAGGCGCCTGTTTTAGTCCATAAAGGGATTTTATAAGCTTACAAACCTTTTTCCCTTTCTCAGGAACTACAAACCCTTCAGGTTGTTCCATGTAGATCTCTTCATCTAGATCTCCATTTAAGAATGCTGTTTTTACATCCATTTGATGTATCTCAAGATTATTGATATCTGCGATAGCTATCAACATCCGTATGGATATAATTCTCGTGATTGGTGAATATGTATCAAAATAATCAAGACCTTCTTTTTGTCTATATCCCTTAATGACAAGTCTGGCCTTGTATTTTTCTATTGATCCATCAGCCTTCAACTTCCTCTTAAAAATTCATTTACACCCTAAAGGTTTATTTCCAAGAGGAAGATCTACCAGTTCCCATGTATGATTTTGCATGATGGATTCAATTTCACTGTTTACTGCCTCTCTCCATAAAGGAGCTTCAGGAGTAGACATTGCCTCATTAAAAGTGTGAGGCTCATTTTCTAACAAATATGTTAGAAAATCTGGACCGAAAGACTTAGATGTTCTAGCCCTCTTGCTACGTCTTGGTTCATCTTCAATATCTTTAGATATAGCCTCATCATCTATATCTAATTTTTGATTCTCATCATATGTTCTTTTCGTAGAACTTGATTCTTGCGTATTTTTACAAGGAAATTTTTCTTCAAAAAATTCTGCATTCCTTGATTCAATAATTGTATTCACATGTATATCAGTTATTTCTGACTTATACACAAGAAACCTGTATGCAGCACTGTTGTGTGCATATCCAATGAAGATACAATCCACAGTCTTTGGTCCTATTTTGACCATTTTAGGAGCTGGAACTCCTACCTTAGCTAGACACCCCCACACTCTTAAGTAATTGTAGGAAGGTGGTCGAACTTTCCACAACTCATAAGGTGTCTTGCTTAATTTCTTGTGAGATACCTTATTAAGAATATGGTTTGCAGTTAACACTGCCTCCCCCCACAAGTTCTGAGGTAAACCCGAATTAATCAACAAAGCATTCATCATCTCTTTAAGAGTTCGGTTTTTGCGTTCAGCAATGCCATTCTGTTGAGGAGAGTAAGGAGCCGTCGTTTGATGAACAATTCCATGTTCAGCACATTATTCCTTAAAGGGATATACATATTCTCCTCCTCTATCGCTTCTCAACATCTTAATCTTTTTGCCGAGTTGATTTTCTACCTCATTTTTGTATAGTTTAAATACTTCCAGAGCCTCATCTTTGCCTCTGAGTAGATAAACATAACAATATCTTGTGCAATCATCAATAAAAGTAATAAAATACTTTTTCCCACCTCTAGTTTGTACAAATTTTAAATCACAAATATCACTGTGAATTAAATCCAGAGGTTCTGAACTCCTTTCTACTGATTTAAAGGAAGTTCTTGTTAATTTTGATTTTACGCATACTTTACATTTTTTATTTATGTTCCAATCAGCTTTAGGTATTAGACCTAAATTGATTAATTTTTGCAAAGAATCAAAATTCACATGTCCTAATCCATCATGCCATAAATTAGGAGAATCCAAGACATAAGCAACAGACTTATTCTTATTCATACCAAATTTAGTAGGCTCATTAGCCTTTACAATAGTTGGGGCAATAGTCATTACATTGAGCTTAAATAAGCCATCACACTCATAGCCTTTGCCTACAAACATTCCAAATTTGGTTAACACAAATTGACCAGACTCAAACACCAATTTGAATCCGTTCTTACTCAACAAGGATCCAGAAACCAAATTTTTTCGGATGTCTGGGACATGCAGCACATTGTTGAGTGTCAGCTCCTTTCCAGAGGTAAACTTCAAGATTACCTTTCCTGTTCCTTCCACCTTCGAAGTGGCGGAGTTACCTATGTAAAGGGTTTCAGAAACATTTTGATAGGTAGTGAACATTCTCCTATCAGAGCAAACATGCTTAGTGGCCCCAGTGTCCACCCACCATTGCTTTGAATTCCCCACCAGATTGACTTCTGACACGACAGCTGACAGATTGATGTCAGAGAGATCATTGCCCAGGTCTTCCATAGCATTTGCCTGAGCTTTCCTCTTCTTCAGATTGCCCTGGTTCTTGCGGTGCCTACAGTCTTTTGCCTTGTGTCCCGGCTTGTCACAGACAAAACAATTCCCACCGAACTGCTACTTCTTATGTTCTCCCCCTTTTTGACTTTGGTTGGAGAATTTTCTCTTTTTGTTGCTCGGACCATGCTCAACCACATTAACCTTTGATTCCAAAGGCGGAAAACCAACTCTTTTTTCAGATTTGCGGTTGTCTGCTTCAATTCTCAATCTCAGAACTAGATCTTCAAGAGTCATCTCCTTTCGCTTATGCCTTAAATAACTCTTGAAGTCTTTCCAGTTGGGAGGCAACTTCTCAATAAGTGCACCAGATTCAAACGTTCTCCCATATTTATACCTTTTGCATGACACTCATGAATGAGTACCTGATACTCATCTACTTGCGGCATCAGAGGTTTGGAATCTACCATTTTGAAGTCAAGGAATCTGGCCACAACGAATTTCTTTGTGCCCGCATCCTCCGTTTTATACTTCTTCTCTAAAGATTCCCACAGTGCCTTAGCAGTTGTCATTGGGCTGTAGACATTATACAATGCGTTGTCCAACCCGTTGAGGATATAATTTTTGCAAAGGAAGTCTGCATGCTTCCAAGCATCAACAGCAGCAACAGTCTGCATATCAGGATCGTCACCCAACTGTGGTGCATCCTCTTTAAAAAATCGAGCAAGATTCAAGGTGGTCAAGTAGAACAACATTTTCTGTTGCCACCTTTTAAAATCCCTCCCGTTGAACTTTTCTGGCCTCTCGCCATGTCCAACAGGAGTTGATGCCACAAATGGCACAGCCGAAGCAACAGTTACCGATGGCCTAGCCAAAGGTACATTCTCATGTCCTGTAGATCCACCGGTTGATCCACTTCCAGTCAAGGGCACGTTTGGGTTGTTAGGTCCAAATGATTGTCCATAATTCAAATTTCCAGTTTCGGTATTCATGATTAATATTATTTGTTTTAAGTCCAAATACTTGTTTATACACGCTGCACTACACAAAAATCAAGTTAGTCGCAAAATAACTTAATACTAAAATTAATTTTAAATCAACAATTAAGGAAATAATACTTCTAATACAAAAATAAAAGAAATATTAAAATCACACAGTCTACTATATGTATATATATATTTATATTAGACAGTCAAGTAAATAATCCAAACAAAATAAGTAAAACAGTTACTCAAATTAGCTTTTCTCGAATCAGTTAGAGAACAGTGTACTAATAAATTATTTTGTCACTTAAGAACCAAGAAGTAACATTTGGTTCGGTGGTAGACTCTTCTCATTAGTAACATTGAGGTCCTGGGATCAAACCTATGTAGCAGCAAGAACAAGTAAAATTTTGCTTCTCAAATGAAGAATATATTATAATGCTACTGCATCAAAAGCTACAATGACTAATATAATATATCACTAAAATAATATAAAGCTACTGCAACTAATATAATATATATATATATAATGCTACTGCATCAAAAGCTATATATATTATAATGCAAAGTTGTCTTTCAGCAATAACTTAATATAATATACAATTAATATAATAATATATATTAGTTAATATACAAATAGTATATATTATAATATAGTCACTGCAGTTAATATAATATATATATATTATAATGCAAGATTCCTCTTTCAGCAAACGTACTGCGTACGCAGTAATAGCAAGAAAACTATAACAAAGAAGCTGCAAAAAGGGCACGGCGAGCAAACTAGCTTCCCCCATCGTACAATCGGTATTGAACAGTTCAAGATTAGGTCCTTAAAAAAAAATTCATATCTTTCTCATTTTAAGTCCAAATTTGATGAAAATTTCACCATTAACTTCAGAAAATTAAGAGGTATATGGAAATGTAATTTGTTTTCCAGTTTGTTATACTTCACAGAATCATATTAAAGGAATTATACTGTTAAAGTCTTAAGATTGTTGGACAAATTAAAATGAGAGAAGTGCTGTAGATATAAATACAAGATGTGCAATAAAGATTAAAATAACAGAATATAAAATTAACAATATTAAAATTTAAGGATGTAGAAATAAACCAAATACAGATGATATCGAGGCTCGAGTTAGACTCGATGTCCTTAAGACTTTAACGTCCCGCTATGGTGCTTTCGGTTGATTAACGCAAGTCTCCCAGGATACAACGATATTTTCTTCGTAGTAGGAGCACACCAAACTACGAAACTATTGAACTGAATATAACAAACTCTCTCTATTGGACACAATGATAAAATGAAATTATTTGTTCTGCTTGTTCAATTTTTCGTTCTTGTTCTTCCTTGTTTCAGCTAACATACCCAACTATTTATAGCAATTCTTAATGGGAGTTATCATTGCCAAAATATTCTGATAGAATAAAAAATTAATATACTAATCAAAACTCATACTTTGAGGCAAGCATGCTCCACGGAAATTAATAAAGCCTGCTGCACAATTTTTTATTTTATTGCAAGCATGCTGAACTTTTACATTATTTCAAGATTTCTTGCAATAAACTATTTCCATTCACCAACATCAAGATTCCTACATTAATAAGGCGACTCACAGACATAAGATTGACTTTAAAAGTAGGCACACATAGGACATCCCTTAAATACAAATAAGAATTGAGAGACAAATTGCCAGTGGAAGTTATGGGTGTCGTCTCGCCACTAGGTAACATTACAGGCTGCAAAGATGGATTCTCAATTTTTTTTCAAGTAAATGTGAGCTCGAAGTAATGTGATTTGTCGCCCCACTATCAATGATCCACCGATTATCGGCACAAGAAAGAAACTGAGTGATACCTGAGGAATTGTCGGCGACAGCATTGACAGCGGGTTGGTGTATCTCCTTCTCACTAATCATGGAATGAATTTGCTGACATTGTGCTTCGGACAAAGAAGGCATGGCAACCTGGATTTCTTGGAGTGATATATGGCTACTAAAATGGTTAGCAGCTGCTTTGCCACGCCCCCGTTTTTGCTTATTTGACCCATGCAAACGATGCCCCGGTGGATATCCATGCAACTTGTAACATGTTTCAACGGTATGATAATCCCGATTGCAGTGGGTACAGTGCAATGGCTTTCAGCTCACATTAGTGTTGATATGGTCTTGACGAATGGCCATTGCGGCTGGTTCAATCAAGCACGAGTTGTACCAAGTTCCCTTTGTTTTTCTTCTTGGGAGATCAAAGAGTAAGCCTTGTGCAGAGTAGGCAATGGATGCACAAGCAAAATCTGTCCACGAATTGCGCTATATGATTCATTAAGGCCCATAAGAAATTACATCAAGGCATTTTGCTCATCTCGCTTCATATGCTTTTTCATAGCCCCACATGAACAAGTTGGCAAATCATTGAAAGAAACCAACTCATCATGTAGTTTTTTAAACTTAGTGAAATAACTCGCTACTGACATCTGATCTTGTGATAGGGAGGAAAGCTCGCGCTGCAACTGATAAATTCTTCGAGCATTACTCTGTGAGAATCGTTCCTTGAGATCTTCCCAAATCTCATGCGTAGTGGAAGAATAAATAATACTCTCACCAATATCGGGCTCAACGGAATTCAGGATCCAAGCTAGAACCATATCGTTGCAACATTTCCAGAGAAGATATTCATTGTGATTTGTTTTACTTGAATGGACTTCAAGAGTTCCATTAATGTACCCCAACTTATTTTTTGCACTAAGTGAGATACACATCGAACGACACCATGTAATAAGGACTAGAAGTCTCAGTATTGGAGATTTCGTTTTTGCTTCCAGTCACAGAGACTAAAGTATTGTCGCCCATGATTTCGTAAAGAAAAAAGAAACGTAAGCTTCCGTGAGTTTCTTGAAAAAAAACAATGACGACTTCAATAAAGAAAGGTTTGCTGCCTTTGATTGGAAAATTGCTGCACTTGAATTTGAGTTTGCTTTGAAAAAGTGTATAAGACAAAAAAATGTACTTTGCTTAAGAAAAAAAGAAAAAGAACAGCTTTTACTTTTGGCAATCAAAGAAACAGCTTGTTTTTGCTTGGGAAAACAAGATTGTTTTGCTTGAACAAAAGCACAACCTGCTTGAAGAAGAAGAGGTCGGCGGCAGTTCTCAGAAAAAAGAAAAAAAGACTAGGTTAAACTTAGGTCTGATACTATGTGAAATTGACAAAGATGTCTTATGCCAAGATAATTTTATTACTTTAGGCAAAGGGGTATATATACAAAGAGTCTCGTATTCTTGGAAGACAATTAAGGATACTATCTATGATTGATTGAGAAAAATATGCCTAATTAATATATTGCCTATTCTACGATGTACAAGAAGTCAACAAATCGTAACAACAATCCCACAACTTGTAGTACTTATGGCTCTTGCCAATACACATCTTCGCCTCTACCATCATAAGATTGCGTTCTGCATGGCAGTGAAGGTATCAAGAAGTTGTTAATGAACTTTGTCAATATAAAAGAAAAGAGTGGGCGTATTAAATAATATTTATAAATAAGACAAATCCTTCTTTTAAATAAAGTCATCACTTAACAAATTCTCATTTTAAATGAGTTGGTCACTTAACTTATCTCATTATAGGCCGCTGACAATGCGAGTGCAAAGATCTTAACAAGCCATCTTGGAACTTTCATAGCAGTTAGCTTTTAACATGGATTTAATCCTAAGCAGTTGTTTTTTTTTTTTTTTTTTTTTTACGCAACTCGATATAAATCGTTTTATCTTTTATTTTTTGTGAGACATATTGCTCCCATTAGCTCACATGTGCTCCAACAAAACAAATTTCATCTACCTTTTAATCTTACATAAATCAAGTCTAATGCCCCTGATCAGACCGCAACAGTAACCCTTCAATACGAAGATTGCTAAGATTAGTTGGTCATATATATATAGGGGCGGAGCCAGGATTTCTTGTCAGTGGGGGCTAAAATTTATAATTTTTGAATTATACGAGTATTTTTTTTCAGTGGAATTAATTAATTTTTATAACTAAAAATACATAGATATTTAATTTTTTTTCAAAAAATACATAGAAATTTTAAGGTTTTTATGGGCCAGTGGGGGCTAAAATCCATAATTTTTAAACTATACTAGTATTTTTATTTTTTAGTGGGGGCTAATTAATTTTTTTTTAACTAAAAATACATAGACATCTAATTTTTTTTCAAAAAATATATAAAAATTTTAACATATTTATGGGCCAGTGGGGGCTAAAATCCATAATTTTTGAACTATATAAGTAATTTTATTTTTCAGTGGGAGCTAATTAATTTTTTTTAACTAAAAATACATAGATATCTAACTTTTTTAAAAAAATTACATAATAATTTTAACGATTTTTATAGATCAATGGGGGCTACAGTCCCCACTGACTAGCATGTGCCTCCGCCAGTGTATATATATATATATATTTATATTTATATTAAACTTGGTCAAAGTTGTCATATGTTTTACTTGTCTGATAGTCTGAGCACGTCTCAAACAGATTTTTCTCATATATAAATATAACCTCCAAGAGATATATAAACAATTACGCATAACAACATCATTCGTTAATAATATAAAAGAAAGTGAATTAATTTGTATTATCTAGTCAATTGAGCAAGTGTTTACTTTATATGACAAGAAAGGAATCGCAGGTTTCATGGTATTGGAGCCCGTACGGAGTGGCAGTTGCTGAATCAAATTAAAGAGATTATCTTGCATAGAACTAGCTCCAAGAAATTTAGGAATACAAATTTGAATAGGACAATTTGTACAGCTTGGGAATTAGACGATAGCATACTAAACTAGATGTAATTATGGCTGCGGCCATGGTTTTGTGTGTATTTTGCTAATAAATAGATACTTTGCTCAATTAAAAATAATTAAAAAAAACAATTGTGTGAGTCAGATATGTTTGGTAATATATCAGGATTGAATTGTGAACCAAACGTTCATGTCCAAAGAAAAATTAAAGTTATAAAATATTCTGAGATGTGAATACGGTGAAGTTTGGAAAGAAATGTTAAAACCAATATATACAATAGCAAATCATTTTGAGAATCACGCTCATAAGAATGAATTGTCTCTGTTCCGGATCTCATTTCCCCAATATTGATATAAACGATTTCTCATCAATACCAAGTCCTAGAAAAGATTAAAAAATATATAGATATGGACTTAAAAATCATTTTTCACAATTAAACTTAATTTTAGCTATATAAGTTACTCAACCTTTATGCGATCTTATGAGACATTTCAATCTGTATTAAGAAAATAAAAAAGAAACAAAAGTAGTGTGAGACAGAAAATGGATCATTTTCCATTTACAAAACCAAAGAAAATGAAATGAAATCAAGTCTTATTTTACTAGATTGAGATTGTTATAGGAATCAAAAGATGCTATTTAAAATATGCTTTTGAAATATGACTGAATGTATTCACATGATCATGCATTTTGCCATGAAATGTAAGATTATAATCTGGAAAAGAAAAAGAATTTCAATTTCACAGAAAAAGTAATAGCTAAAAATTAAGATGATGGTGTAGAAAGAACCTGTGAAAGCCTTGGTGAGAACTTTAAACTCATCAATTGCCATTTTGTTATTAAAGTTTTGTGCGTAGAGACTTTGAAGCAATTTTTTTGCTATTTTTGTTGCAATACTTGAGGGTAGAATACTAAGTCATGCAAGATTTATACCAAACTGTAAGGATACTATTGTCATTTCACAATTTAAATATGCTATGAAGACACTAGAGAGGCCAGATAACACACATAATGGCATCTAGGTCCCCTAAAAAACTAATTAACCAAGAATTGATGATATTATTCTTGTACAGTAGAGTGTTGGAGCAGTGTGTTCAAATGCATAATTTAAGTCAGTTAAGAGTTGAATAATATTTTTAATAGAAGTGCATATGAATGAATTCATCCATATATCTACTAGACCTAGCGTGGATGGTATAGTCAGGGGATAAGGACATAGTGCTCGCCTCCTCACCTTCACGCTCATAAGAATGAATTGATTCATTCTGAGAATCGCGCCCAGAAGAACTGTTGGCCATTAAAAGAGTGGCAGAGAAGACGTACCTAAGAAAACACGATGAAGAGAAGTTAGGAGACACTAGGAAAGGCTCGACTCCCGGACTAAAGGTAGATGCACTACAAGGGATGAAAAACCTAGAAGAGAAGAAAAAAGAGATGAAGATTGATTTGAGTGAATGTGATTAAAAAATGGGTGAAGTGCACCAGACCTCTCTGTACTTTAGTGAAAGTGCACAACACTCTCCTGTAATTCAAAAATTCCCTTGAACTAGTCATTGTGGTTTTCTAAAAGTGCACAATACCTCCTACCATTAAAAACTCCGTTAAATTTAACGGAGATTGTACTTCATACGCGTTAAGTGAGATTTTTATTAATTTTTAACGAATTTATCTATTAAATAATTATAAGAATTGATCAAATTATTCTTTTTAAAAACAAAAAATATAAATAAATAAAAATAGTCATCTTTCACAGCATCACCCCCAAGCCCATCACCCTCCCCTCCCCCACCCCCATTCCCATTGTTACACAAACGATTATCAAAACTCTTCCACATTGTTAGACGATTCCTGTATATACGGTTTTCGAGTGGAAACCTAAAATATCCATTTTACAGAAAGTTGTCACTAAAAAAGCTCATAAAATGGTATGAGAACTGGAAGACAATTGGAAATCCAATCCCTGCTTCCCACGAGCAAAAATACGTTGTCTTTTAAATGTAAACAATTAGTACAGTGTATATGTATGTGTATTTTTCCTTTTTTTGTGTACATATATGCATATATATATATATTTTCTTTTCTTTTATTTTTTTGTCTAAATAAAAAAAAAAATAAAAAAAAAAATGAAAAAAAATTAAAAGTATTTACATCTTTTCTACAAAATCTATTAAATATGACAAATATTTTAATAATAAAAAAAACATTATACACTTCTAAAAAATTTAAAGTACAAAAAATTTGATGCACTTCACCCTTAAAAAATTAATCAAACACTCTCTACTTATTAGCCAAAAGTGGGAAAACTACAGGTCCAAACAACCTTGAAAGACGTGCCCACTAATAGGGACGCTCAGTAACAAACACGTGGTAGAAAATTAAAGTCAATTGTCAAAACTTTATGAGAATAAAGAACTAAGATTTGTGGCAAAAATGATTCAGCGATTTATCGACCTTCTCCTATGGCTTGAGAAATCGGGGGGGCAATTGATAAGGAAAAGTCCAAATCAAGGTCAAAGACAAATATATCCTTAAAACGACCCAAACAAGAGGTCGAGAAAAGTTTAAGGTCTAAAGATCACCTGACCCGAGAATATCTCAAGGGGTCAGAGTTATTTAGGACCATTCGAGAATATTTTAAGAGGTCGGAGTTATTTAGGACTTGACTTGAAGACATTTCAAAAAGTCAGGATCAAATAACAGAATACTGACACAATTCTAAAAAATTCAGAGATAAAATATTCCCAACGAAAATAAATATAAATATACCGCCATGACCACTTGAGGAGGTAACTAATTCCAATTTGAACTAAATACACATTCATCTTCTTCCTCAAGTACTCTTTACTAACATAAGTATCAGAGTACTTACATAGAGGACTACCTCTACAATTTGTTACTTGTATGTGCAGGCCAGAAGAGAGTTTACTTGGAGCTTACTTTTAAAATCCAAGAAAGCACCTTAACACATGCACTTGTTTTAATAAAGTTGAATACACTTGGATCTTTATGCTAATTATGTATAGTTTAATGAACTCTTAGTTGGTTAAATACATATGGAGATAGTATTTTAAATCTTTAAATGACCACTTAATGTGACAATATGTTTATTGTTAAGCAAAAAATTAAAAAAAAATAAAACCCTTTACAAATTAACAATTATTAACTTATGAAAGTAAATTGATATCAGCTTGCTTAATTAATAAAATTTAGGTGATCCTTTAAACTATTAATTTAAAAAGTTGTACGGTAAATAATGAAAAAAAATAATGATATATACAATTTCTCTTTTGTCACTGAATACTTTGTTCATGTTTTTCACCTCAATCCCTTTCACATTTCATATTACTCAAACATACACATTATTATTACAATAGTAATAATAATAATAATAATTGTTATTATTATTTTTGTCATAACACAAACATACATATTCGACAATTCATATTATAACAAACTTAGTATTTATGATCTTTTCGTAGCTACTCGCAAGCTTTAAAGCATGTACATGTTGCAAAAATCGACCACCCTTCACAATTCCCACCGAGGAATTTTTCTTTATCCTTGCAAAAATAAGCACATAGCGAATCCCTAGTACACATCGAATTGAACTTTGCGCTCGGGTACGAACAGATTTTCGCCGCCTCTACCATCATAAGATTGAGTTCTGCATGGCAATGAAGGTATCAAACAGCTAATAATGAACTTTGTCAATGTAAAAGAAAAGACTCAATGCTTAGTTTTTTTTTTTTTTCCCCTTTCTAAATGAAAGTGTCTATGGGTGATCATGCATTTCTTCTACCTAATGTTTCAATGACTAATTATGTAAAAGAGATTTTGACGAATATAGTACTATCATTTTTTTTTTTTGGTTTTTGAGTTGGGATTTCTTATTATAAGCATAATAAATGAATACAACAAATTTTTAGCTTAAGATTTTAAATGAGATAGTGACTTAATATGATATCAGATGAAAAATATTAAAAGGTCCTTGATTCAAAATTCAGTACTGTCACTTATTTGCAAAATTATATCTACGTGTAAGATTTAATAAAATTATCTAATTTATAATGAGAGAACGTGTTAAACATAAACAAATACGACAAATTCTGCTTTTTAAAGAGGTGGTAACTTAATGCTTATCTCGTTATAGGCTGCAGATAATGCGAGTGCAAAGATCTTAACAAGCCAATGGATCTTGACAACTCAAAACTATTCCTTCGTACTGCGGGTTCATGTCCGTGCTTAGCAGTTGGTTTTTAACATGGATTTAAGCCTAAGCAGTTGATATTTTTTTTTGTTTTTGGTGAGACATATTGCTCCATTAGCTCATATGTTCTCCAACAAATCAAATTTCACCTACCTTTTAACCTTACCTAAATTAAGACTAATGCCCCTCATCAGACCACAACAGTAGCCCTCAATACAAAATTGCAAAGATTAATTGTTCACACACATATATGTGTGTGTATATATATATATATCATTCACAAAAATAAAACTTGGTCAAAGTTGTCTTATACTTTACGTGTGTGAGCATATCTCTAACAACAGATTTCTCTCATATATAAATATAAGGGGAAATTTCACATTTAGTTCCTATTGCCTACAAAGTGTCTCAATTTAGTTTCTATTATTTAAAATATTTCAATTTAGTCTCTATTGTTTCATCAAAAGTTTCAATTTCATCCTTATTGTTTAATATGTCTCAATTTAGTCTTTATTATTTTTAAAAAAACTTCAACTTCGTCCTTATTATTTTTAAAAAGTTTTAATTTCATCTCTATTATTTGTTTAAAGTTTCAAATTCGTCCCTATTATCCAAGAACTAAATTAAATTTTTTTGAGAAACAATAGAGATGAATTTGAAACTTTTAAAGAACAATAGGGATGAAATTGAAACTTTTTGGGAAACAATAAGGACGAAATTGCAAACTTTAAACAATAGGGATGAAATTGAAACTTTTAGAAAAATAATAAGGACAAAATTGAGACATTTTAAATAATAAGGACTAAATTGAAACACTTTACAAAAAATATGTATTAAATGTAAGATTTTCCCTAAATATAACCTCCAAGAGATATGTATATATACATATACGAATAACAACATCATTCGTTAAAAATATAAAAGAACGTGAATTGAGTTGTATGATGTAACAATTGAGCGTGCAGGTGTTTACTTGATATGGCAAGAAAGGAATCGCAGGCTTCAAGGTATTGGAGCCCCTACGGGGTAGCAGTTGCCGAATTTAGGAAACAAATTTGAATAGGACAATTTATACAGTTTGGGAATTAGATGATAGCATATTAAACTAGATGTAATAATGGCTCCGGTCATGTTTGTATGAATTTTGCTAATCACTAGATACTTTGCTCACTTTAAAAAAAAAAAAAAAAAAAAAAAGAAATCAATTGTGTGAATCGGATATGCTTGGTAATATATCAGGATTGAATTGTGAACCAAACGTTCATGTTCAGGGAAAAATTGCAGTTATAAATTATTCGGAGATGTGAATATGGTGAGGTTTGGAAAGAAAAGCTAAAAGCATATACAATAGCAAATCATTTTAAAATAGTGTAACAGATGCCGCATGTAAAATTCTGTGATTAAATCTATCTAGTTTTATGAATAAAGAAGATTAAGGAACGAACCAGTAGTGCAAAGCAACATGATGACAAAGGCGACAACTTTGAGTAGATGAATGTCGTTCTTCATCTTGGGAGAAAGCAATGCTGAAGTGAATTGTATGTTTGAAGACAATTTCCATGCAATTTATAATTTTGCTTTCAAAGTAAACTTATCATCAGAATAATCTCTCTGAGCAAAAGTCAAAGATACATGGATATTGTTTTTCATTAAATGTTTGGTACTCACATGAGATGATTTTTCAACTAAGACCCTCAATAGACAACTTTTATGGAATTCCGCTAGCCACATGTCTGTTTACAATATTTGAGGAAAATGTATTATTATTCCTGACATGAGTCCTGTCATTTACGATACTCTGTATCCAATAAAAGTTTATACATATATATTTGTTATTATACATGATATCCTCTATGTTTTACTAGAATTACATACTAAATCACGTATTAAACAATACCCTGCTTTGCATTCGTTAAATATGTCACATCGATGGGACATTATAAATTTGAGTAGTTTATAAGTGAGTATTGCAGATATAAAAAATAATGGTGCCAAAAAAGGATAATTTAGGAAAAAACACAAATGAGAAATAGAATAAAGGTTCACTACTCTAAATGGAATTTCCATGTCGAGGAAAATCCATTTAACTGGATGCATGGTTGCGAGCAGGGGCAAAAGGATTCACCTCTTTATCATCACTCAAGACTTCATTTTTTGAATCATGATTCGGAATATCACGTTCTTGAAGTTCATAATGCAGCAAGTGTTGTTGAAGTTGCTTCACTTGTCTCCTTAAATCGTTTATCTCAACATCTCGTAAGCCTCTCTCACAAGCAGTGGTAGCTTTGACATTTGGTCCACGTCGACGACCCCGATCAGCCATGAAATCAAAGCTCCGATAATCAAATCTGATGTCGAAAAAGGATGGTATAGGAAAAAAAACAAAAACAAAAAATAGAATAAAGGCTCACCACTTTAAAGAATTCACTATAGAGATACAAAACCATAAGGATAGAAGCTCTCTAGTCAAAGGAATCCACCTAAGAGATACAGAACAAAATAGAAGAAATTCTTCTTCTAAAACAAAGTCTAAGACTTAATTATAATGTCAATTCATAATATGATATTGTAAGATTACAAGCCACTTATTTATAGAGTTGGAACATCCCTCCAACTTACTTAGGCAAAATTTAGATAACCAATAAGTAATAGTGCTAGTCTAACTTAGGAACAGGAAGATAATAACAAAGACACTAAAAAATTGAAATCACCCTTCTAATACAAAGAATATGAACTTATTAACTCCCTAGAATATCCCAATCAGATCTTGAAGCAAGCCAAAATCAAAGTATAACAAAATAAAGGTCAAAACTTGAGTTCGTTACTTTGTAGACTGCTCAGACACAGTTTACCAAAATTATCATAACTTCTTCTAGAAAACTCCAATCGATGCACCATTTGAAGAATTGAAAACTAGACCCATAGAGATTCCAACCACATATGAATCATCAGCTAACTCTTTCCCAAGTGGTACAGGTTTTGTTGTGAATTTGGTTTAAAAAAAAGATTCTGCAACTTTGTTATTTTTTCATCTTCCTTCATTAATTTTGGAGTTAAACATATTTGTTAGAGCTTGCATATCTCTGGTAGCTGCTCTGGCCTCAAATAACTTGGGTTTATTAAGAACTTTCTCATGATAGTACACCAGGCAGTTAAAATTTTCTAATTATCACATTTTAGACATTTTTCACTTTTAATTTTTTAGAACTTTCTCTTGTGAAATTTTAGACAAGTACACTTTACTAACTTGCAAAATCATATTTCTCCGAATTCCATGGTTGCAGTTCTTTTTTTGGCATGCATTAAGGATGCTCTTTGCTATGCTCATTCAATACTTTACGAATTTCATTTGTCATAGTTCTTTTGTTAATACCTTTGAGATAGAAAGCCATTTTTTTTTCTATCTTAGAACTAAAAATAACATATAAAAAATAAGAAATCGTGTTGGATATTAGATAGTTGGCTTTGATTCAATATACATTATGTGCACCTGTTTTAATAAAGTTGAATACTTGGATCTTTATGCTAATCATGTATAATTTAATGAACTCTTAATTGTTTAAATATGTATAGAGATATTATTTTGAATCTTTTCATGACCACCTTATGTGACAATATGTTTACTGTTAAGCAAATTATTATTTTTTAAATACCTTTATAAATTAACAATTCTTTACAAAGATAAATTGATATCTTGCTTAATTAATAGAATTTAGGTGATCACTAGACTATTCATTTAAAAAAGTTTCATGATAGATAGTGAAAAAAATAATGATATATAGAATTTCTTTTTTCTTACTTTGTACTTTGTTCAGGTTTTTCACCTCCATCCTTTTCACGTTTCATATTACTCAATCATACACATTATTATTATGTTTTGGCTCATAACTCAAACATACATATTAGAGAATTCATATGATAACAAACATAGTATTTATGCTCTTATATCGTAGATACTAGCAACCTTTATATGCAACATCCACATGAGGGAAAAAAAATCCCTTGCTTACACTTCCCATCTTCAAAACCTTCTTCCTTGCAAGCATGAACATATTCTGCATCTTTACAATTGTGAAATTGACAAAGATGTCTTATGCCAAGATAATTTTATTACTCTAGGCAAAGGGTATATATACAAAGAGTCTCATATTCTTGGGAGACAATTAAGGATACAATCAATCAATCATAGAGAAAAATATTCTTAATTAATATATTGTCTATTCTAAAATGTACAAGAAGTCAACGAATCGAAACACTCCCCTCAAGTTGGAGAGTGAATATCCAAAACTCCCAACTTGCGCAGTAATTCGTTGAACGTGTCCTTTCCTAATGGCTTGGTAAAAATGTATGGTAATTGCTGTGAAAAGACAACATACTTTGTAATAATGGAACCATCTTGAATTTTATCCCTAATAAAGTGGCAATCCATTTCAATGTGTCTTGTCTTCTCATGAAACACAGGATTAGCTGCAATGTGTATAGCATCTTGATTATCGCAGTGTAATGTGGTTGCCTTTAGATGATCCAATTGAAGATCTTTTAATAAGCTTCGCAACCAAGTAAGTTCACAACATGTACCTGCCACAGCTCAATATTTAGCCTATACTGAAGAAAGTGAGACTATCTTTTGTCTTTTTGTCCTCCAAGAAACCGATGAATCACCAAGAAAAATGCAATAACCAGTTGTTGACTTTCTCGTAGTTGGACAACCAACCCAATCAGAATTGTAATAAGCCTTCAATTGTAAAGAACTTTGAGTTGGAAAGAAAAAACCTTGTCCTGGAGTGTGTTTCAAATACTTCAAGATACGAAGTGCAGCGTCCCAGTGTGGCTTCCTTGGCTCATGCATAAATCTACTGAGAACATGAACAACAAAAGTGATGTCTAGCCTAGTAATAGTCAAATAAATAAGATGTCCTACTAGTCTTCTATATTTTTTAGAATCTGCAAGAAGTTCCCCTATGTCATCTAACTTCAAGCCTTGTTCCATAGGAAAACAAACTGGTCGTGCCCCTAACAAGCCTGCATCTTTAAGTATCTCAAGATCATATTTTCTCTGTGAAATGGATATACCTTTCTTGGACTGAGACACTTCAATTCTCAAGAAAAATTTTAGATCCCTAAGATCCTTGATGCGAAAACGATTATGAAGAAATTTTTTGAGAGAAGCAATGACATCCAAATCATTCCCTGTAATCAAGATGTCATCAACATATATAAAAAGAGCAGTGAAAGACTCCTTCTATGGCATGTGAAAAGTGAGTAATATGCTCTAGACTGAATGAAACCACCAGCTTGTATGGCTTCTTAGAACTTTGCAAACCATTGGCGTGGGCTTGCTTAAGACCATATAAAGACTTGTTGAGGCGACACACTAAATTATCCCCTTGTCGTCGGAGTCCAGGTGGAGGAGTCATATAAATTTCTTCTTGGAGGTTACCATGAAGAAAAGCATTGTGGACATCAAGTTGGTGAAGAGGCCAAGATTTTGCTGTACTAATGGCAAGGATACAGCGAACTGTGGTCATCTTTGCTGTTGGAGAGAAAGTGTCATAATAATCTACACCAGCCATTTGAGTATAGCCTTTAGCAACTAAACGTGTTTTATACCGTTCAATAGAGCCATCTGAATGGTGTTTAATTTTACAGACCCAACGACAACCAATAGGAACCTTGCTCGGTAGAAGAAAAGTGAGAGTCCAAGTGTTATTGAGTTCTAATGCCTGTAATTCAGAATCTATAGCCTGTACCCAATACGGATCAGCAGTAGCAGTCTCGTAAGAGGCAGACTTTATACTGTGACTAATCTGACAAATAAATGTCAAGTGAGCTGGTGAATAACGGTGATAAAAAATATAATTGCTCAACGGATACCGGGTACCTGGGCACGAGGACTCTGATTAGTAGGATGATGGCAACGTGACAACAAAGTCTCGAAAATGAGAAGAAGGGTGACCTAGGCGATCTGAACAACGAACATGGATTAGATGAGACTCAGGGCAAAATGGTAGAGAAGACGAGTCAAGAAGAGGGGCAGAGGAAGGTGGAGGGTTGTTTGGCTTCGGGATATTAGACGTCATAGGTGATCCAGGCATAGGAGAAGTGTCAACATTGTCAATGGGTTGAAGGAATAGAGAGGAAGAAATTTGTGGATAAATGGCGTCGCTAGAAGATTCAGAAAAAAGGGAAAACATTTGCATGAAAAATAACATCACGACTTGTGAAAACATTTTTTGATGACAAATCATACAAAAGATAGGCTTTTTGTCCTTGCGGATGCCCTAAGAACACAACCTTATGAGCTCAAGGGGCAAATTTTGAAGATGGATGGACAGATGTTGTGATGCCCGAAAAAATTTCATCACATTATTAAATAACTGTTGCATATTTACTTGAACATTTTTATGTGCATTTCTTTTCTTGCTTATTTGTTATATTTGGTGGTCAATATTCTTAAAAAATTCAACTGTCTAAATTGCTTAGTTTAATAATTTGCCTAGATAGTACAACTTATAAATGGAATCAGAAACTTGTAGTTTTGAACTTTGGAGAATCAGAAACTTGTAGTTTTGAACTTTGAAGGCCGGGAACATGCATTAGAAAAATGGTTCGTGTTTTGTGGAATAGTGTAACATTTGTATAAACATTAGTTAGCTAACTAATCTTTTAATTTGAGTTTTTAGCATAGTTTGACCAAGAATTAGTAACATTTGACTTAAGCTATATACACATACACATACATATACTCAAATAATACCACATATGCATAAAATACTCATAAAAAATAAAACAAAATTTTCCAAACTACTTCCCCAAACCTGACAACCCTAGGAGGAAGAAAGGAGAAAAAATCCCATCATCCAACCTTGCAATTGATCTTTTGGCTTGCTTTGGAGGGCTATCGGAGGCCTTGGGAGCTTTAACCACTTGCCTACAACCTTTAAATTGTGAGGGAGTTGCATAATTTTCATGTTTTATGTTTATGTCAATTGTTTGAAATTCTTGTATTATTGATTATAGCTATGTTAATTGCTATTGATACTTGATATACAATCTCTAGAGCCTATAGAACTCTCTTTTATAGCTTGATAACAACCTCCATGGTTGAAAGCTTGAATTACGAAAAGAAGATGATAAATAGTGACGAATTTTAGGGTTTTGATATAATTTGCTATTTAGAATGTATTGATGCTTTCTTTAGGTGTACTAGACATTAATGAAACTAGTTAGATGCTCATGTGTAGTTAATTTACCCGAATTTCAGTTAAAATGCAACATTAACTAACTTTAAAAAGGGAGTTTTTCACGAAAGCTAATTTAGGCATGTTTGGACTTTAGATTAGGTATCCTTGGGACATGGAAGCACTTTTGGTGCTTTCGTTGTGTAAAATTGGGGTCCGGATAGGGTAGGTATAGTTAAAACTCACTCAGGGCATTCCCGAGCTTTTGTCTCCAAAGTGGGTTTTCAGGGCCTAGGTAGGTGTCTTTTGGCCTCCCTAGGTATGTAGAATGATCGGATTGTGGATTTGGTACCTTGACTTTTGTGTGGAAAAACCAATTACATAGTTAACAAAGGGGAAAAAGTGATAATGGATACTTTTGTACTTATATGAGCTTGTAGATGTGTTGTTATGTGTTTATATGCTTGTCTAAGGTATAATCATGCTAATTGAGGAGTTTGTGGAAAATATTGTCATTTGTTTCTTTTATGTTTATATCGTTACTTTGTGCATGTTGTGGCTAATTGCGAGGGTGGCCTACTTTGTTGTCCCTCTTATGTGATATTCGATGATCTTGGTTCTCGTGGACTTGATTCAGGGTTGTGCAACCTATTCGGGCATGGTAGTGTCGAGTAACACTGGCGGCATTGAGCTTGTCGTGCTTCCTCGTCTACCATGGTTTCCCAATCCCTTTTTCGCTGAGGCATACTATCCTACCCTAGAGGCGTGATTCACCTCGTTGGGGTATATGGACCTACCTCGGGAGATATGGGTTGTAGAATTGGGGTACATCCAGAGTACCCCATTATGGAGAAATAAGAGATTTGCTGACACTTGTTTGAGGATCTTGGCTCGTGGCTCGTGATTGAAAATGAAGTGGAACCATATCCTTTTATATGTGGTTAAATACTTGTCTAACTAGTTTGTTAATTTTGTGTGTATATGTTGCTATCTTTGTTTCATATCATGTTGTATACCCCAGTATGCTGCATCACCTCCTTCGCTGGGAAACATTGTTGCTCACTCCTCATTTAACATGTTTCAGGAGAAGGTGTGGTGAACCCCCAGCTATTAGCAGTAGAAGAAGAGGAAGAAGTACAAGTAGAACAACTTCCGTGATTTTCTTGTATGTTAAGGTTGGCTATTATGTGAGGCTTGTATGAAGATGTTTGGTTGATTCATTTTGAGACCCTTGGGGTCTTGTCTGTATTTGGAAGTTGTAATCTTGTATGGTTGGATAACAAAGTAGTTGGCATGTAATAATTGATACTAGTCATTTGCTTCTTTTATTGCATACTTGTGTGGCAAGGTAGACAAATGGAGAATTTATTATAAAAGCATAACTTGTAGCTATAATTAGAGTGGTAAGACAAGCTAGTAGTTGTAAAGTTGTTATAAACAAATCTTGCATGCTTGTATGATGCTTTTGTTGAATTCCAAGGCTCGGATGGCCTTGAGGAGTTGGTTGGCTATGTTAAACTTGAAAGATAGGTTGTATGAGATGTTTGATTGTAGTTCAAGAGTTGTATTTGACTATTTACAGGTACCAGTTTAGTCCACAGTACAGATGAGACTTTGTTCGTGTATCGGGTCCGAACTTGACCTGTAGCTTGGGGTTGGGTTCGGGGCGTTACATTTAAGTGGTATCAGAGCTATTTGAATGCATGAAGCTGGGTTAATTTCCTTGGTATGTGGGTAAAGGTCCATATGTATAAATTGAATTGCGTGGCTATATATTTGTCTAGTTGCCAAAGTGAATAATTGTTTGAGTAAAGGACATGCTAGCAGGTAAAAGAAGTGTCTAATGCATGATATAGTGTGAATATGAAATGTTTAGTGTTTGATGCATGTTAAGTGCTTTGTATGTTATCTTTTGTGCATAAGTTGTTTTGAAACATGAATGTGCTATCCTTTGTGTCATCTATTTGCCTATTATAATATTGAATTCTTCTAGCATCGAGATGAGGAGGAGGGGAAGACCGAGAAGGGAACTGGATGAAGCTCCTAGGCAGGATATACCTAGGCAAAAGGCAGAGTAGCTGGGAATGTACCACAGGGGTAAGAACCGACCAATACATAGATTATAGCCACAATAGCCAATGTTATGAATATTATTGCTCAGTTTGTGACCCAACAGGGTCAAGCAAGAACTGGTAGAGGTAATCAGGCCTCTAGAGCCGAGGGTAACAGAACTGCTGGGGGTAATTTGTTTGATGAGTTCCTACATCATGGGGCGTACAGTTTTTATGGAGAGCCAGATGATATGAAAGCAGAAATGTGGTTGAATAAGTTTGAGAAAGTTGCTGCAATACTTGAGTGTAATGATGAAAGAAAAATTACTTATGCTATGTTCTTACTTGAGGGTGACGCCGAGGAACGGTGGCGTACCGTTAGAGAAAAATGGATTGCCAAGAGGGTACATCATTCGTTGGCTGACTTTATTCGGGAATTCTGGGATAAGTATGTTTCTGTGGTAGCTCATGAGAGACATCAAGAAGAGTTTATATCTCTGAGGCAGGGAAATATGACTGTGGATCAGTACGAGGCTACATTTACGAGGCTCCCTCGTTACGTGCCAACTTTAGTGCAGCTTGAGGACATGAAGATTCAGAGATTTATTAGGGGTCTGAGAAATGATATTCTACCTAATTTGTCTTCGCAAGATTATCCTAATTATGCTGCAGCAATTAGGGCTGCATTGAGATATGAGAAACGCAAGACAAATATGTTGGCCGAGTCTAGTCATACGAGTAAACAGCAGTATCAGTCTCAGAGTCAAGGCTATCAGAGACAGTTTTAGCAGCCTGTTCTGGTTCAGTAGCCGAGACAGACTCAGAAATACCTAGGGTCAGTTCAAACACAGTCTCAAACAAGACCAGTTTAGAGCCAAATACAGAGTCAGACCCGACCTGTAGCCACTAGATCTCAGTAAGGTAGTACCCCTACATCTACTTACAAAGCCCCTACGGGAGGTACTGCTGCAAGGAAAAACAAGCAGTGTAGTAACTGTAATCGTAAGGGCCAAACAGAAGCAGAATATTCGAGGAAATTAGGTCGTTGCATTGGTTGCGGGAGCGACAAACACAGGATTAAAGATTGCACTAGGTACAAGCAGGGACAAGGATAGACTTCTGGCCAGAGTGCTTAGACCTGAGCTTCAGGTGCAGCTCCAGTTCCACGAGGCCAGGCACAGGTATTTGCACTAGACCAGGAGGAGCTCCCAAATATGACAGTGGTGGTGGAAGGTACATTTCTTATTAATAATCAGCCAGTAGTAGTTTTGATTGATACTGGGGCTACACATTCTTTTATCACTCCTATGTGTGCACAATCTACTGTTTTAAAAGTTGATAAACTGTCGTATAAAATTGAAGTAGGTAATCCTATGGGCAAAAAGTTTATTACGGAGTCTGTGTGTAAAGATTGTGATATTTACATTGAGGGGCACATATATCCTGTTGATTTGATTATTTTGCCAGTCTGGGACTTTGAGGTTATTTTGGGGATGGACTGGTTAGGGCGGTATTATGCTTATTTGGATTGTAGGAGGAAAATTATGACTTTAGAAATACCTGAACAACCTGTCATTAAAATTACTGGAAGTCGAAAATCTACAGGGACTAGCATCATTTCTTCCATTAAAGTTACAAAAATGTTAAGTAAAGGTTATGATACATATCTAGCATACTTAATTAATCAGCCTGGGGATAAATTGAAACTGAATGAAGTACCTGTTATAAAAGACTTTCTGGGGTATTTCCTGAAGAGTTGTCTGGGTTACCACTTGACCGGAAAATAGAATTTGTGATTGATTTGTTGCCGGGAACTAATCCTATATCTAGAACCCCGTATAGAATGGCTCCTTCTGAGTTTCAGGAGTTAAAAATTCAATTGTAGGGTTTATTTGAAAAAGGTTTTATACAACCTAGCTCTTCGTTGTGGGGTACTCCTATTTTATTTATAAAGAAGAAAGATGGTACTTTGCGGTTATACATCAATTATCGGGGTCTTAATCAGATGACTGTGAAAAATAAATATCATTTGCCTTTGATTGATGAACTGTTTGATCAGTTGCAGGGTGTTATTGTGTATTCAAAATTTGATTTGAGACATGGTTATTATCAGCTGAGAATCTGAAAAGAGGATGTGCCCAAGACTGCTTTCAGAACCAGGTACGATCACTATGAATTTGTTGTATTTGGGTTGACAAATGCTCCATCCGCCTTTATGGATTTGATGCAGAGAGTATTTAAACCCTACCTTGACCAATTTGTTTTGAACTTTATTGATGATTTATTGGTGTATTCTAAATTTGAGGCAAAGCATCAACAACATTTAAGGATTGTGTTGCGAACATTGCAGGAACATAAGTTATTTTCCAAATTTAGCAAATACGAATTCTTGTTGAAACATGTAGCCTTTTTGGGCCATATAATTTCACAAGAAGAAATATCTGTTGATCCTTTTAAAAATTGATGTTGTAATGTCCTGGAAAAGACCTGAAAGTGTGACGGAAGTTCGTAGTTTCCTAGGGTTGGCTGGTTTATTACAGGTGATTTGTTAAGGATTTTTTTAAAATTGTTGGACCATTGACTTCCTTAACTCAAAAGAAAACTGTGTTTAACTGGGATGACAAATGCGAAACCAGTTTTTAGGAATTGAAGAAAAGACTTACCACTGCTCCTATTCTCGCACTGCTTGAGGGGACTGATAATTTGGTGATTTACAGTGATGCTTCGAAATAAGGTTTGAGCTGCGTTCTTATGCAAAATGGTAAGGTAATAGCTTATGCTTCGAGAAAGTTAAAGCCTTGTGAACTTAATTATCCTACACATGATCTTAAGCTTGTTGTTATTGTCTTTGCTTTAAAGAAATGACGACATTACTTGTGGGGTAATAAATTTGATATATTTATTGATTACAAAAGTTTGAAATATCTATTCTCTTAAAAGGATTTGAATATGAGGCAAAGGCGCTGACTAGAGTTGTTGAACGACTATAACTACACAATTAGCTGCTTGCCAGGTAAAGTTAACACTGTTGCAGATGTATTGAGCTGGAAAGCTACTGTGGCCAGTTTGATTATAAAGAACTGGGAAACTATGGAGGAGTTATGTATGTGGAAACCAGAGGCTTCAGAAACAGGTATTCAGTTTACAAGTCTGCAAATTCAGTCTTTGCTGTTGTCCAGAATCAGGGAAGCACAACAGTCAGATCCTCAATTATTGAAGATTCTAGAGAAGTTCAAAGGGGTAGAGTCCGATTTCAAGCTACATGATGATGGACTACTCAAGTATAAGAATATAATTTGCATTCCTAGTGGTTCAGTTGTAAAGGATAAAATTCTTACTGAGGCTCATAGTACCAAATACATTATCCACCCTGGTAGCACCAAGATGCACAGAGACTTGAAACAAAGCTTCTAGTGGAATAATATGAAGAGGGAGATAGTAGATTATGTGGATAAATGTTTGACTTGCTCTTAAGGCTGAGCATTAGAGACCTGCGAGATTGTTGCAACCATTAGAGATTCCTGCATGAAAATAGGACCAGGTTACTATGGACTTTGTATCTAATTTGCCGAGATCACCGCGAGGTAATGATTCTTTATGGGTTGTGGTTGATAGGTTGACAAAAACTTCACATTTCATTGCTATAAAGAAAACATATACTCTTGATAAACTAGCTGAGTTATATGTTGAAAACATTGTGAGATTACATGGGGCTCCAACTAGTATAGTGTCGGACAGGGATTCTAGGTTCACATCACAATTATGGCAGAAACTACAGAAGGCTTTGGGGACTAATTTGAGTTTTAGTATTGCATATCACCTGCAGACAAATGGCCAGTCTGAGAGGACTATCAGGATACTGGAGGACATGTTGCGAGCTTGCATTTTGGATTTCAGTAAAAGTTGGGAAAGGTATTTACCTCTTACAGAGTTTGCTTATAATAACAATTATCAGGCTACCATTGGAATGGCATTGTACGAGGCACTCTACGCGTGAAAATGTAGATCCCTGTTGTATTGGGACGAGGTAGGTGAATTGAAAACTATTGACCCAACTATTCTACCTGAGATGATCAAGATGGTTGATAATGTGAAACTTATAAAGAAAAGAATGCTCACCGCTCAAAGCCGACAGAAAAGTTTTGCTGATAGACGCCGACGTGACTTAGTGTTTACAATGGGTGATCGTGTGTTCTTGAAAGTTTCTCCACGTAACTGTTTGATTCGACACGGAAAGGGAGGTAAACTCAGTCCTAGATATGTTTGGCCATTTGAAATTACCGAGAAAGTTGGTGATTTGGCTTATAGATTTGTATTACTTCTGAGTTTGGGCAAAATGCATGATGTATTCCATGTGTCATAGTTGAGAAAGTATCAGCCAGATCTGTCGCACATTCTAGAGCCAAAACCTCTAGAGATCAGTGAGACTCTAACCTATGTACAAAAACCTCTTCGAGTGGTTGATAGGAAGATCCAAGAGCTCAGAACTAAGAGTATCCCTATGGTGAAAGCTCTTTGGGATTATCATGGAGTTGAGGATGCTACTTGGGAGTTGGAAGATTAGATAAGAGATAAATATCCAGAACTGTTTGTCGAAACATGTAAGAATTGCGTGGACGCAATTAGTTTAAGGAGGAGAGGGTGTGGCACCCAGAAAATTTTTATCACATTATTAAATAACTGTTGCATATTTACTTGAACATTTCTACTTGTATTTCTTTCTTGCTTATTTGTTATATTTGGTGGTCACTATTCATAGAAAATTCAACTATCTAAATTGCTTAGTTTAATAATTTTCCTAGATAGTATAACTTATAAATGAAATCGGAAACTTGTAGTTTTGAACTTTGGAGGCCGGGAACATGTATTTGAAAAATGTTTTATGTTTCGTGGAATAATGTGACATTGGTATAAACATTAGTTAGCTAACTAATCTTTTAATTTGAGTTTTTAGAATAGTTTGACCAAGAATTAGTAGCATTTGACTTAAGCTAATTACACATACACATACATATACTCAAATAATATCAAATATGCATGAAATACTCATAAAAAAAAACAAAATTTCCTAAACTACCCCCCCAAACCCGACAGCCCTAGAAGGAAGAAATGAGAAAAAAATCTCATCATCCAACCTTGTAATTGATCTTTTGGCTTGCTTTGGAAGGTTTTTGGAGACCTTTGAAGCTTCAACCACTTGCCTACAACCTTTAAATTGTGAGGGAGTTGCATAATTTTCATATTTTATGTTTATGTCAATTGTTTGAAATTCTTGTATTGTTGATTATAGCTATGTTAATTGCTATTGATACTTGATATACAATCTCTAGAGCTTATAGAACTCTCTTTTATAGCTTGATAACAACCTCCATAGTTGAAAGCTTGAATTGCGCAAAGAAGATGATGAATAGTGACAAATTTTTGGGTTTTGGTATAACTTGCTATTTAGAATGAATTGATACTTCCTTTAGGTGCACTAAACATTAATGAAACTAGTTAGAAGCTCATGTGTAGTTAATTTGCCCGAATTTGAGTAAAAATGCAAAATTAGTCAACTTTAAAAAGGGGGGTTTTTCACGAAATATAATCTGGACACATTTGGACTTGAGATTAAGTATCCTTGGGGTATGGAAGTACTTTTGGTGCTTTCGTTGCGTAAAATTAGGGTTCGGATGGTGTAGGTGTAGTTAAAACTTACTAGGGGCCTTCCCGAGCTTTTGTCTCAAAAGCGGGTTTTCAGGGCCTAGGTAGGAGTCTTTTGGCCTCCCTAGGAATGTATAATGAACGGATTGTGGATTTGGTACCTTGAATTTTGTGTGGGAGAAGCAATTACATAGTTAACAAAGGGAAAAAAGTGATAATGGATACTTTTGTGCTTATATGAGCTTGTAGATGTGTTGTTATGTGTTTACATGCTTGTCTAAGGTATAATCATGCTAGTTGAGGAGTTTGTGGAAAAATATGTCATTTGTATCTTTTATGTTTATATCGTTACTTTGTGCATGTTGTGGCTAATTGCTAGAACGGCCTACTTTGGCATCCCTCTTATGTGATATTTGATGATCTTGGTTCTCGTGGACTTGATTCGGGGTTGCGCAATCTGTTCAGGCATGGTAGAGTCGAGTAACACAGGCGACATCAAGTTTGCCGTGCTCCTTCGGTTACTATAGTTTCCCAGTTCCTTTCTCGCTAAGGCATACTCCCCTACCCCAAAGTCGTGATTCGTCTCGTTAGGGCATACAGACCTACCTCGAGAGATATGGGTTGTAGGATCGGGGTACATTCGAAGTACCCCATTATGGAGGAATAAGGAATTTGCTGGTACTTCCTTGAAGATCTTGGCTCGTGGCTCGTGGCTCGTGATTAAAGACAAAGTGGAACCATATCCTTTTATATGTGGTTAAATACTTGTCTAACTAGTTTGTTAATTTTGTATGTATATGTTGCTATCTTTGTTGCATATCATTTTACACGCCCCAGTATGCTGCATCATCTCCCTCGTTAGGAAACATTGTTGCTCACTCCTTATTTAACATGTTTCAGAAGAAGTTGAGGTGAACCCCTAGCTAGTAGTGGTAGAAGAAGAGGAAGAAGTTCAAGTAGAACAATTTCCGTGATTTTCTTGTGTGCTAAGGTTAACTATTATGCGAGGCTTGTATGAAGATGTTTGGTTGATGTTCATTTTGAGACCCTTAGGGTCTTGTATGTATTTAGGAGTTGTAATCTTGTATGGTTGGATAACAAAGTAGTTGGCATGTAATAATTGATTCTAGTCCTTTACTTCTTTTATTGCATGCTTGTATGACAAGGTAAGCAAATGGGGAATTTATTATAAAAGCATAACTTGTAGCTGTAATTAGAGTGGTAAGATAAGTTAGTAGTTGCAAAGTTGTTATAAACAAATCTTGCATGCTTGTATGATGCTTATGTTGACTTCCAAGACTCGGATGGCCTTAAAGAGTTGGTTGGCTATGTTAATCTTGAAAGATAGGTTGTATGAGATGTTTGATTGTAGTTTAGGAGTTGTATTTGACTATTTACAGGTACCAGTTGAGTCCACGGTACAGAGGAGACTTGCTCTGTGTATCGGGTCCGGACTTGACCTGTAGCGTGGGGTTAGGTTCGGGGCATTACAGATGTGGCATAGGCAAGACAATCGAAGACTTTTAAGTGGGAATAGGAATGTGGATGATTATGAAGTTTTTCGTATGGATTTCCTCGAGTGATATATGGTTACTAACATGATTAGCAGCTGCTTTGCTACGCCCCCGTTTTTGCTTATTTGACCCATGTAAACGATGCCCCGGTAGATATCCATGCAACTTGTAGCATGTTTCAACGGTATGATAATCCCGATTACAGTGGGTTCAATGCAATGGATTTCAGCTCACATTAGTGTTGATATGGTCTTGACGAAAGGCCATTGCTGCTGGTTCAATCAAGGCATGAGTTGTGCCAAGTTCCCTTTGTTTTTCTTCTTGCAAGATCAAAGAGTAAGCCTTGCGAAGAGTAGGCAATGGATGCATAAGCAAAATATGTCCACGAATTGCGCTATATGATTCATTAAGGCCCATAAGAAATTGCATCAAGCCATTTTGTTCATCTCGCTCCATATGCTTTTTCATAGCCCCACATGAACAAGTTGGCAAATCATTGAAAGAAACCAACTCATCATGTAGTTTTTTAAACTTAGTGAAATAACTCGCCACTGACATCTGATTTTGTGATAGGGAGGAAAGCTCGCGTTGCAACTGATAAATTCTTGGACCATTACTCTGTGAGAATCATTCCATGTGATCTTCCCAAATCTCATGCGCAGTGGAGGAATAAATAATACTCTCAACAATATTTATAAATAAGACAAATCTTCCTTTTAAATAAGGTCGTCACTTAACAAATTCTCTTTGTAAATGAGATGATCACTTAACTTATCTCATTATAGGCTGCTGACAATGCGAGTGCAAAGATCTTAACAAGCCATCTTGGAACTTTCATAGCAGTTAGCTTTTAACATGGATTTAAGCCTAAGCAGTTTATTTTTTTTTACACAATTCGATATAAATCGTTTTATCTTTTATTTTTGTGAGACATATTGCTCCCATTAGCTCATATGCGCTCGAACAAAACAAATTTCATCTACCTTTTTATCTTACATAAATAAAGTCTAATGCCCCTCATTAGACCGCAATACGAAGATTGCTAAGATTAGTTGGTCATATATATATATCATTCACACAAATTAAACTTGGTCAAAGTTGTCATATGTTTTACGTGTCTGGGCATGTCTCTAACCGATTTTTCTCATATATAAATATAACCTCCAAGAGATACAGAAAAACATATACGCATAACAACTTCATTCGTTAATAATATAAAAGAAAGTGAATTAATTTGTATTATCTAATCAATTGAGCAAGTGTTTACTTTATATGACAAGAAAGGAATCGTAGGTTTCATGGTATTGGAGGCCGTACGGAGTAGCAGTGGCTGAATCAAATTAAAGTGATTATCTTGCATAGAACTAGCTCCAAGAAATTTAGGAATACAAATTTGAATAGGACAATTTATACAACTTGGGAATTAGATGATAGCTTACTAAACTAGATGTAATTATGGCTGCGGCCATGGTTTTGTGTGTATTTTGCTAATAAATAGATACTTTGCTCAATTAAAAATAATAATTAAAAAAAAAAAACAATTGTGTGAGTCAGATATGTTTGGTAATATATCAGGATTGAATTGTGAACCAAATGTTCATGTCCAAAGAAAAATTACAGTTATAAATTATTGTGAGATGTGAATTTGGTGAAGTTTGGAAAGAAAAGTTAAAACCATATATACAATAGCAAATCATTTTGAGAATCACGCTCATGAGAATGAATTGTCTCTGTTCCGGATCCCATTTCCCCAAAATTGATATAAACGATTTCTCATCAACACCAAGTCCTAGAAAAGATTAAAAAATTAGATAGATATGGACTTAAAAATCAATTTTCACAATTAAACTTAATTTTAGCTATATAAATTACTCGACCTTTATGCGATCTTATGAGACATTTCAATCTGTATTAAGAAAATAAAAAAGAAAGAAAGGTAGTGTGAGACAGAAAATGGATCTTTTTCCATTTACAAAACCAAAGAAAATTAAACGAAATGAAGTCTTATTTTACTAGATAGAAATTGTTATAGGAATCAAAAGATGCCATTTAAAATATGCTTTTGAAATATGACTGAATATATTAACATGATCATGCATTAATATTTTGCCATGAAATGTAAGATTATAATCTGGAAAAGAAAAAGAATTTCAATTTCACAGAAAAAGTAATAGCTAAGAATTAAGAAGATGGTCTAGAAAGAACCTGTGAAAGCCTTGGTGAGAACTTTAAACTCATCAATTGACATTTTGTTATTAAAGTTTTGTGTGCAGAGAGTTTGAAGCAATATTTTTGCTATTTTTGTTGCAATACTTGAGGGTAGAATACTAAGTCATGCAAGATTTATACCAAACTGTAAGGATATTGTTGTCATTTCACAATTTAAATATGCTATGAAGAGGCCAGATAAAACACATAATGGCATCTAGGTCCCCTAAAAAACTAATTAACCAAGAATTGATGATATTATTCTTAAACGACCCAAACAAGAGGTCGAGAAAAGTTTAAGGTCTAAAGATCTCATTTAAAACAGTTGTTTCCGAGGACATCATAAGAGGTCGGAGTTATTTAAGACTTGTTTCGAGGATATTTTAAGAGGTCGGATTTATCTAAGACTTGACCCGAGGACATTCCAAAAGGTCATGACCAAATAATAGAATACTGACATAATTTTAAAAAATTCAGAGATAAAATATTCTTAACGAAAATAAATATAAATACACCTTCATGACCACTTGAGGTAACTAATTCCAATTTGAATTAAATACTCACTCATCTTCTTCCTTAAGTAAATTTTACTAACTTAAGTATCAGAGTACTTACATAAAAGACTACCTTTGCAATTTGTTGCTTGTATGTGCAGGCCAGAAGAGAGTTTACTTGGAGCTTACTTTTTAAATCCAAGAAAGCACCTTAACACATGCACTTGTTTTAATAAAGTTGAATACACTTGGATCTTTATGATAATTATGTATAGTTTAATGAACTTTTAGTTGGTTAAATACGTATGGAGATAGTATTTTAAATCTTTACATGGTCACTTGACGTGACAATATGTTTATTGTTAAGCAAAAAAAAATTTTAAAAAAATTCCTTTACAAATTAACAATTATTAACTTACGAAAGTAAATTGATATGAGCTTGCTTAATTAATAAAATTTAGGTGATCCTTTAAACTATTAATTTAAAAAGATTGTACGGTAAATAATGAAAAAAAATAATGATATATACAATTTCTCTTTTGTCACTGAATACTTTGTTCATGTTTTTCACCTCAATCCCTTTCACATTTCATATTACTCAAACATACACATTATTATTATAATAGTAATAATATTAATAATAATTATTATTATTATTTTTGTCATAACACAAACATACATATTCGTCAATTCATATTATACCAAACATAGTATTTATGATCTTTTCGTAGCTACTCGCAAGCTTTAAAGCATGTACATGTTGCAAAAATCGACCACCCTTCACATTTCCCACCGTCGAATTTTTCTTTATCCTTGCAAAAATAATCACATAGCGATTCCCTAGTACACATCGAATTGAACTTTACGCTCGGGTACTTACACATTTTCGCCGCCTCTACCATCATAAGATTGAGTTCTGCATGGCAATGAAGGTATCAAACAGCTAATAATGAACTTTGTCAATGTAAAAGAAAAGACTCAATGCTTAGTTTTTTTTTTTCGTTTTTTTTTTCCTTTCTAATTGAATCTGTCTATGGGTGATCATGCATTTCTTCTGCCTAAAGTTTCAATGACTAATTATGTAAAAGAGATTTTGACGAATATAGTACTAATCATTTTTTTTTTTTTTGAGTTGGGGTTTCTTATTATATGCATAATAAATGAATACAACATATCTTTAACTTAAAATTTTAAATGAGATAGTGACTTAATATAATATCAGAAAAAAGACACCAAAAGGTTCTTGATTCAAAACTCCGTACTGTCACCTATACGCAAAATTATGTCAACGTGTAAGATTAAATAAAAAATCAACTAATTTACAGTGTGGGGACGTATTAAACATAAATAAATATGATACATTCTATTTTTAAATGAGGTGGTCACTTAATACTTATCTCATTATAAGCTGCAGATAATGCGAGTCGTTATAGGCTGCAGATAATGCGAGTGCAAAGATCTTAACAAGCCAATGGATCTTGAAAAGCAAAACTATTCCTTCAAACTGCGGATTCATGTCCGGGCTTAGCAGTTGGCTTTTAACATGGATTTAAGCCTAAGCAGTTGATTTTATTTTATTTTTTTTTTGTGAGACATATTGCTCCATTAGCTCATATGTTCTCCAACAAAACAAATTTCACCTACCTTTTAACCTTACCTAAATTAAGACTAATGCCCCTCGTCAGACCACAACAGTAGCCCTTCAATACAAAGATTGCTAAGATTAATTGGTCACACACACACACATATATATGTGTGTGTATATATATATATATATATATCATTCCCAAAAATCAAACTTGGTCAAAGTTGTCTTATGTTTTACGTGTCTGACCATGTCTCTAACAGAATTTTCTCATATATAAATATAACCTCCAAGAGATATGTATATATACATACACGCATAACAACATCATTCGTTAAAAATATAAAAGAAAGTGAATTGAGTAGTATGATGTAACAATTGAGCGTGCAAGTGTTTACTTTATATGACAAGAAAGGAATCGCAGGCTTCAAGGTATTGGAGCCCCTACGGGGTAGCAGTTGCTGAATTTAGGAACACTAATTTGAATAGGACAATTTATACAGTTTGGGAATTAGATGATAGCATATTGAACTAGATGTAATAATGGCTCCGGTCATGTTTGTATGAATTTTGCTAATCACTAGATACTTTGCTCACTTAAAAAAAAGAAAAAAAAGAAAAAAAAAGAATCAATTGTGTGAATCAGATATGCTTGGTAATATATCAGGATTGAATTGTGAATCAAACGTTCATGTTCAGAGAAAAATTGCAGTTATAAATTATTCGGAGATGTGAATATGGTGAAGTTTGGAAAGAAAAGCTAAAAGCATATACAATAGCAAATCATTTTAAAATAGTGTAACAGATGCCGCATGTAAAATTCTGTGATTAAATCTATCTAGTTTTATGAATAAAGAAGATTAAGGAACGAACCAGTAGTGCAAAGCAACATGATGACAAAGGCGACAACTTTGAGTAGATGAATGTCGTTCTTCATCTTGGGAGAAAGCAATGCTGAAGTGAATTGTATGTTTGAAGGCAATTTCCATGCAATTTATAATTTTGGTTTCAAAGTAAACATATCATCAGAATAATATCTTTTGAGCAAAAGTCAAAGATACATGGATATTGTTTTTCATTAAATGTTTGGTACTCACATGAGATGATTTTTCAACTAAGACCCTCAATAGACAACTTTTATGGAATTCCGCTAGCCACATGTCTGTTTACAATATTTGAGGAAAATGTATTATTATTCCTGACATGAGTCCTGTCATTTACGATACTCTTAATCCAATAAAAGTTTATACATATATATTTGTTATTATACATGATATCCTCTATGTTTTACTAGAATTACATACTAAATCACGTATTAAACAATACCCTGCTTTGCATTCGTTAAATATGTCACATTGATAGGACATTATAAATTTGAGTAGTTTATAAGTGAGTATTGTAGATATAAAAAATAATGGTGCCAAAAAAGGACAATTTAGGAGAAAACACAAATGAGAAATAGAATAAAGGTTCACTACTCTAAATAGAATTTCCATGTCGAGGAAAATCCATTTAACTAGATGCATGGTTGCGAGCAGGGGCAAAAGGATTCACCTCTTTATCATCACTCAAGACTTCATTTTTTGAATCATGATTCGGAATATCACGTTCTTGAAGTTCATAATGCAGCAAGTGTTGTTGAAGTTGCTTCACTTGTCTCCTTAAATCGTTTATCTCAACATCTCGTAAGCCTCTCTCACAAGCTGGGGTAGCTTTGACATTTGGTCCACGTCGAAGACCACGATCAGCCATGAAATGAAAGCTCCGATAATCAAATCTGATGTCGAAAAAGGATGGTATAGGAAAAAAACAAAAACGAAAAATAGAATAAAGGCTCACCACTTCAAAGAATTCACTATAGAGATACAAAACCATAAGGATAGAAGCTCTCTAGTCAAAGGAATCCACCTAAGAGATACAAAACAAAATAGAAGAAATCCTTCTTCTAAAACAAAGTCTAAGACTTAATTATAATGTCAATTAATAATATGATATTGTAAGATTACAAGCCACTTATTTATAGAGTTGGAACATCCCTCCAACTTACTTAGGCAAAATTTAGATAACCAATAAGTAATAGTGCTAGTCTAACTTAGGAACAGTAAGATAATAACAAAGACACTAAAAAATTGAAATCACCCTTCTAATACAAAGAATATGAACTTATTAACTCCCTAGAATATCCCAATCAGATCTTGAAGCAAGCCAAAATCAAAGTATAACAAAATAAAGGTCAAAACTTGAGTTCGTTACTTTGTAGACTGCTCAGACACAGTTTACCAAAATTGTCATAACTTCTTCTAGAAAATTCCAATCGATGCACCATTTGAAGAATTGAAAACTAGACCCATAGAGATTCCAACCGCATATGAATCAGCAGCTAACTCTTTCCCAAGTGGTACAGGTTTTGTTGTGAATTTGGTTAAAAAAAAGATTCTGCAACTTTGTTATCTTTTCATCTTCCTTCATTAATTTTGGAGTTAAACATATTTGTTAGAGCTTGCATATCTCTGGTAGCTGCTCTGGCCTCAAATAACTTGGGTTTATTAAGAACTTTCTCATGATAGTACACCAGGCAGTTAAAATTTTCTAATTATCACATTTTTAGACATTTTTCACTTTTAATTTTTTTAGAACTTTCTCTTGTGAAATTTTAGACAAGTACACTTTACTAACTTGCAAAATCATATTTCTCCGAATTCCATGGTTGCAGTTCTTTTTTTGGCATGCATTAAGGATGCTCTTTGCTATGCTCATTCAATACTTTACGAATTTCATTTGTCATAGTTCTTTTGTTAATACCTTTGAGATAGAAAGCCATTTTTTTTTTCTATCTTAGAACTAAAAATAACATATAAAAAATAAGAAATCGTGTTGGATATTAGATAGTTTGCTTTGATTCAATATACATTATGTGCACCTGTTTTAATAAAGTTGAATACTTGGATCTTCATGTATAATTTAATGAACTCTTAATTGTTTAAATATGTATAGAGATATTATTTTGAATCTTTTCATGACCACCTGATGTGACAATATGTTTACTGTTAAGCAAATTATTTTTTTTAAAAATACCTTTATAAATTAACAATTCTTTACAAAAATAAATTGATATCTTACTAAATTAATAGAAATTAACTGATCACTAGACTGTTCATTTAAAAAAGTTTCATTATAGATAGTGAAAAAAATAATGATATATAGAATTTCTTTTTTCTTACTTTGTACTTTGTTCAGGTTTTTCACCTCCATCCTTTTCACGTTTCATATTACTCAATCATACACATTATTATTATGTTTTGGCTCATAACTCAAACATACATATTAGAGAATTCATATGATAACAAACATAGTATTTATGCTCTTATAACGTAGATACTAGCAACCTTTATATGCAACATCCACATGAGGGAAAAAAAATCCCTTGCCTATACTTCCCATCTTCAAAACCTTCTTCCCTGCAAGCATGAACACATTCCGCATCTTTACAATTGTGAAATTGACAAAGATGTCTTATGCCAAGATAATTTTATTACTCTAGGCAAAGGGTATATATACAAAGAGTCTCATATTCTTGGGAGACAATTAAGGATACAATCAATCAATCATAGAGAAAAATATTCTTAATTAATATATTGTCTATTCTAAAATGTACAAGAAGTCAACGAATCGAAACACTCCCCTCAAGTTGGAGAGTGAATATCCAAAACTCCCAACTTGCGCAGTAATTCGTTGAACGTGTCCTTTCCTAATGGCTTGGTAAAATGTCTGGTAATTGCTGTGAAAAGACAACATACTTTGTAATAATGGAACCATCTTGAATTTTATCCCTAATAAAGTGGCAATCCATTTCAATGTGTCTTGTCTTCTCATGAAACATAGGATTAGCTGCAATGTGTATAGCATCTTGATTATCGCAGTGTAATGTGGTTGCCTTTAGATGATCCAATTGAAGATCTTTTAATAAGCTTCGCAACCAAATGTAAGTTCACAACATGTACCTGACATAGCTCGATATTTAGCCTATACTGAAGAAAGTGAGACTATCTTTTGTCTTTTTGTCCTTCAAGAAACCGATGAATCACCAAGAAAAATGCAATAACCAGTTGTTGACTTTCTCGTAGTTGGACAACCAACCCAATCAGAATTGTAATAAGCCTTCAATTGTAAAGAACTTTGAGTTGGAAAGAAAAGACCTTGTCCTGGAGTGTGTTTCAAATACTTCAAGATACGAAGTGCAGCGTCCCAGTGTGGCTTCCTTGGCTCATGCATAAATCTACTGAGAACATGAACAACAAAAGTGATGTCTAGCCTAGTAATAGTCAAATAAATAAGATGTCCTACTAGTCTTCTATATTTTTTAGAATCTGCAAGAAGTTCCCCTATGTCATCTAACTTCAAGCCTTATTCCATAGGAAAACAAACTGGTCATGCCCCTAACAAGCCTGCATCTTTAAGTATCTCAAGATCATATTTTCTCTGTGAAATGGATATACCTTTCTTGGACTGAGACACTTCAATTCTCAAGAAAAATTTCAGATCCCAAGATCCTTGATGCAAAAACGATTATGAAGAAAGTTTTTGAGAGAAGCAATGACATCCAAATCATTCTTTGTAATCAAGATGTCATCAACATATATAAAAAGAGCAGTGGAAGACTTCCTTCTATGGCATGTGAAAAGTGAGTAATCTGCTCTAGACTGAATGAAACCAGCAGCTTGTATGGCTTCTTAGAACTTTGCAAACCATTGGCGTGGGCTTGCTTAAGACCATATAAAGACTTGTTGAGGCGACACACTAAATTATCCCCTTGTCGTCGGAGTCCAGGTGGAGGAGTCATATAAATTTCTTCTTGGAGGTTACCATGAAGAAAAGCATTGTGGACATCAAGTTGGTGAAGAGGCCAATATTTTGATGTACTAATGGCAAGGATACAGCGAATTGTGGTCATCTTAGCCATTGGAGAGAAAGTGTCATAATAATCTACACCAGCCATTTGAGTATAACCTTTAGCAACTAAACGTGTTTTATACCGTTCAATAGAGCCATCTGAATGGTGTTTAATTTTATAGACCCAACGACAACCAATAGGAACCTTGCTCGGTAGAAGAAAAGTGAGAGTCCAAGTGTTATTGAGTTCTAATGCCTGTAATTCAGAATCTATAGCCTGTACCCAATACGGATCAGCAGCAGCAGCCTCGTAAGAGGCAGACTTTATACTATGACTAATCTGACAAATAAATGTCAAGTGAGCTGGTGAATAACGGTGATAAGAAATATAATTGCTCAACGGATACCGGGTACCTGGGCACGAGGACTCTGATTAGTAGGATGATGGCAGAGTGACAACAAAGTCTTGAAAATGAGGAGAAATGTGACCTAGGCGATCTGAACAACGAACATGGATTAGATGAGACTCAGGGCAAAGGGGTAGAGAAGACGAGTCAAGAAGAGGGGCAGAGGAAGGTGGACGGTTGTCTGGCTTCGGGATATTAGATGTCATAGGTGATCCAGGCAAATGAGAAGTGTCAACATTGTCAATGGGTTGAGGGAATAGAAAGGAAGAAATTTGGGGATAAATGGCGTCGCTAGAAGATTCAGAAAAAGGGAAAACATTTGCATGAAAAATAACATCACGACTTGTGAAAACATTTTTTGATGACAAATCATACAAAAGATAGGCTTTTTGTCCTTGCAGATGCCCTAAGAACACAACCTTATGAGCTCGAGGGGCAAATTTTGAAGATGGATGACAGATGTTGTGATGCCCGGAAAAATTTCATCACATTATTAAATAACTGTTGCATATTTACTTGAACATTTTTATGTGCATTTCTTTTCTTGCTTATTTGTTATATTTGGTGGTCACTATTCATAAAAAATTCAACTGTCTAAATTGCTTAGTTTAATAATTTGCCTAGATAGTACAACTTATAAATGGAATCAGAAACTTGTAGTTTTGAACTTTGGAGGCCGGGAACATGCATTAGAAAAATGGTTCGTGTTTTGTGGAATAGTGTAACATTTGTATAAACATTAGTTAGCTAACTAATCTTTTAATTTGAGTTTTTAGCATAGTTTGACCAAGAATTAGTAACATTTGACTTAAGCTATATACACATACACATACATATACTCAAATAATACCACATATGCATAAAATACTCATAAAAAATAAAACAAAAATTTTCAAACTACTTCCCCAAACCTGACAGCCCTAGGAGGAAGAAAGGAGAAAAAATCCCATCATCCAACCTTGCAATTGATCTTTTGGCTTGCTTTGGAGGGCTATTGGAGGCCTTGGGAGCTTTAACCACTTGCCTACAACCTTTAAATTGTGAGAGAGTTGCATAATTTTCATGTTTTATGTTTATGTCAATTGTTTGAAATTCTTGTATTATTGATTATAGCTATGTTAATTTCTATTGATACTTGATATACAATCTCTAGAGCCTATAGAACTCTCTTTTATAGCTTGATAACAACCTCCATGGTTGAAAGCTTGAATTACGAAAAGAAGATGATGAATAGTGACGAATTTTAGGGTTTTGATATAATTTGCTATTTAGAATGAATTGATGCTTTCTTTAGGTGTACTAGACATTAATGAAACTAGTTAGATGCTCATGTGTAGTTAATTTGCCCGAATTTCAGTTAAAATGCAAAATTAACTAACTTTAAAAAGGGGGTTTTTCACGAAAGATAATTTAGGCATGTTTGGACTTTAGATTAGGTATCCTTGGGACATGAAAGCACTTTTGGTGCTTTCGTTGTGTAAAATTGGGGTCCAGATAGGGTAGGTATAGTTAAAACTCACTCGGGGCATTCCCGAGCTTTTATCTCCAAAGTGGGTTTTCAGGGCCTAGGTAGGTGTCTTTTGGCCTCCCTAGGAATGTAGAATGATCGGATTGTGGTTTTGGTACCTTGACTTTTGTGTGGGAAAACCAATTACATAGTTAACAAAGGGGAAAAAGTGATAATGGATACTTTTGTACTTATATGAGCTTGTAGATGTGTTGTTATGTGTTTATATGCTTGTCTAAGGTATAATCATGCTAATTGAGGAGTTTGTGAAAAAATATGTCATTTGTTTCTTTTATGTTTATATCGTTACTTTGTGCATGTTGTGGCTAATTGCGAGGGTGGCCTACTTTGTTGTCCTTCTTATGTAATATTCGATGATCTTGGTTCTCGTGGACTTGATTCAGGGTTGTGCAACCTATTCGGGCATGGTAGTGTCGAGTAACACTGGCGGCATTGAGCTTGTCGTGCTTCCTCGGCTACCATGGTTTCCCAATCCCTTTTTTGCTGAGGCATACTATCCTACCCCAGAGGCGTGATTCACCTCGTTGGGGTATATGGACCTACCTCAGGAGATATGGGTTGTAGAATTGGAGTACATCCAGAGTACCCCATTATGGAGAAATAAGAGATTTGCCGACACTTGCTTGAGGATCTTGGCTCGTGGCTCGTGATTGAAAACAAAGTGAAGCCATATCATTTTATATGTGGTTAAATACTTGTCTAACTAGTTTGTTAATTTTGTGTGTATATGTTGCTATCTTTGTTTCATATTATGTTGTATACCCCAGTATGCTGCATCACCTCCTTTGCTGGGAAACATTGTTGCTCACTCCTCATTTAACATATTTCAGGAGAAGGTGAGGTGAACCCCCAGCTATTAGCGGTAGAAGAAGAGGAAAAAGTACAAGTAGAACAACTTCCGTGATTTTCTTGTATGCTAAGGTTGGTTATTATGTGAGGCATGTATGAAGATGTTTGGTTGATTCATTTTGAGACCCTTGGGGTCTTGTCTGTATTTGGAAGTTGTAATCTTGTATGGTTGGATAACAAAGTAGTTGGCATTTAATAATTGATACTAGTCCTTTGCTTCTTTTATTGCATGCTTGTGTGGCAAGGTAGACAAATGGAGAATTTATTATAAAAGCATAACTTGTAGCTATAATTAGAGTGGTAAGACAAGCTAGTAGTTGTAAAGTTGTTATAAACAAATCTTGCATGCTTGTATGATGCTTTTGTTGAATTCCAAGGCTCGGATGGCCTTGAGGAGTTGGTTGGCTATGTTAAACTTGAAAGATAGGTTGTATGAGATGTTTGATTGTAGTTCAGGAGTTGTATTTGACTATTTACAGGTACCAGTTTAGTCCACAGTACAGAGGAGACTTTGTTCGTGTATCGGGTCCGAACTTGACCTGTAGCTTGGGGTTGGGTTCGGGGCGTTACATTTAGGTGGTATCAGAGCTATTTGAATGCATGAAGCTGGGTTAATTTCCTTGGTATGTGGGTAAAGGTCCATATGTATAAATTGAATTGCGTGGCTATATATTTGTTTAGTTGCCAAAGTGAATAATTGTTTGAGTAAAGGACATGCTAGCAGGTAAAAGAAGTGTCTAATGCATGATATAGTGTGAATATGAAATGTTTAGTGTTTGATGCATGTTAAGTGCTTTATATATTATCTTTTGTGCATAAGTTGTTTTGAAACATGAATATGATATCCTTTGTGTCATCTATTTGCCTATTATAACATTGAATTCTTCTAGCATCGAGATGAGGAGGAGGGGAAGACTGAGAAGGGAACTGGATGAAGCTCCTAGGCAAGATATACCTAGGCAAAAGGCAGAGTAGCTAGGAATGTACCACAGGGGTAAGAACCGACCAATACATAGATTATAGCCACAATAGCCAATGCTATGAATATTATTGCTCAGTTTGTGACCCAACAGGGTCAAGCAAGAACTGGTAGAGGTAATCAGGCCTCTAGAGCCGAGGGTAACAGAACTGCTGGAGATAATTTGTTTGATGAGTTCCTACATCATGGGGCGTACAGTTTTTATGGAGAGCCAGATGATATGAAAGCAGAAATGTGGTTGAATAAGTTTGAGAAAGTTGCTGCAATACTTGAGTGTAATGATGAAAGAAAAATTACTTATGCTATGTTCTTACTTGAGGGTGACGCCGAGGAATGGTGGCGTACCGTTAGAGAAAAATGGAATGCCAATACGGTACATCATTCGTCCGCTGACTTTATTCGGGAATTCTGGGATAAGTATGTTTCTGTGGTAGCTCATGAGAGACATCAAGAAGAGTTTATATTTCTGAGGCAGGGAAATATGACTGTGGATCAGTACGAGGATACATTTACGAGGCTCCCTCGTTACGTGCCAACTTTAGTGCAGCTTGAGGACATGAAGATTTAGAGATTTATTAGGGGTCTGAGAAATGATATTCTACCTAATTTGTCTTCGCAAGATTATCCTAATTATGCTGCAGCAATTAGGGCTGCATTGAGATATGAGAAACGCAAGACAAATATGTTGTCCGAGTCTAGTCATACGAGTAAACAGCAGTATCAGTCTCAGAGTCAAGGCTATCAGAGACAGTTTTAGTAGCCTGTTCGGGTTCAGCAGCCGAGACAGACTCAGAAATACCTAGGGCCAGTTCAGACACAGTCTCAAACAAGACCAGTTTAAAGCCAAATACAGAGTCAGACCCGACCTGTAACCACTAGATCTCAGTAAGGTAGTACCCCTACATCTACTTACAAAGCCCTTACGGGAGGTACTGCTGCAAGGAAAAACAAGCAGTGTAGTAACTGTAATCGTAAGGGCCAGACATAAGCAGAATATTGGAGGAAATTAGGTCGTTGCATTGGTTGCGGGAACGACAAACACAGGATTAAAGATTGCACTAGGTACAAGCAGGGACAAGGATAGACTTCTGGCCAGAGTGCTTAGACCAGAGCTTCAGGTGCAGCTCCAGTTCCACGAGGCCAGGCACAGGTATTTGCACTAGACCAGGAGGAGCTCCCAGATATGACAGTGGTGGTGGAAGGTACATTTCTTATTAATAATCAGTCAGTAGTAGTTTTGATTGATACTGGGGCTACACATTCTTTTATCACTCCTATGTGTGCACAGTCTACTGTTTTAAAAGTTGATAAACTGTCGTATAAAATTGAAGTAGGTAATCCTATGGGCAAAAAGTTTATTACGGAGTCTGTGTGTAAAGATTGTGATATTTACATTAAGGGGCACATATATCCTGTTGATTTGATTATTTTGCCAGTCCGGGACTTTGAGGTTATTTTGGGGATGGACTGGTTGGGGCGGTATTATGCTTATTTGGATTGTAGGAGAAAAATTATGACTTTAGAAATACCTGAACAACCTATCATTAAAATTACTGGAAGTCGAAAATCTATAGGGACTAGCATCATTTCTTCCATTAAAGCTACAAAAATGTTAAGTAAAGGTTATGATAAATATCTAGCATACTTAATTAATCAGCATGGGGATAAATTGAAATTGAATGAAGTACCTGTTATAAAAGACTTTCCGGGGTATTTCCTGAAGAGTTGCCTGGGTTACCACTTGACCGAAAAATAGAATTTGTGATTGATTTATTGCCGGGAACTAATCTTATATCTAGAACCCCGTATAGAATGGCTTCTTCTGAGTTTCAGGAGTTAAAAATTCAATTGTAGGGTTTATTTGAAAAATGTTTTATACAACCTAGCTCTTTGTTGTGGGGTGCTCCTATTTTATTTATAAAGAAGAAAGATGGTACTTTACGGTTGTGCATCAATTATCGGGGTCTTAATCAGGTGACTGTGAAAAATAAATATCATTTGCTTTTGATTGATGAACTGTTTGATCAGTTGCAGGGTGTTATTGTGTATTCAAAATTTGATTTGAGACATGGTTATTATCAGCTGAGAATCTGAAAAGATGATGTGCCCAAGACTGCTTTCAGAACCAGGTACGACCACTATGAATTTGTTGTACTGCTATTTGGGTTGACAAATGCTCCATCCGCCTTTATGGATTTGATGCAGAGAGTATTTAAACCCTACCTTGACCAATTTGTTTTGAACTTTATTGATGATTTATTGGTGTATTCTAAATTTGAGGCAGAGCATGAACAACATTTAAGGATTGTGTTGCGAACATTGCAGGAACATAAGTTATTTTCCAAATTTAGCAAATACGAATTCTGGTTGAAACATGTAGCCTTTTTGGGCCATATAATTTCACAAGAAGAAATATCTGTTGATCCTTTTAAAAATTGATGTTGTAATGTCCTGGAAAAGACCTGAAACTGTGACGGAAGTTCGTAGTTTCCTAGGGTTGGCTGGTTTATTACAGGTGATTTGTTAAGGATTTTTTTAAAATTGTTGGACCATTGACTTCCTTAACTCAAAAGAAAACTGTGTTTAACTGGGATGACAAATGCAAAACCAGTTTTCAGGAATTGAAGAAATGACTTACCACTGCTCCTATTCTCGCACTGCTTGAGGGGACTAATAATTTGGTGATTTACAGTGATACTTCGAAATAAGGTTTGGGCTGCGTTCTTATGCAAAATGGTAAGGTAATAGCTTATGCTTCGAGAAAGTTAAAGCCTTATGAACTTAATTATCCTACACATGATCTTAAGCTTCTTGTTGTTGTCTTTGCTTTAAAAAAATGACGACATTACTTGTGGGGTAATAAATTTGATATATTTATTGATTACAAAAGTTTGAAATATCTATTCTCTTAAAATGATTTGAATATGAGGCAAAGGCGCTGGCTAGAGTTGTTGAACGACTATAACTACACAATTAGCTGCTTGCCAGGTAAAGTTAACACTGTTGCAGATGCATTGAGCTAGAAAGCTACTGTGGCCAGTTTGATTATAAAGAACTGGGAAACTATGGAGGAGTAATGTCTGTGGAAACCAGAGGCTTCAGAAACAGGTATTCAGTTTGCAAGTCTGCAAATTCAGTCTTTGCTGTTGTCCAGAATCAGGGAAGCACAATAGTCAGATCCTCAATTATTGAAGATTCTAGAGAAGTTCAAAGGGGTAGAGTCCGATTTCAAGTTGCATGATGATGGACTACTCAAGTATAAGAATATAATTTGCATTCCTAGTGGTTCAGTTGTAAAGGATAAAATTCTTACTGAGGCTCATAGTACCAAATACATTATCCACCCTGGTAGCACCAAGATGCACAGAGACTTAAAACAAAGCTTCTAGTGGAATAATATGAAGAGGGAGATAGTAGATTATGTGGCTAAATGTTTGACTTGCTAGAAGGTTAAGGCTGAGCATTAGAGACCTGCGAGATTGTTGCAACCATTAGAGATTCCTGCATGAAAATAGGACCAGGTTACTATGGACTTTGTATCTAATTTGCCGAGATCACCGCGAGGTAATGATTCTTTATGGGTTGTGGTTGATAGGTTGACAAAAACTTCACATTTCATTGCTATAAAGAAAACAGATACTCTTGATAAACTGGTTGAGTTATATGTTGAAAACATTGTAAGATTCCATGGGGCTCAAAGTAGTATAGTGCCAGACATGGATTCTAGGTTCACATCACAATTATGGCAGAAACTACAGAAGGCTTTGGGGACTAATTTGAGTTTTAGTACTGCATATCACCTGCAGACAGATGGCCAGTCTGAGAGGACTATTAGGATACTGGAGGACATGTTGCGAGCTTGCATTCTGGATTTCAGTAAAAGTTGGGAAAGGTATTTACCTCTTATAGAGTTTGCTTATAATAACAGTTATCAGGCTACCATTGGAATAGCGTTGTACGAGGCACTCTACGCGCGAAAATGTAGATCCATGTTATATTAGGATGAGGTAGGTGAATTGAAAACTATTGACCCAACTATTCTACCTGAGATAATCAAGATGGTTGATAATGTGAAACTTATAAAGAAAAGAATGCTCACCGCTCAAAGCCGACAGAAAAGTTTTGCTGATAGACGCCGACGTGACTTAGTGTTTACAATGGGTGATCGTGTGTTCTTGAAAGTTTCTCCACGTAAGGGTTTGATTCGACACGGAAAGGGAGGTAAACTCAGTCCTAGATATGTTGGGCCATTTGAAATTACCGAGAAAGTTGGTGATTTGGCTTATAGATTTGTATTACCTCCGAGTTTGGGCAAAATGCATGATGTATTCCATGTGTCATTGTTGAGAAAGTATCAGCCAGATCTGTCGCACATTCTAGAGCCAAAACCTCTAGAGATCAATGAGACTCTAACCTATGTACAAAAACCTCTTCGAGTGGTTGATAGGAAGATCCAAGAGCTCAGAACTAAGAGTATCCCTATGGTGAAAGTTCTTTGGGATTATCACAGAGTTGAAGATGCTACTTGGGAGCTAGAAGATTAGATAAGAGATAAATATCCAGAACTGTTTGCCGAAACATGTAAGAATTGCGTGGACGCAATTAGTTTAAGAAGGAGAGGGTGTGACGCCCGAAAAAATTTCATCACATTATTAAATAACTGTTGCATATTTACTTGAACATTTCTACTTGTATTTCTTTCTTGCTTATTTGTTATATTTGGTGGTCACTATTCATAAAAAATTCAACTGTCTAAATTGCTTAGTTTAATAATTTTCCTAGATAGTATAACTTATAAATGGAATCGAAAACTTGTAGTTTTGAACTTTGGAGGCCGGGAACATGTATTTGAAAAATGTTTTATGTTTCGTGGAATAATGTGACATTAATATAAACATTAGTTAGCTAACTAATCTTTTAATTTTAGTTTTTAGAATAGTTTGACCAAGAATTAGTAGCATTTGACTTAAGCTAATTACACATACACATACATATACTCAGATAATATCAAATATGCATGAAATACTCATAAAAAACAAAACAAAATTTCCCAAACTACCCCCCTAAACCTGACAGCCCTAGAAGGAAGAAAGGAGAAAAAATCTCATCATCCAACCTTGTAATTGATCTTTTGGCTTGCTTTGGAGGGTTTTTGGAGACCTTTGAAGCTTCAACCACTTGCCTACAACCTTTAAATTGTGAGGGAGTTGCATAATTTTCATATTTTATGTTTATGTCAATTATTTGAAATTCTTGTATTGTTGATTATAGCTATGTTAATTGCTATTGATACTTGATATACAATCTCTAGAGCTTATAGAACTCTCTTTTATAGCTTGATAACAACCTCCATAGTTGAAAGCTTGAATTGCGCAAAGAAGATGATGAATAGTGACGAATTTTAGGCTTTTGGTATAACTTGCTATTTAGAATGAATTGATACTTCCTTTAGGTGCACTAAACATTAATGAAACTAGTTAGAAGCTCACATGTGTAGTTAATTTTCCCGAATTTGAGTAAAAATACAAAATTAGTCAACTTTAAAAAGGGGGGGTTTTCACGAAATATAATCTGGACACGTTTGGACTTTAGATTAAGTATCCTTGGGGTATGGAAGTACTTTTGGTGCTTTCGTTGTGTAAAATTAGGGTTCGGATGGTGTAGGTGTAGTTAAAACTTACTCGGGGCCTTCCCGAGCTTTTGTCTCAAAATCGGGTTTTCAGGGCCTAGGTAGGAGTCTTTTGGCTTCCCTAGGAATGTATAATGAACGGATTGTGGATTTGGTACCTTGAATTTTGTGTGGGAGAAGCAATTACATAGTTAACAAAGGGGAAAAAGTGATAATGGATACTTTTGTGCTTATATGAGCTTGTAGATATGTTGTTATGTGTTTATATGCTTGTCTAAGGTATAATCATGCTAGTTGAGGAGTTTGTGGAAAAATATGTCATTTGTATCTTTTTATGTTTATATCGTTACTTTGTGCATGTTGTGGCTAATTGCTAGGGCGGCCTACTTTGGCATCCCTCTTATGTGATATTTGATGATCTTGGTTCTCGTGGACTTGATTCGGGGTTGCGCAACCTATTTAGGCATGGTAGAGTCAAGTAACACAGGCGACATCAAGTTTGCCGTGCTCATTTGGTTACTATAGTTTCCCAGTCCCTTTCTCGCTAAGGCATACTCCCCTACCCCAAAGACGTGATTCGTCTCGTTGGGGGCATACAGACCTACCTCGAGAGATATGAGTTGTAGGATCGGGGTACATTCGAAGTACCCCATTATGGAGGAATAAAGAATTTGCTGGTACTTCCTTGAAGATCTTGGCTCGTGGCTCGTGATTAAAGACAAAGTGGAACCATATCCTTTTATATGTGGTTAAATACTTGTCTAACTAGTTTGTTAATTTTGTATGTATATGTTGCTATCTTTGTTGCATATCATTTTACACGCCCCAGTATGCTGCATCATCTCCCTCGTTAGGAAACATTGTTGCTCACTCCTTATTTAACATGTTTCAGAAGAAGTTGAGGTGAACCCCCAGCTAGTAGTGGTAGAAGAAGAGGAAGAAGTTCAAGTAGAACAATTTCCGTGATTTTCTTGTGTGCTAAGGTTAACTATTATGCGAGGCTTGTATGAAGATGTTTGGTTGATGTTCATTTTGAGACCCTTAGGGTCTTGTATGTATTTGGGAGTTGTAATCTTGTATAGTTGGATAACAAAGTAGTTGGCATGTAATAATTGATTCTAGTCCTTTACTTATTTTATTGCATGCTTGTATGACAAGGTAAGCAAATGGAGAATTTATTATAAAAGCATAACTTGTAGCTATAATTAGAGTGGTAAGATAAGTTAGTAGTTGCAAAGTTGTTATAAACAAATCTTGCATGCTTGTATGATGCTTATGTTGACTTCCAAGACTCGGATGGCCTTAAAGAGTTGGTTGACTATGTTAATCTTGAAAGATAAGTTGTATGAGATGTTTGATTGTAGTTTAGGAGTTGTATTTGACTATTTACTGGTACCAGTTGAGTCCACGGTACAGAGGAGACTTGTTCTGTGTATCGGGTCCGGACTTGACCTATAGCGTGGGGTTAGGTTCGAGGCATTACAGATGTGGCATAGGCAAGACAATCGAAGACTTTTAAGTGGGAATAGGAAGGTGGATGATTATGAAGTTTTTCGTATGGATTTCCTGGAGTGATATATGGTTACTAACATGATTAGCAGCTGCTTTGCTACGCCCCCGTTTTTGCTTATTTGACCCATGTAAACGATGGCCCGGTAGATATCCATGCAACTTGTATCATGTTTCAACAGTATGATAATCCCGATTACAGTGGGTTCAATGCAATGGATTTCAGCTCACATTAGTGTTGATATGGTCTTGACGAACGGCCATTGCTGCTGGTTCAATCAAGGCATGAGTTGTGCCAAGTTCCCTTTGTTTTTCTTCTTGCAAGATCAAAGAGTAAGCCTCGCGAAGAGTAGGCATTGGATGCATAAGCAAAATATGTCCACGAATTGCGCTATATGATTCATTAAGGCCCATAAGAAATTGCATCAAGCCATTTTGTTCATCTCGCTCCATATGCTTTTTCATAGCCCCACATGAACAAGTTGGCAAATCATTGAAAGAAACCAACTCATCTTGTAGTTTTTTAAACTTAGTGAAATAACTCGCCACTGACATCTGATTTTGTGATAGGGAGGAAAGCTCGCGTTGCAACTGATAAATTCTTGGACCATTACTCTGTGAGAATCATTCCATGTGATCTTCCCAAATCTCATGCGCAGTGGAGGAATAAATAATACTCTCAACAATATTTATAAATAAGACAAATCTTCCTTTTAAATAAGGTCGTTACTTAACAAATTCTCTTTGTAAATGAGATGATCACTTAACTTATCTCATTATAGGCTGCTGACAATGCGAGTGCAAAGATCTTAACAAGCCATCTTGGAACTCTCATAGCAGTTAGCTTTTAACATGGATTTAAGCCTAAGCAGTTTATTTTTTTTTACGCAATTCTATATAAATCGTTTTATCTTTTATTTTTTGTGAGACATATTGCTCCCATTAGCTCATATGCGCTCCAACAAAACAAATTTCATCTACCTTTTTATCTTACATAAATAAAGTCTAATGCCCCTCATTAGACCGCAATACGAAGATTGCTAAGATTAGTTGGTCATATATATATATATATATATATATATATATATATATATATCATTCACACAAATTAAACTTGGTCAAAGATGTCATATGTTTTACGTGTCTGGGCATGTCTCTAACAGATTTTTCTCATATATAAATATAACCTCCAAGAGATACATAAAAACATATACGCATAACAACATCATTCGTTAATAATATAAAAGAAAGTGAATTAATTTGTATTATCTAATCAATTGAGCAAGTGTTTACTTTATATGACAAGAAAGGAATCGCAGGTTTCATGGTATTGGAGGCCGTACGGAGTAGCAGTTGCTGAATCAAATTAAAGTGATTATCTTGCATAGAACTAGCTCCAAGAAATTTAGGAATACAAATTTGAATAGGACAATTTATACAGCTTGGGAATTAGATGATAGCATACTAAACTAGATGTAATTATGGCTGCGGCCACGGTTTTGTGTGTATTTTGCAAATAAATAGATACTTTGCTCAATTAAAAATAATAATAAAAAAAAACAATTGTGTGAGTCAGATATGTTTGGTAATATATCAAGATTGAATTGTGAACCAAATGTTCATGTCCAAAGAAAAATTACAGTTATAAATTATTGTGAGATGTGAATATGGTGAAGTTTGGAAAGAAAAGCTAAAACCATATATACAATAGCAAATCATTTTGAGAATCACGCTCATAAATCATAAGAATGAATTGTCTCTGTTCGGGATCCCATTTCCCCAAAATTGATATAAAGGATTTCTCATCAACACCAAGTCCTAGAAAAGATTAAAAAATATATAGATAAGGACTTAAAAATCATTTTTCACAATTAAACTTAATTTTAGCTATATAAATTACTCGAGCTTTATGCGATCTTATGAGACATTTCAATCTGTATTAAGAAAATAATAATAAAAAAGGTAGTGTGAGATAGAAAATGGATCTTTTTCCATTTACAAAACCAAAGAAAATTAAACGAAATGAAGTCTTATTTTACTAGATAGAGATTGTTATAGGAATCAAAAGATGCCATTTAAAATATGCTTTTGAAATATGACTGAATGTATTCACATGATCATGCATTAATATTATGCCATGAAATGTAAGATTATAATCTGGAAAAGAAAAAAGAATTTCAATTTCACAGAAAAAGTAATAGCTAAAAATTAAGATGATGGTCTAGAAAGAATTACCTGTGAAAGCCTTGGTGAGAACTTTAAACTCATCAATTGACATTTTGTTATTAAAGTTTTGTGTGCAGAGAGTTTGAAGCAATATTTTTGCTATTTTTGTTGCAATACTTAGAGGGTAGAATACTAAGTCATGCAAGATTTATGCCAAACTGTAAGGATACTGTTGTCATTTCACAATTTAAATATGCTATGAAGAGGCCAGATAAAACACATAATGGCATCTAGGTCCCCTAAAAAACTAATTAACCAAGAATTGATGATATTATTCTTGAACAATTGAGTGGTGCAGTGGTGTGTTCAAATACATGATTTAAATCAGTTAAGAGTTAAATAATATTTATGATAAAATTGCATATGAATGAATTCATCCATATATCTACTAGACCTAGCGTGGATGGTATAGTCAGGGAATAGGGACCTTGTGCTCGCCTCCTCACCTTCACGCTCATAAGAATGAATTGAATCATTCTGAGAATCACGCTCATAAAAGACTACCTTTGCAATTTGTTGCTTGTATGTGCAGGCCAGAAGAGAGTTTACTTGGAGCTTACTTTTTAAATCCAAGAAAGCACCTTAACACATACACTTGCACTACAAGAAAAATCGGTTTCACCGATGGGCCGTCGCCGTGCCCTCGCTTTTCGGCGAGGGTTGGGCGAGGGACGCGGTTCCCTTGCCGTTTCGGCGAGGGACAGGCCGTTCCCTCGCCGAAACGGCGAGGGACAAGGCCTTCCCTCGCCGATTCGGAGAGGGACATATCGTTCCCTCGCCGTTTCGGCGAGGGACAGGTCCTTCCCTTGCCGAATCGGCGAGGGACATGACGTTTCCTCGCCGTTTCAGCAAGGGACATGCCGTTCCCTCGCCGTTTCGGCGAGGGACAGGGCCTTCCCTCGTTGTTTTGGCGAGGGACAGGGCCTTCCCTCGCTGTTTCAACGAGGGACATGATGTTCCCTCGCCGTTTCGGCGAGGGACAAGGCCTTCCCTCACCGATTCGGAGAGGGACATGCTGTTCCCTTGTCGTTTCGGCGAGGGACAAGGCCTTCCCTTGCCGTTTCAGCAAGGGACATATCGTTTCCTCGCCGATTAGAATATTTAAACAATTTTAAAATATTAGAATATTTTTAATTTAATTTTTATTAAAAATAAAAAAGTAGAAAAAAAAAAAAAAAAAAAAAATATATATATATATATATATATATATATATATATATATATATATATATATATATATATATATATATATATATATATATTTATAGAAATTTAATGTAATTTTTTATTTTTTTAAAAAAGTTAATATAATTTTTAAAATATTTAAATATATTAAAATATTTTTAAAGTATTTAAATTTATTAATACATATTTAAAAAATTTAATTTCATATAAAAAATTTTAAGTTTTTAACTAAAATTTTAAAATAATTGAATTTTTAAAAAAGTTAAAAAAAAACTAATATAATATTTATAGAAATTTAATTTAATTTTTTTAAAAAAAAATTAATATAATTTCATCACAACATAAACATAGATAATACATAAAACTAAAATATATATATATATATATATATATATATATATATATATATATATATATATATATATAATAAACAAAAAAAAAGACTATCCAATGGGCGAGGCCCATTGTTAACCAATGGGCCTTGCCCATTAGGGTTCTGGGCAGCGGCCCAGTTTCACTCTAGGCCGTCGCCCAGAAACAGATCAGGTGAGGCACGAAGCCTCACCTGATCTCACTTTGTTTTTTTCATTAACCCCAGCCCCCACCCTGCATCCCTAACCCCCACCACCCCTATACCCGCATCCCACGCCCCTAACCCCACCCCCGTTACCCACCCCAGTCCCCTACTCCCCACCCCCCACCCCTAACCTGCAGCCCTTCCACTCCCCCACGTCGGACATATATACATATATATATAGATATATATATAGATATATTTGTACAGATCTATATATATATATATATATATATATACATTATATATTATAATTTTTTTAAATATTTTGTTATTTATTTACTAATTAATTTTTAACTATTTTTTTTTTGTTTTTTAGAAACCAAGTTCAGCCAGCTCCGCCGCGCCTTTGACGAAGTCAACAGCCAGCTCCATACCAAGTTCAGCCAGGTCAGTTTTTGTGTGTGTATATGTGTGTGTGTGATGTAAATCTAGGGTTTGGTGGTAGTGAAAAGGAAGGTGAATCATCTACAACCAAGAAAAAGGAAAAAAAATTGGCAGAGAGAGGAGAGAGTGAATCGGCCAAGAAGAAAGGAAAAAGAAGGATATTGAAGCTCAATCTTGCATGGTTTGAAACTAGGTGAGGGAGAAAAAAAAAAGAACCAAGTTAAGTGCATTCTAATTTGATAGTTTAGTTAGTATTTAAGTTGCTATGTTTATAATCTTGATCAAATGAGTTATAAATGCTTGCTAGCTCGATTTTCTAGTGTGAAGAATGGTCTTTTGGCTTGTAGCACTTGATTGGTTAAGATTTTTTTTGTGTTGGAGAATTTTGCACAAAGTCTTGAATTAATGATTGTAAATGGTAAATTAAGTGTTTGTTCCAATGTCTCAATGAAACTTTTGCCTATACATGGGAGAATTGACACTTATACTACCTTAATATACCAAAATAGCTTGCATTGCGTGTGTTTTGTGAGAGGCCTAATCTGCCCAGCGCCGGCAGTCCTATTGCCGGCACCTGGCTGTCCATTTCCGGTGGCAAGCTGCCTGGCAGCTTGTTGCCGGATCTCCCTCACCCCTTGTCCCTTGTACATGCATAGATGATTCTTATTTTGAGTATACATTAGTTAGTTGATTGTGGAAATTAATTATTTGCTAGCTAATGTTGGTGGATGCTAAGTTGAGATTCAATAAAAGAAATTACATGTTAAAAGATAATTAAGTTAAAATAAAGGCTAGATTACAACTATTGATTGGTTTTGTACTTGTAAAGTCTAAATGGACTTGGGAGCAGTTGGTATGATTATATAATTTTAAATTAAATAAGATAACTAATTAGAGAGTGATGGTGATATTAATTACATATTCTTGAAGTGAACTTAAAATGCTAGCTGAATGTACTAATTAGTACATTCATTTAGTTGTTCATAAGCTCAAAAAGATTATTGAGATTTCTCTTATTTCATTCTTTTGGGTTATTATAGGAGTTGAAAATTAATTGTTCATAAGCTCAAAAGATTTGAACTTTATAAATTATTTTCTCTTGTATTATTTCTTCTTGGTATTTTAGAAGTTGAGTATTTGTGGGTATTATGTTTATGCTTCAATTAGTCACTCGTTAGCCAAAAAAGATTTAAACTTTTTGAGTCAATTGAGATTTTCCTTTGAAGTATTCTTTTGGGGGATTTTAGAAGTTGATTTATTTGTGGGTTATATAATGATTACGTTTCAGTTAGTTGTTGATGAGCTCAGTAGAGTTGAACATTCTAAGTTATTGAAACTTCTGTTGTACTATTCTTTCGGGGGGTATTTTAGAAGTTGAAGTTTTGGCGGTATTATGTTTATACTTCAATTAGTTGTTCATAAGCTAAAAAAATTTGAATCACTCCAGCAAAGGTACTTCATTGATTGGACAATGGTTTTAATATTATCTAATAAGATAGATAGGGACCAGTTCTGTTTTACTTCTTTATCTTATCTAACGGATTTTATATGTTACAGATTAAAGATCAAAATAGCTTATCAAGTCTTGATCTTTTTTAGATAGCAGTAATGCTTTTGCCTAACTTACCATTAATTGGGTAGCTTTTACTTTTAGTTTAAAGTTTACTGATCTATTAGTTTATTTGTTTTTGGTCAAGCTTCTCAAGAGATCTATTAGTTTATATGAACTGACTTTTACTGATCTTCATTGGGTAGCTTTTACTATTCCAATAAAGTATTAAACTGTTATACTAGATTTATTAACCAAGTTGATGATAGAACCGTGTTATGTAATGGAAGAATGTATTCTGCATGTATTCACAATTGCACTATTCATGAATTTAATCAGTTCATTTTTTTTACTACTAATTGAAACTTTTGAAAGAGAAGTCAGCTTGTTATTGTAGTAAAGCTACACTGAGAAAGCCAGAAAGCTGTTTGATATTGGAAAATTGAAACCATTTTATTTTACCCATCAAGAGGTTTAGGCCAAAAAATTAACTTGAGATGCTCAAATTTGAGATCATTGTTTTTGTTGAGTATATATATGTTGATAGACTCTTAACATATAAAACCCAATTGATTTGATCTTTGATTTCCTAGTTGAATGCATTTAAAGTTAAGTTGTTAGTTAGTTAATTTGGGAGTTAATGTTGTGCTTGCTTCATAAGGTTGTACTAGCTATTGTAAGTAAGTTAACACATGAATTAGAAGTTCATTAAAGTAGAATTGAAGAAGTTCATGTCCAAGTTAATTTTGAGTAATAGTTTGAGTAACTCCATGATCATGAGTTAATTTTAGTTAAACCATATGCTTGGGATTCATATAGATGTGGATGTATGTGGGTTGAGTATATATATGTTGATAGACTCTTAATATATATATATATATATATATATATATATATATATATATATATAGATATTTGATCTTGATTCAGAAAATTATTGTTTTATACAGGTTGTTCCGTTTCGGAGAAGATTTATCAATGACAAGAGTTTCTGGAGATTCAAAGTTCGTGAATAGTTTCGGATAAGATTCAAATGCATAGGGTTAAGTTAGATTTGGGGGATAGCTATTTTGTAATTATATATGTAATTAAAACATTTTGTAATCATATATGTAATTAAAATATTTTGTAATATTAATTTTACATTGAATTTTGATTGTCAAATTTTAGTTAATTTAATTTTTATATGAAATTCATATTTATAAATTTTACCATTTAAATTTTTTACTCTAATTATAAAGAGTATCTAAAAGTAATTATTTAAAATTTACGAGGACTCGGCGAGGGCATGGCGAGGGACGATTTAGTGAGGGCTCGACGAGGGAAGCGTTCGGTGAGGGCACGGCGAGGGACGCATTCGGCGAGGGCACGACGAGGGACGCATTCGGCGAGGGCTCGGCGAGGGACGCATTCGGCGATGGCTCAGCGAGGGACGCATTCAGCGAGGGCTCGGCGAGGGACGCATTTGGCGAGGGCTTGTTGTCCTCGCAGAGTCGTCACCAAAATGGTCCCTCGCCGACCCCTCGCCAAATGGCGTGGGGTCGGCGAGGAACCCCAATTCAGCGACGAAGCTTTCAGCGAGGGACAATTTCCCTCGCCAGGCCCTCGCCGAGACCCTTTCGGCGAGGGCCAGGCGAGGGGAATTGTCCCTCGCCGAATAGTATTTTTCTTGTAGTGTTGTTTTAATAAAGTTGAATACACTTGGATCTTTATGCTAATTATGTATATTTTAATGAACTCTTAGTTGGTTAAATACGTATGGAGATAGTATTTCAAATCTTTACATGGCCACTTGATGTGACAATATGTTTATTGTTAAGCAAAAAATTAAAAAAAAAAAAAAATCCTTTACAAATTAAAAATTATTAACTTGCGAAAGTAAATTGATATCAGCTTGCTTAATTAATAAAATTTAGGTGATCCTTTAAACTATTAATTTAAAAAGGTTGTACGGTAAATAATGAAAAAAAAATGATATATACAATTTCTCTTTTGTCACTGAATACTTTGTTCATGTTTTTCACCTCAATCCCTTTCACATTTCATATTACTCAAACATACACATTATTATTATAATAGTAATAATATTAATAATTATTATTATTATTATTTTTGTCATAACACAAACATACATATTCGTCAATTCATATTATAACAAACATAGTATTTATGATCTTTTCGTAGCTATTCGCAAGCTTTAAAGCATGTACATGTTGCAAAAATCGACCACCCTTCACATTTCCCACCGTCGAATTTTTCTTTATCCTTGCAAAAATAATCACATAGCGATTCCCTAGTACACATCGAATTGAACTTTACGCTCGGGTACTTACACATTTTCGCCGCCTCTACCATCATAAGATTGAGTTCTGCATGGCAATGAAGGTATCAAACAGCTAATAATGAACTTTGTCAATGTAAAAGAAAATACTCAATGCTTAGTTTTTTTTTTTCGTTTTTTTTTTCCCTTTCTAATTGAAACTGTCTATGGGTGATCATGCATTTCTTCTGCCTAAAGTTTCAATGACTAATTATGTAAAAGAGATTTTGACCAATATAGTACTATCATTTTTTTTTTTTTTTTGAGTTGGGATTTCTTATTATAAGCATAATAAATGAATACAACAAATCTTTAACTTAAAATTTTAAATGAGATAGTGACTTAATATAATATCCGAAAAAAAGACACCAAAAGGTTCTTGATTCAAAACTTCGTACTATCACCTATACGCAGAATTATGTCAACGTGTAAGATTGAATAAAAAATCAACTAATTTACAGTGTGGGGACGTGTTAAATATAAATAAATATGATAAATTCTGTTTTTAAATAAGGTGATTACTTAATACTTATCTCATTATAGGCTCCAAATAATGCGAGTCGTTATAGGCTGCAGACAATGTGAGTGCAAAGATCTTAACAAGCCAATGGATCTTGAAAAGCAAAACTATTCCTTCAAACTGCGGATTCATGTCCGGGCTTAGCAGTTGGCTTTTAACATGGATTTAAGCCTAAGCAGTTGATTTTTTTTTTTTTTTTTTTTGTGAGACGTATTGCTCCATTAGCTCATATGTTCTCCAACAAAACAAATTTCACCTACCTTCTAACCTTACCTAAATTAAGACTAATGCCCCTCGTCAGACCACAACAGTAGCCCTTCAATACAAAGATTGCTAAGATTAATTGGTCACACACACACACATATATGTGTGTGTGTGTGTATATATATATATGTATATATGTATATATGTATATATGTATATATGTATATATATATGTATATATGTATATATCATTCCCAAAAATCAAACTTGGTCAAAGTTGTCTTATGTTTTACGTGTCTGAGCATGTCTCTAACAGAATTTTCTCATATATAAATATAACCTCCAAGAGATATGTATATATACATACATACACGCATAACAACATCATTCGTTAAAAATATAAAAGAAAGTGAATTGAGTAGTATTTGTATTAACCAAGGTTGGGTGGATAAATTTGAAAACACCAAAGTTTCTCATCTAGCTGGTGATGGGTCGGACCACTGCCCCCTTTTCCTTTCTTTTGCTCAAAACACTATTAGAGGACCTTCCTCTTTTAGATTCATAAATGCTTGGACTAAACATCAAAGCTTCAAACAAACTGTTGAAAAAAACTGGAAACTGGATGTCTATAGCAGGGGGATGTGGAAATTCTGGTTGAAACAGAAAAGAATCAAAGCTGCTCTTAAAGATTGGAATAAAAATCACTTTGGTGATATTTTTCAAATTATCAAAGATGCAGAATTAGAAGTTAAAAATAAGGAGGATATATCCATGACTAATCCTTCTGATGATAACAGAGAAAGTTTGAAAAAGGCTGAGTAAAAGATTTGAAGCAGGTAAGGAATTGTTTCTCATTGATACCCTTTACGTCCAGTACATATACAACTATAAATAGGCAAAGTAAGATAACAACAAATACAACTAATAGCCTACAATATTGGAGCTAAGGTATTTGAAAATACAAAGGATAACAGATATACAAAATCTTAGCAGATAGCTTCAGCTTAACTAATAGGGATAACCACGAGCATACACATCATGTCTTCATATGCCCCCGCAAGATGGAGTCGCCATCCGCGACGCCAATCTTGGCTCTAAGACTATTGAAGTGGGATTTTGACAGTGGCTTTGTAAGGACATCTGCAAGTTGATGCAAAGTTGGGACATGATGAACCAGTAGCTTGCCAGACATTACTTTATCCCGAACAAAGTGATAGTCAAGTGCAATATGCTTCATCCGTGAGTGAAAAACTGGATTGGCACATAAGAAGGTAGCACCCAAGTTATCACAGAAAATGGTAGGTGGGCCTGGGGGCGAGAGACCCAGCTCGCTGAGAAGATTAGTAACCCACGTGAGTTCTGCAGCTGTAGCGGCAACCGCTCGGTATTCAGCTTCTGTTGAGGATCGGGCAACGGTACGTTGCTTTTTCGAACACCACGAAATAGGATTAGTACCAAGATACAAAATATAAGCTGTGGTAGAGGTGTAGTCGTCCTTGTCTCCTGCCCAATCGGCATCGGAGAAAGCACGAAGAACTAGAGATTGACCACGTTTGAAGTGAAGACCAAAATGAATGGTATGCTTAAGATATCTTAATAGCCTTTTGGCAGCAGACCAATGACTTTGACGAGGGGAATGCATAAATTGAGCTAAGCGATTTACAGCGAAGGCCAAATCAGGTCGTGTAAGAAGAAGGTACTGAAGGCCCCCAACCAAACTCCGATATGTGGTGCCATCGGCTGGTGGTGAGCCATCATTTAGAACAAGTCGACCCGTAGTGGACATAGGGGTGGACGATGCTTTAATACCCGAAAGGTGATGCTTTACAAGAAGGTCTCTGACATATTTATGTTGAGATAGGAATAAACCATGAGGGGTATGGACTGCCTCAACACCAAGAAAATAACTTAAGGAGCCAAGATTTTTTACAGAGAAACGACGCGACAGGGCATCTATAAATTTTGAGATTAAGGAGGAACAATTGCCCGTTACAAGCAGGTCATCAACATAAACAAGGAAATAGAGAATAAGATTTTTCGACCTATAAATGAATAAAGATGCATCAGATTTCGAATTCATAAAGCCAAACTGGAGCAAAAAAATTTTGAGCTCATTATACCATGCCCTAGGGGCTTGCTTTAGGTCGTAGATAGCCTTTCGAAGACGACAAACATGGGAAGGAAATTGCTTGTCGATAAAGCCCGGAGGTTGGGACATGTAAACTTCTTCAGTTAGACTACCATGAAGAAACGCATTGTTTACATCAAGTTGAGTGATTGACCAATCAAAGCTTAGTGCAATGGACAAGATTAAGCGAATGGTTGTTGGTTTTACGACGGGACTAAAGGTGTCGTGATAATCGACACCCGGCCTTTGGTGGAAGCCTTTCGCTACGAGACGAGCTTTGTATCTAGAAATTGAGCCGTCGGGATTACGTTTAATTCTAAAGACCCACTTGCACTCAACGACATTATGCGACGCTGGGCGCGGAACTAAGACCCATGTATTGTTGCGAACTAGAGCTGAGAATTCGGCAGTCATGGCGCTATGCCAGTTGGAATCCCTAAGTGCAAGAGAGACTGACGTAGGTTCTATTGATGCAGGGAGGGGATGCTTTTGAATGTGAAAATTCTGAATGTAGTCATGAAATTTTTTTGGCTTAAACACACTGTTTTTGGACCTAGTGACTATTTGAGAAGGTTGAGACGAAGCAGCTGGAATAGATGAAGAACCTGCAGGCAACTCAATGAGAGTATCAGAAGGGGCAACATGAGTTGGCACCTCAATTTGTGAATTATGTGGATCAAGTAAAGAAGAAAAATTAGAGACCTGGGAGGAATCATACCTGGGAGCAGCGATCTCTGTTGGCCGTGGCGGGTCTGACGAGATGAGTAGACTCGGAGACATATGAGGCATAGTGTTGGAGTGGCTTGCATGTGGCGGAGTGGGAATAGAACTAGCAACACATGGTACCTCAGATGGCACGATAAAGTGAGAAGGTTGTAGAGAAGCAAGAGCCGGTGAACACGAAGACCATGTTGCAAGGGTTGAATCAAGATTAAAAGCGGAAGCAGTGGACTGGTTGAAGAATTGATCCTCAACAAATCGTACATGGCGCGACACATATATTTTGTTAGAGGAAGGATCGAGACATTTATAAGCATGGTGAATATTTGAGTATCCGATGAACACACACGGTCGAGATCGAGGTTGCAGCTTATGGGAGGTGTAAGGACGTAGCCATGGGTAGCAGATACATCCAAACACCCGGAGCTTGTCATAAGATGGAGTGGTGTTTAGGAGACACTCATAGGGAGACTTGAAACCAAGGACTGAAGTGGGCATTCGATTTATTAGATATATTGCAGTCAAGAAAGCATGAGACCAGTACGAAGGAGGCAGGGACGATGTGTGAAGTAATGTGAGTCCAGTTTCAACTACATGTTTATGTCGACGTTCAGCTGAGCCAATGTGTTCAGGTGTATAGGGTGGTGACACCAAATGTTGAATTCCCTGGGATTCAAAAAATGTTTTTAATCCTTTGTACTCAGTTCCACCATCGGAATATAGTGTGACAATTGGAAAATTGAAATACTTTTCAACCATGGTTTTAAACTTTTGAAAAATGGAAAAAACATCGGACTTATAAATCATTGGAAACAACCACATGTATTTCGTGAAATGATCAACAAATAATACATAGTAGCGGTAACCATCTATGGACGTAATGGGAGAAGGACCCCAAACGTCAGTATACACTACATCAAGAGGACGACGACTAATTACAGTTGAAACCCCAAAAGGCAATTTCTGGCTTTTATTGCTCAAACACGAATGACATGAGAATTTTATTGGATCACTGGCTGAAACATGCAATAGTTTATTATGAACTAAATGACTAAGAACTCGAGCAGACGGGTGCCCCAAACGGAAGTGCCAATTTGTTGGTGATGTGCGCACGGTAAGACAAGTCTTATTGACAGGCTGTAGAGCCGCGTCACTGGAAAAATCCCGAGGCCACTCATACACGTCATTCCTGCTCCGGCCTTGAAGAAGATGTGCCCCTGTGGTGCGATCCTTAACAACAAAAAAAGATGGAAAGAATTCAATAGAAGCATTGTTAGACTTACAAAACTTTGCGACAGAGATAAGATTTTGCTGAATGGAAGGCACACACAATATGTTTGAGAGATTAAAGGAATGAGAAGGAGTATGGAGAGTAGAAGAACCAGTATGAGTGATATCGAGACCGGAACCATCTCCAAGAAGAATGTCATCCGGACCTTCATAAGGCTGTTGAAGCGTCAGATTTGCCAAATCGGGAGTGACATGGTAAGATGCCCCTGAATCAAGGAGCCAACTGTTATTTGAAGCCGATCGAGGTGCTGTGTGGTTAGCCAAAGGCTGCTGCATAAGTCTTTTTGCCGTAAAACAGTGCTTTGCAATGTGCCCCTTTTTGTCACAAAACTGACAGATGAGATTGGATTTGGAGCTGCCATTTTGATTACCATTATGTTTGCGCCACTGATTGTTGGAATTAGAATTATAAGCTTTGTTGTTTTTGGAGTTGGATTGAGTGGTGGTATTTCCATTTCGTGACTGAAAATTAGTTGAAGCACGAGTGTTGTGGACTGTGAGGAGAGGTGAGGCAGCGCGTGTATCCTCACGTTTAAGATAAACTTCATATTCTACCAACTTATTGTGCAGTTCTTCAAAGGAAATAGGTGTGTCACGAGCTCGTAAGGCAGCAGAGATCTCTTTGAAGCCAGGACCAAGCCCATTGAGGGCAAAAATCGTGAGATCATCTTCACTGAGAGGTGCACTAACAAGTGCTAATTCATCTGCAACGGCACGAATGGCTTGCAAGTATTCAGTAACAGGTTGATTGCCATGACTAATGTTCGTGAGTTTCTCCTTAAGGTTCATAACTCTTGAACGAGATTTGTTGGCATAGAGTTTGTGGAGCTTGTGCCAAGCGTCCTTTGCTGTTTGAGCTAATATGCACAGAGTGACTACATTGTCAGAGAGCGACGCAAGAATAGCATGAAGGAGAAACTTGTCTTGTCGAACCCACAACAAATAAGCAGGATTGGATTCAGCCTTGTTGTCAACGAGGAATGTTGGAGCTGGAGCCGGGATGGAACCGTCAAGGTATCCCATGAGATTATAACCGATAAGCAGGGCGTCAAATTGGGCTTTCCACGCTGGAAAATTATACGAAGTCAACTTTAATGGCAGCTGCGCTGCAGCATTTATTACAATTATGCCGTCAAACGTATGAGAAGAGGCAGCAACATTCCGGTGCCAGAATGTGAGGCAGGAACTGTACTGCTGCTAGGAGTAACGCCAGAACCAGATTGAGCCATTGCAGAGAAAAAAGGAGAAAAAGAAGTATGTTTGAGGAGCAACTAAAAAAATATATATATATATATATTTTCTCGCTAGAGACAGAGAAGCTCTGATTACCATAAAAGATTTGAAGCAGGTAAGGAATTGTTTCTCATTGATACCCTTTACGTCCAGTACATATACAACTATAAATAGGCAAAGTAAGATAACAACAAATACAACTAATAGCCTACAATATTGGAGCTAAGGTATTTGAAAATACAAAGGATAACAGATATACAAAATCTTAGCAGATAGCTTCAGCTTAACTAATAGGGATAACCACGAGCATACACATCATGTCTTCATACTGAGGCTCTATTGAACCAAAGGTTGGCTATTGAAGAAAGCTACTGGCAACAAAAATCTGGTATTAAATGGCTTCAAGAAGGTGATAAGAATACAAAATTCTTTCATATGATGGTTAAAAAAAGGCAAATTAAAAATCATATTTGCAGCATTGACAATGATGATGGCAATACCATTGATCAAATCCATGAAATCAAAGAAGATGCTATTAACTTCTTTAGTAATCTTCTTAAAGAGGATTCTGATTGTCAGCCTCGATCTTCCACCAGCTTCATTCATAAACTTGTGACTGAGGAAGATAACATCATGCTTAATAATCTTCCAACTCTGGAAGAAATCAAGAATGTGGTTTTCTCTTTGGATGGTAACAGTACTGCTGGACCTGATGGATTTTCAGCATTTTTTTATCAGGACTGTTGGGATGTCATTGCTGATGATTTACATGAAGCAGTCTTGGATTTCTTTAATGGCTTTGAGATTCCTAAGGGGGTCACTGCTACCTCCATTGCCATAATCCATAAAACTGCAGCCCCAAGAAAATGGACTGAATTCAGGCCTATCAGCTTATGTAATGTCTTTAATAAAATTCTAACCAAGCTCTTGAATGGCAGGCTAGCCAGAATTCTTCCAAAACTAATCTCTGAGCAACAAAGTGGTTTTGTGCCTGGGAGCCATATTGAGGACAACATTCTGCTGGCTCAAGAAATGATTCACAAGTTGGACTATAAAACAAGAGGAGGTAACATTATGCTCAAACTTGATATGATGAAAGCTTATGATAGACTTAATTGGAATTTCATCTACTTTATGCTTGAAGCATTTGGATTTAATGATGCTTGGATCTCTAAAATTAAGAATTGTATTTCTAACTGCTGGTTTTCTTTGCTGATCAATGGAGAGAACTGTGGTTTTTTTAAATTCGGAAGGGGTCTCAGGCAAGGAGATCCTATCTCTCCATCTTTGTTTATCATTGCTGCTGAATACTTGTCTAGGGGTCTCTCCAACCTTTTTAGAGTTTATCCTTCAATGAGATATAGAACTGGTTGTTCTACTCTAATCTCTCACTTAGCCTTTGCAGATGACATTGCTATTTTCTCTAATGGTAGCAAAAATTGCCTGACTAGAATCACTAAATTTCTTGAAGTTTATGAAAAAACATCTGGTCAGAAAGTTAATCAAGCTAAGAGTGGATATTTTCTGTCATCTCATACACCGGTTTCAAGGGCTGTTATCATAGCTGAAGTTACTGGCTATAGAAGGGAACACCTTCCTACCACTTACTTGGGAGTTCCCCTTCATAAGGGGAGAAAAAAGAGTATTTTATTTGAAGATATTCTTCAGAAGATCAAAAATAGGATCTCAGGCTGGGAAAATAGGGTTCTCTCAACAAGAGGTAAGATCACTCTTCTTCAAAGTACATTAACTTCAATGCCTATGTACTTGATTCAAGTCTTGAAACCTCCTAAACAAGTGTGGAATAAAATGGGCTATTTGTTCAATAAATTCATCTGGGGTTCAACTAGCACTGATAAGAGAATACATTGGTGCTCTTGGGAGGATATATGTCAACCTAAAAGAGAAGGTGGTCTGGGATTCAGGCATTTTCCTGACCTTATAAAAGCCATGTCCTTTAAGCTTTGGTGGAAATTTAGAAATTCTAAAAGCTTATGGGCTACTTATATGTCTAATTGCTACTGTAAAGGGAAACACTCCCTTGCAGTCTAGGTTAAAGCAAAAGACTCAAAAACTTGGAAACAGATGAAGGATGTTGCTGAGAATTGTGAGCATTATATAAGATGGAATCTTGGCAAAGGTAACATAAACTTTTGGAAGGATACTTGGATAGGTGATAAACCTCTCCAAACTCTCTTTCCTAATCAAAATCTTCCTGATCATCTTGTTCAGGATTTTATTGTTAATGAGAAATGGCATGAGAAAAAACTTTGTGACATTCTGCCAGGCCATTTAGCAGAAAGAATAAAAAATGTTGAGTTTGACTCTGACTCCACTGACAACCCTATGTGGACTCTTACGAACAATGGTGACTTTAGCCTTAAATCTGCTTGGGAAATTTGCAGAAATGCAGGTACTAGAAGACTTATCTTTGAGAGAATATGGGACAAGTCTATCCCATCTAAAATATCCTGCTGGCTTGGAGAGTCATACAAATATGGTTACCTACCGATGATAGATTCCAAAAGAAAGGTATTTGTCTTGCTTCCAAGTGTCAATGCTGCGATCATGTCGAGTCCATAGCTCATTGTCTCTTTACTGGTTTAATTGCCAAAAAAGTTTGGGTGTTCTATGCTAATTTTTTTGGAGTTAATATACCTAACTCCTCTGATTTCTCTCATTGGTTTTTTGCTTGGTTATTTTCTGGAGATTACATTTGTAGAGGTCATGTGAGAATTCTGATTCCTTTGTTTATCATTTGGTTTCTTTTGGAAGCTAGAAATGTTGCTAAACATCATAACATTAAGATGTGTGGCAAAACAATCATTTGGAAAATTGGAAAACTTGTATTCCAATTACATCATGCTGGTTTTATTAAAAGAAAACAATGGAAAGGAGATTATTTCATTGTAAATCATTTTAATTGTTCTATTTTGAGGAAGGAAAGGAAAGATATTCAAGTGGTTAGAAGGATTAAACCTACCTTGAATCATGTGAAACTCAACGTGGATGGAAGTGTTCTCATCCAAGATAAAATTGCTGCTGGCGGAGGTATTATCCGAGACAACAAGGGTAACTTGCTTAAATGTTTTTATTGTCCCTTCATCACCCAATCAGCCATTAAAGTTGAGTTACTGGCTCTTATCTTTGGTCTGAGATTGTGTTTAGACTCGGGATATTGTAATGTTTGGGCGAAAATGGACTCTTTAAGCGCAGTTGAGCTTGTGAACAGAGGCAAACAAGGATCTTGGGATATTACTCAGGAGATAAGGAAAGCTAGAAGGTATTTAGTTGCTAGCAATGGAATCCTTACTCACATCGTTCGTGAAGGTAATCAACCAACTAACTATCTTGCAAATTTGGGAGCTAAAGCAAGGTGTGCGACTATCATACAAGATACAACAGGGCACAAACAACTTCAAGGTATGGTCAAGATTGATAAACTTGGTCTTCCTTGCTTTAGAATCTGAAGTTGGCTAGGATTAGATTTTTCTAGATTTAATGTTTTCTATATAGGCTATTGTAAAAAGGGGTGCTTGTACCCCTTTTAGAATAATTGGACGATGGGGCAGGTAAGTCCCCCATCCTCCGACGAAGGTTAGACTTAATGTCCCCCTTCGTTCTTGTACCTTTTTCTTTATTAATAAAATTCTGCAGGGTTTAAAAAAAAAAAAAAAAAAAAAAAGTGAATTGAGTAGTATGATGTAACAATTGAGGGTGCAAGTGTTTACTTTATATGACAAGAAAGGAATCGCAGGCTTCAAGGTATTGGAGCCCCTACGGGGTAGCAGTTGCTGAATTTAGGAACACAAATTTGAATAGGACAATTTATACAGTTTGGAAATTAGATGATAGCATATTAAACTAGATGTAATAATGGCTCCGGTCATGTTTGTATGAATTTTGCTAATCACTAGATACTTTGCTCACTTTAAAAAAAAAAAGAAAAAAAAAAAGAAGTCAATTGTGTGAATCAGATATGCTTGGTAATATATCAGGATTGAATTGTGAACCAAACGTTCATGTTCAGGGAAAAATTGCAGTTATAAATTATTCGGAGATGTGAATATGGTGAAGTTTGGAAAGAAAAGCTAAATGCATATACAATAGCAAATCATTTTAAAATAGTGTAACAGATGCCGCATGTAAAATTCTGTGATTAAATCTATCTAGTTTTATGAATAAAGAAGATTAAGGAACGAACCAGTAGTGCAAAGCAACATGGTGACAAAGGCGACAACTTTGAGTAGATGAATGTCGTTCTTCATCTTGGGAGAAAGCAATGCTGAAGTGAATTGTATGTTTGAAGACAATTTCCATGCAATTTATAATTTTGCTTTCAAAGTAAACTTATCATCAGAATAATCTCTCTGAGCAAAAGTCAAAGATACATGGATATTGTTTTTCATTAAATGTTTGGTACTCACATGAGATGATTTTTCAACTAAGACGCTTAGTAGACAACTTTTATGGAATTCCGCTAGCCACATGTCAATTTACAATATTTGAGGAAAATGTATTATTCCTGACATGAGTCCTGTCATTTAAGATATTCTCCAGCCAATTAAGGTTTATACATATATATTTGTTAGTATACATGATATCCTCTGTGTTTTACTAGAATCGCATACTAAATCACTTATTAAACAATACCCTGCATTGCATTCGTTAAATATGTCACATCGGTGGAAAATTATAAATTTGAGTAGTTTATAAGTGAATGTTGTAGATATAAAAAATAATAATACCAAAAAATGATGATTTAGGAAAAAACACAAATGAGAAATGGAATAAAAGTTCACCACTCTAAATGGAATTTCCACCTTCACATTATACTCTTGAGGAAAGTCATAATTTCTTGGAACTCTATGTCGAGGAAAATCCATTTCGCTAGATACATGGTTGCAATTGCAAGCACCGGAAAAAGGATTCACCTTTTTATCATCACTCAAGACTTCATTTTTTGAATCATGACTCGGAATATCACGTTCTTAAAGTTCATAATGCAGCAAGCGTTGTTCAAGTTGCTTCACTCGTCTCCTTAAATCATCTATCTCAACATCTCGTAAGCCTCTCTCACAAGCTGGGGTGGCTTTGACATTTGGTACGCGTCGACGACCACGATCAGCCATGAAATCAAAGCTCCGATAACCAAATCTGATGTCGAAAAAGGATGGTTTAGGAAAAAAAATATAAACGAGAAATAGGATAAAAGCTCACCATTCTAAAGAATTCACTATAGAGATACAAAACCATAAAGATAGAAACTCACCAGTCAAAGGAATCCACCTAAGAGATACATAACAAAATAGAAGAAATCCTTCTTCTAAAACAAAGTCTAAGGCTCCGTATGTTTGCCATAAAATATTCTCCCAAAAAATATTTTTCTAATTTTTTAGTGTTTGGTAACACCGAAAAATTTGTCAACTGAAAAATATTTTTCAATCAAATCACTACAAGAAAAAAAGGTTGAGGCGACAGCCAAAATCCGTTGCCTAGCAGTAGCCAAATTGGGACGGGTGACCGCTAGGCTACAAAATACCGTCCGTAGTAAAAAGCCCCGTTGCCAATTTAATATTCTGTAGCCCATTCGCAGCCAACTCCGGAAATTAATTTGTATTTATTTTTTATGACTTCCGTAGCAAAATAGCCGTAGTCCATCCGTAGCCAACTTTAAAAAAAAAATTAATTATTAACGTCCGTAACAAATCTGTAGTCGTTTCAGTCGTAAATCGTTTGTAGCCCACGACTACGGATTAGTATCCGTAGAATATCGGTAGCCCTTTTTCCGTAGCCAACTAAAATTTTGATTTTGTTATTAATTATTAACGTCCGTAGGAAAGCAGTAGCTATTTCAGTCGTAAATCGGTCGTCGTCAACGGCTACGGATTGTTATGGTAGTCAATCCGTAGCCAATTGTCGCCAAATATCCGTAGCCTTTTGTCAGCACATTGCCGTAGCTATTCCGTCGCTAATTAATTATTTAATATTAAAAAATAAAAATAATTATAAATATAAAAAATTTATATTAACAAAAAAAATTAAAAATACAAATTATTATTTACAAAAATTTTAATATTTACAATAGATTTATAATATTTATAAAAAAAACTAATACAAAAATAATATTAATTTACAATAAAAATTAAAATGATCTACTATTGTCTTCTAATCATCTCGCACACATGATTTTAATGCCTGCAAAGCTTTCCTTTTCTCTTTCTGTACTTTCTCATGCTCTTCCAAAGTCATCTCCTATTACACCACAAACAAATATGCATAAATAGCACACAAATATTGCTTGAAGATATTTAGAGCAGTTTAATTTATTAAATTCCTCATCTACATATATATATTGCCAAATTTCTTCTCTCGACACAATCTAACCAGTGAAATAGTATTACAAAGACACCAAAAGCTCATGAGTTAGAAGAGAAAATAGTTAATAAGAAACTTGGAATCAGTCCAAGGCTTCTACCAAAAAAATGTAATTGAATCTCCTAAGTAATGTTTTGCGTATAGAAGTGTCGTTTGTATGAAATTACCTTATTGTCTACCCTTCTAATATATAATTTTTCGTAACACTAATGCCATTTGCATAAAAGGGGATACAAGTTGGAGAAAATTGATGCATTCACATAGAAAAGAGAAATTCTACCACATTTTGAACCATTATAAATCAGATCTCCACAGTCCTTAATAGGGATAATTTTATCGTCAAACATATAAGAAAAATGTTTAGTCACGTTCCCTCCACCGAGTATGCATTTAGAAAAGCTTGAAAACATAGGGACATAGTACTTGCAATACCACAACACTCAACTCCATATGAAGAAGGATTATCTTCTTTAACATCATCCTTCCAATTCAATAAATACTCGAATGGAACATTCTCCACTTTTTCTTTAAATCTCAACAAAGTCAATCCTAAATCACTTAACAAAAGAATTTCATTTAAGCACGTGATTTCATTATTTCAATTCTAAATTAGCATAACTCTATTATTTTAATTCTAAATTAGCTCAACTCTATTATTTCAACTATAAATTAGCACATGACTTCATTATTTTCACATATAACAAAAGAATAGCACCACTAATCAAATAACATTTCATATTCGCTACATTGGCATTAACATATACATATTATCGGCATTAACATATATACATATTGAACTATAAGTGTGGTACATATTCAACTCTAAACTATTTACCTATAGATAGAGATAGGAATATGATGGTGGTGTTCTTGGTGGTGGTGATGGTGTCATTGGTGGTGTTGATGATGCCCTTGATAGTGGTGATAGGGGTGGTACTCTTGGTGATGTCTTTGGTGGTGCCCTTGGTAGTGATGACGAATAAAAATTAAATAAATAAATGAAAAAACTAATAAATTACAAATAAAATATAGATTATATATATATACACATACAAATATAAACTAGTATATTACACTACCTTTGATGGTATTGGTGATGTCCTTGGTGGTGGTGTCCTTGGTATTGATGGTGTCACATCCCGACCGAACGCAACAATAATCGGACAAAGTCTCCCCTTAATTGGCTACATTCCAACACTTGTACAGTTATACTCAATGCTAACAACACATACACAAGAACACCTTCTTGAAGCTTTGCTTATGCATAACATGCTAAACACAACATTTCTTCATAATAGGTCTATATAAGCCTAGAAATATTTATAAGTCCAAGTAATTTAAATTTCATGTTGTAGAAAGCTTCTAAGTCTCACAATATTAGCTAGACCTGTCTTTACTCACAAGTTCTCAAGATGAATTATAATTCATAAAGTAAAGACTTTCTAAGTTCAAAAATAAGCTAAGTATGCTTTAGTTACATTTCCAAAGTGATTCATAAACTTGCAACTAAACTCTTTGATTTCCATAAGTCAAAAGCTATGATCTAACATGTGCATAATAGAACTTTGTTGCAAAACGAACTATAAAACTTGCAAAACATCATAATACAATTGTTTATTCAATATAACTCATAAAACATTCACAACCAATAATTCAATCATTTCACAAATCTAGTGATAGCAAAGTAGGCTACCACTTATAGCATTCACACATATTTTACCTAATTTTCGTTAGCAATTAACTTGTACGAGAGTGCCATTAATTTCACTTGGTTATCATTTTTAGCAATCTAACTAGCTAACAACATAAATAAGTCACATTTTCATTTGAAATCCAAGGAAATTTACAAGATTCCAACTTTAGGCCTTATTTTGCAAGCATGTATCATGTATATATGTTGTATGCAATATATGTAGACTAAAAACACTCATTCAAGCATTTTATCAAACATATATTCAATATATTATACAACTACATCAAACAACAATACCCACATAAAGTCTCAAACTTTTAACAACATTCTACACATGTACTTCACATTTACTTCATAATAAACAACCTAGCATGTGAATTCATAGCCCAATTTAACGCTAAAGGCCCAAAATATTTAAGTAGTATATTGTACTACCAAATAATATTTCATATTGCACAACCAAATATGACTACAATACAACATTTTTAATTCACACAATATTTATGCCAAATATAATACCAAATATTTAAGTCAAATATCACTACATAAAATTAGAAATAAACATAAAATTAAGTACAAAAACTATAGATTAAACAAATAAAAATCTAACATTCACACACACATACATATATATATACACACATATATATATACATATATGTATAGTAGACAAAAAAGAGGAGAAATATAAACCTTAAACTATTTACCTATAGAAAAGAGAAAAGGAGATGGTGGTCATGGTGATGGTGCCCTTGGTGGTGTGGTAGTATCCTTGGTAGTGTTGGTAGTATTAGTGCCGCCCATGGTGGTGGTTGGTGGTGGTGATGGTGGCCATAGTGGTAGTGGTGGTTGATGGTAGTGCCTTAGAGAGAAGAGAAAGTAAATTTCGTAGAGAGAGAGAAGAGAGGGAAAAAAAGTAGAGGGAAATGAAAAAACTTAAAAAATATTTCGTAGTTGTATTTGGAAAAAAACGCGGGCGACGGAATGGCTATGGGTTTGCGTAGCCATAAAAAAAAAAAAAAAAATTGTTTAGCTGGAGAGCTGACCGGCCGGCCGGCAGGCCATTCGGCGGCGGACCGAGGCAAATGTGAAGCCTCTATCTGCGCCAGCCGGCTGGCGGGCCTTCCGGTAGGCCTTCCGGCTACACCGGCAGGCACTCCGGCCACACCGACGGGCCGACGGGCCCTCTGGTAGGTCCTCCAGCCGTCCAAGTTTTTTTTTTTAAAAATTTTTTTAAAAAAAATTTATCCTTTCTAAAACATCCCAAATTTATATTTTTGCAATATTCATAAGCTTATTTAATTTAATTATTTTTTTTTAAAGTTTATATGTACTTTATTATATATATGATAGGTTTAGTTTAATTTAACTTAAGTTTGTATTAGCCAATTGATTTCTCTATAAAAGTACGCACGTTAATGAAATATGGACCAAATTTATTTTTATTTGAAAAATTTACAACTCAAGTGAAGTTACTATGTTGTAAGTGCAATAAAAATTCTATAATTCAAATTAAAAACGATAAACCTCAATTTTTTGTTGAAATCTGTAGCCTAACAGTAGCCAATTGGCTACTGCTGGGCTACAAAAACGTTCCAGTCCATAGCCTAGCAGTAGCCAATTGGCTACTGCTAGGCTACAGACAACTAATAATATGTATTATAACTTGTTAATAGGTAGGAATAACGTATTAAAACATATAAATATATTCATATTTTTCTTGTTTATGAAGTTTAGACATAATGTGAAATTTTTTTCAACTCCCAGACTGAACGTTTATTAACATTAACATAATGTTAAGTGAAAACATGATAAGTTCGATTTAAACGACAATTGATTTCTCTATAAAAGTACGCACGTTAATGAAATACGAACCAAGTTTATTTTTATTTGAAAAATTTGCAAATCAAGTGAAGTTACTACATTGTAGGTACAATCAAAATTTCATAATTAAAATTAAAAAATGATAAATCTTAATTTTTTGTTAAAGTCCGTAGCCAAGCAGTAGCCAATTGGCTACTGCTGGGCTACGGAAGCGTTCCAGTCCGTAGCCCTGCAGTAGCCAATTGGCTACTGCTGGATTACGGACAACTAATAATATGTATTATAACTTGTTAATAGGTAGGAACAACGTATTAAAATATGTTAATATCTTCATATTTTTCTTGTTTATGAAGTTTAGACACAATGTAAAATTTTTTTCAACTCCCAGACTGAACGTTTATTAACTTTAACGTAATATTAAGTAAAAACATGATAAATTCAATTTAAATGACAATTGATTTCTTTATAAAAGTACGCACGTTAATGAAATACGGACCAAGTTTATTTTTATTTAAAAACTTTGCAACTCAAGTGAAGTTACTACATTGTAGGTGCAATCAAAATTCCATAATTAAAATTAAAAACGATAAACCTCAATTTTTTGTTGAAGTCTGTAGCCTATCAGTAGCCTATTGTCTACTGCTGGGCTACGAACAACTAATAACATGTTTTATAACTTGTTAATAGGTAGGAATAACGTATTAAAACATGTTAATATCTTCATATTTTTCTTGTTTATGAAGTTTCGATACAATGTGAAAGTTTTTTCAACTCCCAGACTGAACGTTTATTAATATTAACGTAATGTTAAGTGAAAACATGTTAAGTTCGATTTAAACGACAATTGATTTCTCTATAAAAGTTCGCACGTTAATGAAATACGAACCAAGTTTATTTTTATTTGAAAAATTTACAACTCAAGTAAAGTTACTACATTGTAAGTGCAATCAAAATTCCATAATTAAAATTAAAAATGATAAATCTCAATTTTTTGTTGAAATCCGTAGCCTAGTAGTAGCCAATTGGCTACTGCTGGACTACGAAAACGTTTCAGTCCGTAGCCCAGTAGTAGCCAATTGGCTACTGCTGGACTATAGACAACTAATAATATGTATTATAACTTATTAATAGGTAGGAATAACGTATTAAAACATATTAATATCTTCATATTTTTCTTTTTTATGAAGTTTAAACACAATGTGAAAGTTTTTTCAATTCCCAGACTGAACGTTTATTAACATTAACGCAATGTTAAGTGAAAACATGATAAGTTCGATTTAAACGACAATTGATTTATCTATAAAAGTACGCACATTAATGAAATATGGACCAAATTTATTTTTAATTAAAAATTTTGTAACTCAAGTGAAGTTACTATGTTATAGGTGCAATTCCATAATTAAAATTAAAAATGATAAACCTCAATTTTTTGTTGAAGTTCATAGCCTAGCAGTAGTCAATTGGCTACTGCCGGATTACTGACAACTAATAATATGTTTTATAACTTGTTAATAGGTAGGAACAACGTATTAAAATATGTTAATATCTTCATATTTTTCTTGTTTATGAAGTTTAGAAACAATATGAAAGTTTTTCGACTCCTAGACTGAACGTTTATTAACATTAACGCAATGTTAAGTGAAAACATGATAAGTTTGAGTTAAACGACAATTGATTTCTCTATAAAAGTACGTACGTTAATGAAATACGGACAAAGTTTATTTTTATTTGAAAATTTTGCAACTCAAGTGAAGTTACTACGTTTTAGGTGCAATCAAAATTTCATAATTAAAATTAAAAATGATAAATCTCAATTTTTTGTTGAAGTCCGTAGCCTAGCAATAGCCAATTGGCTACTGCTAGACTACAAATTTGGTTATTTTATTTTTTCATATTTAATTAAAATATCCGTATTTATTTTTTTAAAATATTTTTTGAATAATATATATAGTCCGTAGCCAATCCGTGACTATTGGCCACTGCATGGCTACGGACTTTTTTATGAATTTTTTTGCGGAATTAATTAAATAAGCTGTAACTAGTCTGTAGCAAATTTGCCACGGCTAGGGTACATAATATTTTTTTTAATTTTTTTTTATTAGTTAAAATTATTGTCCTTAGCTAATCCGTAGCAAAGTTTTGTCGTCATTTCAACGGGGCGTAAGTTGGCTACTGTTGGGCTACGGAATTTTTTTTTTTGTAGCAAATCTGTAGCTTGGCATACTACTTCCAAAAAATCCATCGCCCAATTCCGTCGCCCGAGCGTTGTTTTCTTGTAGTGAATATTATGGCTAGTATAAATTTAAAAAAAATATTTTCATGTCCTTTGGGAGAAGAAAACATTTTCTGAAACTCACCCACCCTTAGTCCCCTACCCCTGCACCCCTATCCTATCCCCTACCCTCCCACCCTCACGGTTAACATATATATTATGTGTATATTTTTTTTATAAAATCTAATGTCGAAAAATATTTTTCGCTGTACATCCAACCACCAGGAAATATTTTTCAATATTCTATTTTTCATAAAAATATTTTCCCTCAACAAGTTATTTTACAGCAAATAAACGGAGTCCAGAAAAATATTTTATTTTTAAAGAAAATATTTTCCTCTGAAAAATATTTTACATAAGTAAGTTATTTTACGACAAACAATAGGAGCCTACGACTTAATTATAATGACAATTCATAATATGATATTGCAAGATTACAAACCACCTATTTATAGAGTTGGAACATCCCTCCAACTTAGGCAAAATTTAGATAACCAATAAGTAATAATGCTTGTCTAACTTAGGAACAATAAGATAATAATAAAGACTCTAAAAAATTGAAATCAACCTTGTAATACAAAGAGTATGAACTTTTTCAATCCCTAGAATTTCCCAATCAGATCTTGAAGCAAGACAAAATCAAAGCATAACAAAATAAAGGTCAAAACTTGAGTTCGTGTTAGAAGGTTCGTGCACATAGATATGTTAGGAATACAAAACTATTTTAACATGGTTTGGCATAGCCTACGTCAACAAAATATTTTTCTGTATTACTCATGGAGACTACTACAATAATGAACACCAACCTAGAGGTGTATATACTCTAACTCTAATATAATATAATATGGTATGTCCACCTTGTAGTGTGTAATAACTAAACTTAACCTAGATAGCCCTATCTATAATAGACTAATGTTAGTCCTATTATAATTAATATTATTTCAACCCTTATCAAATCTCTAGTTGTCTTCAATATCTGACTTTGCTTGGGATTCAATCCATATCCAACAGTTCCTCACTTAGCAAACAACTCAAACACACTTTACCAAAATTATCATAACTTCTTTTAGAAAACTTCAATTGATGCACTGTTTGAAGAATTTGAAACTAGAACCATAGAAATTTTCAACCGTATATGAATAATCATCTAACTCTGTCTCAACTGATACAGGTTTTGTTGTGAATTTGGTTAAAATAAACAGATTCTACAACTTTGTTATCTTTCCATATTCCTTCATTAATTTTGGACTTAAACATATTTATTAGAGCTTGCATGTCTCTGGTAGATGCTCTGGCCTCAAATAACTTGGGTTTATTAAGAACTGAATTCTGTGATTATATGCAGCACACACTTTACATTATTTTTACACTCAATATATAGATACAATAGTAGCGTTAAGGGGATATAGAATCCTTTGATTACATACATACAATATAGAATCAAGTAATAGATAGTTGACTTTGATAGCTAATATTTTGCTTATGCAGATCCCATGATTTGTCGTTGATCAATTTCTTGCAATTAGCCTTGATTGCTGTCTTGTCCTTGTCATGCCCTCTCAAGATTGGTGCTCTGTTAAGAACACGAATATCTTGATCAATATGGATGTTGGATGTGTTGACGAGATAACAACTTTGTAAGGCAATCGATAAGTTGGTCTGTAGAATGGATATGCAAAATGCGTAATTTGTTCTTGGCCACTTGATCATGCACAAAGTAGAAGCCAAATTGAACATGCTTTATCCTTAGAGTAGAATACTGGATTAGCACAATGGTAAATAGTTCTAATATTGTCACAGTATATTGTTGGGGTAGCGAATGAACAGATTTTGTATCCAGTTGACCTCAGCTACTGTAGAAGACACTACTCTATACTCAACCTTAGTCCAAGAACAGGCTACTGTTCCTTGCTTCTTCGAAGACCAACTTTTTTTTTTTTTGGCTCAATCAGCAAAGAGAAATTTCATTGTAACTATCTCAAATACATAGGAGTATATATGCTCCTATAAATACAATGTAGGCCAAGGTTTAGCTGATAGAAAACAATTCTCACGTGATTAAAATAGTTAAGTCGACTTTTGTATCATACCTAAAGAGAATATAATTTGTTTGTATTGATTTGTATTATATAAATACAGTGAACAATGCTGCCTTATATACATGGTCACCTAGCTATGATTAAGGAATTTGTGAGCATCTGTTACAATTCTAAAGCTAAGTTAGTGGTAGATTTACAGTTGTAGCTATTGACTCGAATCATTTGAAAGCTGATCACTTGCATTAATCCTTGACAGGTGCTGATTCTTTGTCCCACAAATGGTGCTCATTTGTCCCTTTGATGTAGGCATAGTTATATAGCCTTATTATGCCCCCTCAAGATAGGTGTTCCATCAAGAACACCTATCTTGCTGCTTTGTTTTTATAGCAGCGGACATGGTTGTTGTTTGGTGAGAGAGTCAGCTAGCTGGTCAGCTGAATGTACATGAGCAACGCGAAGCTTATTGTTGGCCGCTTGATCACGGACAAAATGAAAATCAATAGCTATATGTTTCATACGTGAATAAAACACTGGATTTACACATAGGTATGTAGCGCCGACATTGTCACAATAGATAGTGGGAGGTTGAGGATGCACGACACGGAGCTCCCGAAGAAGATTTTGGATCCAATTAATTTCAACAGCAGTGGATGCAACAACTTGGTATTCTGCTTCGGTAGATGATCGAGCTACTGTCCTTTGCTTTTTTGATGACCAACTTATAGGATTTGCACCAATGAAAACAATATAAGCAGAGGTTGAAGTTCGATCATCAACATCCCCAGCCCAATCCGCTTCAGAGAAGGCATGTAATGTGAAGTTTGATAAGCGACGCAGAAACAGACCATGATATAATGTATGCTTAAGATATCTGAGAACTCTTTTGGTTGCAGACCAGTGTGTTGTACTCGGACAATGCATAAATTGGGAAAGTTTATTGACTGCAAAAGAAACATCTGGTCGAGTTAAGCTCAAGTACTGAAGAGCGCCTATGGCCCTCCTATATTGAGTTGTATCTGTTTTTGGAGATCTATCATTTAGATTGAGAGCTTCTGTTGGTGAGAGAGGTGTTCTAACTTCATTAGCTTCATGCATATTATTTTTTTTGCAACAGATCTAGGATGTACTTTCTTTGGGAGAGAAATATACCATCCTTAGTGCGAACCACCTCTATGCAAAGGAAGTAGTCCAAGTCCCCTAAATCCTTCAAAGAAAATCGTGTCGCCAATGAGTTGATGACCTTGTGAACCTCTTTAGAAGAGTTTCATGTAACCACAATATCGTCAACATAGAGTAATAAAATAATTGTGAGTTGATCTTGATGAAGAATGAAGAGAGAAGTGTCACTATGAGAGCTAGTGAAGCCAAGGGACATAAGGAACCTCTATAGTTCTGTATACCAAGCCCTTGGAGCTTGTTTCAGGCCATAGATTGCTTTTCGTAATTCGCAAACATGGTGAGGGAATTGAGCATTGATAAAGCCTGGTGGTTGTTCAATGAAAACATTGTCTTCAATAGTACCTTGAAGGAATGCATTGTTAATATCAAGTTGGCGAAGAAGCCAGCCCTGTTGAATTGCTAATGATAGAACAAGTCAGATTGGGGATGGTTTTTTGACAGGACTGAAAATGGCCTGAAAGTCTATCCCCGGGCGCTGATGAAAGCCTTTCGCTACGAGCCTGGCTTTGTAACGAGAGACACTGCCATCTGGACTTCGTTTAACCTTGAAAACCCATTTGCACCCAATAACATTAGTTACAGTAGTTGAAGGTACTAGCTCCCAAGTGTGATTTTTTACCAAAGCATTGAACTCTTCACTCATGGCTGATCTCCATTCAGCATGTTTATGAGCTTGCAAAAAAGTTGTTAGTTCAAAAATAGGTAAAGAATCAGAGTTGGCAGTGAGACACATTTTTTGAAGGGGTTTATAAATCTGATTTTTAGAACGGGTAACCATTGGGTGAGTAGGTACAGGAAGATCAGTACTTACAGAGCAACATGGGACGGGAGAACGAGCTACCTCAGATGAGAGATTGGAGATTCCTTGTTGCTGACCTGATTGAGAAGCCATTTCTGTCAAAGGCGGATTATTGGAGCTTATACTCGTGGGCTGCTCTAGACCTATTGGTAGAATCACGGTGGGTTAGTGCTGGCTTGTAGAATTGATGAGAGTAGGAGTTGATTGTCATGGTGCAGGAATAGAGGTTAATGCAGGTAGAATAGGAGATATTTCGTCAGACTTGGGGTTAAGTGAGTGACTGGATTGGTATAGTGGGGAAGATAGGAAAGGAAGAAAAGCATTTGGGAGCCATTGGCCAAGGATAGATCCGGAAGAGAGTGTAGTAGATGACTGCTCTTTATATGAAAAAATAGATTCGACAAAGAGCACATGTCTTGAGATGAAGAGACGCTTAGTTCGAAGATCCAAACATTTGTATGCATTATGCTGAAGAGAGTAGCCTAAAAAAATGCAAGGGCGTGATTTTGGGTCTAGTTTATGATTGGTGTATGGCTTTAACCATGTAAACATAAACATCTAAAAATTTTCAGTTTATTGTAGTTGGGTTGTTCATGAAAGAGAAGCTCATACGGGGACTGATTGTTGAGATTAGGCGTGATGAGTCTATTGATTAAATAGACTGCCGTTTGGCACGCAGCAGTCCAAAATTGATAAGGTAGTGATGAGTGGTGAAGGAGTGTAAGAGCCGTTTTAAGAATATGACTATGTCGACACTCTGCAGTGCCAACTAATTGAGGAATGTATGGTGGAAATTGTAAATGTTGAATACCATATTTTTTTAGAATAGTACTAAGTCCAGTATATTCCCCACCCCCATCAGAATAAAGTGTTCGGATGGGAAGTTGAAAATAGTTCTCAACCAAGGACTTGAAATTATCAAACACTAAGGTGGCGTCAGATTTTTGCTTTAACGGGTACAACCAAGTATACTTAGTGAAGTGATCCACAAAGATGATATAATATTTATAGTTGTTGAATGATAAAATGGGCGCAGGTCCCCAAACATCACTATAGATAACTTCAAGTGGTTTATTACTAGTGACAGAACTAGTACCAAAAGGGAGCCTATAGCTCTTGTTACACATGCATGAGTCACAATGAGTAAAAGGGAGTTTAGAGATAGGAAGAGAATTATTCAAGAGAATGTACTATAGAATTCTAGCGTGAGGGTGCCCAAGTCGTGAATGCCTCTGAGAAAGAGAGGTACATATAGCATTCAAAGCTCGAGGAGGATTATGTGAAGTAGGCCATTCGTACAAGTTTTCCTTATTTCGGCCTTGGACAAGAACTGCTCCCGTATTTAGGTCCTTCACAACAAAGAAACATGGAAAAAATTCAATTGAGGTATTATTCGACTTGCAAAATTGAGAGACAGATAATAGATTATTGCGAATCGAATGAGCACATAAAACATTATTTAAAACAAATTTAGAGGTAGGAGTGATAAGTGATGAAGTACTAATGTGAGTTATCGGAATACCCGTGCCATCTCTGATCAAGATACCATCACCTCCACCATATTCAGAGTGAACAGAGAAATTGTGCAAGTCGAATGTAATATGGTGAGATGTACCCGAGTCAACAATCCAATTATTTGTGATAGATGAATCATGATTTGAGAAGTTGGCCTGTGGAGTAGAAGGTGGTATGTAACACCACCGACACTGTCGAGCTGTATGGCCAAATTTTGCACAGATTTGACATTGGACTTTTGGATTATTGGAGTTGGCATTCTGTTTCCAGTTGGAGTTATGAGACTTGGGGTTCATGGGAACTTGATTGCCATACCCATTTGAATTGTGAGGTGAGAAGAATGGAAGCCTTGTTGTCCTTGAGAAAACCTTGATTATAGTTCATGCCCTTCTTGTTTTGGTACTGGTTCCCTTTTCCTTTGTTATTAGTTTTCTAATTGTATTGAGCAGTGATAACAACTGAATCTTTACGCATCTCTTCTCGCTTCAGGAAAGACTCATGATCAGCTAGCTTATCTGTAAGTTCTTCAAATGTAATGGCAGTGTCATGAGCCCGCACCACCTCACTTATTTCTTTATAATCATCACCAAGGCCAGACAATACAGTAATGACAAGCTCATCTTGACTGAGTGGCGAGCCAGCAAAAGCTAGTTCATCGGAAATTGATTTGATTTTGCTTAGATACTCAGAAACTAATTGAGTATCCTTTGTTGTTTTCACTAATGTGTTCCGCAACCCATAGATGCAAGTCTTAGATTTATTGGCATATGTAGTGGATAGTTTTGTCCAAGCTTCATATGTCGTAGTGGCCATGCTTATAGCAGGAGCAATGTGTGGCTCGACTGATACTAGTATAACATGTCGAATGAAACTATCTTGTCTTAACCAGGGTAGCAATGCGGGATTAGATTGAGAGGTACCATTATTATCAATTGTAGTAGGGGGACAAGAGAGAGTTCCATCAACATATCCCATGAGATCATAGCCGAAGAGTAGTGTTTGAAGTTGAGCCCTCCATGTTGGATAATTGGACCCGTTAAGTTTAAGAGGGAGTTGTGCAACAGTATTGATAGAGATAATATTGGAAGAATTGGAAGAAGCATTTTGAGGGGTAAGTGATTGAGTGTGAGATGATGTATCTGCAGAGGTTGTAGACATTATTGTATAGCAAGAGTTATGAAAAAAAAAGGAGAGGAATGGATAGAATGAAGCTTGTGAGAGCTGTTTAGCAGGCTCTGTATACCATAAAGAGAATATAATTTGTTTGTATTGATTTGTATTATATAAATACAGTGAACAATGCTGCCTTGTATACATGGTCACCTAGCTACGATTAAGGAATTTGTGAGCATCTGTTACAATTCTAAAGCTAAGTTAGTGGTAGATTTACAGTTGTAGCTATTGACCCGAATCATTTGAAAGCTGATCACTTGCATTAATCCTTGATAGGTGCTGATTCTTTGTCCCACAAATGGTGCTCATTTGTCCCTTTGATGCAGGCATAGTTATAGCCTTATTAATACAAACATTACAGGCTTGATTGTAGAGCATTGCATTTTTTGTACTGAATATCAATAACTTAGGCTTGATTATAGGATTGTAATATGCCTTCTGTTCCCTTGTAAATTTCTATATATATGAATCAATACATGAATCACACGTGTGGTTCAATTTTAGCCTCGATATCTTTCATGATATCAAGAGCTTACTATTGGCTTTAATTAGCAATACATATCTTCAACCTCTGGCTTAACCTGCTTCTGCTTCTATATTGAGCCTCTGTTATCATGGCAAATTCTAATTATTCTACCTCTGAATCCCCTGTTGTTACTCCCATCAATGATCTTATGCAAAACTCAAATATCATTGCTATAAATACGGCAACACAAAATCCAGTAAAACTCTCTAAGGGTGGCAACTATGCTGCATGGAGTTCTCAATTCAATAATATTCTCTTTGGTTATGATATTCTCGACTATCTTGATGGCTCTCTTCCATGTCTTGCAGAGACTGTTGTGACTCCAGGAACCACAACAAGTGCTCCAAATCCCAACTATAAATTATGGAAGCGACAAGACCGATTAATCTTGCATGCCATTCAAACATCTATCACAGCTCCTGTGGCCCCCCTTGTGACAAGATGTGATACCGCTGCCGATGCTTGGAAAAAATTGGAGACTACATATGCCAATAAATCCAACACTTGTAAATCCATTGCAGATTATATGCAGAACATCAAAACTATTATTGATGATCTTGCATTAATCGGTCATCCACTAAGTGATAGAGAAATAATCATCCACTCACTTAATGATCTTGGGGATTGATAAGCTATCAGTACAAATTGATCAAAAGAGCTCAAGAAGTCTTCTAGAAGATGACAGCTCATCTAGATAGCTTAGAGCTAAGTCAGTTGGGTATGAGTTGGGTACAGCTGTATTTGACCATGTGATGTAAAGGTAGACTGCTATAAATAGACTAAAGTGTAAAGCATTTACTGTTGAGAAATAATATGTTTTAGATATTTTTCTCTCTATGTCTAAAGTTCACATGGTATCGAGAGCCATTGAAGAGCGCTCTCTTCTCTCAATCAGATCCTGATTCTTTTTCCACCATTGCTGTATCTCTGAGTTTCAACCATGGCCGCTGAAGCTTCGACAATGGCTGTTGATGAACAACTGAACTACCGGCTAATCTTCATCTTCTACTTCCAAATCTTAACTCACTTGTTCAAATCAAGCTTGATAACACCAATTATCAGCTGTGGAGAGCTCAAATTCACACAATTTTTAGTGCAAATCAGCTATTGGATTATCTGCTCAGGACCAAAATGTGTCCTCCAACGCAGATTAGTCTTGCAGCTGGTGAAAAAGTTGCGAATTCAGCCTATGAACAATGGTGTATTGTTGATGAACACCTCAAAACATGTCTATATGCTTCAATTATGGCTCCGGTGCTTTCTCAAGTGCTTGTTTTGCCTACTGCTTTTGCGATTTGGTTTCATTTGGAGAAGCGATACAATCTGATATCGCGTCAACACATTCAACAGCTTAAGATACGGCTTCATACACTCAACAAAGGAGCTCAATCAGTTTAGGCATACCTAGATGATGTTAAACATATTATTGATAGTCTTGGAGCTTTGTCTAAAACAGTCAGTGATAATGATCTAGTGCTATACATTCTCAATGGATTACCTGCAGAGTTTGATACTATCAAAGCCTCAATTCGTGTTAGCAGAGAATCGCTAAGTGTGGTTGAGCTTGCAAATCTACTGATTACAGAAGAACTTCATCTGAAACGTTTTCAAAAACTTACTATTTCAAATCCAGCCTCATTGGATGTTCATACTGTGCTAAACACACAAAGAACTAATGGCAATAATAGCACTTATCGAGGTCGCGGTCGTAATTCTAACAATAGAGGTGGTCGAGATAACAGAGGCAGTTCTGGATATAATAGCAACCAAATTCAATCACATCAGGCACAAATGAAGCCAACAAATTCATAAGCTAAAATCAATTGTCAGATCTGCGGGAAGCCGAATCATCAAGCACTAGATTGCTGGCATCGTTTTGATGGAGTGAACTATGTTAGTCCAAAAGCAAATAAACAAGCTCTCACTGCACAGATTGGAGCCTCCGTATCGACATCTGCTGAGCAATCCACCTGGTATTTGGATAGTTGAGCTAATTCACACATTACAGGTGACATTGCTTTTGTCTCTTTCTATTATCCTTATGAATGAGGTGACTGTGTTTCTGTTAGAAATGACAATACTCTTCCATAGCTCATATTGGCCATGGTACACTCTTTACTCTTTTTAGTTCTTTTAGCTTGAACAATGTATTACATGTCCCTAGCATCTCTTCCAATCTATTATCTGTTTACCAGCTTGTACATGATAATGACCCTACTTTAATCTTCAATGACAAGGAGGTCTTCATTTTGGACAACCTCACTCGTTAGGTCAAGTACAAAGGTCCCTGTAACAATGGCCTATACTGTTTGCCTTCTTCTGCTTCCTCACTGCACACTACATCATCAACTACTCATCATTGTTATAGTTCAGTCACTACTGCTATTCCTGCTACTGTACGGCATCAAAGGCTTGGACACCTCAATCCTAAAGCTCTGCAGTAGCTTCAAGCTATTCTTCCCATTAGTCAAAATAAAACTGGCTCTATTTGTGAGTTATGTTCTATTGCTAAAGCACACAAACTACCTTTTCAGTTGTATGAGTCTATCACCACTACTCCCTTTGCTTTAGTACATTCTGATGTTTGAGGACCTACTGGTGTTCCCTCCATTAATAGTTATAGATATTATGTTTTGTTTGTAGATGATTTTACAAAATATTCTTGGTTGTATCCTTTGAAGTCTAAAGCTGATGTTTTCTCTACATTTTTTGTTTTTCACTCAATGATTAAAACTCAATTTCAAGCTCAACTAAAAATTATAAGGACTGATAATGGCTCGGAGTTTGTAAATGCTAAATTTGCCCAGTTTTTACAAACTAAAGGGATCATTCATTAGACCTCCTACCGATATACACCCGAACAAAATGGTAGGGCTGAAAGAAAACACTTGCATCTTACAGAGACAGTGTTAGCCTTGTTACATCAAGCAAAACTCCCAAACACTTTTTCGCTAGAAGCCCTAGCCACTGCAAATTACTTACTTAATCACCTCCCCAAACCTTTACTGCAAAATAAATCTCCATATGAGTGTTTATATGCCAAAGTACCAGACTATACTCAACTAAGAGTATTTGGTAGTCTTTGTTTCCCGTGGTTAAGGCCATATTCTAAGCATAAATTAGAACCTCGATCAACACCCTATTTGTTTTTAGGATATTCTTCCACCACCAAAGGTTATAGATGCTATAGTCTTCAGACAAAACAAGTCTTCCTATCCAGGCATGTTTGTTTTTTTGAACAAGTCTTCCCTTATAGCACATATAAATCGACCACTGAGTCTTCTCTGTCCCCAATTCTTCTTATATTCCTTTCAACTTCTACTTCAATATCTCAGTCCCAAACTGTTCTTTCCCATGCAGTGCCTTCGGAGTCTTTTACACTTGACCCTACTCCATGTCATTCTCCTATACAATTACCAGCTTCTTCTGACTCAACCAATATACCCTCCTCATCACAACCAACCTTTGTAGATATACAATTTCCTACTACATGCATTGTTCCTGCAGCTTCTACTCATGTGGCGCCTCCACATCCTATGGTAACTCGATCAAAAACAGGATCACTTAAGCCTCGGCTTTTCCATCTTAATAATATTAATCTTACTTCCCCAACTATTGAACCTACCTCCTATAAAGAAGCTTCTAAAAATGTACATTGGCAGCATGCTATGCAAGAAGAGTTCAATGCCTTAATTGCCCAGAATATATGGTCTTTAGTGCCTCTTCCCGAGACAAGGCAACCCATTGGGTGTAAATAGGTGTACAAGATTAAAAGGAATGCAAATGGAACTATAACAAGATACAAAGCACGTGCAAAAGGCTTCCATCAATCTTTTGGCTTTGACTACTCCGAAACATTTAGTCCAGTTGTTAAAATTCCAACAGTGAGACTTGTACTTATAATTGCTTTGACTTATGGCTGGAACATAAAACAATTGGATGTATCTAATTCTTTTCTTCATGGTACACTCCAATATGAGGTCTATATGCAGCAACCGCAAGGGTTTGATCCTCAATATCCACGACATGTTTGCAGATTATAAAAGTCTATATATGGCCTTAAACAGGCACCTTGAGCGTGGTATCAGCTACTGTCTAAGTTTCTTATGGAACAAGGATTTGTTTGCAGCAAAGTCGACAACTCTTTATTTGTTAACATCACAGCTCAAGTTACTGTCATTGTATTTGTTTATGTCGATGATATTTTGGTGACAAGAAATTCTACTACAGCGATTCAAACACTTATACAGGCTATAAACAACAATTTTGCAATGAAGGATTTGGGTAAATTGTCATATTTTCTTGGTCTAGAAGTTGAGTACAATGCAGATGGCATCCTCCTTCACCAATCAAAATATGCTGCAGATCTTCTCAAGAAAGCATGGATAATTAGTTGCAAGCCGATAGCCACACTTGCAACTCATAATTCACACTGTGTAGATGGTGATACTCCTTATGCTGATCCAATATTTTTCAGAAGCATTGTCGGGGCTATGTAATACTTAACTCTCACACGCCCAGATATTCAATTTGCAGTGAATAGTATCTATCAACAAATGCACAGTCCAACACAAAACAATTTTTTCGCGTTAAAAAGATTGCTGCGCTATGTACAAGGTACTATACATCATGGACTGCAGTTTCACCCTACCACACTGACTCTGCAAGCCTTTTCCAATTCTGACTGGGCAAGTAGCATACCCGATTAAAGGTCAACAACTGGTTTATGTGTTTTTCTGGGTGACAATTTGGTTTCCTGGTGTACAAAGAAACAACCCATAGTTTCGCGCTCTTCAACTGAAGTGGAATACAGATCTCTTGCCTATACTGTTGCTGAATTACGCTGGCTAAGTTTTGTACTCAAAGACTTATCGGTTTCTAGTCCATGTCCAAAGCTATGGTGTGATAATATTTCTGCTATTGCACTTGCTTCTAATCCTATTTTTCATAACAGGACCAAACACATAGCCCTTGACTATCACTTCATTTGTGAGCTTGTAGCAGGCAAATTTCTCAGTCTCGCACATATTCCAACTGCTCAACAGACAGCTGATATCTTCACAAAGCCCTTACCCGTGGACAAGTTTCAATTTCTGCGACACAAGTTTCCCTTTCGCTCCTCGCAGCTCAGCTTGTGGGAGGATGATAAGCTATCAGTACAAATTGATCAAAAGAGCTCAAGAAGTCTTCTAGAAGATGAAAGCTCATCTAGATAGCTTAGAGCTAAGTCGGTTAGGTATGAGTTGGGTACAACTGTATTTGACCATGTGATGTAAAGGTAGATTGTTATAAATAGACTAAAGTGTAAAACATTTACTGTTGAGCAATAATATGTTTTAGATATTTTTCTCTCTATTTCTAAAGTTCACAGGGATGAATACAAAGAACTTGCGGCAGCTATCCGAGCCCGTGATACTCCCTTAACATTAGAAGAACTCTATGAAAAGCTTCTCGACAACGAGTCATACTTGAAACACGAATAAGCTAAAAAAGGACTTCCTCTCATCACAACCCAATTCAACCAAAAATCATCAAATAAAAAAAGGAAGGCAACAATTCTGGCTGGAATAGTAACAACAACAATGTTGCTAATAATTAGGGCTCAAATCCTAATTACAACAATAAAAGCATACAAGGAGGCTCTAGTCATCCTCAAGGGAATCATAATTGGCAAGGGAATCATGGAAACTACAATTCTTCTCAACAATTTTGGCGTCCCCAACCCAACAATAATCAACCCAAAATTGTTTGTCAACTTTGTGATAAAATTGGGCATACTGCAAAAGTGTGTCGTTCTTGGGGCTCATCATATCAAATGCAAAACTGGCCTCAAGCAAACCTTACAGCTACAGATTACTCAAACAATAGAGGCAATTAGGTGGTTGACTCTGGTGCATCCCATCACATTACCTCTGACTTGCAGAATTTATCTATTCATTCTGAATACAGTGGTAACGAAGATATAATAGTTGGTGACGGTAATAGTATTCCCATAAGTCATATTGGATCTACCTCTCTGAATTCTTTGAACATCACTTTTCAATTAAACAATGTTTTATGTGCTCCCAAAATCAAAAAAGAATCTTTTGGCTGTTTCTCAATTCTGCACACATAATAATGTCTCCATTGAATTCTTTCCTGACTATGTTCTTGTGAAGGATTTGAGCACAAGGGCATCCTTGGTTTGAGGCTAGAATAGAGGAAATATTTATGAGTGGCCCATGTCATCTTCATTGCCTCATTCACAGCCTACAACGCTATCCACCACCACTGTGTCATTGGTTTCTTGGCACTCATGCCTCGGTCATCCGTCTACCAAAGTCCTCAAGCAAATTGTCTCTTCTGCATGTCTTCCAATTTCCAAGTCTTTATCATCTTTGTCTTATTGTGATGCTTGTCTTTGTAATAAAAGCCATAAGTTACCTTTTGGCATTTAATCATTATCTTGTTCCAAACCTCTCCGAATTTTATTTACTGATGTTTGGGGGCTTGCTCCGTTAAATTCCTTTGATCATTTACGGTACTATGTTGTTTTTGTAGAGTATTTTACAAAATATACATGGCTCTACCCACTAAAATCAAAATCTGATGTTCTAGTCATATTTGAACGATTTAAAAAGCTTGTTGAAATTGTTTTTCAAACATCTATCCACATAGTGTATTCTGATAGTGAGGGTGAAACACAAAGCCTTGGTCATCATCTCTCACACTATGGCATTCAACAACTAAAATCTCCACCTTAGACACCTGAACGGGATGGCATAGCCGAACCCAAACACTGTCATATCGTAGAAACTGGTGTTACCCTTCTACATCATGCCTCATTACTACTTCGTTTTTAGCCCTTAGCCTTTCTAATGCGTTGGAGTCTAGGAAAATTTCCTAGCCTATATCTTCAAAAGGAAGATAGAATAAAAAGGCAAACCATAGTAAGTTACTATAGGACTATATTCCACAAAGGGAAAATTTCACATTTAGTCTCTATTGTTTACAAAATATCTCAATTTAGTTTATATTATTTAAAATATCTCAATTTAGTTCCAATTGTTTCACCAAAAGTTTCAATTTCATCCCTATTATTTAAAATGTCTCAATTTAGTCCCTATTATTTCCCAAAAAGTTTTAATTTCATTCCTATTATTTTTAAAAAAATTTAATTTTATCCCTATTATTTTTAAAAAGTTTCAAATTCGTCTCTATTATTCAAGGATTAAATTGAAATTTTTTAAGAAACAATAAGGACGAATTTGAAACTTTTTAAAAATAATAGGGATGAAATTGAAACTTCTAGAAAAAAATAAGGACGAAATTGAAAAACTTTAAATAATAGGGATGAAATTAAAACTTTTAGGGAAACAGTATGGACTAAATTAAGATATTTAAATAATATAGATTAAACTGATTTTTTTTTTTTTGCAAATAAAATGGACTAAATGTGAGATTTTCCCTTCCACAAATAAGGTGATACGAACACATCAGGTTAGATGCGATTTATGGGCAATTAGTATACTGAAATGGATTGAGAGTATAATGAGATCCTAATTATCTGGAATAAATTCGGAATTGTATTTGGAATCCCAAGCTTGGTTTTGAAATAATAAACCTAGGGACCCCATTCTGAGGTAATTTGATTCTCCCAACTTTGGAGACTCGCATTCTAAATAGAATACATGTGATTAGCCATTTCCATGTTCTTGAGAATGACTCGTTTATCATGGGACAAAAATGCACTTTTATTGCTTTAAATATTAGAAACGTATATCTATGCGTATAGTCCACTCTTTCATACCCTAAAAAGAACATATCAATTTGTTATTATTAATATTATATCAAACGCAAAAATAAATATCATATAATAGTAGTCCAAAAATAGACATTATTATAATTTTTTGTGCTATTTTGTTATGGTTATAATCATCACCAATATTCATACTACACTTATTATTATTTATCCATGTTATTATTTTCTATTATCCTTATTTATGTTCTCGATTATCATCATTTTTATTTTTATTTGTAAGATAATAACATGTAATAACACACACACACACACACACACACACACACACACACACACACACATATATATATATATATATATATATATATATATATATATATATATATATATATATCTTGATTTATGTAAAAAAGAAATAGCTAATCTTATAGATAAGCGTCTTATTAGAAAGTCATACTTCCCATGGAGTTGTACTGCTTTTTATGTTAATAAATATGCAGAACAAGAAAGAGGTAATCATAGACTTGTTATCAATTATAAACCACTTAATAAAGTGTTGAAATGGATTAGATATCATATTCCTAATAAGAAAGATCTTTTGGATCGATTGCAAAACGCATTAACATTTTCAAAATTTGATCTTAAATATGGATATTGGTAGATACAGATTAGTGAGAAAGACAGATATAAAACTGTTTTTGTTGTTCCAATTGGACATTATGAATGGAATGTTATGTCATTTGGATTAAAAAATGCTCATTCTGAATTCCAGAATATTATGAATGAAATATTCATTCCTTTTAGCGATTTTATTATCGTCTATATTAATGATATCTTGGTCTTTTCTAAAGACATACAACAACATTTTAAACATCTTGATATATTTAAGAAAATTGTTATACAAAATGGTCTTGTTATTTCCAAACCAAAAATGCTTTTATTTCAAACCAAGGTCAGATTTCTTGGTCATAATATTGAAAAATGAAAGATTATTCCTATTAATAGAAGTATTGAATTTGCTTCTAAATTTTCTGATCAAATTACTGAAAAAACTCAATTACAGAGATTTCTTGGTAGCTTAAATTATATTCTACCATATTATAAAAATCTTGCTACTGATACTGCTATCTTATATGATAGACTTAAAAAGAAACCAGGATCATGGACGGATGTTCATACTGAAAAAATTAAGTTAATTAAGTCTAAGGTTAAAAATTTGTCTTACTTAATGCTTGCTAATCCTACATGGAATAAAATTGTTGAGACAGATGCTTTAGATATTGGTTTTGGAGGAATTTTAAAACAAGTCCAACCAGAAATGAAACAAGAATATCTTGTTCGATTTCATTCAGGACAATGGAATAATAGTCAACAAAAATATGCGACTGTTGCGAAAGAAATTCTTTCGATTGTTAAATGTGTATTAAAATTTCAAGATGATTTATATTGTCAAAAGTTTTTAATAAAAATAGACTGTCAAGCAGCAAAATATATGTTTAATAAATATTTTAAACATGATGTTTCCAAACAAATGTTTGCGAGATGGCAAGCTAATCTTGCACCTTTTGATTTTGTTATTGATTATATTAAAGGGAATAATAATTCTCTTCCTGGTTTTCTTACACATGAATTTTTGTAGGATGATCCCCGCTAGGGGAGGATCCTCTAACCCTAATAGGGGAAGAGGTAGGGGTCGTAACTTTGATCCTAATAGGGTCATCGCAGGCAAAAAAATTAGTTAATTTATGAGAGATCACTATTGATCCATCACATCCTGGTTTTGATAAAATCAAAAAGGTTATTGAAGAAAGCAGTAATATTGCTCGATCATCTTATGCTCATGCAGTTGATCATAAGAGTCTGATGACTCCTTTGAAATATCTCATCATGAGGAAATAATTTTACCTCTTGAAAATGCTGATAAGTAGTGGATCAATGATCCTTGGTACCTTATGGAACGATATTTAAATAATTATAGTACTTTATTACAAGTCCAGGGTATATTTTGAATCAATTTTACAAGTCACAAATTCATGTGATATTGAACATTTCAAGAAGAATAATACTCTTCCAATTTATACTTATAGTAAAATCTATATTAGAAAAATTCTTTCTCCAAATGAATGGGGAATCAGTACCTTAAATGAAAGGCAATTTATTCTTGATAAAAATACTTATCATTTTAATTATTGGGATTATGTGGAAACATTTTTCAAAGTTTTCTTATATGAAAACCCCCAGCATAAACATTCTTGGTTTATAAAATTCAATCCTGAAATATTTCAGAACCGCAGATTTCCTGCATGGATCCATCAGTGGTGGAAAAGTTTTGGACCCCCCGTCAAAATTCTTCCTGATCCTTATAAAGGACTTTTTACTGAATGGTTGGCAATTTGTCCCCATATTGGAAATGATCCTGATCTTTATATTGAAGGATCAAGCTCTTTATTTTTCTTTATGGAATTTGGTCTCCCATAGATATGGAAATGGATCCTTATCGTAGAGACAAATAAAGAAAAAATGTTTTGTTTAAAAAGAAATTTTCTTTCAAAATTTTGGGCAAAACTCTTGAAAAATGATCCTAAGACAAAGAAACCTTATGGTCAACCTAATATCAATGAAATTTCACAGACGATAGCACTCTATCAAGACCAAATGAAAGAAACAAAGAAAAAGACTCAAGAAAAGGAATCTCCTTTTTCTCATATTTTACGAAAAATCCAAATGAGGAAACAAATAAGCTCCCATGAAGATGTTATGGCATCATATCTGGATGAAGTCAAGGAAGATTTCCTAAGGAATTTTAAAAGTGTAGTGGACACTGACTCTACATCAGAAGACACTTCGATGAGGTCTACAAATGCTTTTGCTTGTTTACCAGGAGAATCCCAAGATCCTAATGAGGACATCCCATCCGCTCAAGATGTGTTGGCAGAAGATCTGTTTGACAGCTTGAAGGATGAATTATTACGTAAAGCCAAAGATAAAGGAAAATGAAAGATGATCTGAAGGAATCTAATGATACTTCGGATGAGATAAAAAGAAAAAGCCAAACTTTGCGGGAAAGCAAACTTGCTTTTGGAAAAGCTCTCGACTACCGACAGTCGGTGGAAGGTCACTGTTGTTACTTTTAGGATGATTCATGTTTACTTTTTATAAAGTTTTTGTCTTATAGACACGTGATGTACAGGGACCCCGGATTTCAAAGTTTTCAAATCCGGATTGAGTTGTTTTCAATTTTCTTTTGAGTTCCGCCTAGCTGTATAAATTCAGGGCTTTTAGTTTTCGTTGGCAGTGCTCTAGAGAACAGCCTACTACTTTTCTTTTAGTTTTTATATTTTGTAAACACTTGTATATTTTACAAATCAATCGAAGAAAACTTCTTTCTTCAGGTATATTCTTCTTAATTTTTCAGTTTTGTTTATTTTATTTTCTTTCTTTAGTGCCGCCTAATATGGCAGGCTAGTTGCCACACTGTCTGTAACCGCCATGGATCTCTAGACATGTTACTCTATATTATGAGTTAGACACAGTTGTGGTTGGTATCGTTGTTATGGTAAGACAATCCTCAAGGCAGGCACTTTGTCGCCATAAGTCGCACTGTTGGCCCTTCTCCATAATTTTGTGGGTTGTTTTGTGTTGACTCGGTTGACAGCTTTGCCAGAGTGAACCTGTCGGTAAAACCACTAACTAGATCCCCATACCTGGGCCTTCTTGTGGTATCAGAGCCTTGGAGCCTTTTAAAGATTACTTAGAGTAAACATGGTTGGAAGCAGACAGTACGGCAATTTTTATTATGCTTTCTACATTTAGAAAGAAAAATAATATAAAGAATGCTAAAAAGGAAGAATATGATCTTCCAAAACAACTAGATTTGTTAAATAAATGGACTATTCCATATGTGCAGCCTAATACTATTTACCAATACAGTATGTTTGAAAATATGGGTCTTAAGCATGTTGTTAAGACTGTTGAACAATCAATCCCTATGGAAAATGATGAGTTAACAATTAAATTATTATCTAATGATGATATTTTGCGTCATGATTCTACGCATAATTATTTGCATATAGGTTTAATTCAAATAGCCTTTAAGCCGCTTACATTAGGAAGATTAAATGAAAGTTTTATTGCAGTTCTTAGGGATGCTAGGAACTTAGATTGGAGACAATCTCTAATGGGAATAACTCAGTCTAGTCTGGCTTATGGACCAGTCTATTTTAATGTTCGTCCCAATTTACAACTTTCTTTATCTGATAAGGCCCAGGTATGGGGATCTAGTTAGTGGTTTTATCGACAGGTTCACTCTGGCAAAGCTGTCAACCGAGTCAACACAAAATAGCCCACAAAATTATGGAGAAGGGCCAACAGTGCGACTTATGGCAACAAAGTGCCTGCATTGAGGATTGTCTTACCATAACAACGATACCAACCACAACTGTGTCTAACTCATAAATAGAGTAGCATGTCTAGAGATCCATGGCAGTTACAGACAGTGTGGCAACTAGCCTGCCATATTGGGCGGCACTAAAGAAAGAAAATAAAATAAACAAAACTGAAAAATTAAGAAGAATATACCTGAAGAAAGAAGTTTTCTTCGATTGATTTGTAATCTATACAAGTGTTTACAAAATATAAAAACTGAAAGAAAAGTAGTAAGCTGCTTTCTAAAGCTCTGCCAACGAAAACTAAAAGCCCTGAATTTATATAGCTAGGCGGAACACAAAAGAAAATTGAAAACAACTCAATCCGGATTTGAAAACTTTGAAATCTGGGGTCCATGTACATCACGTGTCTATAAGACAAAAACTTTATAAAAAGTAAACATGAATCATCCTAAAAGTAACAACAGTGACCTTCCACTGACTGTCGGTAGCTGACAGCTTTTCCAAAAACAAGTTTGCTTTCCTGCAAAGTTCGGCTTTTTCTTTTTATCTCATCCGAAGTATCATTAGATTCCTTCAGATCATCTTTCCTTTTCCTTTATCTTTGGCTTTACGTAATAATTCATCCTTCAAGCTGTCAAACATATCTTCTGCCAACACATCTTGAGCGGATGGGATGTCCTCATTAGGATCTTGGGATTCTCCTAGTAAACAAGCAAAAGCATTTGTAGACCTCATCGAAGTGTCTTCTGATGTAGAGTCAGTGTCTACTGCACTTTTAAAATGCCTTAGGAAATCTTCCTTGACTTCATCTAGATATGATGCCATAACATCTTCATGGGAGCTTATTTGTTTCCTCATTTGGATTTTTCGTAAAATATGAGAAAAATGAGATTCCTTTTCTTGAGTCTTTTTCTTTGTTTTTTCCATTTGGTCTTAATAGAGTGCTATCGTCTGAGAAATTTCATTGATGTTAGGTTGACCATAAGGTTTCTTTGTCTCAGGATCATTTTTCAAGAGTTTTGCCCAAAATTTTGAAAGAAATTTTCTTTTTAAACAAAACATTTTTTCTTTATTTGTCTCTGCGATAGGGATCCATTTCCATATCCATGGGAGACCAAATTCCATAAAGAAAAATAAAGAGCTTGATCCTTCAATATAAAGATCAGGATCATTTCCAATATGGGGACAAATTGCCAACCATTCAGTAAAAAGTGCTTTATAAGGATCAGGGAGAATTTTGACCGGGGGTTCAAAACTTTTCCACCATTGATGGATCCATGCAGGAAATCTGCGGTTCTGAAATATTTCAGGATTGAATTTTATAAACCAAGAATGTTTATGCTGGGGGTTTTCATATAAGAAAACTTTGAAAAATGCTTCCACATAATCCCAATAATTAAAATGATAAGTATTTTTATCAAGAATAAATTGCCTTTCATTTAAGGTACTGATTCCCCATTCATTTGGAGAAAGAATTTTTCTAATATAGATTTTACTATAAGTATAAATTGGAAGAGTATTATTCTTCTTGAAATGTTCAATATCACATGAATTTGTGACTTGTAGAATTGATTCAAAATATACCCTGGACTTGTAATAAAGTACATGAAACATATAATTATTTAAATATCGTTCCATAAGGTACCAAGGATCATTGATCCACTGCTTATCAGCATTTTCAAGAGGTAAAATTATTTCCTCATAATGAGATATTTCAAAGGAGTCATCAGACTCTTCATGATCAACTGCATGAACATAAGATGATGATTGAGCAATATTATTGCTTTCTTCAATAACCTTTTTGATTTTATCAAAATCAGGATGTGATGGATCAATTGTGATCCCTCCTAAATTAACTAATTTTTTGCCTGCGACGACCCTATTAGGATCAAAGTTACGACCCCTACATCTTCCCCTATTAGGGTTAGAGGATCCTCTCCTAGTGAGGATCATCCTGCAAAAATTCACAGGTAAGAAAATCAGGAAGAGAATTATTATTCCCTTTAATATAATCAATATCAAAATCAAAAGGTGCAAGATTAGCTTGCCATCTCGCAAACATTTGTTTGGAAACATCATGTTTAAAATCTTTATTAAACATATATTTTGCTGCTTGACAATCTGTTTTTATTAAAAACTTTTGACAATATAAATCATCTTGAAATTTTAATACACATTTAACAATTGAAAGAATTTCTTTTGCAACAGTCGCATATTTTTGTTGACTATTATTCCATTTTCCTGAATAAAATCGAACAAGATATTCTTGTTTCGTTTCTGGTTGGACTTGTTTTAAAATTCCTCCAAAACCAATATCTGAAGCATCCGTCTCAACAATTTTATTCCATGTAGGATTAGCAAGCATTAAGCAAGGCAAATTTTTAACCTTAGACTTAATTAACTTAATTTTTTCAGTATTAACATCTGTCCATGGTCCTGGTTTCTTTTTAAGTCTATCATATAAGATAGCAGTATCAATAGCAAGATTTTTATAATATGGTATAATATAATTTAAACTACTAAGAAATCTCTGTAATTGAGTTTTATCACTAATTTGATCAGGAAATTTAGAAGCAAATTCAATACTTCTATTAATAGGAATAATCTTTCCTTTTTCAATATTATGACCAAGAAATCTGGCCTTGGTTTGAAATAAAAGCATTTTTGGTTTGGAAATAACAAGACCATTTTGTATAACAATTTTCTTAAATATATCAAGATGTTTAAAATGTTGTTGTATGTCTTTAGAAAAGACCAAGATATCATCAATATAGACGATAATAAAATCGCTAAAAGGAATGAATATTTCATTCATAATATTCTGGAGTTCAGAAGGAGCATTTTTTAATCCAAATGGCATAACATTCCATTCATAATGTCCAATTGGAACAGCAAAAGCAGTTTTATATCTGTCTTTCTCACTAATCTGTATCTACCAATATCCAGATTTAAGATCAAAATTTGAAAATATTAATGCGTTATGCAATCGATCCAAAAGATCTTTCTTATTAGGAATAGGATATCTAATCCATTTCAACACTTTATTAAGTGGTTTATAATTGATAACAAGTCTAGGATTACATCTTTTTTGTTCTGTATGTTTATTAACATAAAAAGCAGTACAACTCCATGGGGAGTATGACTTTCTGATAAGACGCTTATCTATAAGATTAGCTATTTTTTTTTACATAAATCAAGATATTCCTGATTCATCTGACAAGGACGAGCCTTAGTAGGAATCATTTTTTCATTAGAATCAATTTCATAAGGTAAAGAAACAATATGCTTATTTCTATCCCAAAAAATATTTGGGTGGTCATTACAGATTTGTAATGAAAAATCATGAGTAAGATGTTTAATCTTATCCTGTAATTTAGGATTTTTCAACATATTATCAATATTATTGATATTCATCTCGTGCTTTAAGAAATTCAAATGTGATTCCATAGCTTTCATTAAATTAGCTATCTGACCTAAATTTTTTTCTCTAGGTTCAGTAATAAAACGAAATATCACAGGTTCTTTATTGTAAGTTCCTGTTATTCCATAATTATCTATACCTAATATTGGCATAATTTCGTTTATAAAAAGAGTTCCTATAATTATAGGACACGTCATGTTTTCAATTAAAAGAAAACTAGTAGATATACAAACTTTTTCATAACATATAAATGCCTGAGGTAATTTATATTTAACTCTTAATTTTTCTCCTGATGCAGAAGAAATAGAATGAGTAGTTTTCTCAAAATAATGAGTTAGAATTAATCCTTCCTGTATACAATTAAGATCAGCACCAGAGTCAATCAAAACAATCATATCTTTAATCATATGATTTGGTTGAATAAGTAAATTAATTCTAACCAACCATTTTTGCGTAGTAATAACCTTCAATATATTAAGAAGATTTAAATCTACCATAGTATCTGGTAAAGTATTAGAAGAACTAGGTTCCTGATGAACAAACATATCAATTTTTTCTTTAATTTATTGATTTTCTTGTCTAAGATCATTGATCTGATTTTGAAGTTTATTAACTTCTTGTTTTAATTCATGATGAGTGATAGGAGTATTTTTTTCCCTTTTTATCACTTAGTTGACTAATAACATCTTTAATATTATAACCCTGGTTTGAACTGAAAACTTTTTCAATGGGTTTTCCAACATAATTTTCTTTGGAGTAATGTTTCAAAATCTTTAGTTTTAAAGAATCATCTTTAATATCTTCTAATAACTTCAAAACATCTAACCACTTATTAGCAGTAATCATATTGACTTTTAAATCATCAAATTGAGATAATATCTTATAATATTCATCATCAAAATTATTAACTTTACAATCACATGGAGAAGAATCATCCTTAGAAGATATATTATTAACTTCATCAGAAGAAGATTCAATCTCTGAGCTATCTAAGCTAGAACTAGACAAATTGTCTATATCAATAAGTAATTTTGCCAATTGTTCTTTAGTGTGATCACCAAGATCTAAATCACTTATCTTTTTTCGGAATTGCCGACATTTATTAGCATAATGGCCCTTCTTACCACATCTATAACACGTGGGAATATGCTTAGGCTTAGGTTTATATCCCTTTCTTTCATTTCTTTCTCTCCTTTTCCTAGCTTTTCGCTTATATTTAGGAGATATATAATATTCCTTAGGATTTTTAGGCCCTTTAGACTTAGTAAGTCTATGAGTAGATGGAAGTTCCATCACAAATTGTTCACAAAATTGACCTAATGTTTGTCTATCTGTCAAACCTTGTTTCTTAATTTGATAATTTAATTTAATCTGATTGCAAAGATCTAATCTTTCTTTGATACATACACCTATTAATTCACCATAAGTGTACATATTGTAAACAATATTATTGTTTGTATCTTTAATTAAGACTTTTCTAATTTTTTCTACAAATGATGTAGGTAAACCATCAACAAATTGTGTCTTCCATTGGCTATCATTAGCTTCCGGGAGTTCAAAAACTCTAGATAGAAAAATATCCTTATACCATCTAAAAGATGTAAGAGTAGGACAATGTAAATTACGTAATAATGTCCTAGTTCTATCATAACTAGTAGTAAATTGACTACAAAAATGTTCAAGAATAGTAGCACACATTGTGTAAATAGCATTAGAGACTATAACACCATTTTCTTTTCTAGTGGCTTGAGCAATTTCTTGTCTCATTTCTATTGTAACACAATTATCAAACCAGCCTTTTAATTGACCAGAAAATCCAGATAATATAGCATCACATATTACTGGTTCTTGATTACCAACTTGTTTACAAATCTGAGCATACATAAGCATGCATTCAACAACTCTTTTAATTTGTTTATCCGTCATACCATCTATGTTCCATTCATAAATAGTACGATGATCAAAACTAGCATTTTTACTAAAATTAGTAGTATCTTCCTCATATAAAATATCTTGTGGAGTATGACGAGGATAATAATACCTATTATTCTTAGGTTTACTAGAAAATTTACTAGATTCTCCTTTTTCTCTTTTATTTACTTCTTCTGAAATATTCATTATTGATTCATAATTTTGAGGAATTAGTTCATCTTCTGACTGAGAACTGTCAGAATTAATTTGTGTAGATCTATCAGACCCTAGATCAGACAATAATCCAATATGTAAATGAACTAAATTTTTATTAATCAAATTGTCAATCTTTGAATCAGGATCCATCTTAAATCCTTGTAATTTAGGAGCAGGTTGAAAACCTGTTTTCTTAGCTTGAGAAGAAGATGTTTCTCCTAATTTCAATTTTTCTGAATCTTGGAGTTTTACCTTTGGAGGTTTCTGCTTTAAGGAATCTAATATTTGATTGACCTTTTTTTCTAAAATAAGTAATCATTCTCCTATAATCTGTAGAGTACAATTAGTATAATTCCATTGCTGAACAAGAGAGTTCAAATCATGTATCATAACAGAAGCATTACCATTTTCAAATAATTTTAAAAAAGCTTTAGATTCAGTTTGAAAATCATCATTTCCAATAAATAATGGTTTAGTGGGAGGGAAAACAGATTTTTCCTTGTTACCTTGGACATTCGTCCATTCTCTCTCTATTGTATTAATAGCAAAGGAAATATAATGATCAATAAACCAAGGAACAAATTTATAAATTTTTGGTTCTTTTCTCATAAAATCATAATATTGATTTTTAATATTTTGCCATTGGGTTTTATCAAAAGATGAAGAAATCCATTCACGAATAGGTTGCCAGTGAGAATTTAAAAATTCATTGTTAACATAAGTTTTTTCCCAACTTTCGGGACTAAAAGTGAGTTTGGTCGTCATCATACGTGGAAACTCATTTCAGATGGAGTTATATCCTCATTAATTCCATGAGGAATTTGATTATGCGAAATTCTTATTGCACCAATCTTTTCTGGTTGAACTATTTCACCCTTTTTAGATGGTGGTTTAAACCTATCTATTTCCTTATTAGGATCTTCTCTAATATAAGAAGTAGAGGCTCTTGATGACTGAGGAAATTTCACAATTGGAGATATATAAGAGTGATTTGATGAAAAAGACCTAATTAATGTAGGTTCTTGTTTAAATCTAAGAAAGACATCGCTTTCAGTTGTCTGAACAACTTCAGATAAATCTGATTGAATTCTAGGTTGACTAGGAGTCACCTTTTCTAATTTCCAATTTTCAGGAAAGTCTATTTCTTCCCATTTAATCATTCTTCTAGTAGTAATTTTTGATTTAGACAAATTAGTCTCTATCATAACTGTTGTACCAGCTTCATCCTGTAATTTACAGTTAGGGTTCAAAGTATGTAGAACCTTATAATAAATTCTATAACAGATACTCATAGTTTCTAAGTGAGGCATATAATTATATCCTCGAGTCTTTACATATAAAGTAACAGTTTCACGTATATTTCTATCAGATAAAGAAAGCTGTAAATTGGGACGAACATTAAAATAGAATGGTCCATAAGCCAGACTAGACTGAGTTATTCCCATTAGAGATTGTCTCCAATCTAAGTTCCTAGCATCCCTAAGAACTACAATAAAACTTTCATTTAATCCTCCTAATGTAAGAGGCTTAAAGGCTATTTGAATTAAACCTATATGCAAATAATTATGCGTAGAATCATGTCGCAAAATATCATCATTAGATAATAATTTAATTGTTAACTCATCATTTTCAATAGGGATTGATTGTTCAACAGTCTTAACAACATGCTTAAGACCCATATTTTCAAACATACCGTATTGGTAAATAGTATTAGGCTGCACATATGGAATAGTCCATTTATTTAACAAATATAGTTGTTTTGGAAGATCATATTCTTCCTTTTTAGCATTCTTTATATTATTTTGCTTTCTAAATGTAGAAAGCATAATAAAAATTGCCGTACTGTCTGCTTCCAACTATGTTTACTCTAAGTAACCTTTAAAAGGCTCCAAGGCTCTGATACCACAAGAAGGCCCAGGTATGGGGATCTAGTTAGTGGTTTTACCGACAGGTTCACTTTGGCAAAGTTGTCAACCGAGTCAACACAAAACAGCCCACAAAATTATGGAGAAGGGCCAACAGTGCGACTTATGGTGACAAAGTGCCTGCCTTGATGATTGTCTTACCATAACAACGATACCAACCACAACTATGTCTAACTCATAATATAGAGTAGCATGTCTAGAGATCCATGGCGGTTACAGACAGTGTGGCAACTAGCCAGCCATATTAGGCGGCACTAAAGAAAGAAAATAAAATAAACAAAACTGAAAAATTAAGAAGAATATACCTGAAGAAAGAAGTTTTCTTTGATTGATTTGTAAAATATACAAATGTTTACAAAATATAAAAACTGAAAGAAAAGAAGTAGGCTGCTCTCTAAAGCTATATATATATATATGCTAATATGTATATGGACCTAACATGTCGCTTGTGAGGAGTAATATGAAGTATAATATTATTACTAATTTGTTAATAATATATTATTGATAATAGTATTATTAATATGTATTATTATTGCTATTATTCTTATTATTTTTACTTTTATTTTAAGAAAATAATGTGCAATACAACATATATGTACTAAAGTATTTTATATTATATATATAACTATCATGAAATAATATTTTATCATTATCATTATTTTTGTTTTTAATTTTATTCTAAAGATAATAACATGTATATAATAACAAAAGTACAATCATTTCATTTTAAACGCATTATAGCACTCTAGTATACATATCAAACTTAGGTTGAAATTAATACATCTATTCATATCGTCATTTGTAAAGTATACCAAGTATGTTATACTCTTTGGTAAGTTCATTCCATTAATTTCTACTTTCTTTCCATTACTTTACTCATTTCATTTTTGTCCAAATTCATTGCATAATACCTATAGCCATCTAAGTTGAATGTCTATAGAAATTATACTTGATTATATTTTGGATAAAGAAAAAATTGGGTCGAAGATGCCAAAAATCTAAAATTATGTGTATTATTTACCTGCATAGGTGATAGGTTCATAAGTATATATCAAAAACCAAAACCTCATTGTCTGTACATTTCCCAATTGTTAGGCTTAAGATATATATATATATATATATATATAGTATGTTTCAAGAATTATAAGATCACACATATATTGGCCTTAGTAAACTACATATGGAGGCATGTGATTTCAACAAGAAATCATTAACCTGATGTAATAATGGAGAATATTCTATATATATAACTCAAGAATATCTAAAATAATGGAAAATTAGAAAGGTGTGTATAATTTATCAATTAGAACTTATATAAGTTAGATTGCATATACTTATTCTATAGATTTGATTAGGGTATATTGTGTGTTGAATAATTGAATAGTATGGTAACTGTAATGGAAAAGGTTCACAGTTTAACTCATTGTACTATTTGGTTTAGTCAAGACTATTTTTTGGTGTTGCACATGACATAACAGGCCTTGGAGAAAATAAACTAATTGATGTGTTAATTTATTAAGTTTTTAAGGTGAATTTGGAAGACTTCTAATATAATTAGAAAGATTTCTAACTAGAATCATATACAATCAAATTAGTTTAAACCTAAGAGGTCACACTCTTTAGGGGTGAGTGAGTAATGATGATGAGAAGGGGCCTAACAGCAGTCTTCCTTGAAGTTCAAGAACATTGCCATTTGCCTCTACAAAAGTTAGAGTTGTTAATAATACTCTTGTTCGTTCTTCTACATACTCTCTCTCGTATAGCTCTGTAAGAGTTGGGATAATTTTAAGTTCCACTTGATTTAGATGTCTTAGAGACCTTACAATTGTGAGTTTCTTTATTTGGTCATATGTTGTTATTGATTAAACTTGAAGGTATCTAGAGCAAGCTAAAACGAGTAAAGATTCTCTAAACCTTACTAGCAGTTATAGTTTTATGTTTTCTATAGGTCACCAAGATATTTGTTAATAAATAATACAATAAATTCTTCTCTAACAACTTAAATTTTTAGATGAGGTAGTCATTTAACGTAGTATCAGAGTCTAGGTAAAAATATTAAAATTATTCAAGTGTAAAACTAAAAAAACTAACTCTATGTACACTTGTGGGGGGCATGTTAATAAATAATACAATAAATCATTTTTTAACAACTTAAACTTGAGGTAGTCACTTGACAATATCCTAAATATAAAATGAATAAAATCTAATTTTTTCCCAAGTAATGTTAGATATCATCTATTTTTCATCACTCAATAATCACCTCCATGGTGTATGCGTGCTAATTATATGCGGAAAGATGATAGATAAATACAGAAAATGATATTAAATTAGTATGTCAACTATACATATACATAAATAGTTGTAAATATGTAATAAAAGATGAATCATATATACATAGAATTTCTGTTTTTTCATTATATAACTTGTTCATGTTTTGTTCACCACAATTACTTCCACGTTTTATATTACTCAAACATACGATACCATATTAGATAGTTCATATATATGTCAACAAACATAGTATGGATGCTTCTATTCTTCGGGTTCGCCGCCGCCGCTGTCGCCACCGCCGCCGCTGTCGCCACCGCCGCCGCTGTCGCCACTGCCGCCGCCGCTGCTATTGCAATCTTTGCTGCATTGACAATGGCGAAAAATTCCACGACATTCCCCACTTTGAAATTCCTCTTGTTCGCAAGCTTTGGCACATGCCGAATCACTGATACAAACGCCAATGAAAGTTTTGCTCTTGGAATGACACAACGTCGCCTCCACCATCATAAGATTGAGATCTGCATGGAAATGGAGGTTAGAGCTGTGATAATATAAAAGAAAGTACGCAATGCTCATTGAAATAATTGCTTATGAAATCTGAGGAATATATGGCTGATTATGCATTTCTTCTACTTATTATTACGTAGAAGAGATTTTGACGAATATAGTTCTTTTTTTGGGTTGGGGACTCTTCTTTTTTTCAGTTGGCCTAAATTTTATGAACTCACTTTCTAATTCATTAAAAAAATTTGAGAAACCCAAATAGAAGTGACTATTATAATAATGAAATAGTTGCTTGATTTTCATTAGATCTTCAAGTTTCTTGTCAGCATCTTCAGTGTGAAGCAAGATTAATCTTATGCCTTGCTACCAATTATCCAAAACAATAACAGCAAAAATTGAATGGTGAATATTGGGGTGTATAGAAATGTTCATTTGAGTCAAATAGATGTGATAATGTATTAAAGAATTACGCAACCCCATTGGAAAGATAGTATTTTGAAAAGTAGCCCATGATCTTTTAAGATAATTTTGGAGTTTTTGATTATTTTTTTTCATGTGAGAAAAGTGTATGTTAGAATATGCACTGGTCTCTAAAAAAATCATAATCTCTATGACCACCTTATAGACCTTGAGAGTTGTTTCTCCTAATACCAATTTATTTTATAATAGAATCTCATGATTCTTAACGTGGTATCAGAGCTGGACTTAGTGCAATCTTATTCATCCACATATGACCAATCTTCATATGTCTTCATCCACTATATATGTTCAATCTTTTACATGTGACCCATCTTCTAAATATATTCAATATTCCAAGTATGATCTATCTCAAATCAAGTCACACTTGAGAGGAAGTGTAAGAATACATTTGCCCCATATTAGAAATCATAAATTCATAAACTTATATATCTTAGAAGATCCTAAACTACTCTACCTAGTGCCAATTAGTTTGAAAATAACAACCCATGATTCTTAATAGTTTATATTGCAACACCCCTTCCCTTGTGATTTGTTTAAATGCAACGTTTTAAACTATATGGTGATAGTGAATGACCAAGAACCAGAGCAAGATCGAAGAAGATGCAGCTATTGTGAGTTGGGTGACCAAGTGAGAGACAGGTTAGACGTGGATGAACGAATGGAAAAAACTAGACAAAGAGTTATAACCAAGATTGAAGATGCAACTACTATGAGCTATCTGATCAGGAGAGAAATGGGTCATACGTTGGTAAATGCATCTCTAAAACCAATTGGTTCTGAGTGTAGTAGCTCCAAATGTCGTAAGGTGATGTTAGAGATTTTAATTTTTAGTTTTTCTGCGTAGAAAAAGTAAATGGTGTAAGAGAGTGAATAAAGCGGGTAAAGGGGGTTGCAAGTCCTGATGATGAGAGAGGAGATGTTCTTGGATTGATTCCATGGGTTTCTTTAAGGGGTTTTTTTTTTTGTTTTTGAGAAGTATAATTTATATAACACATAGTAAAGGAGATGATATTGACAAGATCTATATTGTTGCCAAGTGACAAAGTACGATAGCTGAATAAATTTCTCGAGATAAGCAGCTACTTAATTAATCTACAAATTTCAAGTTACAATAACATTAAAAGTTAAAAAGAGTTTAGTTGTAATTGGACAAATATAAACACTATTTGTAGGAGAAATTGACTCTCCAATCTTTCATTGTTAAAACCTTTGTCTTGGCTACTTTAGGTCTCTAAGCACATCTCTTACAGATTTTTCTTCTGTATAAGTATAACTTCAATAAAATACACATATACCCATATAAATATCATTCATTGAAAAGATAAAAGAGAGTGAATTGTATGATTAAATCAATAGACTCATGCTTCATAATGTGTCACATAGAATTGTGAAGAAAACTTTAATATGATGTTTGTTATGACAAACCCTAGTTCTCTACTACTTGAATAAATAAAAAAATGATCATGTCGAGAGAAAAATTGCGATATAAATCATTCTGAGATATAAATATGGTGAAGTTAATTTACAACGAAAAACTAATTAAATGCCTGGGTCTGCTGGAGTTGGTGGTATTATCCGTGATCATGGTGGGGTTTGGTTTTATGATTTTTCTGCTAATATTGGAATTGCTTCTAGAATTAAGGCTGAAATTATTGATGCTTGGGAAGGTCTTCGTCTTACTAAGAAACTCAACATTGAAAGCTTAATTGTGGAAAATGATTTGGTTTATACTTGCTCACTCATCAATGGTTAGGGAAATGTGCATAGTTCACTTATACCATTGGTTGAGGATTGTCAATCAATCTTGCATCGACATGGTGGTTATAGTTTGTCACATATCTATAGAAAAGCTAATCGATCGACTGGTGTCTCAACTTTAATCTAAGACAACCTCTTGGTATTTCGAAACTTGATAACTCAACGGGACAGTTGTTGACTCTTTTGGATAAGGATAGGAAAGGTTAGTGATCCCCTAAATATATTGTAATGTAATTGGCGTTGCGCTTCCGTAGAAGAAAAAAAATAGAAGGAAAGACTAAATGCATATACAATGACAAATCATTTTTAAAATAAAGTATCAAATGCCAATTGTAAATTGTGTGAATTGAGTCAATCAAGTAGTGTGGACAAAGAAGATTAAGAACGTACCTATGATGCAAAGCAACATGATTACGAAGGCAACAACTCTGATTTGATGCATGTAGTTCTTCATCTTGGGAGAAAGCAATGCTGAATATGAATTGTATTTTTCAAGAAAATATCCAAGCAATTTATAGTTTTCTTTTACAAGTACACTTTTCATCAGAATAATCTCTGAGCAAAAGTCAAAGATACAGGGACTCGTTTTTCATTGAATGTTTGGTACTCACATGATATGATTTTTCAACTAATACCTCAATAGACAACTCCTATGCAATTCCACTAATTACCACATGTCAGTTTACAACATTTGAGGAAAATTTATTATTCAAGACATGAGTCCTGTCATTTAAGATATTTTTCTAGCCAATTATTATTTATATTTTTTTTGTTAATATTTTCCTTATTTTAATTAATTTCGATATAACGAGTAGAATTTGTTACATGTGTTTCAGAAGAAAACAGCAAGATATGCCTTGCCTGCATTAAGCTTTAAAACTTGTCGTCTACTTTCAAGATATATTTGGAATAGAGAACTATTGGTATTTATATTTGAGGAAAATATAAAATACCCTTCTGTTTTACCTATTTACATAATAAATCTTGCGTTAAATTAATTTATTGCGTTGGACTCGTGTTTTCTTAATTTTGTAGATCGCTCCAACACCCACTTAATTCCTCATTTAAAACTACGAAGTGCCTGCGGCATCATTACTCATTTTATTTCCTGCTTAAAAAATAAATTTATTAGGAAGAGAATTTGAAACCCAGAGAGAGAAATATAAGATCAACAAAATCAACAGAAGTCGAAGACAAAATCAACCTTGATTTTAAGTGAAACTCAAGCCGAGTTTGTTGTTTAATTGTGTTTCCGAAGTAAACCTCTTCCTATCAACTCTACTCTCTATTCACAGGGAAGCTACATAAGCAATATATTGATCTTCTTCTCTAAAAACGGGATTGATGTGGTTTCTGTGTGAGAGTCATAGAGCAAAGGCTTTCTCTTTTCTTTAGAAAAATATAATTTATTAAGATTGTTCGACACCTTCCATAACACTTTCCCGTCGAATCAATAAAGCTATGTCTGGTTCTATTATGCTAATAGTTACACCCGACTTATGACAAGCAAGGACACTAACACGAAAGCCCTTGCGCGTTAGCCCGCGCATCTGTTTTCCCCTAGTTGATTAAACCCGCTATCCAACCGATTTTCTGGAAAGGTACATATTTGACTTTGCACTACTAATTTTCTTTTATATTTGTAACAATATCCTCACAACAGCATTGTATGACAAAATGGCAGAACGAGTGCAATTAGTCTAAGCAGAAGTAAAGAGGAGACTGGAAGTTTCCAATGCCAAATATAAGGTTGTAGATAATTAACACAACAGAGTCAAGATGTTCAACAAAGGCAAAATATAGTCATGGTTTATATACGACAAGAACGATTTCCTGTAGGCACCTACCATAGTTTCCGTAATCGTATGATTTCGTGATACGAATCGTACAATTTGATTCAATTCAGGCAAAAAATAATTCAAATCAATTAGTGAATCGTCATTTAGGATGAATTGGTAAGCAAATCAGAGTGAATCAGAGTAAACTGGGGGGAATCATGCAATTCACGATGCGGGTCAAACCAAGAAAAACTCAAAAAGTCCAAAAATTAAAAAAAGAAAAAAAAGAAAAAGAAAAACGCACTTCAATTTTTTTCAAACTATATACAATTAGCCCATTATTAAAAAAATATGACAAACAAAATAAAAAGAAAAGCTCATTTAGATTTAACGTAAATTTTTAATTGTAATTACAAAATAAACACCTTAATTCTTAACTATATTCGTTTATGTCTTTATTATTATTTTTTTTTTGTGAAGTTTATGTCTTTATTGAGTGGGATACTTTTTATTCCTCTATTGAGTGTCTTTATTGTCTTTTTTTTTTTTTTAAAATGGTCTTGGCAGTAGTAATTTGGCATTATTAACATAATTTTGGTTTTACAAATAAGTTACAATTAATTTTCTTATAAACTAAACTACTAAAGACTAAATAATAAATATTGTCTTCTAATATCTAATTGATTCAGTTATTAGGAACAAGTGAACAACCTAGAAAAGAAACAAAAAATATATCAAATAAATAATTTTAATTCAAAAATGTTAATGGAAACATAATATATCAATTATCATCTAGTTTTAAATTTGTGACCAAATCAATATGATTTACAATTCGATACAATTCACAATTTAAAAAAATAAAATTTTGATTCACGATACGGTCACGATTGGCAAACTATGGCACCTACAACAAGCTCGGCTTGAGATGGTATGGCCACTACAGAATTGCAAAGAAAATTAACAGCAATCCGTATGTGGTTGATATTCCACGAAATTAGGGCATCTCATGGATCTTCAATATCACAATCTTGTATGACTGTTTTCTGTATGAGGGTTCCTAATATCCAAAAGTCAACTCTAGGGATGCATTTTACTTTTGGGTCCTTCAATTTTTGTATAAATTTCTTTCTAGTCTTTCAATTAAAATTTTTTTTCTTTAAGTCCCTCTGTCAATTACTTTTGACCAAAAAAAGTGAAAAAAAATATATATTGCCTATTTTTCCCTTGGAGCATAATTCTCTATCATATTTTGACGTAAATCACCATAAATTTTTTTTTTTTTAAGTTTATTTATTGATTACGAAAAATACTAATTTTAATTAATTTAGCACCCGAGTATAATTTTTTTTTTTTTACATCTTGGATTAAAAATAAAAATAATAGTTAATTTAGCTCCCGATTATAAATTTAGCTTTTATTTTTTTGTTTTTTAATAAAAATTTAGGTTTAGCTCGAGTAGTATTTCTCACATACTGGCAGGTAGGATTTTAATGTTCTTATATTAACATTTAGAGATTCATTGCAGAAAACACACATTAAAATCTCAACAAATATAAGCCCTTCAAAATTTAAATGAATCTCTAAATGTTAATGTAAAAAAAAAAGAAGCTAAATTTATAATCGGGAGCTAAGTTAACTATTATTTTCATTTTTAATCAAAGATGTAAAATCAAAAAAATAAAAATTATACTCGGGAGCTAAATTAATTAAAATTTACATTTTTTCGTAATCAACAATTAAAATTAAAAATAAAAAAATTATGGTGATTTACGTCAAAATAGAAGAGAAAATTATAGTCCAAGGGCAAAATAGGCAAAATATATTTTTTCACTTTTTCCGTCAAAAGTAATTGACAGATGGATCTAAAGAGAATTTTTTTTTTTAGTTGAAGGAGCAGAAGGGAATTTATGCATAAATTGAGGGACCCAAATGTATTTTACTCTTTCCTCAAGTGGTGACAACTGATTGGACCAAGACCCATATAGCCAACGTAATCCGGAAATAACAAAAGCTAGATATGTTTTTGGAATTTTTTGAAATAAGGGATAAAAATTATATACGCTCTAAAAAACATCTCGAAATGAGAAAATATAAAATATAAGGAAAAGCTCTAGGAGGAAGCAAAATAAGAGCTCAGCTAAAAATGGCTGAAAAATTCTATTGAATAAGCTAAGAGTGGCTTATGTATACTAACCAGTCTAGGTTAACCTATAAGTCCAAATCAATGTGGAATAATGTAAGGTTATGATATCAGTTAAAGACATAAAATAATAAAGAATTATTTATTCTTTCACTTGCGTTTGGCTTCATTAATCTTCTTCTTGAATTTATTCGCGTCATATTTTGTATCAATTCCCTTCACTTAAGAAAAACTTGCTCTTAAGTTAACTTCTGGATATATTAATCCCCTCTGCCGTACAAATAATTTACTCAATAAAAAAAGTACCTTATAGGGGTTACATAATCAGGGTGGGTGTATTCCCTAGGGGCGGTTGTAGTATAGTACTAGTGAAGGTTCTCAAATATCTTTTTTTTTTTATAAAAAAAAATATCTATTTATCTTTAATCTAAAAGATCAATTAGATTTCATAAAAAAATAAATAAATATTTGTATAATTGTAAAATTATGTGTTGTAGGTCCTCTTGAGAAAAAACATTCTATTCGGTCCCTTAATCTAGGCAGTTAAGGAACTCCAACTACAAGCCTTAATTCCGCAATAGAAAGCACTGCATCAAAGAGCAACTCCAATAGCGTCTATGCATCCCTTTCCCCTATATCTAGATGCATGTTAGCATGCTTAAGAAGTGAGTGTGTAATTTGATTATGAGAAGAGCCTAATAGTGACACTACTTTGATAGTCCATGCAGATGAATTCACGACTAGTTAATTCATCAATGATGGGGGATTTATATTAGAATTTATCATTAATTTATAAATCTTGTCACTTATATTTTTAATAATTTAAAAATAAGATCTATAATATCAGAGGCGGACCAATATTGATTTAAGGGTGTGCATCAACTTGAAAAAAAAAATAACTTTTTTTTCTTTTTGATTTTTTTAGAAAAATTATTATATTGAATACTTTTGAAACACCTTAACATCTTTCACTATACGAGTGCATATCATAAGCTTGGGTGCCTTAGTTCGCCCCTGTATAAAATGATTCCAATGAATTTATTTAAATATAATTAACAAATTAATAACTAATCAAATAATCATGTACCCATTAAGAAATGAAATAATAAGAAATTCATTGTTCTAAAATTGTAAGAAATTGGTTAGAACACCTAGTCTAACAAGAACGACTACGTGCAATTTTCTTGTCAAATATGTCTCGTAGATACTGGATCAATACATGTACAATATTGGTGTCAAGTATCATGGGTTTTCATCTTAAAACCAATTGGTGTCAAGTGGAGTTGGTCCATGACCTCATTAGTTAGCGAGAGCGAAACGAGATGGGTCACATGTGGATGAATAGAACTGGACCAAAGCTCAATTCTGACACCATGTTAAGTATCATGAGTTTCCATCTTAAAATCAATTAGTGCTAAGTGGAGTTGGCTCATGACCTTATTAAGTAGTTTTTTTTGGTTATAAGTAGCCGATATGGGAGATACCACATTTAACAATCGGATATGGTGGCTGAGGGTTGAATTAGAGCGTTGTCATAGCAGAATTGATTCTGACTCTTTGAAATATACCAACAAAGGTAGAAGACTAACGCCTCTACTACCTATTTGGCTAACCTTAGGCATGAAATACGAAAACAAATTACCAAAGTGTCTGATCAAACAACAAACCTACTATGTGTGTAAGAAGAAAGTGTTGGGAGGAAACCCGAAATCAAAGCACAAACAACAAATGCATAGCAGAAAAAAAAAAAAAAAAAAAAAAAAAAAAAAAAAAAAAAAAACACCTCTCACCTTGTGTAAACCTGTTAGGAAGCAACAAATGGAGCCAATAACAATATGAACAAATCTGAAAATTCCAGAAAATAGAGCAGCACCAAGATTTTAACGTGAAAAATCTCCCCAACGTAGAGAGTAAAAACCACGGGACCGTAGTCCACCCAAAAACTTCCACTATCAACAAATAATGGGTACAAGAAAGTCTTTTCTAGCTACAACTAGAGGAAAAATCATACATATCACCAAGAATAACATATTCTCACAAACATAACAACACAAGAGAGATTAAACCAAGAATATGAGATAAATCACCAAAACCGCTGCTACTGTTCATGCAGCAAAAACGGCACTTTGAGAGCTCCGATCTGAAATCTAACCGTACAGTTTGAAGTCCCACGAGTTGGGAAGGTCCACAAAAAATTTCGACTCGATTGGACCACAAATGGCCCTCCGATTATTGACTTGATGAAGATTGCCTAGGCTGAAATTTTTGCTCTCTTTCTCACTGTTTTCTCTCTTCTTTCTTTCTTTCTCTCTCTCTCGTTCACTTTCTCTCTCTTTTTTCAAAACAAGTGATAGACCAGTCAAAGTTGGTCTGTCCATTCCATTTTTTTTTCTTTTCAGTCAAAGCAAAACATAATGATACCAACCCACATGGGTTGGTCTCCATAACACAACAATCTCTCCCACCAACTCATGTGGGTGGGCCAATCAACCCGGCAACCAAACGACATACCTCAAGTTTCTTTCTTGGCAACGCTTTCGGCAACATATCGGAGCCATTGTCATTTGTATGAAAATTTTCAAGTTTCAACAACTTCAAATTCAAAACATCCTTGATCAAATGGTACCTCACATCAATATGTTTTGATCTAGAATGAAATGAAGAATTCTTACCAAGATGTATTGCACTCTGATTGTCGCAATACAAGACATAATCATCTTGCTCAAACCCAAGTGCTTCCATAAAATTTTTCATCCATAGCAACTCCTTACATGCTTCAGTTGTTGCAATGAAGTCCGCTTCAGTAATGGAAAGGGCAACACACTTTTGCAATCTCGATTGCCATGCCACAGCTCCCCCTGCAAAGGTAATCAAATAACCCGAAGTAGACTTACAAGTATCAACATCTCCAGCCACATTAGCATCTGTGTAACCCACAAGCATAGGTTTCTCACATCCAAAGCAAAGTCTCAGTTTGGATGTACCTCGAAGATATCTCATAATCCACTTCACTGCATTCTAATGTTCTTTCCCAGGATTTGAGATTTCAGCTCACTGTACCAATTGCATGTGCTATGTCTGGTCATGTACATATCATAGCATACAACAAACTTCCCACTGCCGAAGAATAAGGAACATTTTGCATATCTTTCATTTCTTCATCTGTAGAAGGACATTGTTGAGCACTGAACTTAAAGTGAATAGCAAGAGGAGAACTAACCACTTTAACTTTATCCATGTTGAACTTTTGAGTACTTTCTCGATGTACTTCTCCTGCAACAAATATACATTTTTGTCATTTCTGTCCCGATTGATTCTCAGCCAAGAATCTGCTTTGTCAGTCCCAAGTCTTTCATAACAAAAGACTTTTTCAACTGTTTCTTCAACCTGTCAATTGTTGAAGAATTCCTGCCAATAATCAACAAATTATCAACGTATAGCAACAAGATAATAAAATCATCATTAGAGAATTTTTGAGAAAAGACACAATGGTCTGAAGAAGTTTTCATGTAGCCTTGTTCCCTCATAATAGATTCATTCTTTTTATATTATTGTTGAGGTACTTGTTTCAAGCCATAAAGACTTTTCTTCAATTTACATACATAATACTCTTTTCCTTTTTCTTTGAACCCCTCCGGTTGATCCATATAAATTTCTTCCTCCAAATCACCGTGAAAAAAATAGTTTTCACATCCATCTACTCAATCTCCAGATCAAGGCTAGCAGCCAAACCCAGAACAACTCGAATGGATGACATCTTCACAACTGGAGAGAAAATCTCATCAAAGTCAACACCCTTTCTCTAACTGAACCCTTTTTACAACCAATCTTGTTTTGTATCGTGGCTGTGAAGCATTTTCTTGTTACTTTATCCTATAAACCCATTTATTTTTCAAAGCTCTTTTGCCTTTAGGCAACTTCACCAACTCAAATGTACAATTTTCATGCAAAGATTTTATCTCATCTTGCATAACTTCCATCTACTCATTTTTATGTTTATCATCCATAGCTTCTTGAAAGCTTTCAGGCTCACCTCTATCTGTCAATAAAACATACTCATCAGAAGAGTATCTCGTGGAAGGTTGTTTGTCTCTAACGAACCTCCTGAGTGGAATTGTTGGTGGAATCTCAAACTGACTATCATCATCACCTACTTCAACCTGTGTAGAACTTTCTGCATGATCAACATCCGGGAAATTACTTTGATCATCATCTTCAACCTGCTCTGTTACTGGTGGCGTTGAAAACATTATATCAAGATCAACCAATTTATCTGATTGTGGGGGGTAACTCTTTCTCTGCTTTGCCAAAATCCTGAATTGTTTGATCCTTCACAAATACAACATTTCTACTTCTGACAATTTTTTTCTCAACTGGATCATATAGCTTGTAACCAAATTCATCAAGGCTATAACCAATAAATATATATTGTCGTGTCTTCACATCAAGTTTGGACCTTTCATCCTTTGGAATGTGTACAAACGCCTTGCATCCAAAGACTCGCAAATGATCATAAGAAACATCTTTCTATGTCCAAACTCTATTAGGAACGTCAAGCTTCAATGGAATACATGGTGAGAGATTCAACAAATGAACAACTGTATTCAAAGCCTCACCCCAGAATGAATGTGGTAAATATGCATGTGAAAGCAAACATCTTACCTTTTCAATCAAGTTTCTATTCATTCTCTCAGCAACACCATTCAACTGTGGTGTCTTTGGCGGTGTCTTTTGATGCCTGATACCCTGCTCTCTGCAATACCTGTCAAATGGACCACAATATTCACCTCCATTATCTGTACGGATGCATTTCAACTTCCTTCTTGTTTCTCTTTCAACAGATGCTTGAAACTGTTTGAATACATCCAATACTTGATCTTTAGACTTCAAGGTGCAAACCCAAGTCTTCCTGGAATGGTCATCAATAAATGTCACAAAGTAAAGGGAACCACCAAGTGTTTTCATTTTCATCAGACCACACACATTTGAATGCACCAACTCAAGTACATTTTCCTTCCTCGAAGATGGATGACTCTGGAAAGAAACCCTGTTTTGTTTTCCTACAAAGCAATGATCACATTTTCTCAAATGTGGATCCATTAGTCCCGATAAAATATTTTTCTTGGATAAAACTGAAATTTCTTTCTCACTCATGTGACCCAGTCTCTTATGCCACAACTCTGTACATTTTCATTTTACACTGTATTGATAATGCTCCTGGAAACCTTTGAACTCATCAAATACAAAGTTGAGTATTTCTTACCTCTGGCTACAACCATAGAGCCCCTTGTAAGTTTCCATTGACCATTACCGAAGGTATTAAGAAAACCTTCATCATCAAGTCTACCTGCAGAGATCAAATTCAATCGAATGTTAGGAACATGTTTCACATCTTTAAGAACCAATTTGCTGCCATTTTTGGTCTCCAAACAAACATCTCCTGTACCAAGAACTTTGGCGACACCATCATTACCCATTTTCACAACCCCAAAATCACTAGTTGTATAAGACATAAAGAAGTCTTTTCGAGAAGTAGCATAAATAAAAGCACCACTATCAATCACCCAACATGTATCATGACATGTAAGATTAATAACATCACTGTCATATACAATAAAAAACTCTTGTATAGTGGTAGCAACTCGATCTTTTCCACTATTATCATCTTTTGTCTTATTATTATCTTTGTTTTTATTTTCATTTTGCAATATTCTACAAAATCTTTTGATATGACCCATTTTTCTACAGTGATGACATTTGACATTATTGTACTTCCCTCTTGACTTGCTTCTACTACTTCCTCTATTTCCTAAACCCTTTTGCTTATTCTTCCCCCTAGATCCAGTAACCAAAACATCTGACTCTGTAGAGGAATTTTGTGACTTTCCTCTAGCTTATTCATTTACAAGTCTACTTTTAGCTAGATTCAAAGTGATTTCACCATCTGGGGTTGAGTTACACAATGACGTTCTAAATGTCTTCTATAAGTCCGGTAAAGTACCAAGAAGTAATAACCCCTTAAGTTCATCATCCAATTTAATTTCAGTGGCAGCTAACTGATTTATAATCCCAAGGTATTCATTTACATAATCAGTTATAGGGGTTTTATCTCGGTATCTCAAACCTATCAACTATTTTATCAAAAACAACTTGTTGCTCCCAGACTTTTGTGCATACAATTCTTCAAGTTTGTTCCACAATGTGCATGCATATGTTTCTTCACTAACCTGGTTTATCACATTATCATCTACCCATTGCCTAATATACCTACACACTTGCTTGTGAAATAACTCCCATTCTTCATCAGTTTTACTCTCGGGTTTTTCAGTGCTAAACATCAGTGGATAATAATCTTTCACATACAACAAGTCTTCCATTTTTCTTTTCCATATGGAATAGTTCAAACTATTCAAAAATATCATTCTACTCGTATTAACTTCTATTGTTTACACAAGACAACAATTAAATAACCAAGCTTTGAGGCCACTTTGTTGGGAAGAAACCCGAAATCAAAGCACAAACAACAAATGCACAGCGGAAAAAAAAAACACCTCCCACCTTATGTAAACCTATTAAGAAGCAACAAATAGAGCCAACAACAATATGCACAAATCTGAAAATTCTAGAAAATAGAGGAGCACCAAGATTTTAACGTGGAAAACCTCCCTAACGTAGAGAGTAAAAACCACAGGACTGTAGTCCACCCAAAAACTTCTACTATCAACAAATGATGGGTACAAGAGAGTCTTCTCTAGCTACAACTAGAGGCAAACATCATACATATCACCAAGAATAACATATTCTTGCAAACATAACAACACAAGAGAGGTTAAACCAAGAATATGAGAGAAATCACCAAAAATGCTGCTACTGTTTATACAGAAAAAACGGAACTTTGAGAGCTCCAATCTGAAATCTGACCATACAGTTTGAAGTCCCAAGAGTTGAGAACGTCCACAAAAAATTTCAGCTCGATCGGACCACAAATGACCCTCCGATCGTTGACTTGATGAAGATTGCGCAGGCTGAAATTTTTGCTTTCTTTCTCATTGTTTTCTCTCTTCTTTCTTTCTCTCTCTCTCTCTCTCTCTCTCTTTTCAAAACAAGTGACAGACCAGTCAAAGTTAGTCTATCCATTCCATTCTTTTTTTTGTTTGTTTCTTTTTGGTCAAAAGCAAAACATAATGATACCAACCAACATAGGTTGGTCTCCACAACACAACAGAAAGTTGAATGTTTAACTCATGTCTTATAATATCATAAAGTAGTTAAAAACAAAATATACCTCAATAAGCTTGAATCACAAAGTAGAGATAGAAAATAGTATATAAACTTAATATAGATAACTTTTATGGTGTATATTTTGAATTAATACACACCCTATGACTAACTTGATCTTATCTCATTTATTCTATACACTCATATGCTTGTTAATTGATAGAAAAACAAACATTAGGGATGGTTGAGTGGAAAAAAAGACCAAGAGTCCTATATATAGTGGTCATATATTAATTCTACCCATCAAAGATTTGATTGCGCTATATGTTACATGACTTTTCATAAACCCACTAACCGTACTAAGTACACCTTAATGTAGGATTATAATGAACTACTAATCCCACTAAGTATACCATCATGTAAGATTAGGTGGTTACATGAATCTTTCAAAAACATGGGTTTAATATGAGACTAAATACATCAACTCTTAATATTCCCTCTTATTCTTTCATGAATCCACTAAAAATGTCATTATGTAGGAGGTTACATATTGGTTAATAACTTTTGTCATTGAACCATCACATTTTATATTGCACTTTATGTGGTCATGAAGGCCACTTCAAGCAAAACTTCTTAGATTCTCCCACTTGGCCGAATGATCACATAACACATGTGATACTATTATTGGATTCATTAGTGGCCTACCTTAATAGTAACATAATATTTACCTAAGCAAATAACTAACATGGATCATGGCGGGTTTATATCGAATTTATTATTGATATAATTCCTTCCATATGTATCACAATACTAACCATTTGCTTAAATAAATCTAAATGAGGAATTACACTAACAAGTAGTATGCATATTCTATATATAAACCATAAGGTCCCACTTTCATATCAATAATTTGACAATTCCAATTAACTCTTATTTCATAAAAAATGTGCACAATAGAAATTGGAGAAATAATACTTTGATGTGTCCAACTATTAAACATAATTAGGATCCCTTGTACTTTCGTTACTTCATTCATGTGTTAACACTTTTATGAGGGTCTATAATTCTCAATTCAAGTGATGCATATAGTGGACATTTTCACTTAGCAAACTATAATAGGCTTTTGCTAAAACTTATTAGCTTAAACCTTATGCAAAAATGTGTCATTATGATCCTTTAGAAATATCTTTAACATGACACAATTAGCTTCCACAAAAATAATTTTCTTTAATGTATATAACAAATCCAAATTACAATTAGCTTCCACAAAAATAATTTTCTTTAATGTATATAGCAAATCCAAATAAATTTAATGGATCACCTTCACTTAACCTTAAACGTGATATAAAAAGGCATTGTATATTACTTCTTGAAAATTAGTGATCTACCCCATAATGTGTAAAAACATTCATAAATATTTCAACCAAAAATATAATACATGAATAATACTAAAAGCGTTTATTTTTTATATATCTTATTGACATTGATATGACTTCTTACTTTTATTGATAAAATACATTAATATAAACATAATTCACTCTTAATAAAATTGTAGGTTTTATACCTTTCAACTCAATAAATATTATTAGCAAGCATTGAAGGTATAACGAGAGTGACATAAAAATTAACTCACTCCCACCATTCTCCATAAATATACAAAAACATAATATAGTGCAAAACTTTTATCTTATAAATCCCATAATATTTTCAAGAAGTTAACTTTACTATCAATGTCAAATAAAATTACCATCATTATGGTTGACGAACTTTATATGGTTCCTAATATTATAAATCCAAACATAAAAATAATTATTTTGAGAATACTGGTCCTCGAAATATTGAATATATGCATTAATTAGAGGCTATAAAACCTTTTTTTAATGTTAAGCAATGTACGACTATAATAGTGAGAAATCTATTATATCTTCACTCTCGCCTTTGGGTAAGAAAAGTGATATGCTAGTAATTTCACTCACAAATGATGCTAAGGATTTTTTTTTTAAAAAAAAAAATCATCACAAGCAATCTATTGTTTCATCAAAATTTACATTTGGATAAAACTGTGACAAGATAGTGATTCACTCAATCATTGAATTTACAAATATGTATGAACATTATCAATTATATCATGCTATTATCGCTAGTAATCAAGTGCATTATCATATCTTACCTTTGGATAAAATAATGATATGCGAGTGATTCACTTGATAAGTGATTTTCAAATAATTCACTTTGGACCACTATAAAAACTGAGAATATTTATACCATTGGGTAAAAATAATTCAACTTTACTTTTCATCATAAGAATAATATATCACATCTGGGTAATTTACATCTCTGTAATCTTCATAGGCTTACGAAACCTAGAATATTCAATAATCAAATGATGTGGCTAGACCACTTTGACAACAACCAACCTACTATTAGATTTAGAATCCAAATGATGGTTACTAATGATTGAGTCACTTTGGTGACTAACAATCAATCATCCATATTCGATAATGGTTAGTAAGCAATTTACAAAAGAATGACTACAAAACCTTAAGAAGCCAAAAATCAGTTATATGCCAAGTTAGCAATAATCTTGACATGAAAATAAATTCTAGAGTTCTTTTATAACTTTGAAAATAGTCACCTTTATTCCAAAATAAACAATTTCAGAAAACTTTATAAATAACAAATGAGAGAATAAAAATGTTTGTCCAAATTGGGGTACACTTTATGATTTTAACTACCCTACGTACATAAAATACAGAGAGATGGTAAAATTAATTTCACCATACAAAACATTATGTTTCATTCCATGAGCTATAATTGAGTTATAAGACATAAGCTTCAACCTTCATCTGATACCACATGTAAGAAGAAAGTTGGATATTTAGCTCATGTCTTATAATATTATGAAATAATTAAGAACATAGCATACCTCAATAAGCTTGAATCACATTGTAGAGATAGAAAATAGTATATAAACTTAATATAGATAACTTTTATGGTGCATATCTTGAATTAGTACATACCCTATGACTAACTTGATTTTCTCTCACTTACTCTATACACTTATATTATTGTCAATTGATGGGAAAACAAACATTAGGGATTGTTGAGTAGAGAGAGGGACCAAGAGTCCTATATATAGTGCTCATATATCAATTCTACCCATCAAAGATTTGATTGCACTATATGTTACACGACTTTCATGAACGCACTAACCCTACTAAGTACACCTTAATGTAGGATTATAATGAACCACTAATCCTACTAAGTATACCATCATGTAAGATTATAATTTAGGTGGTCATATGAATCTTTCAAGTACATGGGTTCAATATGAAACTAGATACATGGATTCTTAATACTCCTCTTATTCTTTCACGAATCCACTAAAAATGTCATTATGTAGAAGGTTATATATTGGTTAATGACTTTGGTCATTGAACCATCACATTTTATATTGCACTCTATGTGGTCATGAAAGCCACCTCAAGCAAAACTTCTTACCATATGTTTATTATATAAGTGGAGATCCAAACCAGATAGCTTGACTCTGTTGGAAAATGTAAACCAAAACCCAAGATGACTCTTGAGAAAATGAAGAGACAAAAGATGATTGAAGAGTCATGTGCATAAAAATCCAACATGACAAGAAAAGAAATGGAGGCAAAGGGTGGCTAACTTTGTCACCATCATCTCATCTCTCGACTATAAATAGGTTTCATTGGCTTTGTATCAAAGTATCCCAAGCTTTTTCAGTAATGTAGTTACAAGAGTCAGTTAGTAATGAGACTCTAGAAAATATATTGGGACTTGGGTGTCTATGGTTATAACCACGTTAAAAGTTTCATGTTTTCTGTGAGTAATAGAGAATTACTCCGTGGATGTAGGATTGGTTTGAGCCATATTAAAATTGCGTGTTTTTTGCATTTGTGTGCAAGATCCATATCCAACAGACTCTACAGGAACAGGAAAACTAGGTGTTCAACTATATCCTCAATTGCGTCACAAACACAACACCTCATATTTTTTGCACTACGACTCTTGTATTTTTGGCCTTCCAAATAATTTTTCACCTTTGACTAAACTAGGGCGGACCATATCATTTTATGGTAGGGGGTTGTGAATGCAAATAAGATGGTCGAAATTATGATAGTTGGGTATTTCGGGCTTGAAGGAGGTGATAACCAAGGTATTCAGTGAATACAATTGTCACCTTAAGAATTCCACCGAAAGCTAGCCACGACACTACATAACTTGCGACGAAAAATATTACGATACTTGAGCGAAGTCATAGCATAAGAGAGTATCGAGTTTAGGACAACCTTAATCAAAACTTCCTTTCTGCCTTGATATAGAAGATGGTGTTTCTAATTCTCAAGCTCCATAGGCCTATAGACGCGATTGGTATTATAGTGATAAGAAATAACTACTTATGTCTCTTTTTTAGTGGCTCAAAATAATTAACTCGTATTATTCCTTATATTCACAGCCACAACACCACTTTACCCACTTATAAATCACTCAAATATATTTTCTCCCTCGTTGGGGGATATTGTACATACCCCCGCTTAAGGATTTAATGTCAGAGGCACACACACCCAAGACCAACCAGGCGATGAAGTGGAATATTACACATACCCTCGATTAAGGATCTAAGAGGCACATACCACAAGGACCAACCAGACAATAAAAGATTATAAAAGTGGCTCATATTGGTTCAAGAGGTCACTCCCACAGGCTTCTTAGTGTAGCATTTTGTCTAACGTAACACTTAATTCCTACACTAACTAGTGACATGTTCTAAATACCATTTTGTCACACCTCAAGCCCAAAATCACAAGCCCTTAAGCACGACTAGTATCATAGGCATAAAAAAAAAAACTATTTTGCCCTTTTTCCCACTGGCCCAAAATGTGTAATCCAATTTATTCTTTATACCTACAATATCCACTTATAAACTACTCAAATACATTATCTTTCACCGATGAGAGCTATTACACTAATCCTCTGTTTTGTTGTAGATACAATCACAATCATTAAATTGGGTAAGATTATCTAGTTAGGGTGTTACCACTGGTGTGAATTACACTTTTTGTGGGCTGGGTGTGGAGTGTCGGGACTGTCTTTTCTTTGATTGTCCTTTCACTTGTCAAATCTGGAAATGGTGTGCTAAAAGGATTAGATGCGGATTGCTTAATGCTAGTTGGGATAATATTGTTGAGAAACTTAGCAAAATCAGCAAAGGGCGAAGTTTGAAGGCTACTATTGCGAGAAATGCTTTCAACTCTTGTATCTACAATATCTAGCTGGAGCGAAATGGCAAATTCTATGGAGCTACACCACATACGGAAGATCAAATTGTGGAGAAGATTAAATCGGATGTAAGGGATAAGATTAGCCTACAACGTAAATATCCTAATACTTTAGAAAATACATTTTTTTGTAGAGATTGAAACATTTGTATATCTTAAGTCCTCCCCACTTTGGGGTTGTTGATGTAAGTTTTTGTTGTGGAATAAAAATATTATTTTTGCCGAGAAAAAAAAAAATTGCTTGTTGCATTGGTTTTCCAAGTCGGTAAGCCAGATAATTGCCCGAGTCCGACAACTAATTTACCCGAAGAATGCCTTTAATTCCTTTTTAATAGAGTTAAGCGTATTAGATCTAAAAAAGATACCGAGCCTGTTACGATTAATTGGTTGGTCTGTGGCAAAATTGTAGTGGTAAAGGATATCCTAGAATCCGAAACTGAACAAGAGTAGACAACGATGTGTCACTACAAGGCAAATAGAAGAAGGTATATGGGATCATCTTGGCAAAGGCCTCGAGTCAGAGAGATGGTTGAGCAATCTATGCACGAAAGATTCGGGAAAGGCAAAGAAAGAAATATTCAAAATATTTGGATTGAAATGGATGCATTTGGAATAGTATTTTTAGGGCTCTTTTAATGAAGAGGCAGTTTGTGTCTTCTTCTAATTTAGATTGGACGATGGGGCAGATAAGTCCCTCATCCTCCTGTGAAAGTAAAGTCTATGACCCCCTCCACTTTTGTATTCTCGTTTTGGATAATTAATAAAATCCGGAAGGAAGTCCCCCTTCTTTCCAAAAAAAAAAAAAAATGCACTTTAGTTTTGATATATGATAATCAATAAATTAGGAAAAAAAATGTGGGAGGATTGAAAAACTAAAGACAATAAGACTTCAATAAACTAAACACTGTTTAATGGGAGGAAAGAGAGAAATAGTTGTCAAACTTTTGGGAGTGAACCGGCTTGAGAGGGTGGAGTGCATAAAAATGAAGACGTAAGATATAAGTGGCCGGAGGAACTATTTTCACTCCCTAAAATAGTTCTCCACACCCTTTTTTAATATTTTAGTCATATATGGACAAATTAACCACAACAATAATTGCATAAATAATTAGATTTTACCTCTTAGCTAAATTTAAAATGCATTGAAATTTAATGGCAAAACCAAATTATTTTTTCGGTCTGAGTGTTTTAAGAGTTGTATCCCTAATCTTTCCTGATTGTATTTCATTATTTGAGTAAAAATTGATAAAGAGACTCCAAAAGTATTTGAAAAATAGAATTTAAGGAAAGGTGAAATAAAATTGATACAAAAAGTAAATACTGAAGTTTCATACATTTCTTGTTTTCCAATGTGATGAAAAAGACTTAATGAACTACTTTTCTAAAAAAATAGTTTGTCCTTGCATCATGAATTTTCACACCACAACAATGAAATATTAATCGGAAAAGAATAAATGGACATAAATCCCAACAATGAAATATTAATCGGAAAAGAGTAAATAGACATAAATCTAATTTTCCTTACTTATCAAATGAAATCTAAATAGAAGATCATATGATAGCCTTCATCTGATGTCGAAGATATCTCTAATTCATCACTTTTGTCAAACTATATCGGTATATAAGCAACTATTTATATAGTCAGTAGCATTATCTACATTACATTTCCTCTTTTCAATATGAAACTTTACGTGCAATTTCTTGTAGCAGCTATAGTCTTGACACTTCTCTTCACCAATGGTTGTTCTTCTTTCATATTCCTTTATAATTCAATATCATATCATGCAGTTTCCTTAATATTCGTAATCCATTAAAACAATTTATTATCACAGACATATATATATATATATATATATATATATATAGAGAGAGAGAGAGAGAGAGAGACATATATATATATATATATACATACTTGTATATATATATATATGTGCATCCAATAGTTAGAAGAGACGTTTTCTAACATTAAATCAATTTCATGAATGTGAATTGACTAAATAGTAATAATCTTTTACTCTCGTTCGATAACATAAGCAAATAATTTAAAATTTTCACATTTCATCCAATGATTAAGTTATTGAAGAATAATATCATCAAAATAAACTAATTATTCGCGCACCCTTATCTTGTCGTGTTGGATTGGGATCTAAAACCTATTAGAAATTGGCATAATTTCTAAATGCTTTTCCAATTGAATTAAAAGTTAAACAACATTACATTTCAATTATTTATCTTTTTTCCAAAATGTTTTATATGAATAAGTAATTTGTCTCAGCCACACTTATTTTCTTTATTTAATTAGTTCTAGAATATTATAAACACAAAGGCTAATAGTACAAAATCAAGATAGTTATGTATATGTGTATTAGTTTTTAATCCAGATATCGTATGTTTGAGCGTGTGTGGGTGTGTGTACATATATATATATATATCAATGCTCGATGTGTTTGCATGATCTTGATCCATATGATGTCTACATCTATTGGTTAGGTTGTATTTATTCATTATAACTATGCAAAACCACGCCCTTAAAAGTGAAAATCATATCAGTTCCAAGTTCTTAGTACACTAGTTTGCAAGGTCTAAGGCTTTTTATGTAATACTCAAAACAACTTCTCTTCATACATTAATAATTTCTTTGAAGAAAAAATCATATATAATTATAAAAAGGGTAAATAGCGCGTCACTCCCCTGTGTTTTGCTAAAAATGCACGATACCCCCTTGTATTTTAAAAATTAACTGATTACCCTCCTGTGTTTTGCTAAAAGTGCACAATAACCCCTTGTATTCATATCACAACATTGCCAAATCCCAACCAAAAGCATCGAAGCCAAACATGGGTAACAACCCAGCCATACATACCCAACCCATAAACACTCACCGAAGCCACCAACACAATAGCCAAAATATAGCCCACCACAAGCAAGCATTGAGCAAACACTTAAAGGGGCACACGACACAACCTAGGACAAAGGTACGTAGATAGACATAATCTTCAATTGAGAAAGAAACCCAAACCTTAAACGGCAAAGGCACAGTCCACATGAAGCCTCCAACAACACTACCAACACAGATGGACAATAACACGGGGATGAAGAGAAGGAGTAGTAGCAGCGAGGAAGTGCAATGGGCTAAACACCAGCAATGAGCTATACAACGCAAACGAGCCTCACAAGAAGGGATTAAGCCACAAACAAAAGAAAAACTGAAAGATCCATCTAAAAGAAGGAAAGATATGTACAAGAAACCAAAATAGAATAAAAAGAAAGCAAAGAAAACAGACTAAGAGAGAGTAGATGCTACCGGGCAATGGTCGGAGTACTGAAAAACATCACACAACAATGGAAACGAGACCTTCAACGGGAGGTGGCAAAGTCAAAACCCTCGCGCAAGGGTTTGCAGAGAGAGAGAATTAATGGTCATTCACTTTGGCAATCTCTTAAACATTGCTTCATTACATATTGTTTGGAATCACCTTGTGTAAAATTCATTTGATTTATGATTTAAATTTATAAATAAATTCTTTTGTTTGAAATGATAAAACAGTATTAAGTCAATTTTGTTATTTGCGAATACAAATTATGTTTGAAATATATGTGAAATTGGAATTAATATTTTTATTTTACTTATATGCCCTTCAATTATATTGAAATTAGGTTTGTGATAGGTTATCATCTCATCCAATTATTGATTATTGCTATTATCCTAAAATTACCCCAAAAAAGAAAAAAAACAACAAAGAAAAATTTTCAATAAAGTTAAACAATAGGAAATAAATCATAACTCTAACCATCAGTTCAAGATTACAAAATAAACCTACATTCCAAGTGACAAAGTAACCTTAAATTCAACCATACATTTAATATGAAAAAATAATCTTAAAAGAAACGGTGAGAGATGCGTTAAATTTTTTTTTTTTTTTGGTGAAAGAGAAATAGGGAGAGAGGCAATTATTTTTTGTTTTGTTTTATCGTTGTGCTTTAGTCAAAGTCCATCTCTTAAATCAAGGGATAATTTTGTCCTCAAAAAATGAGCAACAAATTTAAAAAACATAGATTTACAAATTCCACTTCTTGAGCCCTATGTGGTCAAAGTATTAGAAAATCTAGGATTTGTAAAGCATGAATTTTTAATTTTTTAAAAGGGTGCTTCCAAACACCAAAAATTGAATTTGCAAATGAATCTCTTAAATTTTGTGGAATTTATTGTTTCAAACAATATGTTAGGTTTACAAAATATTCAATTGGCATGGATAAAAATTTTGGGCAATGCTTTGTGTCGCTCTTCACCCCATTTTTTATAGTCATAATTCATATATTAATTATCAAATTTTTAGTGTATATAATAAAAATCATATTATATACGGAAGAGTGAAGGAGTAAAAGAGTGAAATATGACAATATTTAACATTTTATTCCGAAACATAGAAGTACATAAAAAGATTGGTCAACCACTCCTTGAATCATCTCAACAATCTTTAAAGCAAAAGCATCTACGCCGTAATCCACGGCAATCGCCTTCTTGATAGCCCTCGCGTTGGCAAACGTTAGAGCACCTAACTTCACTGAAACATAGTCCCCAAAAGTTTTTGCTCTTATAAAGACATGTCTTCGCTTCTGCCGTTATAGGACCCATTTCTGCATAAATATCATGTTATTATAAAAGCCATGATGAGAATGAGACAATGACATACAACATTACCATCTCAAAATGCAAAGGGAAAAACATTAATTTTTCCTCTCATTTGAAAGACAAATATTGTCTTACAATGGTTGTGCTATATAGCTAACTAGAAATTATTACTGACGCCGGCAAAAGGAAACCATCTTGCGGTAAGGTTATAGAACAAAAACAGAGGGAAAAATCTAGCCAATGATTTTGATGCAATGATGCCCCTATAATGGTTATTTTTCTAATGATGCAGCCTTGGTCATTTTTCAAGCCAAAATTTATAGTAATAAAATTAAATAACCGCATTATCGGTTTGCATGGAGAAATTGAATCGACGTCGTCAAAACTATGCAATTTTTTTTTTTACGGTTAATATCCATTTTGGTTCTCTATTTTTAATTTGATTGACATAGTGGTCATTATCTTTAAAAGTAATACATTTCACTCCCTTATCTTTTGTCTGAGTGACACTGTTAGTCATTTTTAATAATTTTGTTAAAAAAATTGTCGGAAAATGCACGTGATTAGCATTTTTTTTTTCCAAATTGCACGTTTAGTACGTGTGTTTTCCTTCAATTTTTAACGAAATCACTAAACATGACCAACGGTGTCACTTAAACAGAAGATAAAGAATTAAAATGTATTACTTTTAAAGATAAGAGACTACTTTGTCAATCAAGTCAAAAATAAAGGACCAAAAAGAGTGTTAACATTTTCTTTAAAAGTATGAGTTTCATCACTAAGAAAAATAATTCAGACGTGGATGAACAAGAATTGACTAAACCTCAACTCTAATAGTATATTAAAAATTATTCGGTTCTATCTTATCAATATAGGAGCATCGTGCAAATTAAATTGTAACAAAAATCAAACAGAATTGAAGCCGTATTTAATGTAATGGTGCAATATCGCATGGATGAGATAGAGAAAAAAAACCATTGTTGGTGAAGAGCAACAGCAGGCAAAGAGCAGTGGTAACCAAATTAATGCCCTTCATCTTGGAATTCGAAAGACTAATTCTATGCAGATTTTAATTCTTAATGTAGGGGATATGATCCTCAATGTCATGGCTATTGCAGGCTTTTATACATATCAACAGAGATGACTACAACCAAAGAAATTCTCAATGCTAACTTCAACACAAGTCAAATTGCATTAAACATGGTGATACTTGTTATAATCCTTACTAGGGATGGTAATGGGTACGGTTTTAATCCGAAACCGATGGGTTTCCGCCCGATAAAACCCGATAAAAAAAATTGATGGGTAAACCAGTAGGTTTTGGTTTATAAAAATCAAAATCGATGATTAAACCGATAAGTTATGGGTTTAGACGTTAAAAAAAACCGAAACTCGAAACCCGATTATTAATTAATTAAAATATATATATATTATACATATACCCATACATATATAAATATATATATTTATATACACATACACACATATTATGTCAATCTTTTCATTTCTCTCTCTTACTTTTCCCACATACTTTTTATATTCTTTATCTTTCTCTTACTTCAATACTATCTTTCACTTTCTTCAACACACCAACTCCACTTTTTATAAAAAAAAAAAACTCAACTTTCAATCAACTTTTTTTTTCACCCACCGATCAACCCACACCAATTCTACCCCAATTAACCAAAAAATATTCTACTCCTTTCTCTCTCATCTTCTTTTCCTTCTTCCTTTCTTGGTAACCATCTTCTTCAGTGCTTCTTCTTCTTCTTCGTTCTAGTTCTTTCAAACAAATCACGCACAACTTAAAAAAAGCTCTCTTTTTTCAACTCCATGGCGCAGATCAGCGGCAGAATCGTGAAATCCAATCTAAGAAAAATATATATGCATACATATAGATTCGCGATTTACACTAGATCAGTAAGATTTGCAGTGTATCCCTTGTGTAGTCTATTCCAATTCATAAATCTGATTCTTATGTATTTCATTTTATTTATATATTTATTTACATCTTATTTTATTGATGATTTATTTCATTTTTTATATGATTGTTTACTTTTTATTTTTGATTGATAAATCATTATTGACGTTCATTGAAGCTTTTTTTTTAATTTGTATTTTAATTAAAGTTTAATAATTCTTTTATTTAAATTTTATATTATATAGTGTTAAATTTTTTTATGTTTTTAAATTTATTTTGTTATTTAAATTAATTTTTTATATTTTTTTAACGTTAATCGGTTTCGGTTCGGATAACCGCAGTTTTTTCAATTTTAATCGGTTTCGGTTTTGGTTATTAATTTTTAAAACCATTCGGCTTCGGTTGCAGTTTCGGTTTTTGATTTTGTTAAACGGTTTCGGTTTCGGTTTTTTAAAAATTTGCGGTTATTTGGACCATTGTCATCCCTAATCCTTACTCGTTCATCTATTCATTTACATAACTACTAATTTTTCCCGTGATATATGGAGGTACTTTGAGTAAGAAATGGAAAATGGTAATTGATGCATCAAAGCACTCAAAAATCTAGTATTTTCCATGTTTAAATATGGGTCATAGATGTGAAACAAACGATAGCTTAGAAAATTATTAGGTCAATACTCAGAGTGAACATTTGTTGAAAATGAAAATATTAGTTTAGACCTCCATTTTAATCAAAAGAAAATTATTAGGTCAGCCATGGCAAGGGCCGGGGCTGTTGTCCTCACTTGTAATGTACATATTAAAAGGATGTGGATCTCTACATTTACTTTCTTTCATTTATTTTATTTTCTTCCTGTTTTTGACAAAATATTTTAGTGTTTATAAAATACTAAAAACTATAAAACTCGTAACCTTTGAGTTGATACTTCATATATAAAATTTTAGTCTTAGCATGTTATGTTTCCTTATTTGATTCAACAATTTTACCTTTTTCCATTAACTCTAAATATTTCTAACCTTCAATTTTCTGTAAATAAATTAATGGTGAACAATTAAAGAATAAAGTTGAATTTCAGATAGAAGATCTACTAGAATAACAAATGAATAAGTATAATCATGAATAAATAGAGGGGCAAATGAAAAAGAATAAGAGATTCAAGAGTTAGTCTAGTGGTGGGCTATTCTGTTAAGAATCCTTAGTTTTCATTTTAAAATCAATTGGTGACAAATGAAGTAACCCAAGATCTTATATGAATGTATATTTTGACATATTCTTCTTGTTAGTTGGGAGACTAAAGTTTGAATTTTATGGAGTGGAGGCAGGTGGAGATGGGGGTAAAAGAAAAAAAAGAAAAAAAAAAAAGGTGAGAATGGGAGGTAAAAAAAAAATGGAAAAAGAGTAAATAGGGAGGATCGAAATTCAAAACGGTTCCTTCATTGCGGCTCATAATCAAAACAGTAGTTACCTCCTGTTATTCCCTCCATTCAAACTTTAGTGTTTACTTTGATTTAGTGGCATAAGAAAGTTGAAAATTAATATTAATTTAAGAAAACATATTTAGACTTTTGTGCTGTGCAAAGGATGATAGTTACTTTCGCTTTATTAATTACCTGCCTTTTTTTTTCAAACAAAGAGATGTTAGAAACTTTTTTCGTTATTGTACTTCCAAAACCTTTTTTTTTAAGGGCTAATTACATCAAATAAGTCATTCCCACCACCATTTTAAGAATAAGGATACTTAATTGTAAATTTTAACTTTTGACCTGTAAGTTTTTATCAGTAAAACTTTGGTTAGAAATGTTATTGAATAAAAATCGTTAACAGTTTAACTTATATTAGGCAATGTTGAGCTTTTAAAAAATTTAAGGGCAATGTTGGACTTTAAGAAATATGAAAGGGTATATTTTAAAAATAAAAAATAATAATAACTTCCCGCATTATGTAAAAAGAGTTTCGCAAAAGTCTATTTTGAAAAGTTTCAATTTAAAGTTTCCTATTTTTTATTTTTTTTTTACCTTCAATTTTTATTTAAAAGCACTTTAAAAAATGAATCAAACTGATTAGCCTCACCTTTTAAACTCACAAAAAGTATTTTTAAATATAAAAAAACTAACTCAAACAAGCCTAAAGCTGATGAAGTGAACGACAAATATATCATTTACACCTCAATATTAAACTTAAAGCCCAAAGGATAAATTATGCCGGTGATCACTAAACTTGTATGCAGTTTTAAATTGCCGACAAATCAAGGCTGTAACAGAACTCTAATTTTACTCTTTTTTTTTCCCCTTCTTTTTTCTCTTCCTTCGCACTTACACATCTCTCTCAAAAAGATTCATCGTGACCTGGGCTTTCAAATAACTCCTTAAATAGTTTTTGTTAATTATCGTTATTGTGAGCTATGTTCTTTTTTTAAGTATGTTTGATTTCAACTCTCAAAACCCAATGAGAACATAACTGAGTTTACTGGAATGGGATTTTGTTGGAGTTTCTGTGTCTTTTGAATTTCCTTTTTTAGTATTTTAAGCAATATTCACGGTTGAATTGAAGATGCCTAGTTATTCTTTCAATATAGTGAAGTTATATATTTCTTGACATTCTTTAGGAAAACATTTTCGGAAAAAAAGTCATCTTAGTTCCAGAGAAATATGATAGTCTCAAACAAGTCCCTGTGAATTTGAAAATCTCTACACAAGTTCCTACACTTTAATTTCTTTTGTGATTTTTTTATGAAAAAAGGAATAATGCACTAAAATGTTATTTTTTCCCTTAAAATATGATGTGAACTTCTAAATTTTCATTGCTTCATGCAACGACACCAAAGAAAGGAATTTTGGCTATCAAAGATTAATTAGTGTGACCGTTTGCTTTCTTGGTTAAAAAAATTACATTAAGGCAATCACATTCCAACGAACAAGTATAAAATTAATGGAAAAAAGAACCAACATAATCAAATTGAAAGGGCAAAAATGATATTTTAATGCATTCTCCCTTCTTTCATTAAAAAATATAAATATATATAAAAGAATGAGTCTCACGTGTCTTCCATTTTATCACCAAGACATCTTGAAAGTGAAGTGATCTAGCTCTGAGTGAAACAACCACCCTAAATATTATGACACGAGCCTAGTACATAAGAATGAAACCTAGATATTAAAGTGAAGAGATTCGTAGAGAGACTTTCTATTCAAAGGGACATGTTTGAGACTTATCATATTTTTAGGCATTAAAATGATTTTTTTTCCAATTGTCAAGTTAATAGCTCAATGGAGGATATTTATCCACAATCAATTTTTATAAATTGTTGAATTGTAGAGATTACACAGTTGTACAAATCTCTAGAAGTTAAACTTGTTGAATTATAGATATTACATAGTTGTACAAAAGTCAAGTTTGTTGAAATATAGAGATTACATAACCGTACAAATATCTAATAGTCAAGCTTATTGACTATTAGATATTACAGAGGATTGTGGTGGATTGATAACTTAGATTGATGGATTTAAATTCTCTATAAATACCTTGTATATTTTTAATTAGTAATATAATGGAAAAAACTATTTCATTAGTTTTGAAGATGGTATCAGAGAGGTATACGATTATTTGAATATCAAACCCATAAAAAATAGACCCAGAAATCCCAAACATATCTTTAAAAAAAAACATATCAGTCTTTGACTAACACAAACCCAAACCCATATTCAGATTCATCCAAAAATAAAAAAAAATAAACCCAAATTCAAATCCAAATACTCAGAATCAAAACCAAAAAAAATAAATAAATAATACCCTCAAAGCCAAAGTTGGGAAATAACCCCGTTCAATTGCCGGAGTTACCGCATCTCTCATTGCCTTCCATCGTGACTCATATCTATGTGAGTCCTTTTTGTGTGTGTGTGTGTGTGTATGATGTTGAAAGTCTCAATTTTTTGAAGATATTTGCATCTACAAATATCAGCAACGACATATAAGATGTCAACCACAGAAAAGTTGGCTTAATGATTAAAGAAAACATAATTATGAGATGGCCCTGCATATTTTTTTTACCTTTGCTTTTCATTGTTTCTTTACGTGAGAATGTTTTGAATCTCAATTTTTTTTTTGTTTGTTTTCTAACTTGGACAAAAAAAAAAAGGTTTGGTGGCCTATATAGTTTATGCTTTTGAGGTGCTTTCAAACATTCCCACGTGAATACGTTTGAAATTGTCCTTTAAAAATCATTCAACATTCACAAAGGGTAGAAAAAAATCCATTGTGAAAAAAAAGGTCTTCTGATTCAATAGTCTTTTGATTCAAAGCAAAGTGAAATATAAAAGCAAATGATAGTATGACCTAAAAAAATAAGTGAATCATCTGGAATTAAATCTATTCTAGTTATAGTTCAGTACGAATGAGTTTTTAATGTAGGAATCACTCTTATTAAATCCAATTACGACATATGGTCGTAGCTCATGAAAATGCAAATTGCTGAAAGAGATAAGAGCTCATACATTCAAGGTAAAAATAAACAACTTGGAGAATCTGATGAACGCTATGAAAAATGGTATACTGAAAATCAAAAGGTTAAACGGTGGCTGCTAATGTTTATGTCTCCAGAAATCATGAGGCATTATTTATGATTACCTACAGCCCATGATATTTGGATTGCCTTGTCAAAAGCCTTTTATAATGGTAATGATGAATTACAAGTCTTTACTCTGAATCAAAAAATTTTTTCTACAAAACAAGCTGGGCAAATTCTCTTTGTGTATTATAGAGAACTGACAGAAATTTTCCAAGAATTAGATCATCGTGATACAGTGGTTATAAAAGATCCAAATGATGTGAAATCCTATCGCAAAACTATTGAACGACTAAGAGTACACATATTCCTCGTTAGATTGGATGAGGATTTTGTTTCAAGCAGACAAGAGATTTTGCGTAGAGACTCAGTACCAAATCTAGATGAATGTTATTATTTGGTTAGACGAGAAGTTGTTCGCCGTACCACCCTCAAATGAAATTCCGATACATTTGAAGCTAGTGTCATGGTTGCTTAGAACCAATCTAATCATGGTCAACAAGATCATGCTCGACCCAACAATGGTAGACCACCCAGTGGACCTAATGGTGTTGACAAGTCTTCTTACAAATGCATTCATTGCAATAAGACTGGTCATACCAAAAGTCGTTGTTTTGAGATTGTGGGCTATCCAGAATGGTGGGATCCTAGTCGAGCAAAGAAAAATCAACCAAAACCATCCACTGCAGCTGTTGTTGATACAAAGATGGAAGATGAAATCACTAACAACATCTCGGCATTGGTAATCACTGCAAATAGTGGTGGTAAGGTTTTAAATATTTCTACACCTGTTTTGAATAGTACATGGATAATTGATTCTGGTGCAACAGATCACATGACGTATGACTCTTGACAAGTCTCATCACTCAAACACACCTCCCAAAAATTTGTCTCTACTGCAAATAGAACCTCCACCCCAGTGCTTGAGGAAGGATCTTTGACTCTAACAAGTACATTCAATTTAGATTATGTTTTGGTTGTTCCATCTTTAGATTACAACCTTTTGTCAGTTTCTCAAATAACCACTACATAATCTTGTGCTGTAATTTTTTGGCCTGATTTTTGTGTGTTTAAGGACATCAAAATTAGGAAAATGATTAGTTGTTGTATTAGGCGGGAAAAGCTATATTACTTGGACATGGAATCAAATAGTATTGAAAGCTTACAACAAGCTCTGACTTAGGTGGTCCTGACGATAAGAAAATGAAATAAATATGGTTATGGCATCGTCGTTTTGGACATGCTTCTTTTGGATATCTAAAAAAAATTATTTCTCAATTTTTTTACAGAAATTGATATTTCTAGTTTTAAGTGTGATGTTTGTGAACTTGCCAAAAGTCATCGTTCTTCGTTTCCATTACGATTGAATAAAAGTCCACTTCCTTTTATGTTGATTCATTCTGATGTCTAGGGTTGATCTAAAGTCACTACTTTAGGTGGGTCACGTTGGTTTGTAACATTTATTGATGATTGTACCAGGATGACATGGCTTGGCTTGATGAAATCCAAAAGTGAAGTGAACTCATTTTTCCAAAAGTTTCATAAAAAAATTGAAACTCAGTATAAAAGGAAGATTCAACTTCTTCATAGTGACAATGGTGGAGAATATCAGAATACCGAGTTTCAACACTATCTAAAAGCACAAGGATTGATTAATCACACCATTTGCTCTAACACACCCTAATAGAATGGGGTGGCTGAACAAAAAAATCGACACTTGCTAGTGGTTGTCCATTTTTTGTTAATCGAAGCCCATATGCCACAGTCTCATTGGGGAGAAGCAGCCACTTTTGTAGCTTATTTAATCAATTGGGTACCCTCCAGCACCATCAATTTCAAAATACCCTTTCAAACACTTATTGATGCGGTTGTTGCCCTAGCTGTTATATATTTAACTCCTCATGCCTTTGGGTGTGTGGTATTTGTACACCTTCACAAGCATCAGCGAACCAAATTAACACCTCAAGCCTTGAGATGTGTTTTTGTTGGTAATACCACTCATCAGAAAGGTTATCGGTGTTACCATCGTCCAACAAGTTGATTATTTATCACAATAGATGTTATTTTTCATGAAAACAAAATGTACTTCTCTACACCTGAATTTCAGGGAGAGTACCAGATGAAAATTCAAACTCTAGATTATGATAATCAAGGTGAAGGCAACTTGGATATAAGTGGTATAATATTGGATTCTAGTGGTGATGACTCATAAATTGAAAAAAATAAAGAAATATGTGAATTGGATCAAAGTGGTGATAAGCACCCAATAACTGAAGAAGTAGATTTATCTTCAGCCCAACCTGAAACCTAGTCTCTAGAAAATATGGCTTCTTTTCCGGTCGACATATCATACCAATCGTTTACTGAAGATGTTTGTGAGCCACACAGAAGAGAGTTACCACATCATCACACTAGAGGTATTCTTAAACCCACATATGAGTTAGATCTTTCTAGTAAAGTAAAATATCCCATGAGCCATTATGTGTCTAACCATCGTTTGTCAGAATCAAATATGCATTTTGTGAATCAATTATCTGTTGTATCTATTCATAATAGTGTGCAAGAAGCCTTAGTTGATCCTAGGTGGAAAACAACTATGAATGAGGATATGAAACCCTTGGAAAAAAATCAAACATGGGAGTTGGTTGATCCCCCACCAGGAAATAAATTAGTTGGATGCCAATTGATTTACACTATAAAGTACAAGACTGATGGCACAATTGAACGCTTTAAGGCAAGACTGGTAGCAAAAGGATACACTTAAACCTATAGGATTGATTACGTAGAAACATTTACACCTGTAGCCAAAATCAACATAGTTCGTGTCTTGCTATCTCTAGCGGCAAACCTAGATTGGCCTTTACAACAGTTTGATGTGAAGAATGCTTTTCTCCATGGTGAATTATCTAAAGAAGTCTACATGGATCTCCCACCTGGGTGCATGATACCTAAAAGGCACAGCCAAAAGGTATGCAGGATAAAAAAATCATTGTATGAGCTGAAGCAATCTCCTAGAGCATGGTTTGGACGGTTCACAAAATCTATGATTGCATTTGGTTACCATCAAAGCAACTCAGACCATACGCTTTTCATAAAAAAGGATAAAGGAAAAATCACTACGCTCATTGTATATGTGGATGATATGGTGGTTACAGGTAATAATCCTAATGAAAGGAAGACCTTATAGAATTATCTATCCAAAGAGTATGAGATGAAAGATCTAGGCCCTTTGAAATATTTTCTTGGGATTGAAGTCTCCCGTTCTAATAAGTGAATATTTATGTCTCAAAGAAAATATGCCTTAGATCTATTACAAGAAACTAGTATGTCAGCATGTCAACCAATTGATACTCCAGTAGAAGAAAATCTGCAGCTATGTGTTGAATCCAACCAAGTACCAATTGACAAATGAAGATACTTGAGACTTGTAGGCAGATTAATGTACTTATCTCACACCAAACTAGATCTTGTTTATGCCTTGAGTATTGTCAGTCAGTTTATGCATAATCCTTGTGAACGACATATGGATGCTGTTATATGAATTTTGAGGTATTTGAAGTCTGCTCCAGGAAAAGGAATATTATTCACTAAAACTGCAAACTATCAAAACATAGAAGCATATACTGATGTTGATTGGGTTGGTGATATGGGTAACAAACGATCTACTTCTGGTTACTTTACCTTTGTAGGAGGTAATCTTGTGACATGGAAAAGCAAGAAACAAAGTGTTGTAGCTCGGTCAAGTGTAGAAGCTGAATTCAAAGGTTTGACAAATGTTCTTTATGAGGCATTATGGCTAAAACTTCTCTTGCAGGATTTAGGCATTTTATTTGAACAACCTATCTGATTGTATTGTGACAATAAAGCAGCGCGTGATATTGCACATAATTCAGCTCAGAATGACCAAACAAAGTATGTCGAGGTAGATAGATTTTTCATTAAAGAAAAGCTAGATGAAAAAATTGTGGAATTACCTAAGATTCGTTCAGAAGTTCAGTTGGCTGACATTCTCACCAAAGTTGTCTCAAATCAAGTGTTCTTAAAGTCTATAGGCAAGTTAGGCATGTGGGACATCCATGCACCAACTTCAAGGAGAGTGTTGAATTGTAGAGATTACATAGCTGTATAAATCGCTAGAAGTCAAGCTTGTTGAATTATAGAGATTACATAGCTGTGCAAAAGTCAAGTTTGTTGAATTATAGAGATTACATAGTTGTACAAATCTCTAATAGTCAAACTTGTTGACTATTAGAGATTACAAAGGATTGTCACTACAAAAAAAGTGATAATCAGAGGCTGTTTTAAACTGCCACTAAACAATAGGCAGCGGTTTATCGAACTGTCGCAAATTCGTGCGTCGCAAATAGAAATCGCGGCGGTTTAGCCAACAGCCGCAAAACAAATCTTTTTGCGGCGGTTATTTGTTTTAGCGGCGGTTTCTAACCGCCGCCTAGAATAAAACAGATTTTAAAAAAATTATAGGCGGTATTTTTTAAAATACCACCTATGCTGAAATTGTTTTTGAAAATAAATTATATTAACTTAGAGGCAAGCACCAAGCAAAAGAAAACAATAATAATTGAATATGTAGCAATTTTTGTAACTGCCCTTATAATAACAAAACAAAAAATTGAAATTAGAAAGATTGCATACAAACTTCAAATTCCAAATGAGATATGTACATCAATATCATGCACAATGATATAATTACAAATGTTTAACTCTTTCCATGTCTCCATTACAATGACGGGAGGACAAACCAACAATAAGCAATCGACAATGTAATTCTTAAACTCCGTAGCTATTGTAGACTGAGAGGAATAGCTCAACCACTGCTGCTCCTTTTATTGCAAAATATGAAAAGCCAATTCAAAAATTATTTGCTTAAGCAATTTGCAAAAGAATGAAATAAAAAATACTATAAAAAGTTGGATTTCATAAAAAGAGATCAAGCATATAGACCTGTTGGATTTCAGATATACTTAAAGTATCAGCTTCTAATTTATTTGATGCCAAAATGGTTCTAAAAAACTATCTATTGAACTATTTAAGTTAATTAAGCTACGCGGCATGACAAAAAATGTTGAATTCAGTGTTAAAAAAGAAAGCAGAAACTAGAGCATGGAGATATATCTTACTCATAGTCCATTATTCTGACAACTGATGAGTCCACATCTAGAGATAATATTACCTGCAAAAATAAGAGATAAGCAAATCAAGTAAACAATTTACAATAGAAAAAGAAATAGAGTAACATAGTTAGATACGGATGCTTTCACACTTAAGCATATAAATTAGTTCTATTAAAATATACTAAGTCTAATCATACTATAATTCTATCTTCTTCTTTTACCTTTTCCTTGCCTTTATACTATCTTCTCCTATCTTTTCCTAGTTATTTTGTCTCTATTGCAGGACCTAATCAAGGAAAAGGAAATACACTACTTAACATAGTTGACCAAACTCATTCAAGCTACCAGCACATACTATACAATGCACACACTAGTATATACATATCATTTGTTACAAGCATTATTACTAGCATATGCCCAGCACCAAAGATCTCTGCTATCATTATCAGTCACCTTTTACCTCCTTATAATACTAACACTATGCAATCCATTCACTCAAACACAAGACATGCATATATGTATATATCATCCACACCTAACCCTTAAACCATATAGCACAATAATTAATTACATATGTAGCTTATGTAAACACACACATACGCGGCTAACACTCACACACATATGCATGGCTGGTTCACACACACGGCTATATACCTCAAGAACACATCATTGTACAAGATCCTTTGCTTTACCAACACTTATATACATAATAAACGCATAACAGAGCACCATCACCAGAGCCAATCTTCACCACCGTGCATAGGAGCCACAAGTCTTAGGCCAAATCAGTACAACAAAATCCCCTACTTACTCCATACTAGTCAATACAAAGGCATTTCATTTAACTTATGTGATATATAAATATATGAAAGTAATTTATATGCATAACCCATAAGTAATTTATCCTAAATAACTTTTACTATATAAAGATTCAATCTTCCATTTTTCCTTCAAATTGGACTGGCTCAAATCCTGTTAACAAAATAAAAGAAAAGTAACAAGGCTCATGAAATTTTTGTATTCAACTTAATCAACCAAAAGATCACCAAAAAGGTAATGAAAGGGGCAATAAGACTGGATTATGGACCAAAAAGTAGAGATATCGAAAACAGAGCATTCAAGATAAAACTGTCATCCTCATCCTAAAACGCATAATGAGTTTACTATAAAGATACATCCAACATAAATCTAATCAGTTTCCCACAAACTCCAAAACCGGCCTAATGACTAATGAGATATGAAATACAAATTGCTGAAGGTGAAGAAAAAATGAAAGGCAATAAAACAGGCTTCGAGTACTTGAAGGTAGAATACAAAGGACTAATCAATTTGTTTAAGATGTTCCTATAAAACAAGCAGAATGTTAACAAGCTGAGATATTTCATATATTACATGAGATGCAACAAAAAAGTGAAGGTGTGGTACTCATATGCTCTATTAGTTGTTTTCACAAAACGAATAAAAGAAGAAAGGTAAAAGAAATGTAAACTAGTTTCTGAGCTTTATAATCAATTTATCAAAATCAAGAGATACATAAGATAGCCTTTAATTTGAGAGTATAGGATTCAAAGAAAAATGAATCTCTAAAAGCATGATAATCAAACAAATGGAAATCTTATTTCAAACCCCCAAGAAGTATTATCAAGATATACTAACCTGTCCAACCCATTATCTATGTGTGCATTAAGTGATGATATTACCCCAGGCATTTTGCTCCAACATCTGCGTTGTGTACAGCAAAAGAATAGGATTGAGAATAAAACTTTGGTAACTATAGTTGTGACTCAAAAGTTATGGTTACAGGAGGATTTACCTACTAGTTACATGTTCTTGATCATAGAACTCTTAGCCAAAAGGTTCCTTGGCAATTTCATCAATTCAGCCTATAAAGATATACATTCAAACTGACCACAATGTTGATTTATACCTTTGGATACAAATGGAATGCCTAAAATCAAAGCTATTAATGTTTTATTGTGATTCTAAGTACTTCAGTCTCCATAAATTTTCTCAACCAATGAACTGAATCTACTAACAGTCTTTTCAGGGGAAGAATAGAAACACACCTTCATCCGACCACACATGAAAACTTCAAAGCATGGCACCATGAGAGAAACTCTAACAACCAATGAACATACAAGACGTCTTTCTAGCTATTATATTTGCATAGAAGGCCATGAATGTTTATCCACATATTCATACTGAACTAAATACATGTTGGTTTCAGGAAGTAAAGCTCTGAAATTAACTTTGTTTTACCAGTTCGACATCAACTCTTTGGTTCAATTAGTGCACTAAATGTTAGATTGGAAAGGAACTGGAGGAAAGAATCCCAATCCACAAATTATCTCATTTGAAACCACTAAGCCAAATGGTTGATCTTCAATTAGGGTATCAGGTTCTAACCAATTGGCTTGCCAAAAACCTATGCCCAACATCTTGTATTCAAATTATTGTCAGTTCTTAACTCATATTTACACTGGCTTCAGCTAAAACAATTCAGTTTTCCCTCATCAATGCTATCTTTTGGGTCTACTTCAATGACATAAACTCAACTCGTTTATACTTATCCCACTACTACATTGTGTCTAGCAAAACCGAAAACTAGTCAAGACCTTGAGCTCTAATTTGAGACTTTCTACTAGCATAACCACCAATCAAATCCTCCACATATTCCATAACCCAAAATAAGCAAAAGTGCAATCTTTTTCATTCTTTCCTTACTGTAGACCTCATAGCTTTACCATTATATAATAACTTAATAATAAATTTCAGTTACTCTTACCAAAATCTTCAATAACTGAAAGAAATAACAAAATAAAGTCAAGTTATTCAAAATTGTAGTAAGAATCCACAAAACCCTAACTTTAAAATCAAGAAATCCAACTCTAATCCAGCCCTAATTCACTAACTTTCGGGTAAAAATTCGAACACGAAATTCAACAAATAGCTTATGTGTGTGTAAAATCAACTCAAATCAGTGCTAATTCACCAATTCTTAGTTAAGAAATTTCGAACACAATATTCAACAAATGGCTTACATGTACAGATACACACATATATTGCATATATACATCAATATAGACACATGCATATATATATTGTGTGTGTATAATAGAGGAAGAGGTTAAGGTTTAGAGAAATGATAATTCAGACCTCGACAATCAAGGAAAAAATTGATACTAGACATGGAGGCGGACACTGTCGAAAGGTCATGTTTTCTTGTGCCGGATTATTGCCGTCGGAAGGCCATGTCTTCTTTTGTTGGATTAATGTCGTCATCACGTGAGAGAGAATAGGGAGAGATGAGATTGGGGCAAAGTAATGAGCTTTGGAGGATGAGAAGTGTTGGGACATCACCTTTTTAACAGTGATATATGTATTTTTATCTTTTTATAAATTTGGTATATTTTGTCAATTCAATAATATGTACTTTTAAAGACATAGAAAATCTTTTTTTTTTTTTGCTTACCACCAAATCCCTAAGAAAATCCCTCAAGTTTAAAGATGGTTTTTAATTTTAAAAAATAGTGAGAAAATAGTTATTACAGTATTAATAAAAAGTAAATAAATAGATAAATGAATCACTTTTATTATAGTCATTTCAATATTAATAAAAAATAAATGAATGTATATATAGACATTGTATTTAGCTATTGTAAAAAGTAAAATTATCTTAATTTAAAAACATAGATTTATATAAATATATAGTATGTGATACAAATTTAAACAAAAATGTTTATATATAGATAAATTTTGAAATTAGTATGATAATTGAGTTCAAACAATAACTAAATATGAGTTAAAAAGTAGTTATGAATGATTCGCGATTTTAAAAAATATATATATATATATATAAGTAAAGAAAAATTGAAGTTATTAGTATAACTTTAATGAAAAGTGCATATGAGTGGTGAAAGTTATATCTAAAGTAAATATAAATTTGAATCAAATAGAATACAAGTAAAGAACAGTTAAAGTTCTTATGATAATTGAACTTAAATGGAAACTAAATTGTTCGTTAAAGAAAATTATTATTGAATGATTGATGAATTTGAATAAAAACAATATGGTTTACTAAAATAAAATTGAATTTAACAAAAAAAAAAATAGTATATGAACTATTAAAAAGTGTATTTAGATAAAAAGTAATATATATGATATATATATATATATATATATATGAAAAATAAATGTAATCATTTGTTAACTGTCACCTATATTATGATAAAAAATAAAAATATGTTTTACAATTCAAATATATGATACTATCAATAAAACACATATTAGCTTCATTTGCAAATAAAAAAATAAATTATAATACTTCTCATTACTAAACCGCCGCTTATAATTAAATAAAATTTTAAGAAATTTTAAAGCAGGATGTTATCCCGCGATATCCAAATTTCCCAAAGTGATACACTCTCGCAGGTTCGTATATTCTTCATGCTAATCAACGATAATTATAATATTGGCTAACCTTTTCATATCCATTTCATTAGGAATTAATAATTTTTTAACAATATCTTCTATGAGATTTTTTTCTTTGTCCTTTGCATTGAAAGAAGAGATTAAAAACTAAGAGATCTATTTGATATCCAAAAACTGTTGATAAATAATTCGCTTGCCTCGAAATGACCTAGACTTTACCTAGGTGTCCTACTTTTAGTTTTTGCTATAATCTAATATTCGCGATGGTTTTAGGGAAGTGCTGCAAAAAGTTCCACACTTTTAGCAGCGGTTCTCAAAAACTGTCGCTATAATTCCACTTTTAGCGGGCGGTTCCCCAAAACCACCGCTAAAAGTGGAATTTTTGCGGCGGTTTCCCAAACTGCAGCGAAAAATGCATTGTCATGCACAATTAGCGGCGGTTCAGAGTGAAAACAGTGTCGCGCATGAGGTCTTTTATTGTAGTGTGTGAGAGATTGATAGGCTTAGATTGAGAGATTTAAATTCTCTATAAATACCTTGTAAATTTTTAATTAGTAATATAATGGAAAAAACCATTTCATTGGTTTTAAAGATAAATAACATTCTTGGTTACACATACCTTAAGGTGTATCTTTTACCCAAAGTGTTGTTCAAGGAGAGATTAAAATAATTATGAAGTTATTGCTATTTTTGCTTTACAATAAAATTATAACATTTCTCTTACGAACATAATATCACTAACCAACAAAGACACTATGTACTGCTAACATAAGCATGCGTTTAGGTTGATGTCAATTGGTTAGCAGAGTATGGCTTTGCTTCCATTGATATTTTGCTGTTTAAGATGCATGCCAGCCTTGAACATGCTGATTTATAAAGTTTACAGAATTATCCAGTTATTGTTGCGTGATCTTTTGTCCTAGAAAAATGAGGCAATGATGTGATTGTATTTCTTTTCTTGGTTGCTAGCAAACTGTAATTTAAGAAAGGAACTATTGGGTTTGAGTAGTCAGAACTTATGACATTTCTAGTTATAGTGGCGCTCACACCATCTGAGTTCCACCCGAGTAGAAATTCATTTGAATATGACCAGCTAACCGAATAATTTTCCATCTAAGAAAGGTGATATAGTAATGAGTGCTATTTTTAGAAGGTAATGTTTGAGGAATGATTATAAAGCTTATTGTATTTCCACGTAATTAAACTGAGTTTACTTTGTAATTTTTACATGTAAAGGTTTCGCTCCAAAATGTTTTCAATCTTGAAGCATAAAGAGCAAAGGTTTGTGAACAATTGTTCATTTTAAAAATCTCGAGATATAAAGAATAAAGGCTTTTTATGTCGGAAGGTGGTTTGTCGTCCCATAAAGATGTAAAGCCTTCTAGCTAGAGGCGTAGAGAGACTTATGTCCAATTGAGGATTAAAGGTTTCTTTTTATTTGAAATTGATAAGTTTTATTGCCTTTTTTGCTCCAAGGCATGTGAAAGTCCCTTATGTCAATGTATATCGAGTTTAATTAAGTTCAAAATATTTAAATCCATAGTGTTCGTAAACTTATAGTGATAAATTGAAGTTGTTATAAACTAATATATATATTATGTATATCCTTTAAACGATCACTGTGAAACTAGGGATGTTTGGAGAGAGAGAGAGAGAGAGAGGAGAAAGTTCAACAGGTAAGAGAAACGGCGAAAGTTGTACAAATAACTTTTAATAACAACATTTAATCACGAAATGAAACGCCCTTCATCAAAAAGGGTCGTTTGTTTATTTTTTAAGGCACACAATGGGATCCAAGCCATGACAAGTAACTCAACATACTGATAGCTAGAGAGTTTCTTAAGGTGCGAATCACAAATATAAAATCAACAAGGCTTTGTGCAAAAACATCGGCGACGGAAGCCCCTGCAATGGCCAGCATGGAAGCCCTCAGCCTGGCAGACAGCAGCACAATTCGCTTTCATCACACAAACTCCCTTGAAGCGGTGGCTTTGTGACTCACATGTCCTGGCCTCAGCAACCATTGGTCCCATCTCTATAAGCAAATAAAAAAATATGAGCATGGCTAATTTGTACCACGTACTAACAAGTGCTAGGTTGTTTAGTATGTTATCGTTGAACAAAATAATATGATTGGTTTAAGTTCAAGCATTATTGAATTGATGGTTTTCCAATGAGAACTATAGAGAAAAAAAATAAGTCTTGGTTCACACTCAGAAGATCGGGCTAACATCAATGTAACTAGACCGAACGAAGGCCATAGAGTTGTGGGCAACGCACAACTTCCTAGGTCGCAACCCAACTAACGGGAAGCTCACATGGGAAGTTCCCTCAATCGCTGCCCGTAAAGGGAGGGGGGCCAAAGTAAGGCACAGATACTAATCGTTATCACATATTAAGGGAGATAACAAATTAACACGCGAGACATGAAAGAAAGATAGACATAGATCTTTTAGCTCTTGGGGAGGAGATTGAGCCAGCGCCCAGAGCCCTATAAATAGGGAGCTTTATAGAGCTTTCTGGGTCTCTATATATACTCATACAATCTTACCCTCAATCAGCCGTTGAATTCTTGGATTTGAGTGATTGCTAGTAGTCCCGAAAAGAAAGGAATTATAAGGTAAAAGTAGTGAAATTTTAATTACGGATTCCTAGGATCTACAAGAACTCAATTTATGTTTTTGCAATACAATTTCTTTAAGATGATTCTGAAATTCCATGGATAGTTAATTACTGACATAAGTGTGACAATATTAAGATAGTATGTACGGTAGCATCATTGACATATGAATGATATTATATTAAAAAAAGTAAAGTCCAGAAAATAACATAGTTTACCTAGCCCCAAAAAAATAAAAAATAAAAAATAACAAACCATATATAGCGCGGTTTTAAATGTACGATAATTCATTTTATATCACATTAACTATAAATTAAATTTTAAAGTTACCAGTGGCCATGACAAGCATGAGCATGAGGAACACAGTAGCAAAGAATCTCAAGGAGCGTGCCATCATTGCACTCTGTGTGTGTAAAAGAGAGATAGAAAGAAAGAGAGAGAGAGAGAGATGAATTGCTATGAGGCCATGCTAAGTATGCGTATTTATAAGGGCTAATTTGAATGAATATTCCACCATGTCATACTTTGAAAATTCCAGAAAAAGGGTCACGCATATCCAATCTGTAAAATGAGTCATGACTATTCAATATGCACTAGCCTCTGCTACATTTCGCTTCATTAAAAAACTTCTTTAGAGCATGCATCTACCAATAACCTCGTTTTTACATGAGCATTAAGCTAAAATTGAGCTTCTACCAAACTTCTATACGCTTTTTCATATCCGGATTTTGACCCTAACTTTACAAGGAAATCAATGGGATTTTGACCCTAGCTTTACAAGGAAATCAATGAAGGTATAGTGATTATATAATTATAATAAAAATATTTCGACAATTAAATATGGTGAATTTACCTCGAATAAATTTTTTTTTTTTTTTTTGAGAAATTGTAATATCATTTTACTATCAATATTTTTCTTCATAACATTATAAAATTATGAGATAATTCTTGCCTCTAGTTGCTGCTATTGGACTTTAAAATCAACTGACAGATTGCCTGCACTGATAGATCAAAGTATTAAAAGGGCTAAACTTTTTTCCTCTAACTTTTACCATATTACCATTTTGATACAAAACCAAAGCGTTTGCGTGTAATGATTCGTCCACAATACTTAAGTACTCAAAACATGTTCATATATTGCTCGTGGACAACTTTACGTGTGTAAGATGTAAAGTGTTTTTTGTAAAGCAAGAAGTAATACAAAGTGTGAAACGAATGAACTTGAATTTGGAAAGACAACGCACGCAGGAATGCGATAAACCAAAGACATAGCTAACTTGGTGTTAAGTAATCTAGCCTTTTGATCCCCTCTGTTTAAGATTTTCTTATTTAATTACCGTTGGGGTTTGGATGAAAATCTAACCCAAAAGTCATGCACAACAGAAGTAAAATTCAAATGCGAATAGGATATAAAACAGTTTCTTAAAAATATGAATGTTGGAATATACATTCCTTTCACATCAGAAAATTACCAATTTTAAATCCATTATATAAGATCTTGGGTTACTTTACCTAACACCAATTGGTTTTAGGATAGAATTTCATGATCCTTAACATGGTATCAGAGTTGAACCCTTAGTCCAATCGTATTCATCTACGTGTGACCAATCTCTTTGATTTCGTTTCGCTCTCATTGACTCGTTTGTTAGAATATATATTCATTTATAGATTAAATGAATTCCACACATAAATTAGTTACAAACATTATGTAAGTTAAAAAGTCATTGTTATAGAATTCATTTATAAATGAATTTTCTTGTTTAGAAATGTAAACCAATATTAAATCAATTCTGTTATTTATAAATCCAAATTGTGTTTGGAACACATGTAAAATTACAATTAATAGTTGTATTTTACTTAGATATCATTCTTTTATTCAATTGAAATTAAGTTATCGTATAAGTGTTATTTTTGCCATCATAAAGCAGTTGGTATCATAATTAAATTCTTATTTTGTTTAGCTTCGTTTTTTTTTTCAGCTACTTTCCATATAATTATTTTTTATTTCAGGGCCTAGTTTAGAACAAGATTTTACATACAAATCAATTAGGTAGGATACATATTGTCCAAAAGAAAAATCACTAATAAGTTTATAAGAAAAATCAAAAGAATACCTCAATGAAAGAGAAGTGAATGGAAGATGTTGGTTTTTTTTTTTTTTTGTCGTCAAAGAGAGATGAGTGGAGAAGACGTTTATTTTTTTCGATTTGAGTTTTTGACTATTCCTAACAAAGTCAACCACTTAAACTTGAGGGTAGTTTTGTCTTTAAAAGATTAGCAGCCGAATTAGAAAACGTGGATTTGCAAATTCTACCTCCTGGGCTCAAATTTGAGTAAGGCTTGTGGAAATCCAAGAATTATAAATCTTGGATTTTGAATTTTTTTAAAAGTTACAACCAAAAAAAAAAATGAAGTTGCAAATGGTCTAAGAAACATCTTGATTAGGTGGTCTGAGGTAACGTTTTTGATAAAGAGCTCCACTACTAAACGTAAGTTTATACCGACTTTAAAGTGCAGAACATTGGAAGGATGCTCATAAGACAGGCGACTTTAAATTGCAGAACATTGGAAGGATGCTCATAAGGAATTCTGGAAGCAGTTTCTTTTGACTATTGATAAAGAGCATAATCAAAGGCAGATTTACCGTCAAGAATTTGGTAAAAAGATCAGTACTCATTTTTTTAATCAGAGGACATTCTGATTTTAAATTACAATTTCAATTTTTATTGTACGACGAACAATAAAAGACAGATTTATATAGGAGCTAGTGTAGCCTCCACTAACCTCATATTTTCTTTTTCCAAAATATGTATATCTTTTGTACAAAAAATAGATTAGGGCTTATTATTGTTATAGTCCTACTGAAGTATTATTTTAAATCTAATAATTCAATTCAGTAGTGTGGACACTAGACACCTTTTAAGTAACAGACGCAAAGATATTAAAGCACGTATTTACATAACAAAAGAAATTAAGGTTTTGTTTAGTTTAATTGTGAAATTTTAGTTTTTAAACTGTATAATTTTTACCAGTGAAACTTTGGTTAAAAGTGTTATTCAATAAAATCCGTTGACTGATTAATCCATCTGTTCTAGTGACTACTTCTCCCATTCAACTTTATCAACACGGATTATTTGTGCTTGCTTGACCATTTCCTTTCTTTATACTTTTTCCTTTTGTAAATATAACCATAATAACCTTTCTATCCCAAAAATTTGAAATAGTTGAATGTTTTAAAGTTTCATTTGGGCAAGGACGAATAGATTAACCCAAGAAAAAATTAACGTAAGAGCTTGGTAGAATAGTCGAATAGCAATATGTTATAATAAAAGATTCTAAGTTTAAACTACAATTTTTATAAAGTAACGTAAGAGTTCGAGGTTAAACAAGAGATGCTTACCTTATATCTCGTTCATACGTACTCTTTTTTCTTCTTCTTTTTTTTTCCCGGGTCCTCAAATGAATTATAGATAGAGCTCGAAAATGTCAAATTAGCAATATTTTCACTAGCTCACAAGAAGCAGTAGCTAAAATTATGAGACAAATTAAAGATTTCTTTTTCCCTCATCTCATGAATTTTGAGTCATAAGATTTGATCTTTTCTAAACCTCAATCGTTTATTTTGAAATTTAATTATGGAAAAAGTTGTTAAAATAAATTTGAAAATGAATCATTGAGATTTTAAATAATCAATTTTTTTTTTTTTTGCTAAGCAAGTAATGGTTTCATTTCACTGCAAAAACATCATGATACAAAAGATCTTTACATCAATATATCTATAATCTGTCATAAAGAACAAAAGGATCTATTTTTTGCACCATTGACATATTTACATTGTAACGAAATTATTCGGTTCTATCTTATCAATATAGGAGCATCATACAAATTAAATTGTAACAAAAATCAAACAGAATTGAAGCCGTAATTAATGTAATGATGCAATATCGCATGGATGAGATAGAGAAAAAAACCATTGTTGGTGAAGAGCAACAGCAGGCGAAGAGCAGTAGTAACCAGATTAATGCCCTTCATCTTGGAATTCGATAGACTTCTATGCAGATTTTAATTTTAAACAGAGAGTATATGGGATATGATCGTCAATGTCATGGCTATTGCAGGCTTTTATACATATCAATAGATTACTACAACCAAAGAAATTCTCAATGCTAACTTCAACACAAGTGAAATGCATTAAACATGGTGATACTTGTTATAATCCTTACTCGTTCAACTGTTCATTTACATAACTACTAACATTTTTCCCGTGATATATGGAGGTATTTTGAGCAAGAAATGGAAAATGGTAATTGATGCATCAAAGCACTCAAAAATCTAGTATTTGCCATGCTTAAATATGGATCATAGATGTGAAACAAACGATAAATTAGAATATTATTAGGTCTATTCTTAGAGTGAACATTTGTTGAAAGTGAAATATTAGCTTTGACCTTCCTTTTAATCGAAAGAAAATTATTAGGTCAGCCACGGGAAGGGCCGGGATGTTGTCCTCACTTGTAATGTGGCTGACCTAATAATTTTCTAATTTTACTTAATATATGTACATATATATTAAAAGGATGTGGATCCTCTACATTTACTTACTTTCATTTATTTTGTTACTTCCTATTTGCGACGAAATATTTTACTGTTTATAAAATATTGAAAACTATAAAACTCGCAGCCTTTGACTTAGATACTTCATATATAAAATTTTAGTCTCGATCGGCATATTATGTTTCCTTATTTGATTAAACAATTTTACCTTTTTCCATTAACTCTAAATATTTTTAACTTTCAATTTTCTATAAATCAATTAATGGTGAACAATTAAAGAATGAAGTTGAATTTCAGATAGATGATCTACTAGAAATAAGAAACATGAAGTAAGCCGATCTAAACTTAACAAGTGAATAAGTATAATCACGAATAAATAGAGGGGCAAATGGAAAAACAATAAGAGATTTAGGAGTTTTGCCCAGTGGTGAACTATTTCTCTTGATAGTTGAAAGATTAAAGTCCAAATCTCATGGGGTGGGGATAGGTGGGGATGGGGTAAAAAAAAAAAAAAAAAGTGGGAATGGGAGGGTAAAAAAAAAAGAGCAAATTGAGAGGATCCAAATTCAAAACGGTTCCTTCATTCCGGCTCATGATCAAAACAAGGTGGGGACAAAGTAGTTGCCTCCTGTTATTCACTCCATTCTAACTTCAGTGTCTACTTTGATTTAGTGGCATAAGAGAGTTGAAAATTAATATTAAATTAAGAAAACATATTTTGAATTTTGTGCTATCCAAAGGGTGCTAGTTACTTTCGCTTTATTAGTTACCAGCCTTTTTTTTTCTCAAACAAAGAGACGTTACAATTTTTTTTCTTTATTGTACTTCCAAAACCATTTTTAAAGGGCTAATTACTCAACATGGTATTTGAACCGAGCTAGGATAGCTTGACCCGTGAACTCATGTAGCCCAATTAATAAATGGGCTGAGTTAAATGGGTTAATTGGGTTGGATTCGGGTCAACCTATTTTTTTAAACAAAAAAATAAGAGATATATATATATATATCAATGAATTACTAAATTTTGAGACAATACAAAATTTTAAAAATAACTCAAAATGTTACTAAGTAAAAAATGTGAACTTACAAAAATTCAAATTTGATATGAGAAATAATACAAAAATAAAAACAAAAAATCATGTTCAAACTAATTATTTTTAGTTGTAAACCAAATAAAACTTTTACAAACTAATGTTTCAATTTCTTTCTTTCTTCAACTAATATTGTTCTTCCTACAATTGATCTTTGAGATCTTCACTAGGTGAGCTCTCTCCCTCAGAGTACATATCTTCTTCAAAATCCTCTTCCATCTTCGATAATCTTTGTTGCTTTCCTATAGGCTATAGTATAGCTAATTGTGGTCATGCTTTGACCAAAAGAAAAAAAAGATTATGGTCATGACTCATCATGCAGATTTGACTTCACTTAAAAAAAAAAAAATGCGGTCATACACGATATCACTTCACTTAGAAAAAAAAGGCTAAATTGAATTGGACTAGTTTACCGAATCGAGCTGAGCTATTTTAGTGAATTGAGCTGTGTTGGGTTACCAAATCAAGTTGGATTGGGATACCAAATCGAGTTGTGCTGGATTCTTATATGAGCTGAACTGGGCTAAATTTATAATTTTTAAAATTGAATCCAATTCAACCTGCAATATTGCCGCATATGTTATAACTCAGCTTAGTATTTTAGCAATTGGGTTAGATTGAGTTGGATTATTATCGAATTGAGTTGCGTCGTAACCCTAAAACCCAACCCAATTAACATATTGACTAATTACATCAAATAAGTTTTTTTTTTTTTTTTTTTGTAAGAGAGGATTGCTGAGTTTTTTTTTTTTGTCAAGATGATATTAATATTATTAACTAACAAACATGAATACAAAAGATTGGGCCCACCCTCAACCAACAAGAGCCCAAGGAAAAAGATAAAATACAACCAAAAAGACCAATGAAAACAAGCGATAAAAGTAGAACAACAGAGAGTAGCACAGAAAAAGATAAGGATAAGCATGGGAGCTGGATAGTAGCGAAACTTCGGCGAGGAGCAAGCAGCAAACATAGGTGCCAATAAACGACCTCCCAACGGCCAAAACAGCGGCAAGAATACTCAACAACCAACATTCAATCCACGAATAACCCACTGGAGCTGTCCAAACAGCAGCTAACGAACAAACGCATGAAGGGACGCGTGACCTAAAGCGCAGGGAGATAGTCAAAGTCTCCAATAGAGACTCAAACCTCAACGGCGAAAGCGTAGTCCACCTAAAACCTCCAATAATACTACCAATACAAGTGGTGAACAAAATGGTGTGGAAGAGGAGGAAGAGCATCAAGAGCCAGGCGATGGGGGCAAAAGCAACCACGCCGATAGGCGTAGTCCACCTAAAAGGAGAAGAAAATATGAACATCATTGAATCCGGATCACCAAAAACCCCATCTGGTAGCAAGTAGAAGAAGATAATTGAAAGCATATACCAACACGAAAGTAGGAAACTCACACGAACAACTAAAGTTACAATGAAGATCAAAGCAAAGGAGGGAGATGAAGAACGAAGAAGAAGAAGTTGAGAAGAGGAGACGAAGAAAAAGGTGAATGCGTTGGAGCTTGAAAGAAAATTTAGAGGTGCATGCTTATCCACCGCCTTGTTCCATATTAGGATTGCTGAGACTACGTCAAATAAGTCACTCCCACAATTTGAAGGTTAAAGCTGATGAATTTAAGGACAAATATATAATTTACACCTCAAGATTAAACTTAAAGACCAAATTAAGGATAAGTTATGCTGGTGATCACTAAACTTGTATGCAGTTTTAAATTGCCGACAAATCAAGGCTATAACAGAATTCTATTTTTATTTTTTTCCCAGCTTCTTTTTCTCTTCCTTCTTACGGCGACTAAAGACTATTAGTTAGCCTTGCTGCAATAATTGTTTACAAAGCTTCAGACTTACACGTCTCCCTGAAAAAGTTTTTTCGTGATCTGGGCTTTCAAATGACCCCTTAAATAGTTTTTGTTAATTATCGTTATTGTGAGCGATGTTCTTTTTTAAGTATGTTTGATTTCAACTCTCAATACCCAGTGAGAACATAACTGAGTTTACTGGAATGGGATTTGGTTGGAGTTTCTGTGTCTTTTGAATTTCCTTTTTTAAGTATTTTAAGCGATATTCACGATTGAATTAATGAAGATGCCTTGTTATTCTTTCAATATACTGAAATTATCTATTTCTTGACATCGTTTAGGAAAACATTTTCGAGAAAAAAGTCATCTTAGTCCCAGAGAAATATGATAGTCTCAAAGAAGTCCCTGTGAATTTAAAATCTCTACACAAGTTCCTGCACTGTAATTTCTTTTGTTATTTTTTATGAAAAAAGGAATAATGCACTAAAATATTATATTTTTTACCCTTAAAATATGATGTGAACTTCTAAATCTTCGTTGCTTCATGCCACGACACTAAAGAAAGGAGTTTTGGCTATAAAAGATTAGTGTGACCGTTTGCTTTCTTGGTTAAAAAAATTACATTAATTCAATCACATTCCAACGAACAAGTAGAAAATTAATGGAAAAAAGGACCAACAGATAATCAAATTGAAAGGGCAAAAATGATATTTTAATGCATTATCCATTCTTTCATAAAAAATAAATATATAAAAGAATGATTCTCGCGTGTCTACGTACTATTTCACTATCAAGGCATCTTGAACATGAAGTGTGATCTAGCTCCGAGTGAAACAACCACCCTAAAAATTATGACACGAGCCCAGTACATAAGAGTGGAACCTAGATATTAAAGTGAAGAGATTCGTAGAGAGACTTTCTATTCAAAGGGAACCTGTTTGTGACTTATTATATTTTTTAGGGATTAAAATGATTTTTTTCCAATTTTCAAATTAATAGTTCAATGGAGGATATTTATCCACAAGGAATTGTTATAAATAACATTCTTGGTTACACATACCTTAAGGTGTATCTTTTAGCCAAAGTGTTATTAATTAATTTAATTATTTCGGTACAAGGAGAGATTAAAATAATTATGAAGTTATTGCTATTTTTGCTTTACAATAAATTATAACATTTCTCTTAGGAACATGTCACTAACCAAAGAAACTAACATAAGCATGTGTTTAGGTTGATGTCAATTGGTTAGCAGAGTATGTCTTTGCTTCCATTGATATTTTGCTGTTTAAGATGCATGCCAGCCTTGAACATGCTGATTTATAAATTAAAGTTTACAGAATTATCCAGTTATTGTTGCGTGATCTTTTGTCCTAGAAAAATGAGGCAATGATGTGATTGTATTTTTAGAAGGTAATGTTTGAAGAATGATTATAAAGCTTATTGTATTTCCACGTAATTAAACTGAGTTTACTTTGTAATTTTTACCTGAAAAAGGTGTCGCTCCAAAATGTTTTCGATCTAGAAGCATAAAGCGCTTTTTTTATTTGAAATTGATAAGTTTTATGGTCTTTTTTGCTCTAAGGCATGTGAAAGTCCCTTATGTCAACGTATCGAGTTTAATTAAGTTCAAAATATTTAAATTCATTGTAGTTGTAGACTTGTAATGATAAACTAAAGTTATTATAAACTAATATAATAAGAGTAACGGCAAAATTAAAGTCGTACAAATAACTTTTAATAACAACCCTCAATCACGAAATGAAACGCCCTTCATCTAAAAGGGTCGTTTGTTTATTTTTTAAGGCACACAATGGGATACAAGCCATGACAAGTAACTCAACATACTGATAGCTAGAGAGTTTCATAAGGTGCGAATCACAAATATAAAATCAACATTGCTTAGTGCAAAAACATCGGCGACGGAAGCCCCTGCAGTGGCCACCTTGGAAGCCCTCAGTCTGGCAGACAGCGGCACAATTCGCTTTCCTCACACAAACTCCCTTGAAGCGGTGGCTTTGTGACTCACATGTCCTGGCCTCAGCAACCATTGGACCCATCTCTGTAAGCAAATTAAAAAAAATATATATGAGCATGGCTAATTAGTACCACGTACTAACAAGTGCTAGGTTGTTTAGTATGTTATCGTTGAACAAAATAATATGATTGGTTTAAGTTAAAGCATTATGGAATTTATAGTTTTCCAATGAAAACTATAGAAAAAAAAATAAGTCTTGGTTCACAGTCGGAAGATCGGGCTAGCATCAATGTAACTAGACCAAACAAAGGCCACAAGAGTTGTGGGACGCGCAACTTCCCAGGTCGCAACCCAACTAACAGGAAGCACACATGGGAATTCCCCTTAGTCGCGACCCGTAAATGGAGGAGGGCCAAAGTAAGGCATGGGAATTAATCGTTATCACGGATTAAGGGAGATAACGGATTAATACGCGAGATATGAGAGAAAGATAGACATAGATCCTCTGGCTCTTGGGGAGGAGATTGAGTTTGCGCCCAGAGCCCTATAAATAGGGAGCCCTATAGAGCTTTCTGGGTCTCTATATATACTCATACGATCTTACACTCAATCAGCCGTTAAATTCTTGGATTTGACTGGTTGCTAGTGGTCCCAAAAAGAAAGGAATTATAAGGTGAAAGTTGTGAAATTTTAATTATGGATTTCTAGGGTCTACAAGAACTCAATTTATGTGTTTTACAATACAATTTCTTTAAGATGATTCTGAGATTTCGTGAATAATTAATTTCTGACATAAGTGTGACAATATTAAGGTAGTATGCACGGCATCATCATTGACATATGAATGATATTATATTGAAAAAAAGAAAGACCAGAAAATAACGTAGTTTACCTAGCCCAAAAAAATAAAAAATAAAAAATAACAAACCTAGTGCGGTTTTAAATGTTCGATAATTCATTTTATATCACATTAACTATAAATTAAATTTTAAAGTTACCAGTGGCCATGACAAGCATGAGCATGAGGAACACAGTAGCAAACAATCTCAAGGAGCGTGCCATCATTGCACTCTGTGTGTGTAAAAGAGAGAGAGAGAGAGAGAGAGAGAGAGAGAGATGAATTGCTATGATGGCCATGCTAAGTATGCGTATTTATAAGGGCTAATTTGAATGAATATTTTACCATGTCATACTTCGAAAATTCGAGAAAAAGGGACACGCATATCCAACCTGTAATTCAATTTGCACTAGCCTTGTCTGCTACTTTTCGCTTTATTAAAAAACTTCTTTAGAGCATGCATCTACCAATAACCTCGTTTTTACATGAGCATTGAGCTAAAATTGAGCTTCTACCAAACTTCTATACGCTTTTTCATATCCGGATTTTGACCCTAACTTTACAAGGAAATCAATGGGATTTTGACCTTAACTTTACAAGGAAATCAATGAAGGTATAGTGATTATATAATTATAATAGAATTATCTCGACTATTAAATATGGTGAATTTATCTCAAATAATTTTATTTTTCTTTTATTTTTTTGAATCGTTTTACTATCACTAATCTCCTTCATAATATTATAAAAGCAAAGTATTAAAATGGCTAAACTTTTTTCCTCTAATTAACTTTTACCATATTACCATTTTGATAAAAACCAAAGCGTTTGCGTGTAATGATTCGTCCACAATACTTAAGTACTCAAATCATGTTCATATATTGCACGTGGACAACTTTACGTGTGTAAGATGTAGAGTGTTTTTTTGTAAAGCAAGAAGTAATACAAAGTGTGAAACGAATGAACTTGAATTTGGAAAGACAACGCACGCAGGAATGGGTTTGAGTAGTCAGAACTTATGACATTTCTAGTTATAGTGGCGCTCACACCATCTGAGTTCCACCCGAGTAGAAATTCATTTGAATATGACCAGCTAACCGAATAATTTTCCATCTAAGAAAGGTGATATAGTAATGAGTGCTATTTTTAGAAGGTAATGTTTGAGGAATGATTATAAAGCTTATTGTATTTCCACGTAATTAAACTGAGTTTACTTTGTAATTTTTACATGTAAAGGTTTCGCTCCAAAATGTTTTCAATCTTGAAGCATAAAGAGCAAAGGTTTGTGAACAATTGTTCATTTTAAAAATCTCGAGATATAAAGAATAAAGGCTTTTTATGTCGGAAGGTGGTTTGTCGTCCCATAAAGATGTAAAGCCTTCTAGCTAGAGGCGTAGAGAGACTTATGTCCAATTGAGGATTAAAGGTTTCTTTTTATTTGAAATTGATAAGTTTTATTGCCTTTTTTGCTCCAAGGCATGTGAAAGTCCCTTATGTCAATGTATATCGAGTTTAATTAAGTTCAAAATATTTAAATCCATAGTGTTCGTAAACTTATAGTGATAAATTGAAGTTGTTATAAACTAATATATATATTATGTATATCCTTTAAACGATCACTGTGAAACTAGGGATGTTTGGAGAGAGAGAGAGAGAGAGAGGAGAAAGTTCAACAGGTAAGAGAAACGGCGAAAGTTGTACAAATAACTTTTAATAACAACACTTAATCACGAAATGAAACGCCCTTCATCAAAAAGGGTCGTTTGTTTATTTTTTAAGGCACACAATGGGATCCAAGCCATGACAAGTAACTCAACATACTGATAGCTAGAGAGTTTCTTAAGGTGCGAATCACAAATATAAAATCAACAAGGCTTTGTGCAAAAACATCGGCGACGGAAGCCCCTGCAATGGCCAGCATGGAAGCCCTCAGCCTGGCAGACAGCAGCACAATTCGCTTTCATCACACAAACTCCCTTGAAGCGGTGGCTTTGTGACTCACATGTCCTGGCCTCAGCAACCATTGGTCCCATCTCTATAAGCAAATAAAAAAATATGAGCATGGCTAATTTGTACCACGTACTAACAAGTGCTAGGTTGTTTAGTATGTTATCGTTGAACAAAATAATATGATTGGTTTAAGTTCAAGCATTATTGAATTGATGGTTTTCCAATGAGAACTATAGAGAAAAAAAATAAGTCTTGGTTCACACTCAGAAGATCGGGCTAACATCAATGTAACTAGACCGAACGAAGGCCATAGAGTTGTGGGCAACGCACAACTTCCTAGGTCGCAACCCAACTAACGGGAAGCTCACATGGGAAGTTCCCTCAATCGCTGCCCGTAAAGGGAGGGGGGCCAAAGTAAGGCACAGATACTAATCGTTATCACATATTAAGGGAGATAACAAATTAACACGCGAGACATGAAAGAAAGATAGACATAGATCTTTTAGCTCTTGGGGAGGAGATTGAGCCAGCGCCCAGAGCCCTATAAATAGGGAGCTTTATAGAGCTTTCTGGGTCTCTATATATACTCATACAATCTTACCCTCAATCAGCCGTTGAATTCTTGGATTTGAGTGATTGCTAGTAGTCCCGAAAAGAAAGGAATTATAAGGTAAAAGTAGTGAAATTTTAATTACGGATTCCTAGGATCTACAAGAACTCAATTTATGTTTTTGCAATACAATTTCTTTAAGATGATTCTGAAATTCCATGGATAGTTAATTACTGACATAAGTGTGACAATATTAAGATAGTATGTACGGTAGCATCATTGACATATGAATGATATTATATTAAAAAAAGTAAAGTCCAGAAAATAACATAGTTTACCTAGCCCCAAAAAAATAAAAAATAAAAAATAACAAACCATATATAGCGCGGTTTTAAATGTACGATAATTCATTTTATATCACATTAACTATAAATTAAATTTTAAAGTTACCAGTGGCCATGACAAGCATGAGCATGAGGAACACAGTAGCAAAGAATCTCAAGGAGCGTGCCATCATTGCACTCTGTGTGTGTAAAAGAGAGATAGAAAGAAAGAGAGAGAGAGAGAGATGAATTGCTATGAGGCCATGCTAAGTATGCGTATTTATAAGGGCTAATTTGAATGAATATTCCACCATGTCATACTTTGAAAATTCCAGAAAAAGGGTCACGCATATCCAATCTGTAAAATGAGTCATGACTATTCAATATGCACTAGCCTCTGCTACATTTCGCTTCATTAAAAAACTTCTTTAGAGCATGCATCTACCAATAACCTCGTTTTTACATGAGCATTAAGCTAAAATTGAGCTTCTACCAAACTTCTATACGCTTTTTCATATCCGGATTTTGACCCTAACTTTACAAGGAAATCAATGGGATTTTGACCCTAGCTTTACAAGGAAATCAATGAAGGTATAGTGATTATATAATTATAATAAAAATATTTCGACAATTAAATATGGTGAATTTTCCTCGAATAAATTTTTTTTTTTTTTTTGAGAAATTGTAATATCATTTTACTATCAATATTTTTCTTCATAACATTATAAAATTATGAGATAATTCTTGCCTCTAGTTGCTGCTATTGGACTTTAAAATCAACTGACAGATTGCCTGCACTGATAGATCAAAGTATTAAAAGGGCTAAACTTTTTTCCTCTAACTTTTACCATATTACCATTTTGATACAAAACCAAAGCGTTTGCGTGTAATGATTCGTCCACAATACTTAAGTGCTCAAAACATGTTCATATATTGCTCGTGGACAACTTTACGTGTGTAAGATGTAAAGTGTTTTTTGTAAAGCAAGAAGTAATACAAAGTGTGAAACGAATGAACTTGAATTTGGAAAGACAACGCACGCAGGAATGCGATAAACCAAAGACATAGCTAACTTGGTGTTAAGTAATCTAGCCTTTTGATCCCCTCTGTTTAAGATTTTCTTATTTAATTACCGTTGGGGTTTGGATGAAAATCTAACCCAAAAGTCATGCACAACAGAAGTAAAATTCAAATGCGAATAGGATATAAAACAGTTTCTTAAAAATATGAATGTTGGAATATACATTCCTTTCACATCAGAAAATTACCAATTTTAAATCTATTATATAAGATCTTGGGTTACTTTACCTAACACCAATTGGTTTTAGGATAGAATTTCATGATCCTTAACACGGTATCAGAGTTGAACCCTTAGTCCAATCGTATTCATCTACGTGTGACCAATCTCTTTGATTTCGTTTCGCTCTCATTGACTCGTTTGTTAGAATATATATTCATTTATAGATTAAATGAATTCCACACATAAATTAGTTCCAAACATTATGTAAGTTAAAAAGTCATTGTTATAGAATTCATTTATAAATGAATTTTCTTGTTTAGAAATGTAAAACAATATTAAATCAATTCTGTTATTTATAAATCCAAATTGTGTTTGGAACACATGTAAAATTACAATTAATAGTTGTATTTTACTTAGATATCCTTCTTTTATTCAATTGAAATTAAGTTATCGTATAAGTGTTATTTTTGCCATCATAAAGCAGTTGGTATCATAATTAAATTCTTATTTTGTTTAGCTTCGTTTTTTTTTTCAGCTACTTTCCATATAATTATTTTTTATTTCAGGGCCTAGTTTAGAACAAGATTTTACATACAAATCAATTAGGTAGGATACATATTGTCCAAAAGAAAAATCACTAATAAATTTATAAGAAAAATCAAAAGAATACCTCAATGAAAGAGGAGTGAATGGAAGATGTTTGTTTTTTTGTTTTTGTCGTCAAAGAGAGATGAGTGGAGAAGACGTTTAATTTTTTCGTTTTGAGTTTTTGACTATTCATAACAAAGTCAACCACTTAAACTTGAGGGTAGTTTTGTCTTTAAAACATTAGCAGCCGAATTAGAAAACGTGAATTTGCAAATTCTACCTCCTGAGCTCAAATTTGAGTAAGGCTTGTGGAAATCCAAGAATTGTAAATCTTGAATTTTGAATTTTTTAAAAAGTTACAACCAAAAAAAAAAAAATGAAGTTGCAAATGGTCTAAGAAACATCTTGATTAGGTGGTCTGAGGTAACGTTTTTGATAAAGAGCTCCACTACTAACCGTAAGTTTATACCGACTTTAAAGTGCAGAACATTGGAAGGATGCTCATAAGACAGGCGACTTTAAATTGCAGAACATTGGAAGGATGCTCATAAGGAATTCTGGAAGCAGTTTCTTTTGACTATTGATAAAGAGCATAATCAAAGGCAGATTTACCGTCAAGAATTTGGTAAAAAGATCAGTACTCATTTTTTTAATCAGAGGACATTCTGATTTTAAATTACGATTTCAATTTTTATTGTACGATGAACAATAAAAGACAGATTTATATAGGAGTTAGTGTAGCCTCCACTAACCTCATATTTTCTTTTTCCAAAATATATATATCTTTTGTACAAAAAATAGATTAGGGCTTATTATTGTTATAGTCCTACTGAAGTATTATTTTAAATCTAATAATTCAATTCAGTAGTGTGGACACTAGACACCTTTTAAGTAACAGACGCAAAGATATTAAAGCACGTATTTACATAACAAAAGAAATTAAGGTTTTGTTTAGTTTAATTGTGAAATTTTAGTTTTTAAACTGTATAATTTTTACCAGTGAAACTTTGGTTAAAAGTGTTATTCAATAAAATCCGTTGACTGATTAATCCATCTGTTCTAGTGACTACTTCTCCCATTCAACTTTATCAACACGGATTATTTGTGCTTGCTTGACCATTTCCTTTCTTTATACTTTTTCCTTTTGTAAATATAACCATAATAACCTTTCTATCCCAAAAATTTGAAATAGTTGAATGTTTTAAAGTTTCATTTAGGCAAGGACGAATAGATTAACCCAAGAAAAAATTAACGTAAGAGCTTGGTAGAATAGTCGAATAGCAATATGTTATAATAAAAGATTCTAAGTTTAAACTACAATTTTAATAAAGTAACGTAAGAGTTCGAGGTTAAACAAGAGATGCTTACCTTATATCTCGTTCATACGTACTCTTTTTTCTTCTTCTTTTTTTTTTTCCCGGGTCCTCAAATGAATTATAGATAGAGCTCGAAAATGTCAAATTAGCAATATTTTCACTAGCTCACAAGAAGCAGTAGCTAAAATTACGAGACAAATTAAAGATTTCTTTTTCCCTCATCTCGTGTATTTTGAGTCATAAGATTTGATCTTTTCTAAACCTCAATCGTTTATTTTGAAATTTAATTATGGAAAAAGTTGTTAAAATAAATTTGAAAATGAATCATTGAGATTTTAAGTAATCATTTTTTTTTTTTTTGCTAAGCAAGTAATGGTTTCATTTCACTGCAAAAACATCATGATACAAAAGATCTTTACATCAATATATCTATAATCTGTCATAAAGAACAGAAGGATCTATTTTTTGCACCATTGACATATTTACATTGTAACAAAATTATTCGGTTCTATCTTATCAATATAGGAGCATCATACAAATTAAATTGTAACAAAAATCAAACAGAATTGAAGCCGTAATTAATGTAATGATGCAATATCGCATGGATGAGATAGAGAAAAAAACCATTGTTGGTGAAGAGCAACAGCAGGCGAAGAGCAGTGGTAACCAGATTAATGCCCTTCATCTTGGAATTCGATAGACTTCTATGCAGATTTTGATTTTAAACAGAGAGTATATGGGATATGATCGTCAATGTCATGGCTATTGCAGGCTTTTATACATATCAATAGATGACTACAACCAAAGAAATTCTCAATGCTAACTTCAACACAAGTGAAATGCATTAAACATGGTGATACTTGTTATAATCCTTACTCGTTCAACTGTTCATTTACATAACTACTAACATTTTTCCCGTGATATATGGAGGTATTTTGAGCAAGAAATGGAAAATGGTAATTGATGCATCAAAGCACTCAAAAATCTAGTATTTGCCATGTTTAAATATGGATCATAGATGTGAAACAAACGATAAATTAGAATATTATTAGGTCTATTCTTAGAGTGAACATTTGTTGAAAGTGAAATATTAGCTTTGACCTTCCTTTTAATCGAAAGAAAATTATTAGGTCAGCCACGGGAAGGGCCGGGATGTTGTCCTCACTTGTAATGTGGCTGACCTAATAATTTTCTAATTTTACTTAATATATGTACATATATATTAAAAGGATGTGGATCCTCTACATTTACTTACTTTCATTTATTTTGTTACTTCCTATTTGCGACGAAATATTTTACTGTTTATAAAATATTGAAAACTATAAAACTCGCAGCCTTTGACTTAGATACTTCATATATAAAATTTTAGTCTCGATCGGCATATTATGTTTCCTTATTTGATTAAACAATTTTACCTTTTTCCATTAACTCTAAATATTTTTAACTTTCAATTTTCTATAAATCAATTAATGGTGAACAATTAAAGAATGAAGTTGAATTTCAGATAGATGATCTACTAGAAATAAGAAACATGAAGTAAGCCGATCTAAACTTAACAAGTGAATAAGTATAATCACGAATAAATAGAGGGGCAAATGGAAAAACAATAAGAGATTTAGGAGTTTTGCCCAGTGGTGGGCTATTTCTCCTGATAGTTGAAAGATTAAAGTCCAAATCTCATGGGGTGGGGATACGTGGGGATGGGGTAAAAGAAAAAAAAAAGTGGGAATGGGAGGGTAAAAAAAAAAAAAAAAAGAGCAAATTGAGAGGATCCAAATTCAAAACGGTTCCTTCATTCCGGCTCATGATCAAAACAAGGTGGGGACAAAGTAGTTGCCTCCTGTTATTCACTCCATTCTAACTTCAGTGTCTACTTTGATTTAGTGGCATAAGAGAGTTGAAAATTAATATTAATTTAAGAAAACATATTTTGAATTTTGTGCTATCCAAAGGGTGCTAGTTACTTTCGCTTTATCAGTTACCAGCCTTTTTTTTTCTCAAACAAAGAGACGTTACAATTTTTTTTCTTTATTGTACTTCCAAAACCATTTTTAAAGGGTTAATTACTCAACATGGTATTTGAACCGAGCTAGGATAGCTTGACCCGTGAACTCATGTAGCCCAATTAATAAATGGACTGAGTTAAATGGGTTAATTGGGTTGGATTCGGGTTAACCTATTTTTTTAAACAAAAAAATAAGATATATATATCAATGAATTACTAAATTTTGAGACAATACAAAATTTTAAAAATAACTCAAAATGTTACTAAGTAAAAAATGTGAACTTACAAAAAATCAAATTTGATATGAGAAATAATACAAAAATCAAAACAAAAAATCATGTTCAAACTAATTATTTTTAGTTGTAAAACAAATAAAACTTTTACAAACTAATGTTTCAATTTCTTTCTTTCTTCAACTAATATTGTTCTTCCTACAATTGATCTTTGAGATCTTCACTAGGTGAGCTCTCTCCCTCAGAGTACATATATATCTTCTTCAAAATCCTCTTCCATCTTCGATAATCCTTGTTGCTTTCCTATAGGCTATAGTATAGCTAATTGTGGTCATGCTTTGACCAAAAGAAAAAAAAATTATGGTCATGACTCATCGTGCAGATTTGATTTCACTTAAAAATATATAAAAAAATGTGGTCATACACGATATCACTTTACTTAGAAAAAAAAGGTTAAATTGAATGGGACTAGTTTACCGAATTGAGCTGAGCTATTTTAGTGAATTGAGCTGTGTTGGGTTACCAAATCAAGTTGGATTGGGGTACCAAATCGAGTTGTGCTAGATTCTTATCTGAGCTGAACTGGGCTAAATTTATAATTTTTAAAATTGAATCCAATTCAGCTCGCAATATTGCCACATATGTTATAACTCAGCCTAGTATTTTAGCAATTGGGTTAGATTGAGTTGGATTATTATCGAATTGAGTTGCGTCGTAACCCTAAAACCCAACCCAATTAACATATTGACTAATTACATCAAATAAGTATTTTTTTTTTTTTGTAAGAGAGGATTGCTAAGGTTTTTTTTTTTTTGTCAAGATGATATTAATATTATTAACTAACAAACATGAATACAAAAGATTGGGCCCACCCTCAACCAACAAGAGCCCAAGGAAAAAGATAAAATACAACCAAAAAGACCAATGAAAACAAGCGATAAAAGTAGAACAACAGAGAGTAGCACAGAAAAAGATAAGGATAAGCATGGGAGCTGGATAGTAGCGAAACTTTGGCGAGGAGCAGGCAGCAAACATAGGTGCCAATAAACGACCTCCCAACGGCCAAAACAGCGGCAAGAATACCCAACAACCAACATTCAATCCATGAATAACCCACTGGAGCTGTCCAAACAGCAACTAACGAACAAACGCATGAAGGGATGCGTGACCTAAAGCGCAGGGAGATAGTCAAAGTCTCCAATAGAGACTCAAACCTCAACAGCGAAAGCGTAGTCCACCTAAAACCTCCAATAATACTACCAATACAAGTGGTGAACAATATGGTGGGGAAGAGGAGGAAGAGCATCAAGAGCCAGGCGATGGGGGCAAAAGCAACCACTCCGATAGGCGTAGTCCACCTAAAAGGAGAAGAAAATATGAACATCATTGAATCCGGATCACCAAAAACCCCATCTGGTAGCAAGTAGAAGAAGATAATTGAAAGCATATACCAACACGAAAGTAGGAAACTCACACGAACAACTAAAGTTACAATGAAGATCAAAGCAAAGGAGGGAGATGAAGAACGAAGAAGAAGAAGTTGAGAAGAGGAGACGAAGAAAAAGGTGAATGCGTTGGAGCTTGAAAGAAAATTTAGAGGTGCATGCTTATCCACCGCCTTGTTCCATATTAGGATTGCTGAGACTACGTCAAATAAGTCACTCCCACAATTTGAAGGTTAAAGCTGATGAATTTAAGGACAAATATATAATTTACACCTCAAGATTAAACTTAAAGACCAAATTAAGGATAAGTTATGCTGGTGATCACTAAACTTGTATGCAGTTTTAAATTGCCGACAAATCAAGGCTATAACAGAATTCTATTTTTATTTTTTTCCCAGCTTCTTTTTCTCTTCCTTCTTACGGCGACTAAAGACTATAAGTTAGCCTTGCTGCAATAATTGTTTACAAAGCTTCAGACTTACACGTCTCCCTGAAAAAGTTTTTTCGTGATCTGGGCTTTCAAATGACCCCTTAAATAGTTTTTGTTAATTATCGTTATTGTGAGCTATGTTCTTTTTTTAAGTATGTTTGATTTCAACTCTCAAAACCCAGTGAGAACATAACTGAGTTTACTGGAATGGGATTTGGTTGGAGTTTCTGTGTCTTTTGAATTTCCTTTTTTTTAGTATTTTAAGCGATATTCACGGTTGAATTAATGAAGATGCCTTGTTATTCTTTCAATATACTGAAATTATCTATTTCTTGACATCGTTTAGGAAAACATTTTCGAGAAAAAAGTCATCTTAGTCCCAGAGAAATATGATAGTCTCAAACAAGTCCCTGTGAATTTAAAATCTCTACACAAGTTCCTGCACTGTAATTTCTTTTGTTATTTTTTATGAAAAAAGGAATAATGCACTAAAATATTATATTTTTTACCCTTAAAATATGATGTGAACTTCTAAATCTTCGTTGCTTCATGCCACGACACTAAAGAAAGGAGTTTTGGCTATAAAAGATTAGTGTGACCGTTTGCTTTCTTGGTTAAAAAAATTACATTAATTCAATCACATTCCAACGAACAAGTAGAAAATTAATGGAAAAAAGGACCAACAGATAATCAAATTGAAAGGGCAAAAATGATATTTTAATGCATTATCCATTCTTTCATAAAAAATAAATATATAAAAGAATGATTCTCGCGTGTCTACGTACTATTTCACTACCAAGGCATCTTGAACATGAAGTGTGATCTAGCTCCGAGTGAAACAACCACCCTAAAAATTATGACACGAGCCCAGTACATAAGAGCGGAACCTAGATATTAAAGTGAAGAGATTCGTAGAGAGACTTTCTATTCAAAGGGAACCTGTTTGTGACTTATTATATTTTTTAGGAATTAAAATGATTTTTTTCCAATTTTCAAATTAATAGTTCAATGGAGGATATTTATCCACAAGGAATTGTTATAAATAACATTCTTGGTTACACATACCTTAAGGTGTATCTTTTAGCCAAAGTGTTATTAATTAATTTAATTATTTCGGTACAAGGAGAGATTAAAATAATTATGAAGTTATTGCTATTTTTGCTTTACAATAAATTATAACATTTCTCTTAGGAACATGTCACTAACCAAAGAAACTAACATAAGCATGTGTTTAGGTTGATGTCAATTGGTTAGCAGAGTATGTCTTTGCTTCCATTGATATTTTGCTGTTTAAGATGCATGCCAGCCTTGAACATGCTGATTTATAAATTAAAGTTTACAGAATTATCCAGTTATTGTTGCGTGATCTTTTGTCCTAGAAAAATGAGGCAATGATGTGATTGTATTTTTAGAAGGTAATGTTTGAAGAATGATTATAAAGCTTATTGTATTTCCACGTAATTAAACTGAGTTTACTTTGTAATTTTTACCTGAAAAAGGTGTCGCTCCAAAATGTTTTCGATCTAGAAGCATAAAGTGCTTTTTTTATTTGAAATTGATAAGTTTTATGGTCTTTTTTGCTCTAAGGCATGTGAAAGTCCCTTATGTCAATGTATCAAGTTTAATTAAGTTCAAAATATTTAAATTCATTGTAGTTGTAGACTTGTAATGATAAACTAAAGTTATTATGAACTAATATAATAAGAGTAACGGCAAAATTAAAGTCGTACAAATAACTTTTAATAACAACCCTCAATCACGAAATGAAACGCCCTTCATCTAAAAGGGTCGTTTGTTTATTTTTTAAGGCACACAATGGGATACAAGCCATGACAAGTAACTCAACATACTGATAGCTAGAGAGTTTCATAAGGTGCGAATCACAAATATAAAATCAACATTGCTTAGTGCAAAAACATCGGCGACGGAAGCCCCTGCAGTGGCCACCTTGGAAGCCCTCAGTCTGGCAGACAGCAGCACAATTCGCTTTCCTCACACAAACTCCCTTGAAGCGGTGGCTTTGTGACTCACATGTCCTGGCCTCAGCAACCATTGGACCCATCTCTGTAAGCAAATTAAAAAAAATATATATGAGCATGGCTAATTAGTACCACGTACTAACAAGTGCTAGGTTGTTTAGTATGTTATCGTTGAACAAAATAATATGATTGGTTTAAGTTCAAGCATTATGGAATTTATAGTTTTCCAATGAAAACTATAGAGAAAAAAATAAGTCTTGGTTCACAGTCAGAAGATCGGGCTATCATCAATATAACTAGACCAAACAAAGGCCACAAGAGTTGTGGGACGCGCAACTTCCCAGGTCGCAACCCAACTAACAGGAAGCACACATGGGAATTCCCCTTAGTCGCGACCCGTAAATGGAGGAGGGCCAAAGTAAGGCATGGGAATTAATCGTTATCACGGATTAAGGGAGATAACGGATTAATATGCGAGATATGAGAGAAAGATAGACATAGATCCTCCGGCTCTTGGGGAGGAGATTGAGTTTGCGCCCAGAGCCCTATAAATAGGGAGCCCTATAGAGCTTTCTGGGTCTCTATATATACTCATACGATCTTATACTCAATCAGCCGTTGAATTCTTGGATTTGACTGGTTGCTAGTGGTCCCAAAAAGAAAGGAATTATAAGGTGAAAGTTGTGAAATTTTAATTACGGATTCCTAGGGTCTACAAGAACTCAATTTATGTGTTTTACAATACAATTTCTTTAAGATGATTCCGAGATTTCGTGAATAATTAATTTCTGACATAAGTGTGACAATATTAAGGTAGTATGCACGGCATCATCATTGACATATGAATGATATTATATTGAAAAAAAGAAAGACCAGAAAATAACGTAGTTTACCTAGCCCCAAAAAAATAAAAAATAACAAATAACAAACCTAGTGCGGTTTTAAATGTTCGATAATTCATTTTATATCACATTAACTATAAATTAAAATTTAAAGTTACCAGTGGCCATGACAAGCATGAGCATGAGGAACACAGTAGCAAACAATCTCAAGGAGCGTGCCATCATTGCACTCTGTGTGTGTAAAAGAGAGAGAGAGAGAGAGAGAGAGATGAATTGCTATGATGGCCATGCTAAGTATGCGTATTTATAAGGGCTAATTTGAATGAATATTTTACCATGTCATACTTCGAAAATTCGAGAAAAAGGGACACGCATATCCAATCTGTAATTCAATTTGCACTAGCCTTGTCTGCTACTTTTCGCTTTATTAAAAAACTTCTTTAGAGCATGCATCTACCAATAACCTCGTTTTTACATGAGCATTAAGCTAAAATTGAGCTTCTACCAAACTTCTATACGCTTTTTCATATCCGGATTTTGACCCTAACTTTACAAGGAAATCAATGGGATTTTGACCTTAACTTTACAAGGAAATCAAAGGAAATCAATGAAGGTATAGTGATTATATAATTATAATAGAATTATCTCGACTATTAAATATGGTGAATTTATCTCGAATAATTTTATTTTTCTTTTATTTTTTTGAATCGTTTTACTATCACTAATCTCCTTCATAATATTATAAAATCAAAGTATTAAAATGGCTAAACTTTTTTCCTCTAATTAACTTTTACCATATTACCATTTTGATACAAAACCAAAGCGTTTGCGTGTAATGATTCGTCCACAATACTTAAGTACTCAAATCATGTTCATATATTGCACGTGGACAACTTTACGTGTGTAAGATGTAGAGTGTTTTTTTGTAAAGCAAGAAGTAATACAAAGTGTGAAACGAACGAACTTGAATTTGGAAAGACAACGCACGCAGGAATGGGTTTGAGTAGTCAGAACTTATGACATTTCTAGTTATAGTGGCGCTCACACCATCTGAGTTCCACCCGAGTAGAAATTCATTTGAATATGACCAGCTAACCGAATAATTTTCCATCTAAGAAAGGTGATATAGTAATGAGTGCTATTTTTAGAAGGTAATGTTTGAGGAATGATTATAAAGCTTATTGTATTTCCACGTAATTAAACTGAGTTTACTTTGTAATTTTTACATGTAAAGGTTTCGCTCCAAAATGTTTTCAATCTTGAAGCATAAAGAGCAAAGGTTTGTGAACAATTGTTCATTTTAAAAATCTCGAGATATAAAGAATAAAGGCTTTTTATGTCGGAAGGTGGTTTGTCGTCCCATAAAGATGTAAAGCCTTCTAGCTAGAGGCGTAGAGAGACTTATGTCCAATTGAGGATTAAAGGTTTCTTTTTATTTGAAATTGATAAGTTTTATTGCCTTTTTTGCTCCAAGGCATGTGAAAGTCCCTTATGTCAATGTATATCGAGTTTAATTAAGTTCAAAATATTTAAATCCATAGTGTTCGTAAACTTATAGTGATAAATTGAAGTTGTTATAAACTAATATATATATTATGTATATCCTTTAAACGATCACTGTGAAACTAGGGATGTTTGGAGAGAGAGAGAGAGAGAGAGGAGAAAGTTCAACAGGTAAGAGAAACGGCGAAAGTTGTACAAATAACTTTTAATAACAACACTTAATCACGAAATGAAACGCCCTTCATCAAAAAGGGTCGTTTGTTTATTTTTTAAGGCACACAATGGGATCCAAGCCATGACAAGTAACTCAACATACTGATAGCTAGAGAGTTTCTTAAGGTGCGAATCACAAATATAAAATCAACAAGGCTTTGTGCAAAAACATCGGCGACGGAAGCCCCTGCAATGGCCAGCATGGAAGCCCTCAGCCTGGCAGACAGCAGCACAATTCGCTTTCATCACACAAACTCCCTTGAAGCGGTGGCTTTGTGACTCACATGTCCTGGCCTCAGCAACCATTGGTCCCATCTCTATAAGCAAATAAAAAAATATGAGCATGGCTAATTTGTACCACGTACTAACAAGTGCTAGGTTGTTTAGTATGTTATCGTTGAACAAAATAATATGATTGGTTTAAGTTCAAGCATTATTGAATTGATGGTTTTCCAATGAGAACTATAGAGAAAAAAAATAAGTCTTGGTTCACACTCAGAAGATCGGGCTAACATCAATGTAACTAGACCGAACGAAGGCCATAGAGTTGTGGGCAACGCACAACTTCCTAAGTCGCAACCCAACTAACGGGAAGCTCACATGGGAAGTTCCCTCAATCGCGACCCGTAAAAGGAGGGGGGCCAAAGTAAGGCATGGAAACGAATCATTATCACAGATTAAAGGAGATAATATATTAACACGCGAGATATAAAAGAAAGATAGACATAGATCCTTCGGCGCTTGGGGAGGAGATTGAGCCAGCGCCCAGAGCCCTATAAATAGGGAGCTCTATAGAGTAATACAAAGTGTGAAACGAATGAACTTGAATTTGGAAAGACAACGCACGCAAGAATGCGATAAACCAAAGACATAGCTAACTTGGTGTTAAGTAGTCTAGCCTTTTGATCCCCTCTGTTTAAGATTTTCTTATTTAATTACCGTTGGGGTTTGGATGAAAATCTAACCCAAACGTCATGCACCACAGAAGTAAAAAACAGTCTCTTAAAAATATGAATGTTGGAATATACATTCCTCTCACATCAAAAAATCACCAACCCCAAATCTATTATATAAGATATTGGGTTACTTTACCTAACATCAATTGGTTTTAGAATAGAATCTCATGATCCTTAACATGGTATCAGAGTTGGACATTTAGTCTAATCGTATTCATCCACGTGTGACCAATCTCTTTGGTTTCATTTCGCTCTCACTGACTCATTTGTTGGAATATACATTCCTCTCACATCAAAAATTCATATAAGATCTTGGATTATTTTACCTAATACCAATTAGTTTTAGTATAGAATCCCATGATCCTTAACAATGACTTTTTAACTTACATAGTGTTTAGAACCAATTTATGTATGGAATTCATTTCATTTACAAATGAATTCCTTATACAATTCATTTATAAATGAATTTTCTTGTTTGGAAATGTAAAATAATATTAAGTCAATTTTGTTATTTATAAATCCAAATTGTGTTTGGAACACATATGAAATTACAATTAATAGTTGTATTTTACTTAAGTATCCTTCTTTTATTCAATTGAAATTAAGTTATCATATAAGTGTTATTTGCTCTATCATAAAGCAGTTGGTATCATAATTAATTTCTTATTTGGTTTAGCTTCGATTTTTTTTTTTCAGCTACTTTCCATATAATTATTTTTTATTTCAGGGCCTAGTTTAGAACAAGATTTTACATACAAATCAATTAGGTAGGATACATATTGTCCAAAAAAAAAATTCGCGAATAAATTTATAAAAAAATTCAAAGGAATACATCAATGAAAGATGAGTGAATGGAAGATGTTGATTTTCTTTTTCTTTCTTTTTTTGTCGTCAAAGAGAGAAGAGTGGAGAAGACGTTTATTTTTTTCTTTTTGAGTTTTTGACTATTCCTAACAAAGTCAATCACTTAAACTTGAGAATAGTTTTGTTTTTAAAAGATTAGCAGCCGAATTAGAAAACGTGAATTTACAAATTCTACCTCTTGAGCTCAAATTTGAGTAAGACTTGTTGAAATCCAAGAATTGTAAATCTTGGATTTGAAATTTTTTAAAAAGGTACAACCAAACCAAAAAAAATGAATTTGCAAATGAATTTTATAAAATTTTGTGGAATTTATTTGTTCCAAATAGAATACATTAAATCTTATTTCATACAAAAAAAAAAGGTGAGCGAACACGTTAAATCTTATCTATTTTACTCTTTATCTTTGTGTTCATGTTATCGTCACAACAATTAAATGGTCTAAGAAACATCTTGATCAGGTGGTCTGAGGTAACGTTTTTGATAAAGAGCTCCACTACTAACCGTAAGTTTATACCGACTTTAAAGTGCAGAACATTGGAAGGATGCTCATAAGACAGGCGACTTTAAAGTGCAGAACATTGGAAGGATGCTCATAAGGAATTCTGGAAGCAGTTTCTTTTGACTATTGATAAAGAGCATAATCAAAGGCAGATTTACCGTTAAGAATTTGGTAAAAAGATCACGCACTCATTTTTTTAATTAGAAGACATTTTGATTTTAAATTACGATTTCAATTTTTATTGTACAACGAACAATAAAAGACGGATTTATATAGTAGTTAGTGTAGCCTCCACTAACCCCATATTTTCTTTTTCCAAAATATGTATATCTTTTGTACAAAAAATAGATTAGGGCTTATTATTGTTATAGTCCTACTGAAGTAATATTTTAGATCTAATAATTCAATTCAGTAGTGTGGACACTAGACACCTTTTAAGTAACAGACGCAAAGATATTAATTAAAGCACGTATTTACATAACAAAAGAAATTAAGGCTCTGTTTAGTTTAATTATGAAATTTTAGCTTTTAAACTGTACAATTTTTATCAATAAAACTTTGGTTAGAAATGTTATTAAATAAAAGTCGTTGACTGATTAATCCATCTGTTCTAGAGACTACTTCTCCCATTCAACTTTATCAACACGGATTATTTGTGCTTGCTTGACCATTTCCTTTCTTTATACTTTTCCCTTCTGTAAATATAACCATAATAACCTTTTCTCTCCCAAAAATTTGAAATAGTTGAATGATTTGAAGTTTCATTTAGGCAAGGTCGAATAGATTAACCCAAGAATAAATTAACGTAAGAGTTCGGTAGAATAGTCGAATAGCAATATGTTATAATAAGAGATTCTAAGTTTAAACCATAATTTTAATAAATTAACGTAAGAGTTCGAGGTTAAACAAGAGATGCTTACCTTATACCCCGTTCATACGTTCTCTTTTTTCTTCTCTTTTTTTTTTTTTTTCTGGGCCTCAAATGAATTATAGATAGAGCTCGAAAATGTCAAATTAGCAATATTTTCACTAGCTCACAAGAAGCAGTAGCTAAAATTACGAGACAAATTAAAGATTTCTTTTTCCCTCATCTCGTTGTATTTGATCTTTTCTAAACCTAAATCGTTCATTTTGAAATTTAATTATGGAAAAAGTTGTTAAAATAAATTTGAAAATGAATGGTTGAGATTTCAAATAATCAATTTTTTTATTTTTTTTTGGCTAAGCAAGTAATCATTTCATTGCACTGCAAAAAAAATCAAGATACAAAGGATATTTACATCAATATATTTGTAATATGTCATAAAGAACAGAGGGATCTATTTTGTGCACTATTGACATATTTACGTTATAACGATTTTTTTTCTCTAACATTGAGAAGGATTTTCTCAATCATCTGTTCCTCTGAGCTAGTACATTTTCCATAAATTCTATTATTTCTTTCCTACCAGATGTAGTAAATGCTTACACAAAACATAGCTCTCATGATATCTGCCTTCAGTGTCTTCTTCTTGCAAAGCCTACAAAGTAGGATAATCATCAAATCCTAATGGGTAACAATATTCTGCTTTTTAATAAGAGAAGAAAGATATCTCCAAATTATGTTGGTAAAAGGGCACTCAAAATAGAGGTGATCCCTGCATTCCATCCCTAAACCACATAAAGAAACATTTTGCGCAATCAATAACTCCCCAACTAAGTAGGTGTTCTTTAGTGGGACTACGATTTAAGCACATAAGCCAAGTACAAAAACTATGTTTTGAAACAACAGCTTTATTCCAAACAAGGTCTACCCACTCCACCTTCCCTCTCTTTTCTCGAATGCAATTCCAGGTTGAGGTAGTTTTAAAATTACCGTTACTCCCTGCAAACCAACCAATAGATTCTTGGTAGTTCTTGGGAGTAAGAGAAGTCGTCAACTAGTTCATAAAATTGATTTCAAGAGGCCAATTCCAATGGTTCCTTCTAATGAATCTAACCATCTTTTCATTAATCAGCTCGAAAGGAACAGCAATATTGTTATCTCGAACAAAATCCACCATTCTACCACAAGCGAGCCAAGGATCCCAAAACCACCAGGTTCTTTCCCTATTACCCATTCTGTGCTGAACGAAGTCTCTTGCCTTCTCCTTGCATCTCAAAATATTTCGCCAAGTCCAACTTGCATTAATAGGGATATCCACAGACCATATATTGTCATGGTTTAGGAGTACCCTATTCATCCAGTATCCCCAAAGAGAGTTTGCATCAGTATACGTGTGCCAAAATTGTTTAGGGACAACAACAAAGTTAATATCTGCAAGGCTACGAATACCCAATCCTTCTTCCTTCTTCAACTTGCAAACCTCTGACCAAGCAACTCTAGCTCCTTTCACACAATTGCCACCCCCTTTCCATAAGAAGGCAGTGAACCTCTTTTCAATCTCATATACAACTCCTTTAGGGATAAGGAAAATATTACGGCAGTAATAAGTAATGCTCGAAAGAACATACTTGATTAGAAGGAGCTTACCTGCATAAGAAAGTCATTTGTTAGCCCAATGTTCAATACAATTTGTGATCTTGGAGCAAATGAGGTTGCACATATTCTTGTTGAGTCTTCCTGTAATGAGAGGAATCCCAAGGTACTTGACTGATAGCTTGCCGATTTTGATATTGAACACCTCAGCCAAATTTTTCTTCACGTATTCACTGTATCCCCCAATGAAGATTTCACTTTTGAGATTGCTAACTTTGAGTCCCAACAACTTTGAGAAGGTAACCAATGCCTTATCAATAAGATTCAATGACTGAATGTTGGCTTTTGAGAAGATCAGTATATCGTCCGCAAATGCAAGGTTATTCAACTTCATTTCTTTGCACTTAGGGTGGAATCCAAACCCTTCCATATTAGAACATCTCTGAAGCAGTTGGGACATAACTTCCAAAGCTATCACGAACAAGTGGGGTGAAAGTGGATCGCCTTGTTTGAGCCCCTTTTTACCCTTGAAAAAACCTTCAAACTGGCCATTAATGACAATTGAATATGATGGAGTGGCAATGCTTATCTCAACCCATCTAACAAAGGCTTCTGAATATTCAAGAGCTTTGAGACATTTAATGATAAATTGCCAGCTTATTGAATCATATGCCTTCATAATGTCAATCTTAACAACACATCCGGGACTGATTATCTTCCTTCCATAATTCCTAATTAACTCTTGAGCAATCAGAATATTGTCAACAATCTTCTTACCTGGAACAAAGGCAAATTGATTAATGGAAATGATAGAGCCTAAAGTATCCTTCAAACGGTTAGTAATCACTTTGGAGATACATCTGTAGATGATATTACAACAACAAATTGGCTTGAAATCTTGCACACAAGCTGGATTCTCAACCTTGGGAATGAGATTAATTGCGGTTGCATTGATTTGTTTGAGAATAGCACCAGCTTGAACAGAATATCTCACCGCATTACACACATCATCACCTACAAGATCCCAAGAATTCTTGAAGAAGTGAGCTAAGAAACCATCTGGGCCTGGAGCTTTACTGATGTGGATAGAAAATAATGCCTTTTTAATTTATGAGTCAAGAACAGATGCCAATAAATTATTGCAGTGGTCGGCTGAAATTGGGCAATTCAAGATAGATTTGATGTCTTCCACTGAGTAGCTTTCACTAACTTGATTCTCTTTGTCGAGATGTTTAGAATAATAATCAATGATAGTATCTCAAACCTTCATACCTGACTTAGTGAAACTGCCATCCTCTTTGATAAGTGAGTGGATATTGTTTCTCGCTTTACAGCCCTGAATAACTTTATGAAAATATGAAGTGTTTTGATCACCTTCTTTCAGCCACAGGACTCTGGATTTTTGTTTCAAAATTGATTCCTCCTTCTCAAGTGCTTGCTCTGATTGTAACCTCAACATCTGCTCTTGCTCCAGTGAATGAGAGGAGAAACAACCACAATGGTACCTTCGGTGTTTTTAAACTTTTCATGATTAAAAGTCTTCAATGCACTTTTGATACTCTTAAGCTTTTGAACTAAACAGAACATGGGGTATCCTTCCACTTGTTGAGACCACAATCTCTCAATAAGATGAGGATACTCCTAATGAGATGTTCAAATATTATAAAACTTGAGTAGAGCAGCTCGTTGAGACTGCTTCTAGAAAATGGTAACTATTAAAGGACAGTGATCTGATAAAGACGACATTTCCACTTTCACCTCAAACTCAAAAACCTTGCAAATCTACTCGCTGTTAACCAATACCCTATCGAGCTTGCTGGCTCTAACAACACCATCAGTAGCATTATTTGTCCATGTGTACTCAGGACCTGTACACTGCTGTTCAATGAGCTCTGCATCTTCAAGGAATTCCTTGAATTCAACTTCTTCAATTGGAAGACAATCACATCTTAACATTTCCTCGGTTTTGAGGATTTCATTGAAATCCCCGAGCACACAAAGAGGTATATCATCAAACTTCCTAGACCATTCTATTAGTTTAGCCCATAAACTTCTCATCTCCGTATAGTCATTACTTCCATAAACAAAACAGGAGTACCATCATTAGCTATCATCTGGTAGGATGAATCGGCATAGAATAGCTTGGTCACATGTTTCCACCATATCACATGTAACTTTCTGTTTATCCCAAAAAAATCAAATTCTCCCTCTACGAGAATGGTCATAGTTATTCGTAAACCCCCAATTCTTGAATCTTCTATTCACCACAAATTGGGCATTGCTCAGTTTGATCTTAGTCTCGAGCAAACCAAAAATGTCAAAGAAAAATATAGCCAGTTGGACCCATAAGCAAGCCCAACAAAGAACAAAATAGAAAGAAAAAAATATAGGGCAAACCAAAAGCCCAAAGCCCAACAAATGAAACTGTAGCAAACAACAAACCAACGCCAAAGAACGAAACCTGCAATAGCAATACGTAAATCGGCAATCAGAGCATCGCCAAATCCCAACCAAAAGCATCGAAGCCAAACATGGGTAACAACCCAGCCATACCCAACCCATAAACACTCACCGAAGCCACCAAAACAATAACCAATAGCCCATCACAAGCAAGCATTGAGCAAACACTTAAAAGGACACGCGACCTAGGATGAAGGTACGTAGATAGACAGAATCTCCAATTGATAAAGAATCTCAGACCTTAAACGGTGAAGGCGCAGTCCACCTGAAGTCTCCAGCAACACTACCAACACAGGTAGACAACAACACGGGGATGAAGAGAATGAGTAGTAGCAGCAAGGAAGTGTAATGGGTTAAACACCAGCAATGACCTATACAGCACAAACGAGCCTCACAGGAAATGATTAAGCCACAAACAAAAGAAAAACTTAAACATCCATCTAAAACAAGGAAAGATCTGTACAAGAAACAAAAATAGAATAAAAAGAAAGCAAAGAAAATAGACTAAGAGAAAGTAAGTGCTACCGGGCAATGGTCAGAGTACTGAAAAACATCACACAACAATGGAAATGAGACCTTCAACGAGAGATGGCAAAGTCAAAACCCTCGTGTAAGGGTTTGTAGAGAGAGAAAATTAATGGTCATTCACTTTGGCAATCTCTTAAACATTGCTTCATTACATACTGTTCAGAAGTACTTGAGGTTTAAAATTCATTTGATTTATAAATGAATTCTGCGATGATTTGAATTTACAAATGAATTCCTTTGTTTGAAATTGTAAAACAGTCTTAAGTCAATTATGTTATTTGCGAATACAAATTGTGTTTGAAGTATATGTGGAATTAGAATTAATATTTTTATTTTACTTATATGCCCTTTTGTTATATTGAAATTAGGTTTGTGATAAGTTATCATCTCATCACATTATTGATTATTGCTATTATCCTAAAATTATCCCAAAAAAGCAAAAAAGCAAAAAAAAAACAAAGAAAAATTTTCAATAAAGTTAAGCAATAGGAAACAAATCATAACTCCAATCATCAGTTCAAGATTACAAAATAAACCTACATTCCAAGTGACAAAGTAACTTTAAATTCAACTATACATTTAATAAGAAAAAATAAGCTTAAAAGAAAGGGTGAGAGAGGCTTTGAATTTTTTTTTTTTTGGGGTGCATAGCCCCAAACCCCCATATGGTTAAGCAAAACTAGCCACGACCCCACGTGTTCCAAAAACTATAGCCGGACCCCTCTGTGTTGTTACCCTACATGCATACAACTCCCCTTCCATCAACTTTTATGTCCAAACTAGCAGAGAGTGCCAACCACGCTTGTGTTTTGCGTCTGAACTGACCAAATAAGTGTGTTTATTGACTAAAATACCCTTTCTCACAAGAAAAAAAACAATATTAGCCGACTTCAAGCTTTTCTCCGTTGACGCCTCCAACAACGACAAGATATACCGACTTCATCAACAGATTTGTCTTCCGCCGTTCGAGAGAAATTTTTTATGGAACTGATATATAAACTTGGGTATATTGTTCAAATTAAGATCTTCTTACATTTAATACAAACAACACAAAGTGAAAACGACCGTCTTTCACCAATTTATCACATTTATCTCAGCTTCATCTTGTAATACAAATTCAATGAAAATCATGAGAATCGACTTCATCAATAGATTTGTCTTCCCCCTGCAATTCTTTTGGTGTATTAAAAACTAATTTTGAATCACCCAAAACCCCTGAATCGAAGAGGACCCGCGTCAGCTTCTTCACCATTTTTTTTCTATAGCTTTCGCATATTCTCTGGCGATGGGTCACCTAGTGACAACCACGAAACCTAGCTTCTCCATGTTGCCATCCTCCGCCACGGTACAATTTCTCTTCTACGCCGGTATGAAGAAGAAGAAGAAGAAGAAGGCGAGGTTGTCGTTGTCGGTGATGTTGATGACGAGAGTCGTCGGAGAAGTAGAAGACAACGTTGATTGTTTCTATTTAATAAGGGTATAACGGTCAATTTATTGCCGCAGTTAATTTTTTTGACAGAATCAAATGATAGTGGTGGGTATGCACCTAAGGTAGCACCACAAGGGGGTCCGACAATAATTTTTAGACCACAATGAGATTGTAGCTAGTTTCGCTTGACCACAGAGGGGTCTGAGGCTATTCACCCTTTTTTGTGAAAAAGAAACAGGGAGAGAGGCAATGAATTTTTTTTCTTTATCGTTGTGCTTTAGTCAAAGTCTATCTCTTAAACCTAGGGGTAATTTTGTCCTAAAAAATTAGCAACAAATTTTAAAAAATATGACTTTGAAAATTCCACTTCTTGAGCCCTATATGGGCAAAGTATAAGAAAATTGTCGATTTTTAATTTTTTAAAAGGGTACTTCCAAACACTAAAAATTGAATTTGCAAATAAATTTCACAAAATTTTATGGAATTCATTGTTTCAAACAGTCTGATAGTTTTGCAAAATATTCAACTAGCATGGATAAAATTTTTGGGCAATGCTTTGTGTCGCTTTTCACCCCTTTTTTAGATAGTCATAATTCATGTATTAATTGTCAAATTTTTAGTATATATGATAATAATTCTATTATATACGGAAGAGTGAAAGAGTATAAGAGCGAAATATGACAGTATTTAACATTTTATTCCGAAACATAGAAGTACATAAAAAGATTGGTCAAGCACTCCTTGAATCATCTCAACAATCTTTAAAGCAAAAGCATCGAAGGCGTAATCCACGGCAATCGCCTCCTTGATAGCCCTCGCGTTGGCAAACGTTAGAGCACCTAACTTCACTGAAACATAGTCCCCAAAAGTTTTTGCTCTTATAAAGACATGTCTTCGCTTCTGCCGTTAAAGGACCCATTTCTGCATAAATATCATGTTATTAAAAGCCATGATGAGAATGAGACAATGACAGAGACAACATTACCATCTCTAAATGCAGAGGGAAAAACATTAATTTTTCCTCTCATTTGAAAGACAAATATTGTCTTACAATGGTTATCACTAACGCTGGCAAAAGGAAACCATCTTGCAGTAACGTTATAGAACAAAAATAGAGGGAAAAATCTAGACATTATTTTGATGCAATGACGCCCCTATAATGGTTATTTTTCTAATGATGCAGCCTTGGTCATTTTTCAAGCCAAAATTTCGAGTAATAAACTTAAATAACCGCATTTTCGGTTTGCATGGAGCAATTGAATCGACGTCGTCAAAACTATGCAATTTTTTTTACGGTTAATACCTATTTTGATCTCTATCTTTAACCTGATTGATAAAGTGGTTCTTATCTTTAAAAGTGATATATTTCAGTCTCTTATCTTTCGTCCTAGTGACACTGTTTGTCATTTTTAGTAATTTCGTTAAAAAAATGTCGGAAAATGCACATGATTAGCAAATTTCTCTTATTTTTTTCCCAAATTGCGCGTTTAGTACGTATGTTTTCCGTCAATTTTTTAACGAAATTACTAAAAATGTCTAACGATGTCACTTAAATAAAAGATAAGGGATTGAAATGTATCACTTTTAAATATAAAAGACTATTTTGTCAATCAAGTCAAAAATAAATGACCAAAATGAGTATTTAACCTTTTCTTTAAAAGTATGGGTTTCATGAGTAAAAAAAAAAATTCAAACGTGGATGAACAAGAATTGACTCTCAACTCTAATACTATAGTAAAAATTATTCGGTTCTATCTTATCAATATAGGAGCATCATACAAATTAAATTAATTGTAACAAAACTCAAACAGAAGTGAAGCCGTAATTAATGTAATGATGCAACATCGCATGGATGAGATAGAGAAAAAAAACCATTGTTGGTGAAGAGCAACAGCAGGCAAAGAGCCGTGGTAACCAGATTAATGCCCTTCATCTTGGAATTCGAAAGACTAATTCAATGCAGATTTTAATTCTTAATGTAGGGGATATGATCCTCAATGTCATGGCTATTGCAGGCTTTTATACATATCAACAGAGATGACTACAACCAAAGAAATTCTCAATGCTAACTTCTTTTTTTTTTTTTTTTGGTCGATCAATGCTAACTTCAACACAAGTTAAATTGCATTAAACATGGTGATACTTGTAATAATCCTTACTCGTTCATCTGTTCATTTACATAACTACTAACATTTTTCCCGTGATATATGGAGGTATTTTGAGCAAGAAATGGAAAATGGTAATTGATGCATCAAAGCACTCAAAAATCTAGTATCTGCCATGTTTAATTATGGATCATAGATGTGAAACAAACGATAAATTAGAATATTATTAGGTCTATTCTTAGAGTGAACATTTGTTGAAAGTGAAATATTAGCTTTGACCTTCCTTTTAATCGAAAGAAATTATTAGGTCAGCCACGGGAAGGGCCGGGATGTTGTCCTCACTTGTAATGTGGCTGACCTAATAATTTTATAATTTTACTTAATATATGTACTTAATTTTTCTCCTGATAATTGAAAGACTAAAGTCCGAATCTCATAGGGTGGGGACAGGTGGGGATGGGATAAAAGAAAAGAAGAAAAAAAATGGGAATGGGAGGGTAAAAAAAAAAAAAAGAGTAAATTGAGAGGATCCAAATTCAAAACGGTTCCTTCATTCCGGCTCATGATCAAAAGAAGGTGGGGACAAAGTAGTTACTTCCTGTTATTCACTCCATTCTAACTTCAGTGTCTACTTTGATTTAGTGGCATAAGAGAGTTGAAAATTAATATTAATTTAAGAAAACACATTTTGAATTTTGTGCTATCCAAAGGGTGCTAGTTACTTTCGCTTTATTAGTTACCAGCCTTTTTTTTCTCAAACAAAGAGATGTTACAATTTTTTTTCTTTATTGTACTTCCAAAACTATTTTTAAAGGGCTAATTACTCAACATGGTATTTGAGTCGAGTTAGGATAGCTCGACCAGTGAACTCATTTAGCCCAATTAATAAATGGACTAAGTTAAATGGGTTAATTGGGTTGGATTCTGGTCAGTCCATTTTTTTAAACAAAAAAATAAGATATATATATATATATTAATGAATTACTAAATTTTGAGACAATACAAAATTTTAAAAATAACTCAAAATGTTACTAAGTAAAAAATGATTTTAAAAATAACTCAAAATGTTACTAAGTAAAAAATGTGAACTTACAAAAATTAAAATTTGATATGAGAAATAATACAAAAATCAAAACAAAAAATCATGTTCAAACTAATTATTTTAGTTGTAAAACAAATAAAACTTTTACAAACTAATGTTTTAATTTCTTTCTTTCTTCAACTAATATTGTTCTTCCTACAATTAATCTTCGAGATCTTCAATAGATCAGCACTTTCCCTCAGAGTGCTTATCTTCTTCAGAATCCTCTTCCATCTTCGATAATCCTTGTTGCTTTCCTATAGATTATAGTATAGCTAATTGTGGTCATGCTTTGACCAAAATAAAAAAAAATTATGGTCATGACTCATTGTGCAGATCTGACTTTACCTAAAAAAATGTGGTCATGCACAATATCACTTCACTTAGAAAAAAGACTAAATTGAATTGGACTAGTTTACCAAATCGAGCTGAGCTATTTTACTGAATTAAGCTGTGTTGGATTACTGAATTGAGTTGGACTGGGGTACCAAATCGAGTTGGGCTAGATTATTATCTGAGCTAGTTTATAGTTTTTAAACTTGAATCCAACTCAACTTGCAGTATTGTTGTATGTGTTATAACCCAACCTAGTATTTTAGCAACTAGGTTGGATTGAGTTGGGTTATTATCGAATTGGGTTGTGTTGTAACCCTAAAACACTACCCAATTAACATGTTGACTGATTACGTCAACTAAGTCTTTTTTTTTTTTTTTTTTTTTTTGTAAGAGAGGATTGCTAAGTTTTTTTTTTTTTTTTTGTCAAGATGATATTAATATTATTAACTAACAAACATGAATACAAAAGATTAGGCTCACCCTCAACCAACAAGAGCCCAAGAAAAAAGATAAAATACAACAAAAGAGACCAATGAAAACAAGTGATAAAAGTAGAACAATAGAGAGAAGCCTAGAGACAACGTGAAGAGCACCATGTCCAAAGAGAAAAGGATAAGCATGGGAGCTGGACGATAGCGAAACTAGAGAGCAGCATAGAGACAACGTGAAGAACACCATGTCCAAAGAGGTAAGGATAAGCATAGGAGCTGGACGGTAGCGAAACTTCGGCGAGGAGCAGGCAACAAACATAGGGGACAACAAACGATCTTCCAACAGCCAAAACAGTGGCAAGAATACCCAACAACTAACATTCAATCCACGAATAACCCACCAACCGGAGCTGTCAAAATAGCAGCTAACGAACAAACACGTGAAGGGACACATGACCCAAAGTGCAGGGAGATAGTCAAAGTCTCCAATAGAGACTCAAACCTCAACGGCGAAGGAGTAGTCCACCTAAAACCTCCAATAATACTACCAATACAAGTGGTGAACAATATGGTGGGGAAGAGAAGGAAGAGCATCACGAGCTAGGCAATGGGGGCAAAAGCAACCACGCCGATAGGCTGTACAACGAGAACAAGAGAAGAAAAGATGAATATCATTGAATGCGGATCACCGAAAACCCCATCCGGTAGCAAGTAAAAGAAGATAACTAAACACGAACGTAAGAAACCCACACACACAACTAAAAGTATGATACAAAAAAGATCAAAGCAAAGGAGGGAGCTAGATGAAGAACGAAGAAGAAGAAGTTGAGAAGATGAGACGAAGAAAAAGGTGAACGCGGTGGAGCTTGAGAGAAAATTTAGAGGTGCATGCTTATCCACCGCCTTGTTCCATATTAGGATTGCTGAGACTACGTCAAATAAGTCACTCCCACAATTTGAAGGTTAAAGCTAGCTGATGAATTTAAGGACAAATATATAATTTACACCTCAAGATTAAACTTAAAGACCAAAGGATAAATTATGCCGGTGATCACTAAACTTGTATGCCGTTTTAAATTGCCAACAAATCAAGGCTATAACAGAATTCTATTTTTTTTTTTCCCAGCTTCTTTTCTCTTCCTTCTTACGGCGACTAAAGACTATATGTTAGCCTTGCTGCAATAATTATTTACAAAGCTTCAGACTACACGTCTCCCTGAAAAAGATTCATCGTGATCTGGGCTTTCAAATGACTCCTTAAATAGTTTTTGTTAATTATCGTTATTGTGAGCTGTGTTCTTTTTTAAGTATGTTTGATTTCAACTCTCAAAACCCAGTGAGAACATAACTGAGTTTACTGGAATGGGATTTGATTGGAGTTTCTGTGTCTTTTGAATTTCCTTTTTTAGTATTTTTAAGCGATATTCATGGTTGAATTAATGAAGATGCCTAGTTATTCTTTCAATATACCGAAGTTATCTATTTCTTGACATTTTTTAGGAAAACATTTTCGAGAAAAAAGTCATCTTAGTTCCAGAGAAATATGATAGTCTCAAACAACAAGTTCCTGCACTTTAATTTCTTTTGTGATTTTTTATGAAAAAAGTAATAATGCACTAAAATGTTATTTTTGCCCTTAAAATATGATGTGAACTTCCAAATTTTCGTTGCTTCAAGCAACGACACCAAAGAAAGGAATTTTAGCTATAAAAGATTAATTAGTGTGACCATTTGCTTTCTTGGTTAAAAAAATTACATTAATGCAATCACATTCCAACGAACAAGTAGAAAATTAATGGAAAAAAGAACCAACATAATCAAATTGAAAGGGCAAAAATGATATTTTAATGCATTATCCCTTCTTTCATTAAAAAAATATATATATAAAAGAATGAGTCTCGCGTGTCTACCATTTCACCACCAAGACATCTTGAAAGTGAAGTGATCTAGCTCCTAGTGAAACAACCACCCTAAAATGATTTTTTTTTTCCAATTTTCAAGTTAATAGTTCAATGGAGGATATTTATCCACAAGCAATTGTTATAAATAACATTCTTTGTTAAACATACCTTAAGGTGTATCTTTTACCTAAAGTGTTGTTCAAGGAGATTTAAAATAATTATGAAGTTATTGCTATTTTTGCTTAACAATAAAATTATAACATTTCTCTTACGAACATAATGTCACTAACCAACAAAGACACTATGTACTGCTAACATAAGCATGTGTTTAGGTTGATGTCAATTGGTTAGCAGAGTATGGCTTTGCTTCCATTGATATTTTGCTGTTTAAGATGCATGCCAGCCCTGAACATGCTGATTGATAAAGTTTACAGAATTATCCAGTTATTGTTGCGTGATCTTTTGCGTGATCAGTTATTATAAACTGATATAATAAGACTAACGGCAAAATTAAAGTCGTACAAATAACTTTTAATAATAACCCTCAATCACGAAATGAAACGCCCTTCATCTAAAAGGGTCGTTTGTTTATTTTTTAAGGCACACAATGGGATACAAGCCATGACAAGTAACTCAACATACTGATGGCTAGAGAGTTTCATAAGGTGCAAATCACAAATATAAAAATCAACAATGCTTAGTGCAAAAACATCGGCGACGGAAGCCCCTGCAGTGGCCACCATGGAAGCCCTCAGTCTGGCAGACAGCAGCACAATTCGCTTTCCTCACACAAACTCCCTTGAAGCGGTGGCTTTGTGACTCACATGTCCTGGCCTCAGCAACCATTGGTCCCATCTCTATAACCAAATAAAAAATATATATATGATCATGGCTAATTAGTTCCACGTACTAACAAGTGCTAGGTTGTTTAGTATGTTATCGTTGAACAAAATAATATGATTGGTTTAAGTTCAAGCATTATGGAATTGATAGTTTTCCAATGAGTACTCGTTTGTTGGAATATACATTACTCTCACATCGAAAAATCACCAACTCTAAATTTACCATATAAGATCCTGGACTATTTCACCTAATACCAATTAGTTTTAGTATAAAATCCCATGATCCTTAACAATGACTTTTTAACTTAATAATTGAGACACAAAAAAGAGGGTGGAGATATTGTTCGTGCATAATGTCAGTTGTGATAGTAGATTATTTCTGTAAGACAAAGGTAACCGAACAAATTAAATCTTATCTATTTTAGTCTAAATCTTTGTGTGCATGTTATCGTCACAACAATTAAATGGTCTAAGAAGCATCTTGATTAGGTGGTCTGAGGTAACGTTTTTAATAAAGATCTCCACTACTAACCGTAAGTTTATACCGACTTTAAAGTGCAGAACATTACAATTATGCTCATAAGGCAGGCACGACCCTTTATGGTATAAACATAACTAATCATGAATGGTGTGGACGGTTCTAGGCCATGTGCATATCATGTTATAGCTTATTTGAAAAAGAACTTTACATTTGAGGGAGATTATCTCTCATCCAATCGATACTTTATCTTTTTAGATTGAAGAAATCAGTCTCCAAACGGAAAAAAAGGAATTCTTAGATTGAAGAAATCAGTCTCCAAACGGAAAAAAAGGAATTCTGGAAGCAGTTTCTTTTGACTATTGATAAAGAGCATAATCAAAGGCACATTTCCCGTCAAGAATTGGGTAAAGGTCTAGTTTAGTCCATTATGTTTAGTATAAATGACACTTTCATCCATTATCTTTTAAAATGAACATTTTAGTTCATTATTTTTAGTGTAAATGACACTTTCATCTATTATCATTCGAAATGAACCTTTTAGTTCAATATGTTTCACATAAGTAACGTCATTAGTCTAACTTCAAAACATATTGGAGGAAACATATTGGACTAAAGACTTCGTTGATGTGAAACATATTGGACTAAAAGACTCATTTCGAAAGATAATTGATGAAAATGTCATTTACACCAAAGATAATGGACTAAAAGATTTATTTTGAAAGATAATGGATGAAAATGTCATTTACACCAAAAATAATTGACTAAACTAGACCTTTACCCTCAAGAATTTGGTAAAAAAATCACGTACTCATTTTTTTTAATCAGAGGACATTCTGAGTTCAAATTACTTTTTTAATTTTTATTGTACCACGAACAATAAAAGACAGATTTGTATAGGAGCTAGTGTAGCCTCCACTAACCTCATATTTTCTTTTTCCAAAATATTTATATCTTTTGTACAAAAAATAGATTAGGGCTTATTATTGTTATAGTCCTACTGAAGTAATATTTTAGGTCTAATAATTCAATTCAGTAGTGTGGACACTAGACACCTTTTAAGTAACAGACTCAAAGATATTAAAGCACGTATTTACATAACAAAAGAAATTAAGGCTCTGTTTAGTTTAATTGTGAAATTTTAGTTTTTGAACTGTACAACTTTTACAAGTAAAACTTTGATTAGAAGTGCTATTAAATAAAAATCGTTGACTGATTAATCCATCTGTTCTAAAGACTACTTCTCTCATTCAACTTTATCAAATGCTTGCTTGACCATTTCCTTTCATTGTACTTTTTCCTTTTGTAAATATAACCATAATAACCTTAATTTTCTCTCCCAAAAATTTAAATTAGTTGAATGTTATGAAGTTTCATTTAGGCAAGGTCGAATAGATTAACCCAAGAATAAATTAACGTAAGAGTTCGGTAAAATAATTGAATAACCATATATTATAATAAGAGATTCTAAGTTTAAACCATAATTTTAATAAATTAACGTAAGAGTTCAAGGTTAAACAAGAGATGCTTACCTTATATCTCGTTCATACGTACTCTTTTTTCTTCTTTTTTTTTTCCCGGGCCTCGAATGAATTATAGATTGAGCTCGAAAATGTCAAATTAGCAATATTTTCACTAGCTCACAAGAAGCAGTAGCTAAAATTACGAGACAAATTAAAGATTTCTTTTTCCCTCATCTCGTGTATTTGATCTTGATCCATATGATGTCTATATCTATTGGTTAGGTTGAATTTATTCGTTATAACTATGCAAAACTATGTCCTTAAAAGTGAAAATCGTATGAGTTGCAAGTTCCTAGTACACTAGATTGCAAGGTCTAAGGCTTTTTATGTCATACTCAAAACAACTTCTCTTCATACATTAACTAATAATTTATTTGAAGAAAAAATCATATATAATTATAAATAAATAAAAAGAATTTTCTCACCAACCATTTCTAAGTATTGTTATACCTTTCAAAACAATTTTACACAATTAGTACAACTAGTATTGAAGTGTTCTACCATTGTTTACTAGAAAATAAATTCTAGATCCTAATAATTTCGTTAGTTCATAATCTTTCCTTATAGTAAGTTTTAACAAAATTCATCTTGTATAAATTTGGAATTAACAAGGATCTATAGAATAAGTAATTGTGCTTGAATAAAATTATTTTAGGCTGGAACAAATTTGACATTTTAAACAAAAATATGTCTATTGATCCTTTAATATACCAAAAGCATTGGGATAACTAGACCTTCTTTTTGTCAACATAATTATTGCTAAACATAATAAATAAATATAACACTCTTTTCTAACACTTTAAGCTTTTAGATGCCGTGGTAACTTAACAATTATTTAGATTTTTTCTCTTTTTTATTTCAGAATTTATATTATGTCTTAATATATATTTTTTATGCAGAAATAGGTCCAATGGGAGCCGAGGCAAAGACATGTATGTACAAGAGTGAAAAATTTCGAGGAATCTGCCTCAGTGATGTTAATTGTTCCCAAGTTTGCCAGAAAGAGGGTTTTAATGGTGCAGATTGTCGCGGGTTTCGTCGCCGATGCTACTGCTTTAAGCCCTGCAATTGATAAGATAACTTCAAAATTTCAATAATGAATATGATCCTATAATTCCTTCACGGAATGAAAACATGATATTATACATTAATGCATAAGGCATTACAGTCATATCATGGAAATATTTGAGAATAAACAAAACCTCTTCTTTATTTGCCTCTATTTGCTTATTCGATTGAGACAATATCTGTGCTTTAATTTGCAAAGTGGCTCACTTAAATTAGCAAAAAAAAGAGAAAAATTAACAGAGAAAAAAAAAATTAGCAATAAAATTGTGAAAAATGATAACAAACCTAATCAGTGTCAAAGGATTTAGAAAAATGTTTTTAAAATAAATTACACATCAGACCAATTGTTCGGCTATCATTAACGTAAAAAAAATGTTAATAATTCCTTTGTATTCCTTTTCAATGAGTTCCACGCTAATCTTGTTGTTCTTTGTTTTTTCTTTCTTTTCTTTTTTTAGGTCGAAGTGTGTCCTGTTGTTCAATGTAAAGAAACTCTCAAATATTTGTTTTGGCTGCATTAATAAAATTTCTGAACCAACATTTCTAATTATAGATTCTGTAAATCTCTAACCTTTAAAGATGAGTTTATGTTATTTTACTACTCTAAAAACTTCACAAGTGAAATATATTTTAAGCTTGGAAAAATGACCAAAGGAACTACCATATACTGTAGATTGCTTTGAATCAAAACTCGATAAATTGATAATCTTTTTGTAAATAAAATTGTTTAGTCGGGATATGATTTGGGACCAATGTTTTAAATTAATAATTTCCATAAAATTATAAGATAATATATTTTAAGTATTTATTTTGTATTTTGTAGGTCCCAAATATTTTATAAATTAATAATTAACTAAAGAATACACACGTACAATTCTCATGATTGTTCACCTAATAATAAACTTCATACTAAACATTTTTCACTTTTAACTTTTTAGAACCTTCTCCTGCTATATTTCAGACAAGCTACCCTTAACGTTTTCAATTTAAAACTCATTGTTGCAATTCTTTTTACGTACATGAAGCATACTCTTCACTATGCTCATATAATGTTTTATGCATTTTATCTGTCATGGTTCTTTTCTTTACACCTTTGAGATGAGAAGTCATTTTTCCTATTTAAGAACCAAAGATACCATAAATAATAAGAGCTTGTTTTGATTTAATATTTTCTTTGATTCAATATACATTTTATTCACTTGTTTTAATAAACTTGAATACAATAGTTCTTTATACTAATTACGTGTGATTTTAATAAATTCTTAATTGGTTAAATATATGTAGAGATAATACTTTTAACATTAACTTGATCACTTGATGTATATGTTAAATATTATTAGCTGAAAATGTTAAAATATCTTTCTAAATTAAAAATTATTAATTATCAATAGAATTTAGGTGGTCTCAGAATTATTAATTTAAAAAGATTATATTGTAATTGAGAATTTAACGAGGTGGGTGTGGCTTTGAACCAACAATAACTGTATTATTTGGGAGGTCGCCTAGGTCACACATTTTGATCTCAAAAGGCTTGGAGCAGTCTATAATAAGAAGATCGTCTAATATTAAATGAAAAATTTAGAAATGGACCATGAGGCTATCCAACGCCAATAGAGAACAATGACCTAAGAATACATGCAAATTTAGTTAATGGTCCTAGATCTTTGTTTTTTTTACATTTAAGTATCTTATATTTCATTTTGGACAATGACTTAAGAATACCTTTTCTTTTTTGGGTAATTTATCAAAATAGTCCTAGATCTTTGTCTTTTTTTACATAAGTCCCCTATCTTTCATTTTGGACAAAATGATATTTCACCTTTCATTTTTGTGGTAGCCGTTAGTCCTTAAAGCAACATCTGTTAAAAAATAATATTAGTGAGTACGTGAATGGCACATTGAGGACTATCACGTGACAATTTTGAAAAATGTTTTATGCTTATATTTTACTGCGTGACAATTTTACCTATAAATATTTGTGCTTTTTGTGGCTACGTGTTATCCATGTGCTCACTAACATTATTTTTTGATAAATGTTGCTCTAAGAACTAACGGTTGTCACTAAAATAAAATATGAAGGACTATTTTGTCGAAAATAAAAGATAAATGACTTAAATATCAAAAAAGACAAAGATCTAGGACCATTTCAGTAAATTACCCTTTCTTTTTTTGGGTAATTTATCAAAATGGTCATAGATCTTTGTATTTTTTGACATTTAAGTCCTCTATTTTTCATTTTGGACAAAATGGTCTTTCATCTTTTATTTTTGTGACAGCCGTTAGTCCTTGAAGCAATATCTGTCAAAAAATAACGTTAGTGAGCACGTGGATGGCATGTTGAGGACTACCGCGTAACAATTTTGGAAAATGTATTATGCTCATATTTTATCGCGTGACAATTTTACCTCTAAATATTTGTGCTTTTTGCGGCTACGTGCCATCCATGTGCTACTAATGTTATTTTTTGACAAATGTTGATCTAAGGACTAAGGATTGTCACTAAAATGAAATATAAATGACTATTTTGTTCAAAATAAAAAAAAAGACTTAAATGTCAAAAAAAAAAACAAAAATCTAGGACCATTTCAGTAAATTACCCTTTTTTCTTCTATCAAGTATGAAGTTGATGTGAAATATTCAGCCGCATAAGACACAAGTAAAAAGGATTAAAATGCCGCCACGTTCTAGAATACATGCAAATTTAGTTAATAGTCATTCTTTATTTTTTTTTCTGAAGAGAAATTTATATTAACATAAACAAATCAAATACAAAAGCGGGTCAGCATACCATAATTCAAGAAAGAAAAATACAGGCAGTTGGACCCATTAGCAAGCCCAACAAAGAATAAAACAAAAAGCAAAAAATATAGGGCAAACTAAAAGCCCAAAGCCCAAAGCCCAACAAAAGAAACCGTAGCAAACAACATCGCCAAATCCCAACCAAAAGCATCGAAGCCAAACATGGGTAACAACCCAGCCATTCCCAACCCATAAACACTCACTGAAGCCACCAAAACAATAACCAATAGCCCACCACAGGCAAGCATTGAGCAAACACTTAAAGGGACACGCGACCTAGGACGAAGGCACATAGATAGACGGAATCTCCAATTGAGAAAGAAACCCAAACCTTAAACGGTGAAGGCGCAGTCCACCTGAAACCTCCAGCAACACTAGGTAGACAACAACAAGGGGATGAAAAGAAGGAGTAGTAGCAGCGAAGAAGTGCAATGGGCTAAACACCGGCAATGAGCTATACAATGCAAACGAGCCTCACAAGAAGGGATTAAGCCACAAACAAAAGAAAAACTGAATGATTCATCCAAAACAAGGAAATATATGTTCAAGAAACCAAAATAGAATAAAAAGAAAGCAAAGAAAACAGACTAAGAGAAAGTAGGTGCTACTGGACAATGCTCGGAGTACTGAAAAACATCACACTACAATGGAAACGAGACCTTCAACAAGAGGTGGCAAAGTCAAAACCCTCGCATAAAGGTTTGTAGAGAGAGAATTAATGGTCATTCACTTTGGCAATCTCTCAAACATTGCTTCATTACATACCGTTTGGAAGCACTTGAGGTGTGGAATTTATTTGATTTATAAATGACAAAGTAACCTTAAATTCAACCATACATTTAATATGAAAAAATAATCTTAAAGAAAGGGTGAGAGAGGCATCAAATTTTTTCTTTTTTTTTTTGGTGAAAGAGAAACAGGGAGAGAGGCAATGATTTTTTTTTTTTTATCGTTGTGCTTTAGTCAAAGTCCATTTCTTAAACCTAGGGACAATTTTGTCATCAAAAAATGAGTAACAAATTTAAAAAACATGGATTTGTAAATTCCATTTCTTGAGCCCTATATGGACAAGGTATAAAAAAATCTAAGATTTGCAAATCGTGAATTTTTAATTTTTTAAAAGGGTGCTTCCAAATACCAAAAATTGGATTTGTAAATGAATTTCATAAATTTTATGGAATTTATTGTTTCAAACAATCTGTTAGTTTTACAAAATATTCAGCTGGCATGGATAAAATTTTTAGTCATAATTCATGTATTAATTATCAAATTTTTACTGTATATAATAAAAATTCGATTATATACGAAAGAGTGAAAGAGTAAAAGAGTGAAATACGATGGTATTTAACATTTTATTCCGAAACATATAAGTACATAAAAAGATTGGTCAAGCACTCCTTGTTTCATCTCAACAATCTTTAAAGCAAAAGCATTGACGACGTAATCCACGGCAATCGCTTCCTTGATAGCCCTCGCATTGGCAAACGTTAGAGCACCTAACTTCACTGAAACATAGTCCCCAAAAGTTTTTGCTCTTATAAAGACATGTCTTTGCTTCTGCCTTTATAGGACCTATTTCTGCATAAATATCATGTTATTAAAAGCCATGATGAGAATGATGACAATGACAGAGACAACATTACCATCTCTAAATGCAAAGGGAAAAACATTAATTTTTCCTCTCATTCGAAAGACAATTATTGTCTTACAATGGTTACGCAATATTGCTAACTAGAAATTATCACTAACGCTGGCAAAAGGAAACCATCTTGCAGTAACGTTATAGAATAAAAACATAGGGAAAAATCTATCCATGATTTTGATGCAATGATGCCCCTAATGGTTATTTTTCTAATGATGTAGCCTTGGTCATTTTTCATGCCAAAATTTCTAGTAATAAAATTAAATAACCGCATTATCGGTTTGCATGGAGAAATTGAATCGACGTCGTCAAAACTATGCAATTTTTTTTACGGTTAATACTTGTTAAGGTATGAATCTGGTGAAGCTGGATTTGGGAATCAAGCTTGTTTCCAACTTCTGTAAACCTGCAAAACAGAGAACGGAGCTGCAGGGGACGGCCTGCGTTAGCACTCCGATACTTAAGTCAGCTGGGTGCTTGAAGAAGAATAGTGTAGATAATTTTTGACAATAATAAGTTAGTTACCTCCCCTGAAGAATGTTGGGTACGATTTATACTCTCTGGATGAGAGAAAAATCGACATGCTTTGACACCCACAGACTTTGTCGGGTGAGCTATCGTTTGGATAAGATTTTTTGGGATATCATCGGGAGGTCCATTTTGGGATGTCATCGGGAGGTAGACAAGGTGCGGAGGTTAGGTCGGTTGCCGGAGACCTTCCTACTTTTGTGTGATAGAAATTATGCCTCAGGGGCATGGGAGTCCTTTTGTCGAGGTTGGTACTTTTGCCCTTATCAACTGCCCCCTGATTTTTTGAGTTGTTGCAGGCAGGTCAGGAAATTACCTTTTTGGTGCTTTTGCCCAACCTCGATCTTTCCCAACTGTGTCATTTTTGGCAGGTCATTTATTGCTTTATGCCACGTGTCGTCCTCTCATTAATGCATCAGTTTTTTGCAGCTTTTCTGAAGTGTTGTGTCCAGTGTAACCGGTGCATCTTTCGGGATTCTTCAACTTCCCTATCTTTTTGTCTATAAGTAGAGGGTCTTTTCAAGTTTCAAACTTCACCTTTTTTTAAACTTGCTTTGCTTTTCCTTGCATATCCCGTGATTGTCTTCTTTCTCCCTTATCCTCTGTCCGTGAACTTCTCACCTTTTCGTCATCTCTTTAGCGCCTTGATTTGCTAGGTACGTATTTATAGCCTCTTCCTCATTCTTATATATATATATATATTATATATATTTCGAACAATGAGTAGCAATAGTTCAGACTCCCAAAATCAATCTGATCACTCTTATGGCGGCGAGGAGAGTAGTGATTCTTCTTTTAATCCTGGTACCCCCGTTGAGAGGGTGCCTTCAACACCTGAGGCTAGTCATCCCTTTCGGATTTTCCCTAGGGCAACAGCTGTTACCACTACTCCACTTAAGGTTGTCTCTCCTGTTAGGGTTAACTTGTGCCCTTTTGTTCCCCCGCCTATTGAAGTTAGAGCACCCACTACTGAGGCGACAATTGACTCTACAATTTCGGTTTCCTCTAGTCCCAACTCCCTTAGGAGGTCGGAAAAGACTATCACAGCTTTTTGTAGAGCGGTGGAGCCTCAGTTTACCGCTTTGTCGCGCAACTGCCACGTTAGTGATGAACTTGTTCTTTATATTAAGAGTAGTGGGGTTGTCCCATCTGGCTTTTCTATGCGAAGGGCCTGTCGACCTGGTGATGGTGAGGTTACTTTTTATACTGATATCTTCCAGTTCTGTGTTCTGTACATCCATTCCTTTATCAGAACCATCTTAAACATCTTCAATCTTAGTCCTGGTCAGGTGATTCCGAATAGCTGGCGGATGATGATCGGGTTTTATAAGTACCTTAAGGAGTTAGGCTTTGATCCGACTCCTAACCTCTTTCTTTACTTTTACACGATAAAGTTTGTTGATGGACTGGGTTGGTATTATTTTACCGCCCAAACTAGAAAAAACCTTTTTACGAAGTGGCCTTCTTCAAACAAAGGATGACATTCTAAATACGTGTACATTTCCTCTGATTCAGAGTAGGATGTCAGCACCAAGTGGCGTGTTCTCCCGAAGCCCTATCCAACTGGTGGGGTCTTGACCTCGAAAGAGGAAGCTGTGAGACACTTCTTCAAAGGTCGCCCTCATGTTGATGGTAATAGAATTTTGGTTCTTGAGGAGGTTCTCAACTCATACCTGTATGGGGAGAATCCCCGAATTCCCCGAGCTAATCCAAATGTGTTTGAATCTCCCAAACCTTTTCCTAAGAGTGAGATTGAGACGTCTGAAGCTCATTCTCCCACTGCTGGTAAGGCCGAGTATTCGCAGGTTTTTGCTTTGCCTTTTGCTCCTTCTCCCTAGTTAACCACTCTCTTTTCTCTTTTTTTTTTATAGGGATGGATATTTCTGATGAGTTGGAGGCTACCTTAGCCCAGCAGGCCCGATGGAAAAGAAAAAGAAAGATGGGCGAGGACGCTGCTTCTTTCAAAAGAAGTCGCTCTGAGACTGTTAAGGTCGAGGTAAAGGTTCGTAAGGTTGGTATCGAACCTCCCACCAATGAGCACCCAGAATTCTTTGTTAATGAGGCTAGGGGACCAGTCCCTTTAGAGGAGCCAGAGGGTAAGGTTGTCGACCGACCGAACCGAGACACGCAATCTGCTAATCTTGCTCACTAGAGGGCCCATCCTGAACCTAGCATTACTGCCTCTCTGAGAATCAAATTCACTCTGGGCCTGAGCCTAGTTACTAGAAAGATCCCCGTTTTGAGGAGATTTTGAGTGCCCCCTCTAAGTTGGTTAACTTTCTTACAGTGAAAGAGGCCATGGAATACTGCTTCCAACAGGTTTGCCTTCTCCTTATACCAGTTTTAATTTTTCAATCTATCTTTGTTCGTGTTGATCTCATTTGCGTTATTCCTCCTTTGCCAACAAACTCAAGCTCACTATGATGGCATTAAGTATTTTCTTAAGGCCGAAAATCTTGCGAAGGACCTAACAGACAGGTACTATGAAAAGAAGACATATCTCCATGGCTATGCCAAGTACAAAGATGAGAAAGAGCAAGAGATTTCTAGCCTTAAGACGTCTCATGAGGCGGAGGTCAGGGCGGTAAAGGCTCAGCATGAGAGTGACTTAAGAAGGACTCAGGCTGGTTTGTCTTCTTCCTAGCAGCTTGTTGAGGTTTTGAGCTTGGTATTGAATACCTCGTTGGCGAATCACGAGGCTTGAGCTCAAGTAGCTGTTAAGGATTACAAGCGCAGTGATGAGTATCGCGAGATATTCTCTCAGGCCTACCTCAAAGCCCGAAGCCGTGGCGTCACCGAAGGCTAACAAATCTCTTTTATGCAAGCTGAGAAGCTGGCCAGAGCTCGCGGTGTTAAGTTTGACTTTTCCTCGCTATTGAGGGAGTCCACATCTGACTTAGAGGGGGAGGACGACGATGGTCTCGCTGATGTCTAGTTTCCTTTGATTTTTTTTTTGAGGTCTTCTTGTTGACCTTTCTCTTAATGTGTAACTGAATTTCTCTTTCCCTTTGTGGGAGGTTTGGACATCTTTTTTTTTTCTTCCTTTTTTCCTTTTTTATGTATTTATGAGAAATGATATGACTTCTCTCTTAGCCTTTTCAGGTCTTCTGTATTTGTACGTACGTCTTTTATTTGTGCATGCTTTGTTGTCAATTCTTTGACTTTTGTGTGACCACTCAGGCGCAACTACTAGTTGTTTATCAGGCTATTCCACAGCCTTACCACTTAATGGTTCCTTTTAGCACTTTTAGGAACTCCTTTAGCGATTTGACGGGTCAAACCTTGTGGTTTTTCGACCTTGGGTCTTGCCTTAGCGGTTTTTGACCTCCTAATATTTGTAATAATAAGTACTTATAAAAGGTATGGGAAAACGCATTTTTGTATTTCATTGATTACTTCAGATCATTACACAAAATACCTTTTAAGATTCTCAATATGCCAAGCATTCTTAAGCTCTTTCCCTTCTAGATAGGCCAGCTTGTAAGTTCCTGGCTTGAGCTCTTCTGTGACTCTGTAAGTGCCTTCCTAGCATGGCCCAAGTTTTCCCCGGGTAGGATCGGGTCGGAAACATGCTTTTCTCAAGACTAAGTCCTCGTTTTGCAAACGCCAAGGTCAGACGAGCTTGATGTAGCCTCGTTCCATGGCTCTTTTACTTTCTAACATTTTGATTTGAGCTTTCAGCCTGAACTCTTCTGCTAGGTCGAGGTTCATTCTTAGGACCCTGTTATTTGTTTCTTCATTGAAATTAGATATCCTGGGGATTGGTGAGCCTATCTCCACAGGTAGCACCGCCTCCGTCCCATAGGTCAGGCAGAGAGGAGTTTCCCCTGTTGCCGAGCTTAGGGTTGTCCTCATAGACCATAACACCTTAGGGAGCAGCTCGGCCTATAGACCTTTGGCATTCTCTACTTACGTCCTTAGTGCCTGCAAAAGAGTTCGGTTAGTGACCTTGACTTGACCGTTGGTCTGCGGATGAGCTACAGATACAAATCATAATGATATGTTAGTTCTTCGCACTGTCTCTTAAAGTAAACACAATCGAATTGTGTGCCATGGTCGGTGATCACAGTCTGTGGAATCCCAAACCTATAGACATCATTCTTCCATAGGAATTTTCAAGCAGCTTTGTTGGTTATGGTGGATGTTGGTTCAGCCTCTACCCATTTCGTAAAGTAGTCAATGGCTACAAAGATGTATTTCTTTTATCCAACGCTGATGGGGAGCTTTCGTATGATGTTCAGTCCCCATTGGGTGAAGGCCATGGGCTGGTAATGCAAGTCACCTCGGTGGATGGTAATCTTGGAATCCTTGAGAATCTTTGACAGACATCACATTTTTGCATGAAACTTTGTGCATTTTCATGAATCATGGGCTAGAAGTATCCTTGCCTTAACACTAATCGAGCCAGAGCTCGGTATCCCAAATGATTTCTACATATTCCTTCATGGACTTCCCGGAGTACGTAACTCACTTCCTCCTAGTCCACACATTTGAGAAGCGAGCAAGTGAATGATCTTTTGTACAATTGGTTACCGATCATAGTAAATCAGTGAGCTCGGCGCTCGATTGGCCTGGCTTCGTTTCTTTCAGTGGGAAGTGTTCCGTTCTTTAGATACTAGACCTAGGGTTGGGTCTAAGCATCTTTTAAGCTGATGGCGGCTATTAGTTTTCCTTCCACAATGATGCTGGGTCTTTCGACCTCCCCGAGCTGCACTATTGCTCCTTTAGCTGTGTTTAGCGCTAATCGAGAAAGTGCGTCTGCTCTTTCATTCTCCCCTCGAGGGACCTGTATTATGCTGAACCATTCAAACGCTGATAAAATATCCTTAACATGGGTTAGGTATGCCGCCATTGTGAGCTCTCTTGCTTTGTATTCCCCGCGGACCTAGTGGGCTACTAGTTGTGAATCAGTCTGCACATCTACGGCCTTTGCCCCTAGCGATTTGGTTATTTTCAGTCCTGCTACCAAGGCCTCATATTCGACATCATTATTCGAGGCTGGAAACCCAAATTTGAGTGAGTATAGCATCTCTTCCCTGGATGGGCTTGTTAGCACTACCCCTGCTCCGCTCTTTTGTCTGTTAGAAGATCCATCGACCTGCATGTACCAGGTCGGATCTTCTGCTTTTGTTTCTCTAGTGTACTCGACTACGAAATCCGCAAGTGCCTGGGCTTTTATCGCTGATCGGGGGTGGTACTCGATGTCAAATTGGCTTAATTCTACTACCCATTTTAACAACCTTCCTGATACTTCTAGTCGGCTTAAGACTTGCCTTAGAGGTAGGTTTGTCATCACTCTGATCAAATGCACATCGAAGTAATACTTTAACTTCCTTGAAGCTGTTATCAGTGCCAAGGTGACTTTCTCAATCTACGGGTATTTGGCCTCAGCCCCATGAAGGGCTTTGCTGATGTAATAAACTGGTTTTTATGTTCGCCCATCTTCTCGAACCAAGGCCGCTGCTACTACTGTGGTCGTTATTAACATGTAAGCATAGAGTGGCTTCCCATGTTCGGGTCGGGACTATATTAGGAGAGAGCCCAGGTACTCTTTTAATCCCTCAAAAGCCTTCTAGCATTCTTCTGTCCATTGAAAATTTTTTGGGCCTCACAACACCTTGAATAAGGGTGCACATTTGTCGGCCGACCTTGCCATGAATCTGCTAAGTGTTTCCATTTTTCCTGCCAATGACTGCACTCCCTTACACTCTGCCAGGGGGGAGGGAGGGTTCATCTCAAAGATGGCTTGGATCTTGTCCGGGTTTACTTCAATTCCCCTATGGGTGATTATATATCCCAGGAATTTTCTAGTTACCGCAAATGCATATTTTTCTGGATTTAACTTGATCCCGAACCTCTTCATGGTTTCGAATATTTCTACCAGATCGGCTGGGTGATCCTCTGTGCTTTGGCTTTTTACCACCATATCGTCCACATAGACTTCCATGTTATGCGTGATCTGGTGCTGGAAAACCTGGTTCATCATCCTCTGATAGGTGGCCCTTGCATTCTTCAATCTGAAAGGCATCACCTTGTAACAGTAGGTGCCTTTGTCAGCGATGAATGTGGTTTTCTCTTCATCTTCTGGGGCCATCTTGATCTGGTTATATCCTTTGAATGTGTCCATAAACGACAGCATCTGGCTCCCCGAGATTGAGTCTACTAGTTGGTCTATCTGGGGCAGAGGATAACAATCTTTTGGGCAAGCCTTGTTGAGATCTGTATAGTCCACACACATTCACCACTGCCCTGAGGCTTTCCGTACTAAGACTACGTTGGCCAACCAGGTCGGGAATTGCAGTTCCCGAATATGACTTACTTTCAGAAGCTTCCCAACCTCTTCTCTAATGGTTTGATTCCTATCAGGGTGGAAGTTCCTGCGCTTCTATTTTGCTGGCCTGTGGTTCGGGTCCACATTCAAGTGGTGCGCTATGGACTTGGGCCTATTCCTGTCATGTCAGAAGAAGACCATACAAATATATCTTTGTTCTCAAATAAAAAATTGGTTATACCTTCTTTCATTGAGGGATTCAGCTCACCGCCGACCCGAATTGTTTTTCTTGGCTCTAGCTCGACCTCATCCAACTTTTCTACTGGGACTGCTTTCTTCTCCTACTCTTTTCTTTCTTTCTTCTTGTCTTTTTTGCTTTCCTTCATCGCCTAATCCCATGGACTCGAGCCTCTAATTTTTAGTGTAGTAGCGTAGCATTCTTTTGTCACCCTTTGGTCTCTTCGAACCACTACTATACTACCAGGTGTTAGAAATTTCATTACCTGGTGGTAGGTCGAGACGACTGCCCTGAGGTGATGGAGGACCAGACATCCCAATATCCCGTTGTACGCTGATTGATAGTCCATTATCACAAATTCTATCATGAATTGGACCTACTTGCCTTCTGGCCCGATAATGATGGAGAGCTAGATTATGCCTTCCGGTATGAAACCAGGGCCAGTGAATCCCATTAGTTTGCTGCTGAAAGCAGCAAGCTGTTCTCTGGTAAAGCCCATTTTGAGATAGGTGTCGTAGAACAATACATCAGTTGAGCTGCCCGTGTCAATCATCATCCACTGGACATTGTATTTTGCAATTTGTATGGTGATCACTAATGGATCGTCATGTGGGGTTTTGACTCATTCCAAGCCATAAGTTGAGATGATTAATTCCTCATGAACTCTTGGCTTTTTGGGTAATGGCTCTTCTCTTCCCGATCTTACGTATGCTCTACTGGCTAATCTGCTGATACCTCCTGCAGCCGATCCTCTGCTGATCATGTTGATGTCAATCAACCTCCCATCGACCTTTCGCGGGCTCCTGTCCCTTTCTCATCCACCTACGTGCTCGGGATCCTGTCCCTTCTTGGCTACGTACTTATCGAGCTTCTTTATTTGGATTAGAGCTTCGATTTCATTCTTCAAGTTCTTGCACTTATTGGTTTCATGACCGTAGTCTTGGTGAAACCAACATAACTTCTCTTTTCCTCTTATCTCGGGATTTGATCTCATCCTCGCGGGCCATTTAATGCAAAGGTCAGGTCGAGACTTGATCTCCATTAGCACTTCTGACCTAGGCATAGTTAGTGGTGTGTATTTGTCAACCTGCTTCTGTGAGTTAAAAAGCTCATCATCGGACTCAACTTGGATCCTCTAGTAGATCCTTCGTCTATCCCTTTTCCCATGGAGCGTTGCACGAATAGAGCTTTTCACCTTGTGCTTTAGATCCATGGCATCTTCCTCAGATGTAATGTATTTCTTAGCTTTTTTCATTAGGTGGTCTAGGTCTCTAGGTTCCTTCCTGGCCAGGGAGGAGCGAAAGTATTTGGACCTAGTTAACCCCTGCTTGTAGGCTGCTATAGCCATAGCTTCCTTTAGGTCTGGGATGTCTAGGGTTGCTTTGTTGAACCTTTCTGTGTACTCGTGAAGAGTTTCATCCTTTCCCTGCTCTAGCCGAACAGGGAGGTAGTGGGCTCTGATGCCTTGGTACTACTGGTAAATTTGTTTAGAAAAATTTCAACCATGTTAGCATAACTCCTAACGGAATTTTTAGGTAAACCACAGAACCATTTTCTTGCAGTATCATCGAGTGTTCCGGGGAACGCTTTGCATTTGACTTCCTCAAACACTTCTTTAAAGAGCATAAGATGGTCGAAGCGTTGCATGTAGTCTTCTAAATCTCCCGTGCCATCATACATTGGCAGGTTGGGCAGCTTATATGCTGCTGTGGACACCTCTCGTATCCTTCTGATTAATGAATGGAAACCTTGGCCGCTTGTTGATCTTCTTAAATCCTCCGGGATTCTTGCCAGGTCTGGATCTGACATGTTGCTTTCTTGCCTTTGTGGCCTCCTTACTTCCCTGCTAGAGGAACTGATGGAATATTCCTTTATCTTTTCCTTCCGCCTTGGTTCCTTTCGCTTGGGTGGAGAGCATCGATCATTGCCTGAACGAGCTCTCCGAGGTGCTAGAGGTTGTTCTCTATTTGACCTTTGCTCCTGGACGAAGCTGTCCATGGTATGCTTCATGCTGTGGACCAGTTGAGTGAGTGTTTGCATCTCACTACGCGACACTTGCTCTTGCACAGGCTGCTCAGTCTGGGCTGTCCCAGACGGTCCAGTCAGGTTTTCTTGCTGTTGTACGATATTTTCAGCTGGAGCATCCATTTCTGGTATGGGGGTCAATCCGGTAAATTGCCGCTCATTGTTGTTCTGTGGTGATAAGTCGCCAGAGCCGGCATGGCTTCTAGTATGAACCATTGTTTTTGCTCAGTGAGGAATCTTTTTCGATTTCCCACAGACGGCGCCAAACTGTTAAGGTATGAATCTGGTAAAGTTGGATTTGGGAATCAAGTTTGCTTCTAACTTCTGTAAACTTGCAAAACAAAGAACGAAGCCGCAAGGGGCGGCTCTGCGTTAGCACTCCGATGCTTAAGTTAGCTGGGTGCTTGAAGAAGAAGAGTGTGGATAATTTTTGACAATAATAAATTAGTCACCTCTCCTGAAGAATGTTGGGTACGATTTATACTCTCTAGATGAGAGAGAAATGACATGCTCTGACACTCACAGACTTTGTCGGGTGAGTTGTCGTTTGGATAAGATTTTTTGGGATATCATCGGGAGGTCCGTGTTAGGATGTCATCGGGAGGTTCGTTTTGGGATGTCATCAGGAGGTAGGCGAGTTACGGAGGTTAGGTCAGTTGCCGGGGACCTTCCTACTTTGTGTGATAGAAATGATGTCTCAAGGGCATGGGAATCCTTTTCTCGAGGTTGGCGCTCTTGCCCTTATCAATACCCATTTTGGTTCTTTATCTTTAACCTGATTGATAAAGTGGTCCTTATCTTTAAAAGTGATATATTTCAGTTTCTTATCTTTTGTCCGAGTAATATTGTTAGTCATTTTTAGTAATTTTATTAAAAAAAATTATCGTAAAATGCACGTGATTAGCACATTTATCCCAAATTGTGCATTTAGTACGTGCATTTTTCGTCAATTTTTTAACAAAATTACTAAAAATTACTAACGGTGTCACTTAGACCAAAGATAAGAGACTCAAATGTATCACTTTTAAAAATAAATGACTACTTTGTCAATTAAGTCAAAGATAAATGACCAAAATAAGTATTAACATTTTCTTTAAAAGTATGGGTTTCATCAGTAAGAAAAATAATTCAAACATGAATAAATAAGAATTGACTAAGTCTCAACTCTAATACTATATTAAAAATTATTCGGTTCTATCTTATCAATATAGGAGCATCGTACAAATTAAATTGTAACAAAAATCAAACAGAATTGAAGCCGTAATTAATGTAATGATGCAATATCGCATGGATGAGATAGACAAAAAAAAAAAAAAACCATTGTGGGTACTGAAGAGCAACAGCAGGCACAGAGCAGTGGTAACCAAATTAATGCCCTTCATCTTGGAATTCGAAAGACTAATTCAATGCAGATTTTAATTCTTAATGTAGGGGATATGATCCTCAATGTCATGGCTATTGCAGGCTTTTATACAGAGATTACTACAACCAAAGAAATTCTCAATGCTAACTTCAACACAAGTCAAATTGCATTAAACATGGTGATACTTGTTATAATCCTTACTCGTTCACCTGTTCATTTACATAACTACTAACATTTTTCCCGTGATATATGGAGGTACTTTGAGCAAGAAATGGAAAATGGTAATTGACGCATCAAAGCACTAAAAAATCTTAGTATTTGCCATGTTTAAATATGGGTCATAGATGTGAAACAAACGATAGCTTAGAAAATTATTAGGTCAATTTTCAGAGTGAAGTTGAAAATGAAATATTAGCTTAGACCTCTCTTTTAATCAAAAGAAAATTATTAGGTCAGCCATGGTAAGGGCCGGGGATGTTGTCCTCACTTGTAATGTACAAATTAAAAGGATGTGGATCTCTACATTTACTTTCTTTCATTTATTTTCTTTTCTTCCTGTTTTTGACGAAATATTTTAGTGTTTACAAAATACTGAAAACTATAAAACTCGTAACCTTTGAGTTGATACTTCATATATAAAATTTTAGTCTTAGCATGTTATGTTTCCTATTTGATTCAACAATTTTACCTTTTTCCATTAACTCTAAATATTTCTAACCTTCAATTTTCTGTAAATAAATTAATGGTGAACAATTAAAGAATAAAGTTGAATTTCAGACAGAAGATCTACTAGAATAACAAATGAATAAGTATAATCATGAATAAATAGAGGGGCAAATGGAAAAAGAATAAGAGATTCAGGAGTTAGTCTAGTGGTGGGTTACTTTTCCTGTTAGTTGGGAGATAAGAGTTCAAATTTGATACAGTGGAGGCAGGTGGAGATGGGGGTAAAAGGAAAAAAAAAGGTGAGAATGGGAGGTAAAAAAAAAATGGAAAAAGAGTAAATCGAGAGGATCGAAATTCAATACGGTTCCTTCATTGCGGCTCATAATCAAAACAGTAGTTACCTCCTGTTATTCCCTCCATTCTAACTTTAGTGTTTACTTTGATTTAGTGGCATAAGAAAGTTGAAAATTAATATTAATTTAAGAAAACATATTTAGACTTTTGCGCTGTGCAAAGGATGAGAGTTATTTTCGCTTCATTAATTACCTGCCTTTTTTTTTTCCAAACAAAGAGATGTTAGAAACTTTTTTCGTTATTGTACTTCCAAAACCTTTTTTAAAGGGCTAATTACGAAGTCATTCTCACCACCATTTCAAGGTTAAGGATTTGTTTAGCATAATTGTAAAATTTTGACTTTTGAGCTACAAAGTTTTTATCAGTAGAGTTTTGATTAGAAATGCTCTCAAACAAAAATCATTGACTGTTTGACTTATGTTGGGTAATGTTGAGCTTTTATAAAATTTAAGGGCAATGTTGGACTTTAAAAAATATGAAAGGGTATATTTGAGAAAGAAAAAAAAACAACTTCCCTCATTATGTAAAAAGAGTTTCGCAAAAGCCTACTTCGAAAAGTTTCAATTTGGAATTTCTTATTTTTCAGTTTTTTTCACCTTCAATTTTTATTTAAAAGTACTTTAAGAAATTAGCCAAATTGATTAGTCTCACCTTTTAAACAAACAGAAAGTATTTTTAAATACCAAAAAAACTAACTCAAACAAGCCTACAGCTGATGAAGTTAACGACAAATATATCATTTACACCTCAATATTAAACTTAGAGCCCAAAGGATAAATTATGCCGGTGATCACTAAACTTGTATGCAGTTTTAAATTGCCGACAAATCAAGGCTGTAACATAACTCTAATTTTACTTCTCTTGTTTTCCCCTTCTGTTTTCTCTTCCTTCTTACGGCGACTAAAAACAATAAGTTAGCCTTGCTGCAATAATTGTTTACAAAGCTTCAGACTTCTCTCAAAAAGATTCATCGTGATCTGGGCTTTCAAATGACTCCTTAAATAGTTTTTGTTAATTATCGTTATTGTGAGCTATGTTCTTTTTTAATTATGTTTGATTTCAACTCTCAAAACCCAATGAGAACATAACTGAGTTTACTGGAATGCGATTTGGTTGGAGTTTCTGTGTCTTTTGAATTTCCTTTTTTTAGTATTTTAAGCAATATTCACGGTTGAATTGAAGATGCCTAGTTATTCTTTCAATATACTGAAGTTATATATTTAATTTCTTGACATTTTTTAGGAAAACATTTTCAAGAAAAAGGTCATCTTAGTTCCAAAGAAATATGATAGTCTTAAACAAGTTCCGGTGAATTTGAAAATCTCAACACAAGTTCTTGCACTTTAATTTCTTTTGTGATTTTTTATGAAAAAAGGAATAATGCACTAAAATGTTATTTTTGCCCTTAAAATATGATGTGAACTTCTAAATTTTCATTGCTTCATGCAACGACACCAAAGAAAGGAATTTTGGCTATAAAAGATTAATTAGTGTGACCGTTTGCTTTCTTGGTTAAAAAATTACATTAATGCAATCATATTCCAACGAACAAGTAGAAAATTAATGAGAAAAAAGACCAAGATATAATCAAATTGAAAGGGCAAAAATGATATTTTAATGCATTATTCCTTCTTTTATTAAAAAATATATATATATAAAAGAATGAGTCTCGCATGTCTACCATTTCACCACCAAGGCATCTTGAAAGTGAAGTGATCTAGCTTCGAGTGAAACAACCACCCTAAAAATTATGACACGAGCTCAATACATAAGAGCATAACCTAGATATTAAAGTGAAGAGATTTGGAAATAGACTTTCTATTCAAAGGGATCTGTTAGAGACTTATCATATTTTTTAGGGATTAAAATGATTTTTTTCCAATTTTCAAGTTAATAGTTCAATGGAGGATATTTATCCACAAGGAATTGTTATAAATTACACATTCCTTAAGGTGTATCTTTTACCCAAAGTGTTGTTCAAGGAGAGATTAAAATAGTTACGAAGTTATTGCTATTTTTGCTTTACAATAAAATTATAACATTTCTCTTACGAACATAATGTCACTAACCAACAAAGACACTATATACTGATAACATAAGCATGCGTTTTGGTTGATGTCAATTGGTTAGCAGAGTATGGCTTTGCTTCCATTGATATTTTGCTGTTTAAGTTGCATGCCAGCCTTGAACATGCTGATTTATAAAGTTTACAGAATTATCCAGTTATAAAGCTTATTGTATTTCCACGTAATTAAACTGAGTTTACTTTGTAAGTTTTACATGTAAAGGTGTCGCTTCAAAATGTTTTCGATCTAGAAGCATAAAGAGCAAAGGTTTGTGAACAATTGTTCATTTTAAAAATCTCGAGATATAAAGAATAAAGGCTTTTTATGTCGGAAGGTGGTTTGTCGTCCCATAAAGATGTAAAGCCTTCTAGCTAGAGGCGTAGAGAGACTTATGTCCCATTGAGGATTAAAGGTTTCTTTTTATTTGAAATTGATAAGTTTTGTTGCCTCTAAGGCATGTGAAAGTCCCTTATGTCAATGTATCGAGTTTAATTAAGTTCAAAATATTTAAACCTATGGTGGTCGTAGACTCGTAATGATGAATTGAAGTTGTTATAAACTGATATATATATTTTGTATATCTTTTAAACGATCACGGTAAAACTAGGGATGTTTGGAGAGAGAGAGAGAGGAGAAAGTTCAACAGGTAAGAGAAACGGCGAAAGTCGTACAAATAACTTTTAATAACAACACTTTCGTACAAATAACTTTTAATAACAACACTGAATCACGAAATGAAACGCCCTTCATCTAAAAGGGTTGTCTGTTTATTTTTTAAGGCACACAATGGGATCCAAGCCATGACAAGTAACTCAACATACTGATAGCTAGAGAGTTTCTTAAGGTGCGAATCACAAATATAAAATCAACAAGGCTTTGTGCAAAAACATCGGCGACGGAAGCCCCTGCAGTGGCCAGCATGGAAGCCCTCAGTCTGGCAGACAGCAGCACAATTCGCTTTCCTCACACAAACTCCCTTGAAGCGGGGGCTTTGTGACTCACATGTCCTGGCCTCAGCAACCATTGGTCCCATCTCTGTAAGCAAATAAAAAATATGAGCATGGCTGATTTGTACCACGTACAAACAAGTGCTAGGTTGTTTAGTATGTTATCGTTGAACAAAATAATATGATTGGTTTAAGTTCAAGCATTATGGAATTGATGGTTTTCCAATGAGAACTATAGAGAAAAAAAAATAAGTATTGGTTCACACTCAGAAGATTGGGCTAACATCAACGTAACTAGACCAAACGAAGGCCATAGAGTTGTGGGACGCGCAACTTCCTAAGTCGCAACCCAACTAACGGGAAGCTCACATGGGAAGTTCCCTCAATCGCGACCCGTAAAAGGAGGGGGGCCAAAGTAAGGCATGGAAACGAATCATTATCACAGATTAAAGGAGATAATATATTAACACGCGAGATATAAAAGAAAGATAGACATAGATCCTTCGGCGCTTGGGGAGGAGATTGAGCCAGCGCCCAGAGCCCTATAAATAGGGAGCTCTATAGAGTAATTCAAAGTGTGAAACGAATGAACTTGAATTTGGAAAGACAACGCACGCAGGAATGCGATAAACCAAAGACATTGCTAACTTGGTGTTAAGTAGTCTAGCCTTTTGATCCCCTCTGTTTAAGATTTTCTTATTTAATTACTGTTGGGGTTTGGATGAAAATCTAACCCAAACGTCATGCACAACAGAAGTAAAAAACAGTCTCTTAAAAATATGAAGGGTGGAATATACATTCCTCTCACATCAAAAAATCACCAACCCCAAATCCATTATATAAGATCTTGGGTTACTTTTTCTAACACCAATTAATTTTAGGATAGAATCTCATGATCTTTAACATGGTATCAGAGTTGGACCCTTAGTCTAATCGTATTCATCCACGTGTGACCAATCTCTTTGGTTTTATTTCGCTCTCACTGACTCGCTTGTTGGAATATACATTCATCTCACATCGAAAATTCACCATATAAGATCTTGGGTTATTTCACCTAATACCAATTAGTTTTAGTATAGAATCCCATGATCCTTAACGATGACTTTTTAACTTATATAGTGTTTGGAACCAATTAATGTGTGGAATTCATTTCATTTATAAATGAATTCCTCATAGAATTCATTTATAAATGAATTTTCTTGTCTGGAAATGTAAAACAATATTAAGTCAATTATGTTATTTATAAATCTAAATTGTGTTTGGAACACATGTGAAATTACAATTAATAGTTGTATTTTACTTAAGTATCCTTCTTTTATTCAATTGAAATTAAGTTACCATATAAGTGTTACTTTCTCTATCATAAAGTAGTTAGTATCATAATTAATTTCTTATTTGGTTTAGCTTCGGTTTTTTTTTCAGCTACTTTCCATATAATTATTTTTTATTTCAGGGCCTAGTTTAGAACAAGATTTTACATACAAATCAATTAGGTAGGATACATATTGTCCAAAAGAAAATTCGCGAATAAATTTATAAAAAAAATCAAATGAATACCTCAATGAAAGAGGAGTAAATGGAAGATGTTGATTTTCTTTTTCTTCCTTTTTTTGTCGTCAAAGAGAGAAGAGTGGAGAAGACGTTTATTTTTTTCTTTTTGAGTTTTTGACTATTCCTAACAAAGTCAATCACTTAAACTTGAGGGTAGTTTTGTTTTTAAAAGATTAGCAACCGAATTAGAAAACGTAGATTTGCAAATTCTACCTCTTGAGCTCAGATTTGAGTAAGTCTTGTAGAAATCCAAGAATTATAAATCTTGGATTTTGAATTTTTTAAAAAGGTACAATCAAACAAAAAAAAAAATAGATTTGCAATTAAATTTCACACGTTAAATCTTATCTATTTTACTCTTTATCTTTGTGTTCATGTTATCGTCACAATAATTAAATGGTCTAAGAAACATCTTGATTAGGTGGTCTGAGGTAACGTTTTTGATAAAGAGCTCCACTACTAACCGTAAGTTTATACCGACTTTAAAGTGCAGAACATTGGAAGGATGCTCATAAGGAATTCTGGAAGCAGTTTCTTTTGACTATTGATAAAGAGCATAATCAAAGGCAGATTTACCGTCAAGAATTTGGTAAAAAGATCACGTACTCATTTTTTTAATTAGAAGACATTTTGATTTTAAATTACGATTTTAATTTTTATTGTACAACGAACAATAAAAGACGGATTTATATAGGAGTTAGTGTAGCCTCCACTAACCTCATATTTTCTTTTTCTAAAATATGTATATCTTTTGTCCAAAAAATAGATTAGGGCTTATTATTGTTATAGTCCTACTGAAGTAATATTTTAAATCTAATAATTCAATTCAGTAGTGTGGACACTAGACACCTTTTAAGTAACAGACGCAAAGATATTAAAGCACGTATTTACATAACAAAAGAAATTAAGGCTTTGTTTAGTTTAATTATGAAATTTTAGCTTTTAAACTGTACAATTTTTATCAGTAAAATTTTGGTTAAAAGTGTTATTCAATAAAATCTGTTGACTGATTAATCCATCTGTTCTAGTGACTACTTCTCCCATTCAACTTTATCAACACGGATTATTTGTCCTTGCTTGACCATTTCCTTTCTTTGTACTTTCCCCTTTTGTAAATATAACCATAATAACCTTTCTCTCCCAAAAATTTGAAATAGTTGAATGTTTTAAAGTTTCATTTAGGCAAGGACGAATAGATTAACCCAAGAAAAAATTAACGTAAGAGTTCGGTAGAATAGTCGAATAGCAATATTAATTTAAGAAAACATATTTTGAATTTTGTTCTATCCAAAGGGTGCTAGTTACTTTCGCTTTATTAGTTACCAGCATTTTTTTTCTCAAACAAAGAGATGTTACAATTTTTTTTCTTTATTGTACTTCCGAAACCATTTTTAAAGGGCTAATTACTCAACATGGTATTTGAGTCGAGCTAGGATAGCTCGACTCGTGAACTCATTTAGTCCAATTAATAAATGGGCTGAGTTAAATGGGTTAATTGGGTTGGATTTGGGTTAGTCTATTTTTTAAAACAAAAAAAAATAAGATATATATATATATATATATATATATATATATATATATATATATATATATATATATATATATATATATATATATCTCTCAATGAATTACTAAATCTTGAGACAATACAAAATTTTAAAAATAACTCAAAATGTTACTAAGTAAAAAATGTGAACTTACAAAAATTCAAATTTGATATGAGAAATAATACAAAAATCAAAACAAAAAATCATGTTCAAACTAATTATTTTTAGTTGTAAAACAAATAAAACTTTTACAAACTAATGTTTCAATTTCTTTCTTTCTTCAACTAATATTGTTCTTCTTACAATTAATCTTTGAGATCTTCACTAGGTGAGCTCTCTCCCTCAGAGTACATATCTTCTTCAGAATCCTCTTTCATTTCGATAATCCTTGTTGTATTCCTATAGGCTATAGTATAGCTAATTGTGGTCATGCTTTGACCAAAAGAAAAAAAAATTGTGGTCATGACTCATCGTGCAGATCTGACTTCACTTAAAAAAATAAAAATAAAAATAAAAATGTGGTCATGCACGATATCACTTCACTTAGAAAAAAGGCTAAATTGAATTGGACTAGTGTACCGAATCAAGCTGAGCTATTTTACTGAATTGAGCTGTGTTGGGTTACCGAATCGAGTTGGACTAGGGTACCAAATCGAGCTATGCTAGATTCTTATCTGAGCTGAACTAGGCTAAATTTATAATTTTTAAACTTGAATCAAACTCAACCCGTAGTATTGTCTCATGTGTTATAACCCAGCCTAGTATTTTAGCAATTGGGTTAGATTGAGTTGGGTTATTATTGAATTAGGCTGCATAGTGACCCTAAAACCCAACCCAATTAACATGTTGACTACTTACGTCAAATAAGTTTTTTTTTTTTTTGTAAGAGAGGATTGCTGAGGTTTTTTTTTGTCAAGATGATATTAATATTATTAACTAACAAACAAAGATTGGGCCCACTCTCAATCAACAAGAGCCCAAAAAAAAACGATAAAATACAACCAAAGAGATCAATGAAAACAAGCGATAAAAGTAGAACAACAGAGAGCAGCATAGAGACCACGTGAAGAGCACCATGTCCAAAACGATAAGGATAAGCTTGGGAGCTGGACAGTAGCAAAACTTCAGCGTGGAGCAGGCAGCAAACACAGGGGACAATAAACGACCTCCCAACGGCCAAAACAGTGGCAAGAATACCCAACAACCAACATTCAATCAACGAATAACCCACTGGAGCTATCCAAATAGTGGCTAACAAACAAACGCATGGAAGGACGTGTGACCTAAAGCGCAGGGAGATAGTCAAAGTCTTCAACAGAGACTCGGACCTCAACGGCAAAGGTGTAGTCCACCTAAAACCTCCAATAATACTACCAATACAAGTGGTGAACAATATGGTGGGGAAGAGGAGGAATAGCATCAAGAGCCAGGCGATGGGGGCAAAAGCAACCACGCCGATTGGCTGTACAACGAGAAAAGGAAAAGAAAATATGAACATAATTGAACGCGGATCACCAAAAACCCCATCTGGTAGCAAGTAGAAGAACATAACTAAAAGCATATACCAACACAAAAATAGGAAACTCACACGAACAACTAAAGCTACAAAAAAGATCAAAGCAAAGGAGGGAGATGAAGAACGAAGAAGAAGAAGAAGCTGAGAAGATGAGACGAAGAAAAAGGTGAATGCGGTGGAACTTGAGAGAAAATTTAGAGGTGCATGCTTATCCACCGCCTTGTTCCATATTAGGATGGCTGAGACTACGTCAAATAAGTCACTCCCACAATTTGAAGGTTAAAGCTGAAGAATTTAAGGACAAATATATAATTTACACCTCAAGATTAAACTTAAAGACCAAAGGATAAATTATACCGGTGATCACTAAACTTGTATATATGCAGTTTTAAATTGCCGACAAATCAAGGCTATAACAGAATTCTATTTTTATTTTTTTCCCAGCTTCTTTTTCTCTTCCTTCTTATGGCGACTAAAGACTATAAGTTAGCCTTGCTGCAATAATTGTTTACAAAGCTTCAGACTTACACGGCTCCCTGAAAAAGATTCATCGTGATCTGGGCTTTCAAATGACCCCTTAAATAGTTTTTGTTAATTATCGTTATTGTGAGCTATGTTCTTTTTTAAGTATGTTTGATTTCAACTCTCAAAACCCACTGAGAACATAACTGAGTTTACTGGAATGGGATTTGGTTGGAGTTTCTGTGTCTTTTGAGTTTCCTTTTTTAGTGTTTTAAGCAATATTCACGGTTGAATTGAAGATGCCTAGTTATTCTTTAATATACTGAAGTTATATATTTCTTGACATTCTTTAGGAAAACGTTTTCGGAAAAAAAAAGTCATCTTAGTTCCAGAGAAATATGATAGTCTCAACAAGTTCCTGTGAATTTGAAAATATCTACACAAGTTTCTGCACTTTAATTTCTTTTGTGATTTTTTATGAAAAAAGGAATAATGCACTAAAATGTTATTCTTTCCCTTAAAATATGATGTGAACTTCTAAATTTTCATTGCTTCATGCAACGACACCAAAGAAAGGAATTTTGGCTATCAAAGATTAATTAGTGTGACCATTTACTTTCTTGGTTAAAAAAATTACATTAATGCAATCACATTCCAACAAACAAGTATAAAATTAATGGAAAAAAGAACCAACATAATCAAATTGAAAGGGCAAAAATGATATTTTAATGCATTCTCCCTTCTTTCATTAAAAATATATATATATATATATAAAAAAGAATGAGTCTTGCGTGTCTACCATTTTACCACCAAGACATCTTGAAAGTGAATTGATCTAGCTCTTAGTGAAACAACCACCCTAAATATTATGACACGAGCCCAGTACATAAGAACGAAACCTAGATATTAAAGTGAAGAGATTAGTAGAGAGACTTTCTATTCAAAGGGACCTGTTTGAGACTTATCATATTTTTTAGGGATTAAAATGATTTTTTTTTTCCAATTGTCAAGTTAATAGTTCAATGAAGGATATTTATCCACAAGCAATTTCTATAAGTTATTGAATCACTACAAAAAAAACTACTTTTTGCGACGGGTCGTCGCCAATTTGCCACCAAATTGGCGACCGTACGGTGACGGAAGCCGATGTCGCTAATTTGGTGATAATTTGGTGACGTTTTGGAGGTGACTTCATACGCCGTCACCAATTCATCGCCAATTGGCGACAATACGGCGACGACATCATATATCGTCTCCAAAAGTGACCAGATGGTGACAACTTGGTGATAGATAATGACATGTTGTCCCCATGCCGTCACCAATTAGCGACAAGCTAGAGACGGTCCTCAAAATGCGTCGCAATTTAGTCACCCTACCATCGCCAAAAATAATATATTTCCATTTAGTCCCTATTGTTATCAATTTATGGATTATTAAAATAAGTTGAAATTCAATAATTTTGACATTAAATATATTATCTTAATTGAGAACTAATTCAATAATATTTACGAATTATTAATATTTTACCTAAATTGAGAACTAATAAAAATATAATTAATATAAGCTTTAAATATAAAATATAAATTAATTATTTACTTATCAAAGTTTTTGTATTACTACATAGTCGTAAATTTTTTATTCATAATAAATTCTTAAGATTTATTAATGAATTGACATTATTAAAATTATATTTTTATATTCATGTTAGTTACAAAAAAAAAATAACTACTAATTTGGAAATTTATAATTTGATAAAAAGTCAAAAAAATAAAGTTCTAATAGTATTTTCATATGTTTTTAAAAAAATTGATATGAGGTATTTTAATATGTAAATTTATGTCTTAAATAATTATAACAAAGAAAAAAAATATTGGAGATGGCCCGTTCCGTCTCCATTTTGGAGACGAATTGGGCCGTCTCCATTTGGAGAAGCCCAACTATCCAAATGGAGACGGCCTAGTCTGTTTCCATTTTGGAGACGGATTGGGCAGTCTCCATTTGGAGAAGCCCAACTCTTCAAATAGAGACGGATTGGGTTGTCTCCTTTTGAAGAAGCCCCAGTGGGAATCTCCAAATGGAGACGGTTTTGTCTGTCTCCAAAATAGAGACGGACTGGACCGTTTTCTTTTGGAGAAGGCCCAGCCCCCAAATGAGATGGCCTGGTCCGTCTCCAGTTGGAGACGGACTAGGCCATCTCCATGGGAACCCAGCGTTGCCATTTTGGAGACGGACCAAGGTGGTCCGTCTCCAATTTGGGCTGTGTAATAAAAAGAAAAAACACTGTTTTTTTTTTTCTAATTTGAACTTTCCCAAACTTGTTTTTAAAAAAAAAGATTTCCCATTTCCCCCTTCCCCACGGTTCCCCCCCCCCATCCACACCCCCCCCCCATCCCACCCCCACCCACAGTACCCTGCATCACCTCCATCCCCTTACCCCGCGACCCACAGCCCCCTCCCCTAACCGTAAGGTATTTTTTTTTATTGTTTTTTGTTATATATATATATCTATATAAATATATATAATTTTTTCTACTCTTTTTTCATTTTGTATTTTTGTTTTATGTTATTTTTGGTTTTTTTGGAACTTTTTCATTTTTTTTTTGTTGCTTTTTTCTGTTTTTTATTTTTAGGTTTTAAATATTTTATGTTTTTTATGTTTTTCGTCTTGCTGCCTTGTTTTTTTTTTTTTTTTTTCTGTTTTTGCTATTTTTTTATTTAGGTTTTTAATACAGAAAGTAATTTTTTTTTCATTTTTTATTTTTTTTGCTGTTTCTTTTATTTTGTTGAATGAAGCTGGCTTTTGACTCAGCTGCCTCACTTTGGTCCCTTTTTTGGTTAATTGGTGAAAAGGAAAATGGAAATATACACGGATTTTGTTTCTTATTTTATTAAAGATTGAATTTTTAGGTGTAGTTTTTAGTATTTGTTTTTCTTTTTGATGGTTTTGAGTGATTGGTTTTGGTATTAGCTAAGAATTTGCTTATGTTTTGCAATTGTGATTGTGTTTTTATTTGCAGCAATTGTGATTGTGAAAAAAGAAGCAATGCAGTGTAGGAAACTAGGCACGGAGCGAGTCTTGGAAGAGTTTATCCCATTGAAGAAAAGTTGTGATGAAGATGGGAACAAGGATATGGTTAGGACAAAAAAGGACAACAAAGAAAGAATGAATTGGTTGAGCTCTGTGCAGCTGTGGAATAGTGATCAACATTGCTCAAATATTGAGCAAAGAAATCTAAAAAAAAGAAACCATTAAGGTATCTGACAACTTTCAAAAAAATTTACCAAATTAGTATTCTCCAATTGAATGAAATTGTTTATTGTATATGTGTAATTTTGAATGTTCTTTTTTGCTAAGACTAACTGATGTTTTTATTCATTTGTTATGGTGCATAGAGAGCTGAGGATGAAGTGAAAGGAAATATTACTTCACTTTACTTTCTTTATCTTTATACATGCTATTCCTAGTTCTTATTACCGTGTTAAATATGGAAGAGTATCATCCCATAACAATTTTGTTGTCAATATTTTGATAAAGATGGTAGTTCAATTAGATGAAGATGTAGATCCCCTTGGATCAAATGCTAGAAACTGTCCTTGAATTGGATTTGCATATGTTGGGCAAATTTGTACGGTATGGTCATTCTAAAGACCCATATGTGTATTAGTTTGGAAGACTTTATTTTGGATAATCTTATGATCATTAGGAGGTTCTTAAATGGAAAAAGGTTATATACTATATTTTTATAATTGGTATTTGTCTTCTATTAATATTTTCTAGCAGAGCAGTCTTCTTTTCATATTTTCTACCATAGCATATTAATGATGTTGTGGTTGCTATGGTTGGTGATGGCATTAATGATGTTACTGCCTTGGCTTCATCACATGTATGAGTTGCCACTAGCAGAGGTATTGGAGCTGCTAGTAAGTGTCCTCGGTTGTGTTGACGCAGAATAGGTTTCCAAGTAATTTCAGTGAATCCTTTCTATCTTTATTATTGATGCTTCTATGATCTGTTTAGTGCTCATTGGAGCCATACAGTTAGGGGCAATACTCGAGAATATAGAACAAATTGAGCATGAATGCAAGCAAAGAATATGTCTGTGTCTTTTGGAGTAGTTTGGCTTAGTTTATAAGTTGATTAAAGGTGTTTATAAGCAAATTTTACATGTTTGTGAAATAAAGCTTCTTATACTAGGTGCTTATTTTGATTACATATGCCCTGGTCATTTTGGCAGAAATGACCCAGATTTCACATGGGCAGTGGTTAAGCCCCTCAAGTCAGAGAAGGTTCAAGCTTAATAAAGTCTTCTTAATAGGTGATCACCTACTGGAAATGTGTTGTCAGTTATTCATTTGTTTTGTTTATGTCACTACAAAAAAAAAGCTGTTTTGTGACAGCAAGTAATCGTCACATTTTCGTCACAAACAAGCAAATGCGACAAAATTGTGACGACATGTCAGTTGTCGCCAAATATGGCGTCGCAAAATCATTTTTCGTCACATTTTTGTGGCCTTGTGACTAATTTGCGACGATATGCAGAGCTGGAAGCGTTCGTGACAAATTCGTGACAAATGCGACTAATATGCCACGAGATGTAGTAGAGGCCATTTCGTGGCAATTTTTTCGTCACAAATTTGTGGCTAATTTTTTCGTCACAAATTTGTGGCTAATTTTTTCGTCACAAATTTGTGGCTAATTTTTTTGTCGCAAATTTGTGGCTAATTTTTTCGTCACAAATTTGTGGCTAATTTTTTCGTCACAAATTCGTGACTAATTTTTTCGTCATAAATTTGTGGCAATTTTTAAATCTTTTTTTGTCACAATTTCGTGGAAATTTTCAAATCCACTATGCTAATGTTGCTTGTAATATCATCTTGTTTGTCCTGCTAAATTACAAAATAACATTCATAATTGAATCTCAAACAATTTATGAAGATAAAACCATAATTAAATCTCAAATAATTACACAGCTTACATATCCATTCAAATGAACACAATTCCATACCAAAATAGTTATGTATACATAATAGCCACCATTCAACAAAGTTACCTCTTATAACATACATTCTAAAAAAATACCAAATGTGCATCTATCATGACATTATCAAACTTGTTTGTCTTTCTAGGATAAGCTCCTAAAGAGAATTTGTATGCAAAAAAAGTTTTCAACATTCTCCATTGTGGTACGCCATCTTTGCATGGAAGAGAATCCAAAGCCTACCATTCTCATCATCTTCATACAATCCATGTCTTATATCTGCAAACAGGAAAATAACCAAACTTAAAGTCTAATACTCAACCAAAAAAACTCTTCAGTTAAAAATGAGAATGAAAGCGAAAACAAATTATAATTTTCACTTGTGATGATAATAAGCCAAAAGTGCACCAAATTGCCCTCAATTTTCGAAATGCGGTGTAAGAATTATATAATATACTTGAACTCACTTACTTATTAAGATTCACAATAATTTTCCAAGCTTAACAAAGTTAATTTAATTTCCTAGATTATCAAAGTTAATTTAATTTCTTTATAATAGGATTATATAATCTATGTGTCTCTTTTTAACTTTGTTTTCTTTCATTGTATCTAACATACCAATTCGATAGATGGGTATTACAACCTGTCACAAATAGATTCAGCTTCAAACCACGCAATAGTTACAATTAGTACTAGTAGATGGACTATCTTTCAGATAAAGAGTCAAGCATTAAGGAAATTAATGAAATAGGTATAAGCATTATCTTCACAATGTTACAAGAAAGACAGAATTTACCGCTATCTCGTCTTTAGGCAATGGCCAAAAAAGGAAGTCTTAAGGCACAGTCATAACAATTTAATGCAACAAAATTTAGCATTTCATGAACATGTCTTGGATTATTTGCTTAGGCTAACATGAGCATGTATGACATTAACTATATTAGCATTTAACAAGTTAACTTCATAACTAGTTCAACTTCAACTAGATCACAAAGAAACATCAAGTTAAGCATTTAATAGCTATCTACTCAGTAACTAAACATGTAACCTCAAGCAATCTATTCATATAAACAATAAATGTTCACATTTAACTTCTAAATAGATGACCAAACAATGAAACTATATCAAGCTGTCATACTTAATAACTAAACACTCCAATTTATCCAACTAGTTAACTAATTAATTAAACATACTTTAAGCATGGATTAACTTAAATCAACTCAAGCATTTACCAAACCAATAACCAAGTACTCAAGCAATTCAACTAACTTTAACACATACATTAAGCTAAGCTCATGAACATGATTGAAAACATACTTTACTTCCCATAACTTGCAAACACTCTTTGACAACTAACACTAGCATGTGCATGGCTTTAATTACTCTTGATTATCTAAATAGAAAATCACTACACATAATTCATCACATTTAATTTTCACTCAAAGCTCAACTTATTTAAACATTCAATGCACATAGTTCACGTTAGTCACATATTAAACATTTAGCATTCAATGCAACTAATGTTCATTTAACCCTCATTCTACTTAAACGCTCTCTCCAAACATGTAATTGTTACTCTCAAGCCTTCAACTCCCTATAATCCATCATTATTCAACTCAAATTAACCTTTAGTGCAACATTAATCACTTAGCTATATAAACTGAAATTTTTAACTACATTTGCTTAACTTTACTTATTCAGTTAGCAGCCTTAATGTCCTCTAAAACTTCTAAAATTGCATAGACATATAGTTCATCAAGTGTAGATGGGTTTAGCCTCAAACGGTTCCTAATTCGGAGTTAAACTCATCAAGTTATGCCCTTTAGAAAATCATTACGCAGCCAGCCCCGAATTACGCGAGAATCAGTCACCCTACTGTTTTGGCTCCAAAACAACCCCTTAATGATAGAATTCGATATTTCCTCCAAAATAGAAATTGTTCCTCAAGTTCTTAGCTACAATATAAAAAAAAATTCAACCAATTTCGACATCGTTTACTACCTCAAATCATCTCTACAAATTCTCTGCGCAAACTGTCCAGCTTTCTCACTTTTGCACTAATGTCTATTTAGCTTGTTTTCTAGCATTTCTACTTGGTTTGCTCTTGGTTTTAGCATATACTATATTCATACACTTCATTGAGGTCATTTATCAAGCACCTAAACCTCATTCAAGAGCATCAACTAACAAGGCAATAAAAGCATACAAGTTGAAGTTATTCAAGAGAACTGAAGCCAAAGATTACTCTACACTTCACTCTAGTCAACAATTTATGCTTATACAACTCAAGTATTCACAAGTTCTATTAAATCAACTAGAATACATTATAGTGAAACACTTAAAATGCAATAGAGAATGATTTCCCTCACCTTGTATAGCTCGAAAATGGAAGAAAATTGACTAGAAACACCATTGATCTTGCTAAAATGGTTGAGATTTGAAGATGAAGCCAAACCCTAAGCCAAAGAGGTCTCAATAGTGCCTTACGATTTCATGCTGCTGCTGATCTGATTCTTTTTCTTTTGCTAATGTTGACTTTTATTCCACTGTTTGTGACGAATTTGTGACGATTCTTGATAGTCGTCACATATTTGTCACAAGTTCCACATATCTTGAGCGCATCTCTATTTATTTAGTTTCGTCACAAAATTGTAGCAAATAGCCACGAAATTGCGACAACCCTCTAGAACTATTTCTTGTCGTGGCAAAATTGTCGCATATTGTGACGAATTAGAGTCGATTTATGTTTTCCATGCTAGACTATTGCATGTCGTGGCAAAATTGTCGCTGTTTGTGACGAATTTGTGACGAATCTTGATAGTCGTCACATTCACATATTTTGAGCGCATTTCTATTTATCTAGTTTCGTCACAAAATTGTAGCAAATAGCCACGAAATTGCGACAACCCTCTAGAACTATTTCTTGTCGTGGCAAAATTGTCGCATATTGTGATGAATTAGAGTCGATTTATGTTTTCCACGCCAGACTATTGCATGTCGTGGCAAAATTGTCGCTGTTTGTGACGAATTTGTGACGATTCTTGATAGTCGTCACATCCACATATTTTGAGCGCATTTCTATTTATCTAGTTTCGTCACAAAATTGTAGCAAATAGCCACGAAATTGCGACAACCCTCTAGAACTATTTCTTGTCGTGGCAAATTTGTCGCATATTGTGACGAATTAGAGTCGATTTATGTTTTTCACGTTAGACTATTGCATGTCGTGGCAAAATTGTCGCTGTTTGTGACGAATTTGTGACGATTCTTGATAGTCGTCACATCCACATATTTTGAGTGTATCTCTATTTATCTAGTTTCGTCACAAAATTGTAGCAAATAGCCACGAAATTGCGACAACCCTCTAGAACTATTTCTTGTCGTGGCAAAATTGTCAAAAATTGTGACGAATTAGAGTCGATTTTTGTTTTCCATGCCAGACTATTGCATGTCGTGGCAAAATTGTCGCTGTTTGTGACGAATTTGTGACGATTCTTGATAATCGTCACATATTTGTCACAAGTTCCACATATTTTGAGCGCATAACTATTTCATGGCATTTTCGTTCCAATTTTGCGACGAATTTAATTTCGTCACAAATTGTCGTCACAAAACAGCTGTTTTTTTGTAGTGTGTGTCTGAGTGACACTAGTTAAAAATAATTGTTTCGTGTTTTGAGAAAGTTGAGTAGGGATGATATACAGTGTTAATCCTAAGTATGTTACTGCTCTTTTGGTAAAGACACTCTCAACATCATAAATGTTATGGTCTATTGTTTTGTTCATTGTTGTATAGAAGCAATTCTTAGGATTCTTCTCTTGCTTCAAAATTTGTGGTTGGTTTCCATTTTATGGACATTTATGCCTAATTTGACTACAGATTTGTTGAAGGACAGTGTGTTTCTATCTTAAGCCTATGTTTGGATGTAGGCTATGAAGTTTCCATCAGCCCCTTGACAAAGTGAGAAGACTCCTTCACAAAGATTGGTCCAGGTCATTGGTATGCTATTATATATACACATTTCTATCAAATTTTATCTTCATTTAATGTCTGAGAAACTCATTACAATAACTAATTGTATCTATTAGGCATGGATGGTTCTCGCATCTCTACAAAGTGAGATATGCATTGCAATTGGCCTATCCATGTCCATAGTTTTAGATAAAGATTGATTGATTAATTGCATGGGATAAACATCTTTGTTTCTAGCAAGTTATTGCTGTCTTTTGATTAATGAATAAGTGAAAATAATACCGATTGAATATTATATTCATGAATCATGTGGCTTGGTGCTTGTAGGCATAGGATTCTGTTGAAAAGTTCTAAGCTTACTGGTTGTACTCTTTGTTTGCAGGTAAAGATATGAGAATTATTGTCTTTGGCTTTCGGCCTCGAACAAAGCAGGTAAGTCATCTTGAATATGGAAATTCATTTGCTCTAACATTTTGATAAGGTATTGGTAGTTTAGATCTCTGGGTATAATTAATGATCCACTCATGTCTCCTCATTTTATGTCTTCCAGGCTGGACATCATTGCTCGCCGAACATAGATGAATGTAACAACCAACGCCTCATTTCTATGTAGAATTGAAGATCAATCGAGGCATTGAGTGTTTTTTTTTTAAAATATGAAAACAATTTGTAATTTTAAATTTATGTGTTATGAGTATTTAATTTAAATTTTTTGTCTTAGATTGTAAACATTTTAATTTATATAAATTACATTTAATTGCAGATGCTTTAGTTTGGAAGATAAAATCTTTTCCGAGTGGCAAGGTAAGGGCTGGGTTTTATATATGCCTTTTAAGTATGTCTTTTACAAATTAAGTATGTCGTTATGTCCACTCAACAATATTAATTGCTTTTACAAATTAAATTCATTTTTTATGCAGGCTTCAAAATCATAATATGACAGGTAAAGATGCATATTAATATTTTGTTCTTAGAGCTCAAGAAATAGAAGTATCTCCAAACTGGACTCCTGTGAATTGGTATATTTTGTGAGTTGCTAAAAAAAATCAAGAACATATCGTGTAGCCTCATGCAAAGGTTGTCGGTTCTACCTCAACAGTTGCCTCTGCCTCTACCTGTTAATGGAACTGAAGACCAATCGTTGCGTTGAGTGTTTTTTTAGATATTAAAATCTATTGTATTTTAAATTTATATTTTTGTTAAGATATTAAAATAGTTTGTAATTTTAAATTTATGATTTGTGTTGATTTAATTTAAATTATAATTGTAGATTATATATTTCTTTATTTATATGCATTAAAATTTAAATTAATTGTTTATATAAATTTGATATTTGAAAAAAAAATAATTATGTTATTTTAATTATTAAAATTGCTAAAAAAAATAATTAAAGATTAGTAACGGCTCGGTGACAACAACTTCTGGCGACGACGTCACCATGGCTTGGTGATGCATACTTTGGAGGCGGCTCAGTGACGACATATTTTGGCAACGACTTGGCGACGGCTCGGTGACGACACAATTTTGGCGACGTCTAGGTGACAACATAGTTTTGGCGACAACTCTGGAAACGAATTGGAGACGGAGTTATATTGGCGACGGTGTGGAGATGACTATTTCTTGGAAACGAATTTGGCGACAGACTAAAATGCCGTCGCCAAATGTGATGAATTGGCGACGGGGCGACAAATTGGCGATGATACTTTTGGCGACGACCAATTTTCGTCTTCGCGCCGTCGTCAACCGTCGCCAATACCCTTTTGGCGACAGCATGGAGACAGCTTTTGGCTGTCGCCAAAAGCAATTTTTTGTGTAGTGAATTGTAGATATTACACAGTTGTACAAATCTCTAGAAGTCAAACTTGTTGAATTATAGAGACTACATAGCTGTGCAAAAGTCAAGTTTGTTGAAATATAGAGATTACATAGTTATACAAATATCTAATAGTCAAGCTTGTTGACTATTAGAGATTACAGAAGATTGTGAGAGATTGATAGGCTTAGATTGAGGGATTTAAATTCTCTATAAATACCTTGTGTATTTTTAATCAGTAATATAATGGAAAAAACCATTTCATTAGTTTTGAAAATGGTGTCAGAGGGGTATACGATTATTTGAATATCAAACCCATAAAAAATAATCCCACAAATTCCAAACATATCCAAATATATATATATATATATATATATATATATATATATATATATATATATATATATATCAGTCTTTGACTAACTCAAACCCATATTCAGATTCATCCAGAAATTAAAAAAAAAAAACCCAGATTCAAATCCAAATACTCAGAATCAAAACCAAAAATAAATAAATAAATAAATAATACCCTCAAAGCCAAAGTTGGGAAATAAACCCGTTCAGTTGCCGGAGTTACCGTTCCATCGTGACTCATATCTATGTGAGTCCTTTTTGTGTGTGTGTGTGTGTATGATGTTGAAAGTCTCAATTTTTTAAAGATATATGCATCTACAAATATCAGCAACGACACATAAGATGTCAACTACAGAAAAGTTGACTTAATGATTAAAGAAAATATAATTATGAGATGGCCCCACATATTTTTTTTTACCTTTGCTTTTCATTGTTTCTTTACATGAGAATGTTTTGAATCTCAATTTTTTTGTTTGTTTTCTAACTTGGACAAAAAAAACAAGGTTTGGTGGCCTATATAGTTTATGCTTTTGAGGTGCTTTCAAACATTCTCACGTGAATATGTTTGAAATTGTCCTTTAGAAATCATTCAACATTCACAAAGGGCAAAAAAAAAATCCGTTGTGAAAAAAAAGGTCTTCTGATTCAATAGTCTTTTGATTCAAAGCAAAGTGAAAAATAAAAGCAAAAGATAGCATGGCCTAAAAAAAATGAGTGAATCATCTGGAATTAAATCTATTCCAGTTATTCTTCAGTCCGAATGAGTTTTTAATGCAGGAATCACTCTTACCAAATCCAATTACGACATATGGTCGTAGCTCATGGAAATGCAAATTGCTGAAAGGGACAAGAACTCATACATTCATGGTAAGAATAAACAATCTGTAGAATCTAATGAACGCTATGAAAAATGGTATACTGAAAATCAAAAGGTCAAACGGTGACTGCTAATGTCTATGTCTCCAGAAATCATGAGGCATTATTCACGATTACCCACAGCCCATGATATTTGGATTGCCTTGTCAAAAGCCTTTTATGATGGCAGTGATGAATTACAAGTCTTTAATCTGAATCAAAAGCATTTTCTGCAAAATAAGCTAGGCGAATTCTCTTTGTGTATTATAGAGAACTGACAGAAATTTTTCAAGAATTAGATCATCGTGATACGGTAGTTATGAAAGATCCAAATGATGTGAAATCCTACCGCAAAACTATTGAACGACTAAGAGTACACATATTCCTCATTAGATTGGATGATGATTTTGATTCAATTAGACAAGAGATTTTGCGTAGAGACTCAGTACCAAATCTAGATGAATGTTATTCTTTGGTTAGATGAGAAGTTGTTCATCGTACCACCCTCAAAGGAAATTCTGATACATTTGAAGCTAGTGACATGGTTGCTCGGAACCAGTCTAATCATGGTCAACAAGATCGTGCTCGACCCAACAATGGTAGACCACCCAGTGGACCCAGTAGTATTGACAAGTCTTCTTACAAATGCATTCATTGCAATAAGACTGGTCATACTAAAAGTCATTGTTTTGAGATTGTGGGCTATCCAGAATGGTAGGATCCTAGTCGCGCAAAGAAAAATCAACCAAAGCCATCCACTGTAGCTGTTGTTGATACTAAGATGGAAGATGAAATCACTAACAACATCTCGGCATTGGTAATCACTGCAAACAATGGTGGTAAGATTTTAAATATTTCTACACCTATTTTGAATAGTGCATGGATAATTGATTCTGGTGCAACAAATCACATGACGTATGATTCTTGACAAGTCTCATCACTCAAACACACCTCCCAAAAATTTGTCTCTACTGCAAATAGAACCTCCACCCCAGTGCTTGAGGAAGGATCTTTGACTCTAACCAGTACATTAAATTTAGATTATGTTTTGGTTGTTCCATCTTTAGATTACAACCTTTTGTCAGCTTCTCAAATAACCACTACTTTATATTGTGTTGTAATTTTTTGGCCTGATTTTTGTGTGTTTAAGGACATCAAAACCAGGAAAATGATTGGTTGTGATATTAGGCGAGGAAAGCTATATTACTTGGACTTGGAATCAAATAGTACTGAAAGCTTACAACAAGCTCTGACAGTATGTGGTCCGGACGATAAGAAAAGGAAAGAAATATGGTTATGGCATCATCGTTTTGGACATGCTTCTTTTGGATATCTAAAAAAATTATTTCTCAATTTATTTACAGAAATTGATGTTTCTAGTTTTAAGTGTGATGTTTGTGAACTTGCCAAAAGTTATCATGCTTCGTTTCTATTTCGATTGAATAAAAGTCCACTTCATATTATGTTGATTCATTCTGATGTATAGGGTCCATCTAAAGTCACTACTTTAGGTGGGTCACGTTGGTTTGTAACATTTATTGATGATTGTACTAGGATGACATGGCTTTGTTTGATGAAATCCAAAAGTGAAGTGAACTCATTATTCCAAAAGTTTCATAAAAAAAATTGAAACTCAGTATAAAAGGAAGATTCAACTTCTTCACAGTGACAATGGTGGAGAATATCAGAGTACCGAATTTCAACGCTATCTAGAACCACAAGGATTGATTCATCACACCACTTGCTCTAACACACCCTAATAGAATGGGGCGGCTGAACGAAAAAATTAACACTTGTTAGTGGTTGTCCGATCTTTGTTAATCGAAGCCCATATGCCACTGTCTTATTGGGGAGAAGCAGTCATCTTTGCAGCTTATTTAATCAATTGGGTACCCTCCAGTACCATCAATTTCAAAATGCCCTTTCAAACACTTACTGATGTGGTTGTTGCCTTAGTTGTTGCACATTTAACTCCTCATGTCTTTGGGTGTGTGGTATTTGTATACCTTCACAGGCATCAACGAACCAAATTAACGCCTCAAGCCTTGAGATGTGTTTTTGTTGGTAATGCCACTTATCAGAAAGGTTATCGGTGTTACCATCATCCAACAAGTCGATTATTTATCACAATGGATGTTATTTTTCATGAAAACATAATGTACTTCTCTACGCCTGAATTTCATGGGGAGTACCAGATGAAAATTCAAACTCTAGATTATGATAATCAAGGTAAAGGCAACTTGGATATAAGTGGTATAATGTTGGATTCCAGTGGTGATAACTCACAAATTGAAAAAAAAATCAAAAAATAGGAGAATTGGATTTAAGTGGTATGATATTAGATCAAAGTGGTGATGAACACTCAATAATTGAAGAAGTAGGTTTATCTTTAGCCCAACCTGAAACTGAGTCTCTAGAAAATATGGCTTCTTCTCTGGTCGACATATCATACCAATCGTTTACTGAAGATGTTTGTGAGCCACACAGAAGACAATTACCACATCGTCACACTAGAGGTATTCCTAAACCCACATATGAGTCAGATATTTCTAGTAAAGTAAAATATCCCATGAGCCATTATGTGCCTAACCATCATTTGTCGGAATCAAATATGTCTTTTGTGAATCAATTATCTGTTGTATCTATTCCTAACAGTGTGCAAGAAGCCTTAGTTGATCCTAGGTGGAAAACAGCTATGAATGAGGAGATGAAATCCTTGGAAAAAAATCAAACATGGGAGTTGGTTGATCCTCCACCAGGAAAGAAACTAGTTGGATGCCGATGGATTTACACTATAAAGTACAAGACTGATAGCACAATTGAGCGCTTTAAGGCAAGATTGGTAGCAAAAGGATACACTCAAACCTATGGGATTGATTACATAAAAACATTTATACCTGTAGCCAAAATCAACACAGTTCGTGTCTTGCTATCTCTAGCGGCAAACCTAGATTGGCCCTTACAACAGTTTGATGTGAAGAATGTTTTTCTCCATGAAGAATTATCTGAAGAAGTCTACATGGATCTCCCACCTGGGTGCATGATACCAAAAAGGCATAGCCAAAAAGTATGCAGGCTAAAAAAATCATTGTATGAGCTGAAGCAATCTCCTAGAGCATGGTTTGGAAGGTTCACAAAATCTATGATTGCATTTGGTTACCATCAAAGCAACTTAGACCATACGTTTTTCATAAAAAGGGATAAAGGAAAAATCACTGCGCTTATTGTATATGTGGATGATATGGTGGTTACAGGTAACAATCCTAATGAAAGGAAGACCTTACAAAATTATCTATCCAAATAGTATAAGATGAAAGATCTAGGCCCCTTGAAATATTTTCTTGGGATTGAAGTCTCCCGTTCTAATAAGTGAATATTTCCGTCTCAAAGAAAATATGCCTTAGATCTATTACAAGAAACTGGTATGTTAGCATTACAACCAATCAATACTCCAGTAAAAGAAAATATGAACCTATGTGTTGAATCCAACCAAGTACCAATTGACAAAGAAAGATACTAGAGACTTGTAGGGAGATTAATATACTTATCTCACACCAGACCAGATCTTGCTTACGCCTTGAGTATTGTCAGTCAGTTTATGCATAATCCTGGTGAACAACATATGGATGTTGCTATATGAATTTTGAGGTATTTGAAGTCTGTTCCAGGAAAAAGAATATTATTCACTAAAACTGTAAACTATCAAAACATAGAAGCATATACTAATGCTGACTGGGTTGGTGATGTGGGTAACAGACGATCAATTTCTGGTTACTTTACCTTTATAGGAGGTAATCTCGTGACATGGAGAAGCAAGAAACAAAGTGTTGTAGCTCGGTCAAGTGCAGAAGCTGAATTGAAAGGTTTGGCAAATGTTCTTTATGAGGCATTATGACTAAAACTTCTCTTGCAGGATTTAGGCATTTTATTTGAACAACCTATCTGATTGTATTGTGACAATAAAACAGCGTGTGATATTGCACATAATTCAGTTAAGCATGACCAAACAAAGCACGTCGAGGTAGATAGATTTTTCATTAAAGAAAAACTAGATGAAAAAATTGTGGAATTACCTAAAATTTGTTTAGAAGATCAGTTGGCTAACATCCTTACCAAAGTTGTCCCAAATCGAGTGTTTTTAAGGTTTATAGGCAAGTTAGGCACGTGGGACATCCATGCACCAACTTCAAGGGGAGTGTTAAATTGTAGAGATCACATAATTCTACAAATCTCTAGAAGTCAAGCTTGTTGAATTATAGAGATTACATAGCTATGCAAAAGTCAAGTTTGTTGAATTATAGGGATTACATAGCTGCACAAATCTCTAATAGTCAAGCTTGTTGACTATTAAAGATTACAGAGAATTGTGAGGGATTGATAGGATTAGATTGAGAGATTTAAATTCTCTATAAATACCTTGTAAATTTTTAATTAGTAATATAATAGAAAAAACCATTTCATTAGTTTTAAAGATAAATAACATTATTGGTTACACATACCTTAAGGTGTATCTTTTACCCGATGTGTTGTTCATGGAGAGATTAAAATACTTATGAAGTTATTGCTATTTTTGCTTTACAATAAAATTATAACATTTCTCTTACGAACATAATGTCACTAACCAACAAAGACACTATGTACTGCTAACATAAGCATGCGTTTAGGTTGACGTCAATTGGTTAGCAGAGTATGGCTTTGCTTCCATTGATATTTTGCCGTTTAAGATGCATGCCAGCCTTGAACATGCTGATTTATAAAGTTTACAGAATTATCCAGTTATTGTTACGTGATCTTTTGTCCTAGAAAAATGAGGCAATGATGTGATTGTATTTCTTTTCTTGGTTGCTAGCAAACTGTAATTTAAGAAAGGAACTATTGGGTTTGAGGTAGTCAGAACTTATGACATTTCTAGTTATAGTGGGGCTCACACCACCTGAGTAGAAATTCATTTGAATATGACCAGCTAACCGAATAATTTTTCATCTAAGAAAGGTGATATAGTAATGCGTGTTATTTTTAGAAGGTAATGTTTGAAGAATGATTATAAAGCTTATTGTATTTCCACGTAATTAAACTGAGTTTACTTTGTAATTTTTACATGAAAAAGGTGGCGCTACAAAATGTTTTCGATCTAGAAGCATAAAGAGCAAAGGTTTGTGAACAATTGTTCATTTAATAAATCTCGAGATATAAAGAATAAACGCTTTTTATGTCGGAAGGTGGTTTGTCATCCCATAAAGATGTAAAGCCTTCTAGCTAGAGGTGTAAAGAGACTTATGTCCAATTGAGGTTTAAAGGTTTTTTTTATTTGAAATTGATAAGTTTTATGGTCTTTTTTGCTCTAAGGCATGTAAAAGTCCCTTATGTGAATGTATCTGAGTTTAATTAAGTTCAAAATATTTAAATTCATGGTGGTCGTAGACTCGTAATAATGAACTCAAGTTGTTATAAACTAATATATATTATGTATATCCTTTAAATGATCACTGTGAATCTAGAGATGTTTGGAGAGAGAGAGAAGAGAAAGTTCAACAAGTAAGAGTAACGGCAAAAGTCGTACAAATAACTTTTAATAACAACCCTCAATCACGAAATGAAATGCCCTTCATCTAAAAGGGTCGTTTGTTTATTTTTTGAGGCACACAGTGGGATACAAGCCAAGACAAGTAACTCAACATACTGATAGCTAGAAAGTTAATTTCTTAAGGTGCGGGTCACAATATAAAATTAAAATCAACAATGCTTAGTGCAGAAACATCGGCGACGGAAGCCCCTGCAGTGGCCACCATGGAAGCCCTCAGTCTGGCAGACAGCAGCACAGTTAGCTTTCCTCACACAAGCTCCCTTGAAGCGGTGGCTTTGTGACTCACATGTCCTGGCCTCGGCAACCATTGGACCCATCTCTGTAAGCGAAGTAAAAAAATATGAGCATGGCTAATTAGTACCACGTACTAACAAGTGCTAGGTTGTTTAGTATGATGATTGGTTTAAGTTCAAGCATTATGGAATTGATAATTTTCCAATGAGAACTGTAGAGAAAAAAATAAGTCTTGGTTCACATTCGGAACATCGGGCTAGCATCAACGTAATTAGAACAAACAAAGGCTATAGAGTTGTGGGGCGCACAACTTCCCAGGTCGCGACCACCCAACTAATGGGTCTTTATATATACTCATACGATCTTATCCTCAATCAGCTGTTGAATTCTTAGATTTGACTGGTTGCTAGTGGTCCCGAAAAGAAAGGAATTACAAGGTGAAAGTCATGAAATTTTAATTATGAATTTCTAGGGTCTATAACAACTCAATTTATGTGTTTTACAATACAATTTCTTTAGGGTTCTTCTTCTATGAGACATGTGAAAAATTTGCCACAACCACATGGACAAAAAGTACTTCAATTAGTTGACAAATGTCATAAGTGGGGGCATCATAGTAATTTATTTAAAACTCTGTAAGGCCAAATTAGTAAAAAGAGAAACTTCTGACATTTTGATATGGCATGTCTGCACGATACATACTAATATGGATTAGCCTCGTAAAATAATAACTTGACATGTACCTGTGACAGATTTGTCACATGTTTCATAGAAGAATTTTCCATTTCTTTAAGATGATTCCGAGATTCCGTGAATAGACTAACATAGTGTGACAATATTCAAGTAGTATGTACAGTATCATCATTGACATATGAATGATATTATATTGAAAAAAGGAGAGACCAGAAACATGTGCGGTTTTAAATGTACGATAATTCATTTTATATCACATTAATTAACTAGAAATTAAATTTTGAAGTTACCAGCGGCCATGACAAGCATGAGCATGAGGAACACAGTAGCAAACAATCTCAAGGAGCGTGCCATCTTTGCAAGCCTAAAAGAGAGAGTGAAACAATCTGTAAAATGTGTGTAAAAGAGAGATGAATTGCTATGAAGCCATGCTAAGTGTGCGTATTTATAAGGGCTAATTTGAATGAATATTCTGCCATGTGATAGTTTGAAAATTCCAGAAAAAGGGACACGCATATCCAATCTGTAAAATGAGTCATGACTATTCAATTTGCACTAGCCTTGTCTGCTTCTTTTCGCTTTATTAAAAACCTCTCATTTAGAGCATCTACCCATGACCTCGTTTTTACATGAGCATTAAGCTAGAATTTAGCTTCTACCAACTTCTATACGCTTTCTCCTCTCTGTATTTGGACCCTAACTTTACGAGGAAATCAATGAAGGTATAGTGATTATATAATTATAATAAAATTATCTCGACTATTAAATATGGTGAATTTATCTCGAATAATTTTATCTTTCTTTTTTTTTTTGAGAAACTATAGGATCATTTTACTATCACAATTTCCTTCACAATATTATAAAATTACGAGAGAATTCTTGCCTCTAGTTGCTGCTATTGGACTTTAAAATCAACTGACCGATTGCCTGCACTGATAGAGCAAAGTATTAAAATGGCTAAACGTTTTTCCTCTAACTTTTACCATATTACCATTTTGATACAAAACCAAAGCGTTTGCGTGTAATGATTCGTCCACAATACTTAAGTACTCAAAACATGTTGCACGTGGACAACTTTACGCGTGCAAGATGTAAAGTGTTTTTTTGTAAAGCAAGATGTGAGTACAAAGTGTGAAACGAGTGAACTTGAATTTGGATGAAAATCTAACCCAAAAGTCATGCAGAATAGAAGTAAAATTTAAATGAGAATGGGATAAAAAACAGTTTCTTAAAAATATGAATGTTGGAATATACATTTTGCCTACATCAAAAAATCACCAATTTCAAATCCATTATATAAGATCGTGGGTTACTTTATTGAACACTAATTGATTTCACGATAAAATCTCATGATTCTTAACATGGTATTAGAGTTGGGCTCTTAGTCCAATCGCATTCATCCACGTGTGACCAATCTCTTTGGTTTCATTTTGCTCTCACTGAGTACTCGTTTGCTGAAATATACATTACTCTCACATCGAAAAATCACTAACCCTAAATTCACCATATAAGATCCTAGACTATTTCACCTAATACCAATTAGTTTTAGTATAAAATTCCATGATCCTTAACAATAACTTTTTAACTTAATAATTGAGACACAAAAAAAGGGGGTGGAGATATTGTTCGTGCATAATGTCAGTTGTGATAGTAGATTATTTCAAAGGTACTATCTTGATGTAAGACAAAGGTAACCAAACAAGTTAAATCTTATCTATTTTAATCTTTATCTTTGTGTGCATGTTATCGTCACAACAATTAAATGGTCTAAGAAGCATCTTGATTAGGTGGTCTGAGGTAACGTTTTTAATAAAGATCTCCACTACTAACCGTAAGTTTATACCGACTTTAAAGTGCAGAACATTACAAGGATGCTCATAAGGCAGGCACGACCCTTTATGGTATAAACATAACTAATCGTGAATGGTGTGGACGGTTCTAGGCCATGTGCATATCATGTTATTGCTTATTTGAAAAAGAACTTTACATTTGAGGGAGATTATCCCTCATCCAATCGATACTTTATCTTTTTACATTGAAGACATCAGTCTCCAAACGGAAAAAAGGAATTCTGGAAGCAGTTTCTTTTGACTATTGATAAAGAGCATAATCAAAGGCAGATTTACCATCAAGAATTTGGTGAAAAGATCACGTACTCATTTTTTTAATCAGAGGACATTCTGAGTTCAAATTACTTTTTTAATTTTTGTTGTACCACGAACAATAAAAGACAGATTTGTATAGGAGCTAGTGTAGCCTCCACTAACCTCATATTTTCTTTTTCCAAAATATGTATATCTTTTGTACAAAAAATAGATTAGGGCTTATTATTGTTATAGTCCTACTGAAGTAATATTTTAGATCTAATAATTCAATTCAGTAGTGTGGACACTAGACACCTTTTAAGTAACAGACTCAAAGATATTAAAGCACGTATTTACATAACAAAAGAAATTAAGGCTCTGTTTAGTTTAATTGTGAAATTTTAGTTTTTGAACTGTACAACTTTTACAAGTAAAACTTTGATTAGAAGTGCTATTAAATAAAAATCGTTGACTGATTAATCCATCTGTTCTAGAGACTACTTCTCTCATTCAACTTTATCAACACGGATTATTTGTGCTTGCTTGACGACCATTTCCTTTCTTTTTACTTTTTCCTTTTGTAAATATAACCATAATAACCTTAATTTTCTCTCCCAAAAATTTAAATTAGTTGAATGTTTTGAAGTTTCATTTAGGCAAGGTCGAATAGATTAACCCAAGAATAAATTAACATAAGAGTTCGGTAGAATAGTCGAATAACAATATATTATAATAAGAGATTCTAAGTTTAAACTATAATTTTAATAAATTAACGTAAGAATTCAAGGTTAAACAAGAGATGCTTACCTTATATCTCGTTCATACGTACTCTTTTTTTTTTCCCGGGCCTCGAATGAATTATAGATTGATCTCGAAAATGTCAAATTAGCAATATTTTCACTAGCTCACAAGAAGCAGTAGCTAAAATTACGAGACAAATTAAAGATTTATTTTTCCCTCATCTCGTCTATTTGATCTTGATCCATATGATGTCTATATCTATTGGTTAGGTTGAATTTATTCGTTATAACTATGCAAAACTATGTCCTTAAAAGTGAAAATCGTATGAGTTGCAAGTTCTTAGTACACTAGATTGCAAGGTCTAAGGCTTTTTATGTCATACTCAAAACAACTTCTCTTCATACATTGATTAATAATTTATTTGAAGAAAAAATCATATATAATTATAAATAAATAAAAAGAATTTTCTCACCAACCATTTCTAAGTATTGTTATACCTTTCAAAACAATATTTTACACAATTAGTACAACTAGTATTGAAGTGTTCTACCATTGTTTACTAGAAAATAAATTCTAGATCCTAATAATTTCGATAGTTCATAATCTTTCCTTATAGTAAGTTTTAACAAAATTCATCTTGTATAAATTTGGAATTAACAAGGATCTATAGAATAAGTAATTGTGCTTGAATAAAATTATTTTAGGCTGGAACAAATTTGACATTTTAAACAAAAATATGCCTATTGATCCTTTAATATACCAAAAGCATTGGGATAACTAGACCTTCTTTTTGTCAACATAATTATTGCTAAACATAATAAATAAATATAACACTCTTTTCTAACACTTTAAGCTTTTAGATGAGGTGGTAACTTAATAATTATTTAGATTTTTTCTCTTTTTTATTTCAGAATTTATATTATGTCTTAATATATATTTTTTATGCAGAAATAGGTCCAATGGGAGCCGAGGCAAAGACATGTATGTACAAGAGTGAAAATTTTCGAGGAATCTGCCTCAGTGATGTTAATTGTTCCCAAGTTTGCCAGAAAGAGGGTTTTAATGGTGGAGATTGTCGCGGGTTCTGTCGCCGATGCTACTGCTTTAAGCCTTGCAATTGATAAGATAACTTCAAAATTTCAATAATGAATATGATCCTATAATTCCTTCAAGGAATGAAAACATGTTATTATACATTAATGCATAAGGCATTACAGTCATATCATGGAAATATTTGAGAATAAACAAAACCTCTTCTTTATTTGCCCCTATTTGCTTATCGATTGAGACAATATCTGTGCTTTAATTTGCAAAGTGGCTCACTTAAATTAGCAAAAAAAATAGTAAAATTAACAGAGAAAAAAAAAATTAGCAACAAAATTGTGAAAAATGATAACAAACCTAATCAGTGTCAAAGGATTTAGAAAAATGTTTTTAAAATAAATTACACATCAGACCAATTGTTCGGCAATGTTAATAATTCCTTTGTATTCCTTTTCAATGAGTTCCACGCTAATCTTGTTGTTCTTTGTTTTTTCTTTGTTTTTTTTTTTTTGGTCGAAGTGTGTCCTGTTGTTCAATGTAAAGAAACTCTCAAATATTTGTTTTAGCTGCATTAATAAAATTTCTGAACCAACATTTCTAATTATAGATTCTGCAAATCTCTAACCTTTAAAGATGAGTTTATGTTATTTTACTATACTCTAACAACTTCACAAGTGAAATATATTTTAAGCTTGAAAAAATAACCAAAGGAAACTACCATATAGCGTAGATTGTCTTTAAATCAAAACTCGATAAATTGATAATCTTTTTGTAAATAAAATTGTTTAGTCGCGATATGATTTAGGACCAATGTTTTATTTTTAATCATTTCCATAAAATTATAAGATAATATATTTTAAGTATTTATTTTGTATTTTGTAGGTCTCAAATATTTTATAAATTAATAATTAGCTAAAGAATACACATGTACAATTCTCATGATTATGCACCAAATAATAAACTTCTTTCACTTTGAACTTTTTAGAACCTTCTCCTTCTATATTTTAGACAAGCTACCTTTAACTCTTTCAATTCAAAACTCATTGTTGCAATTCTTTTAACGTACATGAAGCATACTCTTAACTATGCTCATATAATGTTCTATGCATTTTATCTGTTATGGTTCTTTTCTTTATACCTTTGAGATGAGAAGTTATTTTTTCTATTTACCAACCAAAGATACCATAAATAATAAGAGATTGTTTTGATTTAATATTTTCTTTGATTCAATATACATTTTATTCACTTGTTTTAATAAACTTGAATACAATTGATCTTTATACTAATTACGCATGATTTAATAAATTCTTAATTGGTTAAATATATGTAGAGATAATACTTTTAACATTAACTTGATCACTTGATGTATATGTTAAATATTATTAGCCGAAAATGTTAAAATGTCTTTCTAAATTAATAATTATTAATTATCAATAGAATTTAGGTAGTCTCAAAATTATTAATTTAAAAAGATTATAATGTAATTGAGAATTTAACGAGGTGGGTGTGGCTTTGAACCAACAATAATTGTATTATTTGGGAGGTCGCCTAGGTCACACATTTTGATCTCAAAAGGCTTGGAGCAGTCTATAATAAGAAGATCGTCTAATATTAAATGGAAGCCTTTTGAGCAGTCTATAATAAGATGATCGTCTAATATTAAATGGAAAATTTAGAAATGGACCATGAGGCTATCCAACGCCAATAGAGAACAATGACCTAAGAAAGTTAAAGTGGTCAATGGTCTGCAACTTGTCCAAATTGCATCATGAATGGCTAACCATAATCCCAATTAATAAGCAGCAAAAAGTTGATTAAATGATAAAATAGTGATTCATTATAACTAAAAACTTTGAATCGAATTACTGTTTCAACCTCATTGTTAACAAAAAAATTCCAACCAATAAACGTTTGCTCCGACCTAAGTCGTCTAGATAACCTGATGATTTTTTTACTTCGGATTGGGGGGTCCTCTATGTCACGTCCCTAACCCGACCTATGAAAGTTAGACTAGGGTGTAATCTAATCGTTCGCGTTCTTTTACGACTATAACCGGTTAACGAAGGTTAAGCTTATCCGTTAGACTAGAACTCCAAAAATTTTCTGAGAAACCGGCAACATAACGGCTGTAATTGGGCTCTTTAGTTGGACCTAATTTTCTAAACGCCTCAGAACTTTCAATCTCAGATTCGGTTCCAACTAAGAATACTCTCCATCACCAACCGATATGCCTACTAGTTATCTTGAAAGTCTCGTTTGATTAATAACCTAGCATGATAACTATGTCCCGTTTATTTGTTGAATTCCTGTTACACAAGTACCTGTTGATCTTAGCTTACTATTGAGTACCTAGGTGGAATTAGATAGAGTTACATCATTGATTTCTTCACCTAGTGATTGAGTTGTCTATGGTAGTTATTAAATCAAAACAGTAATAGCAACTCATAAGAGAGCGTGTGTCGTCTAGTCATAGTCAGTACAAGCCAAAATTAAACCCCAAATTACAATGGGGGTCATTTACAATAACAACGATAAACAACATAAGATGTAGTCTTCAAAATAAACATATTGTTCACAAAATAGTCACAGCTAAGTAAGGCACGTAGGGCAGGCAATCACTCCAAGAAGTCATCAATAGGCACGTTATCCTCGGGTACCTGTTCCTGATCTTCTTCACCTGAGATGATAAAAGAGGGTGAATCCTTATGAACTAAGCGAGGGGGAACGAGAAATATGTTTTGAAAACCCTTTTTTCGGTTAGCTTATGAAAACCCCCTTTTTGAAAGCATGACATATAACACAAGTAAGTTTTATAACGTAATATAAAGTAAAAGAATACATTTACCCGTCTTTCCTCCCTGAGGTCCTCTAGGAACCAAGCGAGAGTATTTATACACATAGTGAAAAGGATACGGTGAGCTTTTGCTCTCAACTCATTTCCAATAACAGTTGTTGTGGCCGACTTCAAATCATCCACTTATCACGCCAAATGGGTGTACTCCGGATGTACTCCGAAATCTTGCGACCCAACTCTCCGAGGAAGTCTAGCCCCCAAGCGAGAGAGGGAATTGGATCCTGGTAGTCACGGTTGCACCGGCAAACCCGATGCCGCCCGGTCTGCGTGAAACGCTACCACGCCAGAATGAAAGGTTACAACCTTGTATGCAATGCACATTTATAACATTTAACATATCACATTAGGAGGACAACAAAGTAGGTTGCCTCCGAGCAGTTATAAGATCGCACGTTGACAAGTAAACACACGAGGCATGCTTTGACATATAATTTCGCTTGTAAAACACATGGAGTTATATGAATATTAAACGGGCAGCCAAGTAACACATGTAAATCAAGTCATATAACTCATTTCGGGGTTCACATAATCAAGTATTAAGATTATACAAGCATACAACAACGTTTACATGAGACCAGGTGCAAAAAAAGTCTACTTATCAACATGTAATCATCGGAAATCCCATTTAGGGCTATAAGGACAACTACGGGCAGCCCACTAATCACATAATTAGACACAATAACCATAGGATCAACACCTAGCGAGTTCTCATAGTCAATAGGGTTTCAATTCATGCTTACACGTGCGATTAAGCCACAAGTTGTCAGGTAATTAAACCCAAGCAATGCATCGATTAATTAAAACATCCTCAATCATCCAAAACAGTCCACACAACATCCAAGTGCCACAATCCCAAGCATTCAATACCACAAGAGAAGTTATAACATTTTTCAAAGCATATCACTAAACAAAAACCTCACTGCAATGGTCTGTTTTCCCGCGATCATTTGGACAAGAAAAAAATATCCAATTCTAGTGAACAAGATGTCAAATTAAATATTAATGAGTAATTTAAATCCAGAAACAAACCTCGCATCATTTGGAGTTCGGACTTAGGAGTTATGGCCAAAACCGTGAGCCTACGCAAAACTGTCTAGTTTTAGACACATTACAACTTTTGCCAATTTTGAGGGTCTTAGAGTCATAATTGGATTTGGTCTATTTCTGAGAAACATGTCCAGAACTGTAAAATATAGAAACCTACCAATTTTCATGCATTTTGGACATCATTTGCTAGACTAAAACGGCTTCGTTCTACAAAGTTAGAAAGCTGCCAGATTCTACTTCAACTTTCCAATTTTTTCCAGATTTAATACCTCTCAATGTTTTACCATTGTGGAGGCCTTAGAGTCAGAATTGGCCTTGGCCTATTTCTATGAAAAATGCTCAAAACTGGCAAAACTAGTCACCTACCAATTTTCATGCATTTTCAACATCATTTACCAGGCCAAATGTACTTTTTTCTACCAAGTCAGAAATCTGCCAGCTACGCGATTTTACCTATCTTCAAGTTTTAGCCAAATATCTAGCCATGCATGGTTATATAAGCTCATATACACACATATGCAACAACTACAGAGGCAAATATAGTCATATGAAGGCATGCATGTGATTTTTGAAAGCTTTTAAAGGAGTTTTAACCCTCACCTTAGCAAGATAATAGATAAAGATGCACAATGCTCTTGAAGATGCACAAAAAGGCCTTCTGTCCTTGCTTGGCTGAGAGATAGCTTGTGCTTCTTTTAATTCCTAGCTTAGTTATCATGTTCTTAGCATGTGCATGTGGTTAGAACAAAAGGAAATGAAAGAAAAGCTATCAAACATACCTAGGGCCGAAATTAAGAGTTCTATGAGCTTGCATGCATCTTTTCTTGCTTCTTGCTTGCTTGGGCTGCTATGGTCGAGTTCCTTAGAGTCTTTGAGTGTCTAGGAGAGCCTTAGAATGAGAGCTTAATCTATGGAGTCTAAGGATGCAGCCAAGGCCAAGAGAGAGAGAGAGTAAATGAGAGAATGAGAAAGTTTGAAAATAATGAAATGTTTGTGTGAGCATGTGTCGGCCTTGAGCTTCTAAAAATTCTGATTTTGTGTCATCTAAAGCATGTTTTGAATTGTTTTTTGGCATGGCATTGCAAGGGCCAAGACAAGCATGTACGGTGGTGTGTTTTTGGAGTTTTCTATGCATTGTTTGAAGTGATTATGTCATAGTTTGTCTAGGTTTGATTTTTGAAATTGCAAAGCATGTCCAAGGTCTTCACATGGTCGGCCAAGGTAAGGTTCAATTCTGAATTTTTTGTCATGTTTTGAGCTTTATTTTATTGTGGGTTGATGTGGTATTTTAGGTGCTTGGAATTTGCAAAGAATAAGGAATAAAGAATGAAGAATGTTTAGTGTTTAGTGAAATTTTGTCTTATAGTGCATTGACTTAGGATTAAAATATAGTTAGTGGAGTTTGTAGGATTATTCTATAGTCTAGTACTTCGTGTAGGATGCTTTCTTGATTAGCGTGTAAGCACATTTTTCTAGGTCTAGAGCACGTACTACGAGGTAAGGTACGAACTACGAGACAAATGCACGTAATTCAATGCAAGGCACATAAATCGAGACACGACTCTAAAACCTAGGTCTAGGCACGCAATTCAAGGTTAGGGCACACAAAATGAGGTATCGTATGCAAATCGAGGTCGGGCCCACACTCTAGGCTTTATGCCTTTTATATTATTTTTTCGGAATCACTTGTATGGTAAATTAAAAATGAGCATTAGCGATAGAAAGAGTGTCATAAGAGTAGAAAATCTTTTCATAAGGGAGCTAGGAATGTAGAATTTGCCCAAAAAAAAAAAAAAAAGAGGAATGTAGCAACAAATTTGGGGGAAAAAGGTAATATCCGAGTCCCAATCGATTTACAAGATAAGGCGATGTGACGACTGTCGCTACTTAAAAAAATCAATTTCGTAAGTTTGTAAAGATCTCTATACATCCATGACAAGGAGAAAAATTTTGATGTTTTTAGGATCAGTAATAACTTTTCTTTTCTTTCTTTTTTGGGTAATTTATCAAAATAGTCTTAAATCTTTATTTTTTTTGACATTTATGATACTTCATCTTTCACTTTTGTGATAATCATTAGTTCTTGGAGTAACATATGTCAAAAAATAACGTTAGTAAGCACGTGGATAGCACGTTGAGGACTACCATGTGATAATTTTGGAAAATATTTTATACTTATATTTTATCGCGTGATAATTTTACTCTTAAATATTTGTGCTTTTTGCGCCTACGTGTCATCCATATGTTCACTAACATTATTTTTTGATAAATGTTGCTCTAAGGACTAACGATTGTCATTAAAATAAAATATGAAGAACTATTTTATCCAAAATAAAAGATAAAAGACTTAAATATTAAAAAATACAAAATTTTAGAACCATTTCATTAAATAACCCTTCTTTTTTCTATCAAGTATCAAGCTGATGTGAAATATTCAGCCGCATATGACACAAGTAAAAAAGATTAAAATGCCGCCAAGTTCTAGAATACTTGCAAATTAGTTAATAGTCATTCTTTATTTTTTTTTCTGAAGAGAAATTTATATTAACATAAACAAACCAAATACAAAAGCGGGAAAGCACACCATAATTCAAGAAAGAAAAATACAACCAGTTGGACCCATGAGCAAGCCCAACAAAGAACAAAACAGAAAGCAAAAATTATGGGGCAAACCAAAAGCCCAAAGCCCAACAAAAGAAACCATAGCAAACAACAAACAAACGCCATGCAAAAGCAATACGCAATATCGGCAATCACAACATCGCCAAATCCCAACCAAAAGCATCGAAGCCAAACATAGGTAACAACCCAGCCATTCCCAACCCATAAACACTCACTGAAGCCACCAAAACAATAACCAATAGCCCACCACAGGCAAGCATTGAGCAAACACTTAAAGCGACACGCGACCTAGGACGAAGGTACGTAGATAGACGGAATCTCCAATTAAGAAAGGAACCCAGACCTTAAACGGCGAAGGCGCAATCCACCTGAAATCTCCAGCAACACTAGGTAGACAACAACAAGGGGATGAAGAAAAGGAGTAGTAGCAGCAAGGAAGTGCAATGGGCTAAACACTAGCAATGAGCTATACAATGCAAACGAGCCTCACAAGAAGGGATTAAGCCACAAACAAAAGAAAAACTGAATGATCCATCTAAAACAAGAAAAGATATGTACAAGAAACCAAAATAGAATAGAAAGAAAGCAACAAAAACAGACTAAGATAAAGTAGGTGCTACTGGACATTGCTCGGAGTACTGAAAAATATCACACTACAATGGAAACGAGACCTTCAACGAGAGGTGGCAAAGTCAAAACCCTCGCATAAGGGTTTGTAGAGAGAGAGAATTAATGGTCATTCACTTTGGCAATCTCTCAAACATTGCTTCATTACATACCGTTTGGAAGCACTTCACTTGAGGTGTAGAATTTATTTGATTTATAAATGAATCTCGCGATGATTTGAATTTACAAATGAATTCCCTTGTTTTAAATTGTAAAACAGTTTTAAGTCAATTTTGTTATTTGCGAATACAAATTTTGTTTGAAATACATGTGAAATTAGAATTAATATTTTTATTTTACTTATATACCCTTTTTATTATATTGAAATTAGGCTTTTGATAAGTTATCATCTCATCATATTATTGATTATTGCTATTATACTAAAATTACCCCCAAAAAAGCAAAAAAAAAAAAAACAAAGAAAAATTTTCAATATAGTTAAACAATAGGAAATAAATCATAACTTCAACCATTAGTTCAAGATTATAGAATAAACCTACATTCTAAGTAACAAAGTAACCTGAAATTCAATCATACATTTAATATGAAAAAATAATCTTAAAGAAAGGGTGAGAGAGGCATCAAATTTATTTATTTATTTTTTTTGGTGAAAGAGAAACATGGAGAGAGGCAATGATTTTTTTTTTTTTTTATCGTTGTGCTTTAGTCAAAGTCCATTTCTTAAACCTAGGTACAATTTTGTCATCAAAAAATGAGTAACAAATTTAAAAAACATGGATTTGCAAATTCCATTTCTTGAGCCCTATATGGACAAAGTATAAGAAAATCTAAGATTTGCAAATCGTGAATTTTTAATTTTTTAAAAGGGTGCTTCCAAATACCAAAAATTGGATTTGTAAATGAATTTCATAAATTTTATGGAATTTATTGTTTCAAATAGTCTGTTAGTTTTACAAAATATTCAGCTGGCATGGATAAAATTTTTAGTCATAATTCATGTATTAATTATCAAATTTTTAGTATATATGATAAAAAATCGATTATATACGAAAGAGTGAAAGAGTAAAAGAGTAAAATACGACGGTATTTAACATTTTATTCCGAAACATAGAAGTGCATAAAAAGATTGGTCAAGCACTCCTTGTTTCATCTCAACAATCTTTAAAGAAAAAGCAACGACAGCCTAATCCACGGCAATCGCCTCCTTGATAGCCCTCGCGTTGGCAAACGTTAGAGCACCTAACTTCACTGAAACATAGTCCCAAAATGTTTTTGCTCTTATAAAGACATGTCCTTGCTTCTGCCTTTATAGGACCCATTTCTGCATAAATATCATGTTATTAAAAGCCATGATGAGAATGATGACAATGACAGAGACAACATTACCATCTCTGAATGCAAAGGGAAAAACATTAATTTTTCCTCTCATTCGAAAGACAAATATTGTCTTACAATGGTTATGCAATATAGCTAACTAGAAATTATCACTAACGCTGGCAAAAGGAAACCATCTTGCAGTAACGTTATAGAATAAAAATAGAGGGAAATATATATCCATGATTTTGATGCAATGACGCCCCTATAATGGATATTCTTCTAATGATACAGCCTTGGTCATTTTTCATGCCAAAATTTCTAGTAATAAAATTAAATAACCGCATTATCGGTTTGCATGGAGAAATTGAATCGACATCGCCAAAATTATGCAGTTTTTTTATAGTTAATACCTGTTAAGGTATGAATCTGGTGAAGCTGGATTTGGGAATCAAGCTTGTTTCCAACTTCCGTAAACCTGCAAAACAGAGAATGGAGCTGCAAGGGGCGGCTCTGCGTTAATACTCCGATACTTAAGTGAGCTGGGTGCTTGAAGAAGAAGAGTGTAGATAATTTTTGACAATAATAAGTTAGTTACCTCCCCTGAAGAATGTTGGGTACGATTTATACTCTCTGGATGAGAGAAAAATCGCCATGCTCTGACACCCGTAGACTTTGTCGGGTGAGTTATCATTTGGATAAGATTTTTTGGGATATCATCGGGAGGTCCATTTTGGGATGTCATCGGGAGGTAGACAAGGTGCGGAGGTTAGGTCGGTTGCCGGAGACCTTCCTACTTTTGTGTGATAGAAATGATGCCTCAGGGGCATGGGAGTCCTTTTGTCGAGGTTGGCGTTTTTGCCCTTATCAACTGCCCCCTGATTTTTTGAGTTGTTGCAGGCAGGTCAGGAAATCACCTTTTTGGTGCTTTTGCCCAACCTTGATCTTTCCCAGCTGTGTTATTTTTGGCAGGTCATTTACTGCTGTATGCCACATGTCGTCCTCTCATTAATGCGTTAGTTTTTGGCAGCTTTTCTAAAGCGTTGTATCCATTGTAACTGGCGCATCTTTCGGGATTCTTCAATTTCCCTTTATTTTTGTCTATAAGTAGAGGGTCTTTTCAAGTTTCAAACTTCACCTTTTTTTAAACTTGTTTTGCTCTTCCTCGCATATCCTGTGATCGTCTTCTTTCTCCCTTATTCTCTGTCCGTGAACTTCTCGCCTCTTCGTCATCTCTTTAGGGCTTTGATTTGCTAGGTATGTCTTTATAGCCTTTTCCTCCTTCTTATATATATTTTGAACAATGAGTAGTAGTAGTTCGGATTCCTAGAATCAATCTGATCACTCTTATGGCAGCGAGGAGAGTAGTGATTCTTCTTTTAATCCTGGTACCCCCGTTGAGAATGTGCCTTCAACACCTAAGGCTAGTCATCCATTTTGGATTTTCCTTAGGGCAACAGTTGTTACCACTACTCCACTTAGGGTTGTCTCCCCTGTTAGGGTTAACTTGTGCCATTTTGCTCCCCGCCTATTGAAGTTAGAGCACCCACTACTGAGGCAACAGTTGAGTCCACAATTCCTATTTCCTCCAGTCCCAACTCCCCTAGGAGGTCGGAGAGGACTACCGTAGCTTCTTGTAGAACGGTCGAGCCTCAGTTTGCTGCTTTGTCGCGCAACTGCCACGTTAGTGATGAACTTGCTCTTTATGTTAAGAATAGTGAGGTTGTCCCATCTGGCTTTTCTCTGCGAATTCCCAAAAAACGCGAGAGGGCCTGTCGACCTGGTGATGGTAAGGTCACTTTTTATACTGATATCTTCCAGTTTTGTGTTTTGCCCATCCCTTCCTTTATCAGAACCATCTTAAATATCTTCAATATTAGTCCTGGTCAGGTGATTCCGAATAGCTGGCGGATGATGATCGGGTTTTATAGGTACCTTAATGAGTTAGGCTTTGATCCGATTCCTAACCTCTTCCTTTACTTTTATGCAATAAAGTTTGCTGATGGACTGGGTTGGTATTATTTTACCACCTAAACTGGAAAAAACCTTTTTACGAAGTGGCCTTCTTCAAACAATGGATGGCATTCTAAATACGTGTACATTTTCTCTGATTCGGAGTGGGATGTCAGCACCAAGTGGCGTGTTCTCCCGAAACCATATCCAACTGGTGGGGTCTTGACCCCGGAAGAGGAAGCTGTAAGATACTTCTTCAAGGGTCACCTTCGTGTTGATGGTAATAGATTTTTGGTTCTTGAGGAGGTTTTCAACTCAGACCTGTATGGGGAGAATCCCCGAATTCCCTAAGCTAATCCAAATATGTGTGAATCTCCCAAACCTTCTCCTAAGAGTGAGGTTGAGACGTTCGAAGATCATTATCCCACTGTTGGTAAGGCCGAGTTTTCATAGGTTTTTGCCTTTCCTTTTGCTCCTTTTCCCGAGTTAACCATTCTCTTTTCTCTTTTTTTTTTTTTTTTTTTATAGGGATGGATATTTCTGATGAGCTAAAGGCTACCTTAGCACAGCAGGCTCAATGGAAAGGAAAAAAGAAGATGGGCGAGGGCACTGCTCTTTTCAAAAGGAGTCGATTTGAGACTGTTGAGGTCTAGGTAAAGGTTCGTAAGGTTGGTATCGAACATCCCGCCAATGAGCACCCATAATTATTTGTTAATGAGACTAGGGGACCAATCCCTTTAGAAGAGCCAGGGGGTAAGGCTGTCGACCCACCGAATCGAGACACGCAATCTGCTGATCTTGCTCACTAGGGGGCCCATCCTGAACCTAGCATTACTGCCTCTCCGAGAATCAAATTCAATCTGGGGCCTTAGCCTAGTTACAAGAAAGATCCCCATTTTGAGGCGATTTTGAGTGCCCCCACTAAGTTAGTTAACTCTCTTGCGGTGAGAGAGGCCATGGAATACTACTTCAAACAGGTTTGCCTTCTCCTTATACCAGTTTTAATTTTTCAATCTATCCTTATTCATGTTGATCTCATCTGTGTTATTCCTCATTTGGCAGCAAACTCAAGCTCACTATGATGGCAATAAGTATTTTCTTAAGGCTGAAAATCTTGCGAATGACCTGACAGATAGGTACTATGAAAAGAAGACATATCTCCATGGCTATGCCAAGTACAAAAATGAGAAAGAACAAGAGATTTCTGGCCTGAAGACGTCTCATGAGGCGGAGGACAAGGCGCTGAAGGCTCAGCACGAGAGTGACTTAAGAAAGACTCGGGCTGGTTTGTCTTCTTCCCAGCAGCTTGTTGAGGTTTTGAGCTTGGTATTGAATACCTCGTTGGTAAATCACGAGGCTCGAGCTCAAGTAGTTGCTGAGGATTACAAAGGCAGTGACAAGTATCGCGAGGTTTTCTCTCAAGCCTACTTCAAAGCCCAGAGCCGTTGCAACACCGAAGGCCAACAGATCTCTTTTATGCGAGCCGAGAAGCTGGCCAGAGCTCGCGGTGTTGAGTTTGACTTTTCCTCGCTACTGAGGGAGTCTACATCTGACTTAGATGGGGATGACGACGATGGTCCTGCTGATGTCTAGTTTCCTTTGATTTTTTTTTTTTGAGGTCTTCTTGTTGACCTTTCTCTTGATGTATAACTGAATTTCTCTTTCCCTTTGTGGGAGGTTTAAACATCTCTTTTTTTCCTTCTTTCTTTTTTATGTATTTATGAGAAATGTTATGACTTCTCTCTTACCCTTTTCAGGTCTTCTGTATTTGTACATACGTCTTTTATCTCTGCATGTTTTGTTGTCAATTCTTTGACTTTTGTGTGACCACTCGGGCGCAACTACCAGTTGCTTATCAGGCTATTTCACAACCTTACCGCTTAATGGTTCCTTTTAGTGCTTTTAGGAACTCCTTTAGCGATTTGACGGGTCAAACCTTGTGATTTTTCGACCTTGGGTCTTGCCTTAATGGCTTTTGACCGCATAAAATTTGTAATAATAAGTACTTGCAAAAGGTATAGGAAAACGCATTTTTGTATTTCATTGATTACTTCAGATCATTGCACAAAATACTTTTTAAGATTCTCAATATGCCAAGCATTCTTAAGCACTTTCCCTTCTATATCAGCCAGCTTGTAAGTTCCTGGCTTGAGCTTTTATGTGACTCTGTAAGAGCCTTCCTAACGTGGCCCAAGTTTTCCCTGGGTAGGATCGGGTCAGAAACATGTTTTTCTCAGGACTAAGTCCCATTTTTGCAAACGCCGAGGTCGAACGAGCTTGATGTAGCCTCATTCCATGGCTCTTTTATTTTCTAACATTTTGATTTGAGCTTTCACCCTGAACTCTTCTGTTAGGTCAAGGTTCGTTCTCAGGACCCTGTTATTTGTTTCTTCATTGAAATTAGATATCTTGGGGGTTGGTGAGCCTATCTCTACTGGCAGCACCGCCTTCGTCCCATAAGTCAGGCATAAATGAGTTTCCCTTGTTGCCAAGCTTGGGGTTGTCCTCATAGACCATAACACCTCAGGGAGCAGCTCGGCCTATAAACCTTTGCCATTCTCCACTTTCGTCCTTAGTGCCTGCAAAAGAGTTCGATTAATGACCTCGACTTAACTGTTGGTCTGCGGATGAGCTACAGATACAAATCTTAATGACATGCTTAGTTCTTTGCACTGTCTCTTAAAGTAAGCACAATCGAATTGTGTGCCGTGGTCGGTGATCACAGTCCGTGAAATCCTGAACCTACAAACATCATTCTTCCATAGGAATTTCCAAGCAGCTTGTTGGTTATGGTAAAGGTTAGTTCAGCCTCTACGCACATCGTAAAGTAGTCGATGGCTACAAAGATGTATTTCTTCTATCCAACGCTGATGGGGAGCTTTCCTATGATGTCCAGTCCCCATTGGGTGAAAGGCCATGGGTTGGTAATACAAGTCAGCTCAATGGCTAGTAATCTTGGAATCCTTGAGAATCTTTGACAGACATCACATTTTTACACAAAACTTTGTGCATTTTCATGATGCATGGGCTAGTAGTATCATTGCCTTAACACTAATCGATCCAGAGCTCGGTATCCCAGATGATTTCTGCATATTCCTTCATGGACTTCCTGGAGTACGTACCTCCTTTCCTCTTGGTCCACACATTTGAGAAGCGAGCAGGTGAATGATCTCTTGTACAACTGGTCGCCGATCATGGTAAATCGGTAAGCTCGGCGCTCGATTGCCCTGGCTTCGTTTCTTTCGCTGGGAAGTGTTCCGTTCTTTAGATACTAGACCCAGGGTTGAGTCCAAGCATCTTTAAAGCTGATGGTGGCTATTAGTTTTCCTTTCACAATGATGCTGGGTCTTTCGACCTCCCCGAGCTACACTATTGCTCTTTCAGTTGTGTTTAGCACTAATCGAGAAAGTGCGTCTGTTCTTTCATTCTCCCCTCGAGGGACCTGTGTTATGCTGAACCGTTCAAACCCTGATAGAATATCCTTAACATGGGTTAGGTATGCCGCCATTATAGGCTCTCTTGCTTCGTATTCCCTGTGGACCTGGTGGGCTACTAGTTGTGAATCAGTCTGCACATCTACGGCCATTGCCCCCAGCAATTTGGCCATTTTCAGTTTTGCCACCAAGGCCTCATATTCGGCCTCATTATTCGAGGCTGGAAACCCAAATTTGAGTGAGTATAGCATCTCTTCCCCGGATGGACTTGTCAGCACTCTCCCTGCTCCACTCTCTTGTTTGTTAAAAGATCCATCGACCTGCATGTACCAGGTCGGATCTTCTGCTTTTGTTTCTCCAGTGCACTTGACTATGAAATCCCAAGTGCCTGGGCTTTTATTGTCGATCAGGGTGGTACTTGATGTCAAATTGGCTTAATTCTACTGCCCATTGTAACAACTTTCCTAATACTTCTGGTCGGCTTAAGACTTGTCTTAGAGGTAGGTTCGTCATCACTCTGATCAGATGCGCATCGAAGTAATACTTTAACTTCCTCAAAGCTGTTATCAGTGCCAAGGTGACTTTCTCAATCTACGGGTATTTGGCCTCAGCCCCATGAAGGGCTTTGCTGATATAATAAACTAGTTTTTGCGTTCGCCCGTCTTCTCGAACCAAGGCTGCTGTTACTACTATGGCCATTATTGACAAGTAAGCATAGAGTGGCTTCCCATGTTCGGGTTGGGACAATATTGGGGAAAAGCTCAGGTACTCCTTTAATCCCTCAAAAGCCTTCTGGCATTCTTCTGTCCATTGGAAATTTTTTGGGCCTCGCAACACCTTGAATAAGGGTGCACATTTGTCGGCTGACCTGGCCGTGAATCTGCTAAGTGTTGCCATTTTTCCTGCCAATGACTGCACTCCCTTACACTCTGCGAGAGGGGGAGGGGGGGGGAGAGGGGGGTCATCTCAACGATGGCTTGGATCTTGTTCGGGTTTGCTTCAATTCCCCTATGGGTGATCATATATCCCATGAATTTTCCAGTTACCGCAAATGTGCATTTTTCTGGATTTAACTTGATCCCGAACCTCTTCATGGATTCGAATGCTTCTGCTAGATCGGTTGGGTGATCCTCTGTGCTTTGGCTTTTTACCACCTTATCGTCCACATAGACTTCCATGTTATGCGCGATCTAGTGCTGGAAAACCTGGTTCATCATCCTCTGATAGGTGGCCCCTACGTTCTTTAGTTTGAAGGGCATCACCGTGTAACAGTAGGTGCCTCTGTCGGCGATGAATGAGATTTTCTCTTCATTTTCTGGGGCCATCTTGATCTGGTTATGTCATTTGAATGCATCCATAAACTACAGCATCTGGCTCCCCGAGATTGAGTCTACCAGTTAGTCTATCTGAGGCAGATGATAGCAATCTTTTGGGCAAGCCTTGTTGAGATCTGTATAGTCCACACACATTCGCCACTACCCTGAGGCTTTCTTTACCTAGACTACGTTGGCCAACCAGGTCGGGTATTGTACCTCCCAAAAATGACCTGCTTTCAGAAGCTTCCCAACCTCTTCTCTGATGGTTTAATTCCTATCAGGATGGAAGTTCCTGCGCTTCTATTTTACCAGCCTGTGGTTCAGGTCCACATTCAAGTGGTGCACTATGGACTCGGGCCTATTCTTGTCATGTCAGAAGAAGACAATGCAAATATATATTTGTTCTCAAATAAAAAATTGGTTATACCTTTTTTCATTAAGGGATTTAGCTTACCGCCGACCCGAATTATTTTTCCTGGCTCCAACTCGACCTCATCCAATTTTTCTATTGGGATTGCTTTTCTCTCCTGCCCTTTTTCTTTCCTTCTTCTTGTCTTTTTTTCTTTCCTTCATCGCCCCATCCCATGGACTCGAGCCTTTGATTTTCAGTGCAGCAGCGTAGCATTCTTTTGTCGCCCTTTGGTCTCTTTAAACCACTACTATGCCACCATGTGTTGGAAATTTCATTACCTGGTAGTAGGTCGAAATGACCGCCCTAAGGTGATGGAGGACCAAACGTCCTAATATCCCGTTGTACGCTAATTGATAGTCTATTATCACAAATTCTGTCATGAATTGGACCTGCTTGTTTTCTGGCCCGATAGTGATAGGGAGCTGGATTATGCCTTCGGGTCTGAAACCATAGCCAGTGAATCCCATTAGTTCGCCATTGAACACAGCAAGCTGTTCTCTGGTAAAGCCCATTCTGAGATAGGCGTCGTAGAACAGTACATCAGTTGAGCTGCCCATGTCAATCATCATCCACTGGACATTGCATTTTGCAATTTGTATGGTGATCACTAATGGATCGTCATGCGGGGTTTTGACTTCTTCCAAGTCATAAGTTGAGATGATTAATTCCTCGTGAACTCTTGACTTTTCGGGTAATGGCTCTTCTCTTCCTGATCTTATGTATGCTCTACTGGCTGATCTGTTGATGCCTCCTGTAGCCGATCCTCCGGTGATCATGTTGATGTCGATCAACCTCCCATCAACCTTCCGCGGGCTCCTATCCCTTTCTCGTCCACCTACGTGCTCGGGATCCTATTCCTTCTCAGCTACGTAATTATTGAGCTTCCCTATTTGGATTAGAGCTTCGATTTCATTCTTCAAGTTCTTGCACTTATTGGTTTCGTGACCGTAGTCTTTGTGAAACCAATAGAACTTCTCTTTTCCTCTTCTCTCAGGATTTGATCTCAGCATCACGGGCCATTTAATGTAAAGGTCAGGTCAAGACTTGATCTCCATTAGCACTTCTAACCTAGGCATAGTCAATGGCGTGTATTTCTCAAACCTGTCTCTATGAGTTTAAAAGCTCATCATCGGACTCGACCTGGATCCTCTGGTGGATCCTTCGTCTCTCCTTTTCCCGTGGGGCGCTACACGAATAGACCTTTTCACCTTGTGCTTTAGATCCACGGTATCTTCCTCGAATGTGATGTATTTCCTAGCTTTTTTTATTAGGTGGTCTAGATCTCTAGGTTCCTTCTTGGCCAGGGAGGAGCGAAAATGTTTGGACCTGGTTAACCCCTGCTTGTAGGCTGCTATAGCCATAGCTTCCTCTAGGCCTGGGATGTCTAGGGTTGCTTTGTTGAACTTTTCTGTGTACTCACGAAAAGTTTCATCCTTTCCCTGCTCTAGCCGAAACAGGGAGGTAGTGGGCTTTGATGCCTTGGTGCTGCTGGAAAATCTGTTCAGAAAATTTCAACCATGTTAGCATAACTCCTAACGGAATTTTTAGGTAAACCACAGAACCATTTTCTTGCAGTATCATCGAGTGTTCCGGGGAACGCTTTGCATTTGACTTCCTCAAGCACTTCTTTAAAGAGCATAAGATGGTCAAAGCGTTGCACGTGGTCTTCCGAATCTCCCGTGCCATCATACACTGGTAGTTTGGGCAGGTTATATGCTGCTGTGGACACCTCTCGTATCCTTCTGACGAATGAATGGAAACCTTGGCCGCTTATTGATCTTCTTAAATCCTCCAGGATTCTTGCCAGGTCTGGATCTGACCTGTCGCTTTCTTGCCTTTGTGGCCTCCTTACTTCCCTGCTGAAGGAACTGATGGAATCTTCCCTCATCTTTTCCTTCTGCCTTGGTTCTTTTTGCCTAGGTAGAGAGCATCGGTCATTGCCTGAACGAGCTCTCCGGGGTGCTAGAGGTTGTTCTCTATCTGACCTTTGCTCCTGGACGAAGTTGTCCATGGTCTGCTTCATGATGTGGACCAGTTGAGTGAGCATTTGCATCTCATTACGCGACACTTGCTCTTGCACAGGCTGCTCAGTCTGGGCTGTCCCAGACGGTCCAACTGGGTTTTCTTGCTGCTGTACGATATTTTCAACTGGAGCATCCATTTCTGGTATGGGGGTCATTTCGGTAAATTGCCGCTCATTGTTGTTCTGTGGTGATAAGTCGCCAGAGCCGACATGACTTCTAGTATGAACCATTGTTTTTGCTCAATGAGGAATCTTTTTCGATTTCCCAGAGACGTCGCCAAACTGTTAAGGTATGAATTTGGTAAAGCTGGATTTGGGAATCAAGCTTGCTTCCAACTTTCGTAAACCTACAAAACAAAGAACGGAGTCGCAAGGGGCGTCCTTGCGTTAGCACTCTGATGTTTAAGTCAGCTGGGTGCTTAAAGAAGAAGAGTGTAGATAAATTTTGACAATAATAAATTAGTCACCTCCCCTGAAGAATGTTGAGTACGATTTATAGTCTCTAGATGAGAGAGAAACGACATGCTTTGACACTCGCAGACTTTGTCAGGTGAGTTGTCGTTTGGATAAGATTTTTTGGGATATCATTGGGAGGTCCGTGTTGGGATGTCATTGAGAGGTCCGTTTTGGGATGTCATCGGGAGGTAGGCGAGGTGCGGAGGTTAGGTCGGTTGCCGGGGACCTTCCTACTTTTGTGTGATAAAAATGATGTCTCAGGGGCATGGGAATCCTTTTCTCGAGGTTGGCGCTTTTGCCTTTATCAATACCCATTTTGGTTCTTTATATTTAACCTGATTGACAAAGTGGTTCTTATCTTTAAAAGTGATATATTTCAGTCTCTTAACTTTTGTCCAAGTAATACTGTTAGTCATTTTTAGTAATTTTGTTTAAAAAAATTGTCGTAAAACACACGTTATTAGCACATTTATCCCAAATTGTGCATTTAGTACGTGCGTTTTTCGTCAATATTTTAACAAAATCACTAAAAATGACTAACGGTGTCACTTAGACCAAAGATAAGAGACTGAAATGTATCACTTTTAAAAATAAATGACTACTTTGTCAATTAAGTCAAAGATAAAAGACCAAAATAAGTATTAACCTTTTCTTTAAAAGTATGGGTTTCATCAGTAAGAAAAATAATTCAGACATGAATGAATAAGAATTGACTAAGTCTCAACTCTAATACTATATTAAAAATTATTCGGTTCTATCTTATCAATATAGGAGCATTGTACAAATTAAATTGTAACAAAAATCAAACAGAATTGAAGCCGTAATTAATGTAATGATGCAATATCGCATGGATGAGATAGAGAAAAAAAAACCATTGTTGGTACTGAAGAGCAACAGCAGGCACAGAGCAGTGGTAACCAAATTAATGCCCTTCATCTTGGAATTCGAAAGACTAATTCAATGCAGATTTTAATTCTTAATGTAGGGGATATGATCCTCAATGTCATGGCTATTGCAGGCTTTTATACATATCAACAGAGATGACTACAACCAAAGAAATTCTCAATGCTAACTTCAACACAAGTCAAATTGCATTAAACATGGTGATACTTGTTATAATCCTTACTCGTTCATCTGTTCATTTACATAACTACTAACATTTTTCCCGTGATATATGGAGGTACTTTGAGCAAGAAATGGAAAATGGTAATTGATGCATCAAAGCACTAAAAAATCTTAGTATTTGCCATGTTTAAATATGGGCCACAGATGTGAAACAAACGATGGCTTAGAAAATTATTAGGTCAATTTTCAGAGTGAAGTTGAAAATGAAATATTAGCTTAGGTATCTCTTTTAATCAAAAGAAAATTATTAGGTCAGCCATGGTAAGGGCGGGGATGTTGTCCTCACTTGTAATGTACATATTAAAAGGATGTGGATCTCTACATTTACTTTCTTTCATTTATTTTATTTTCTTCCTGTTTTTGACGAAATATTTTAGTGTTTATAAAATACTAAAAACAATAAAACTCGTAACCTTTGAGTTGATACTTCATATATAAAATTTTAGTCTTAGCATGTTACGTTTCCTTATTTGATTCAACAATTTTACCTTTTTCCATTAACTCTAAATATTTCTAACCTTCAATTTTCTGTAAATAAATTAATGGTGAACAATTAGGGTCTGTTTGGATTGAGGGATTTGGGTGGGAGGGATTGGTTTTGGGGTGATTATTCAATCATTTCCCTTGTTTGGATTGGGGGGTTAATGGGTGGAAATGATTTGGGATGTTTTAAAAAATCACTCCAGCCTTCACTTTTTGAATCACCCCAAATTGGGGTCAAAACAAGGGAGAGGAAAATCTTATGCACCACAATGACATTATTATCCTTAGTAGTTTTAAAAAATTACAACATTGCCACTAATCTTGCAGACCTCTCTAGTCTCTTCTCTTCTCTGCTGCAGCTCTTCTCTTCTACTTGTATCATATGATCAGGTCGTTAAAAAAAAAAGAAGCTTGAGCATGAATGTTTTATGTTAAGTTTTTATGCTAAAGTTTTTTATGCCAAGTTTTTTTCTTCTATTAGCTTTCAAACAGTAACGCTAAATACATTAGAAACCTCGAAGAAGTGTTTCAAGTTGCAGTATCCAAGATTTATGAAACTATGCATTTTATGGCTAGTAAAAATGGTGTTGGAGATAAATATATTATAAAAAGGGCAAACTTATCAATTTATTTATAAAATTGATCCCTCTCTTTCATTTCTTTTCCAATCCAAGCAAAGAATATATATAATCCTTTATAAATTTTTCCTTTATAATTTTATCCAATCCAAACAAGAGTTAATCCTCCCCTTTCATTTCCTTTATTATTAAATCCTCTCCTTTCCTTTATTATTTTTTCCCTCAAATCCAAACAAGGCCTTAAAGAATAAAGTTGAATTTCAGATAGAAGATCTACTAGAATAACAAATGAATAAGTATAATCATGAATAAATAGAGGGGCAAATGAAAAAGAATAAGAGATTTCAGGTGTTAGTCTAATGGTGGGCTATTCTGTTAAGAATTTTGACTTTTCATCCAAAAATCAATTAGTGTCAAATGGAGTAGCCCAAGATCTTATATAAGTGTATATTTTGACATATTCTTCCTGTTAGTTGGGAGACCAAAGTTCGAATTTTATAGAGTGGAGGCAGGTGGAGATGGGGGTAAAAGAAAAAATAAAAAAAAAAGGTGAGAATGGGAGGTAAAAAAAAATGGAAAAAGAGTAAATCGAGAGGATCGAAATTCAAAACGGTTCCTTCATTGCGGCTCATAATCAAAACAGTAGTTACCTCCTGTTATTCCCTCCATTCTAACTTTAGTGTTTACTTTGATTTAGTGGCATAAGAAAGTTGAAAATTAATATTGATTTAAGAAAACATATTTAGACTTTTGTGCTGTGCAAAGGATGATAGTTACTTTCGCTTTATTAATTACCGCCTTTTTTTTTTCAAACAAAGAGATGTTAGAAACTTTTTTCGTTATTGTACTTCCAAAACCTTTTTTTAAAGGGCTAATTACATCAAATAAGTCATTCGCACCACCATTTTAAGAATAAGGATCTATTTGGTCTAATTGTAGAATTTTAATTTTTGAGATATAAAGTTTTTATTAGTAAATCTTTGGTTAGAAATACTATTGAACAAAAATCGTTAACAGTTTAACTTCTATTGGGCAATGTTGAGCTTTTAAAAAATTTAAGGGCAATGTTGGACTTTAAGAAATATGAAAGGGTATATTTTAGAAAGAAAGAAAAAAATAACTTCCCGCATTATGTAAAAAGAGTTTCGCAAAAGCCTATTTTGAAAAGTTTCAATTTAGAGTTTCTTATTTTTTAATTTTTTTTACCTTCAATTTTTATTTAAAAACACTTTAAAAAATGAATCAAACTGATTAGCCTCACATTTTAAACTCACAAAAAGTATTTTTAAATATAAAAAAACTAACTCAAACAAGCCTAAAGCTGATGAAGTGAACGACAAATATATCATTTACACCTCAATATTAAACTTAAAAAGCCCAAAGGATAAATTATGCCGGTGATCACTAAACTTGTATGCAGTTTTAAATTGCCGACAAATCAAGGGTGTAACAGAACTCTAATTTTACTCTTTTTTTTTCCCCTTCTTTTTTCTCTTCCTTCGTACTTACACATCTCTCTCAAAAACATTCATCGTGACCTGGGCTTTCAAATGACTCCTTAAATAGTTTTTGTTAATTATCGTTATTGTGAGCTATGTTCTTTTTCAAGTATGTTTGATTTCAACTCTCAAAACCCAATGAGAACATAACTGAGTTTACTGGAATGGGATTTTGTTGGAGTTTCTGTGTCTTTTGAATTTCCTTTTTTAGTATTTTAAGCAATATTCACGGTTGAATTGGAGATGCCTAGTTATTCTTTCAATATAGTGAAGTTATATATTTCTTGACATTCTTTAGGAAAACATTTTCGGAAAAAAAGTCATCTTAGTTCCAGAGAAATATGATAGTCTCAAACAAGTCCCTGTGAATTTGAAAATCTCTACACAAGTTCCTGCACTTTAATTTCTTTTGTGATTTTTTATGAAAAAAGGAATAATGCACTAAAATGTTATTTTTTCCCTTAAAATATGATGTGAACTTCTAAATTTTCATTGCTTCATGCAACGACACCAAAGAAAGGAATTTTGGCTATCAAAGATTAATTAGTGTGACCGTTTGCTTCCTTGGTTAAAAAAATTACATTAATGCAATCACATTCCAACGAACAAGTATAAAATTAATGGAAAAAAGAACCAACATAATCAAATTGAAAAGGAAAAAATGATATTTTAATGCATTCTCCCTCCTTTCATTAAAAAATATAAATATATATAAAAGAATGAGTCTCACATGTCTTCCATTTTACCACCAAGACATCTTGAAAGTGAAGTGATCTAGCTCTGAGTAAAACAACCACCCTAAATATTATGACACGAGCCTAGTACATAAGAACGAAACCTAGATATTAAAGTGAAGAGATTCGTAGAGAGACTTTCTATTCAAAGGGACCTGTTTGAGACTTATCATATTTTTAGGCATTAAAATGATTTTTTTTCCAATTGTCAAGTTAATAGTTCAATGGAGGATATTTATCCACAATCAATTTTTATAAATTGTTGAATTGTAGAGATTACACAGTTGTACAAATCTCTAGAAGTCAAACTTGTTGAATTATAGAGATTACATAGTTGTACAAAAGTCAAGTTTGTTGAAATATAGATATTACATAACTGTACAAATATCTAATAGTCAAGCTTGTTGACTATTAGATATTACAGAGGATTGTGGTGGATTGATAGGCTTAGATTGATGGATTTAAATTCTCTATAAATACCTTGTATATTTTTACTCAGTAATATAATGAAAAAAACTATTTCATTAGTTTTGAAGATGGTATCAGAGAGGTATACGATTATTTGAATATTAAACCCAGAAAAAATAGTCCCAGAAATCCCAAACATATCTAAAAAAAAAAAAACATATCAGTCTTTGACTAACACAAAACCAAACCCATATTCAGATTCATCCAGAAATCAAAAAAATAAACCCAGATTCAAATCCAAATACTCAGAATCAAAACCAAAAATAATAAATAAATAATACCCTCAAAGCCAAAGTTGGGAAATAACCCCGTTCAGTCGCCGGAGTTACCGCATCTCTCATTGCCTTCCATCGTGACTCATATCTATGTGAGTCTTTTTTTGTGTGTGTGTGTGTGTATGATGTTGAAAGTCCCAATTTTTTAAAGATATCTGCATCTACAAATATCAACAATGACACATAAGATGTCAACTACAGAAAAACTGGCTTAATGATTACGAAAACATAATTATGAGATGGCCCCACATATTTTTTTTTTTGCCTTTGCTTTTCATTGTTTCTTTACGTAAGAATGTTTTGAATCTCAATTTTTTTTGTTTGTTTTTTAACTTGGACAAAAAAAAAGGTTTGGTGGCCTATATAGTTTATGCTTTTGAGGTGCTTTCAAACATTCCCATGTGAATATGTTTGAAATTGTCCTTTAGAAATCATTCAACATTCACAAAGGGTAGGAAAAAAATCCGTTGTGAAAAAAAAAAGGTCTTCTGATTCAATAGTCTTTTGATTCAAAGCAAAGTGAAATATAAAAGCAAAAGATAGTATGGCCTAAAAAAATGAGTGAATCATATGGAATTAAATCTATTCTAGTTATAGTTCAGTACGAATGGGTTTTTAATGTGGGAATCACTCTTATTAAATCCAATTACAGCATATGGTCGTAGCTCATGAAAATGCAAATTGCTGAAAGGGATAAGAGCTCATACATTCATGGTAAAAATAAACAACCTGGAGAATCTGATGAACGCTATGAAAAATGGTATACTGAAAATCAAAAGGTTAAACGGTGGCTGCTAATGTTTCTGTCTCCAGAAATCATGAGGCGTTATTTATGATTACCCACAGCCCATGATATTTGGATTGCCTTGTCAAATGCCTTTTATAATGGTAGTGATGAATTAAAAGTCTTTACTCTGAATCAAAAAATATTTTCTACAAAACAAGTTGGGCGAATTCTCTTTATGTATTATAGAGAACTGGCAGAAATTTTCCAAGAATTAGATCATCGTGATACGGTGGTTATAAAAGATCCAAATGATGTGAAGTGCTACCGCAAAACTATTGAATGACTAAGAGTACACATATTCCTTGTTAGATTGGATGAGGATTTTGATTCAATCAGACAAGAGATTTTGCGTAAAGACTCCGTACCAAATCTAGATGAATGTTATTCTTTGGTTAGACGAGAAGTTGTTCGCCGTACCACCCTCAAATGAAATTCCGATACATTTGAAGCTAGTGTCATGGTTGCTCAGAACCAATCTAATCATGGTCAACAAGATTGTGCTCGACCCAACAATAGTAGACCACCCAGTGGACCTAATGGTGTTGACAAGTCTTCTTACAAATGCATTCATTGCAATAAGACTGGTCATACCAAAAGTCGTTGTTTTGAGATTGTGGGCTATCCAGAATGGTGGGATCCTAGTCGAGCAAAGAAAAATCAACCAAAACCATAAATCACTAACAACATCTCGGCATTGGTAATCACTGCAAACAATAGTGGTAAGGTTTTAAATATTTCTACACCTATTTTGAATAGTACATGGATAATTGATTCTGGTGCAACAGATCACATGACGTATGACTCTTGACAAGTCTCATCACTCAAACACACCTCCCAAAAATTTGTCTCTACTGCAAATAGAACCTCCACCCCAGTGCTTGAGGAAGGATCTTTGACTCTAACAAGTACATTCAATTTAGATTATGTTTTGGTTGTTCCATCTTTAGATTACAACCTTTTGTCAGTTTCTCAAATAACCACTACTTTATCTTGTGTTGTAATTTTTTGGCCTGATTTTTGTGTGTTTAAGGACATCAAAATCAGGAAAATGATTAGTTATGGTATTAGGCGGGAAAAGCTATATTACTTGGACTTGGAATCAAATAGTATTGAAAGCTTACAACAAGCTCTGACAGTAGGTGGTCCTGACGATAAGAAAATGAAATAAATATGGTTATGGCATCGTCGTTTTGGACATGCTTCTTTTGGATATCTAAAAAAAATTATTTCTCAATTTATTTACAGAAATTGATGTTTCTAGTTTTAAGTGTGATGTTTGTGAACTTGCCAAAAGTCATCGTGCTTCGTTTCCATTACGATTGAATAAAAGTCCACTTCCTTTTATGTTGATTCATTCTGATGTCTAGGGTTGATCTAAAGTCACTACTTTAGGTGGGTCACGTTGGTTTGTAACATTTATTGATGATTGTACCAGGATGACATGGCTTTGCTTGATGAAATCCAAAAGTGAAGTGAACTCATTTTTCCAAAAGTTTCATAAAAAAATTGAAACTCAGTATAAAAGGAAGATTCAATTTCTTCACAGTGACAATGGTGGAGAATATCAAAGTACCGAGTTTTAACGCTATCTAGAAGCACAAGGATTGATTCATCACACCACTTGCTCTAACACACCCTAATAGAATGGGGTGGCTGAACAAAAAAATCGACACTTGTTAGTGGTTGTCCAATTTTTGTTAATCGAAGCCCATATGCCAAAGTCTTATTGGGGAGAAGAAGTCACTTTTGCAGCTTATTTAATCAATTGGGTACCCTCCAGCACCATCAATTTTAAAACGCCCTTTCAAACACTTATTGATGCAGTTGTTGCCCTAGTTGTTACACATTTAACTCCTCATGCCTTTGGGTGTATGGTATTTGTACACCTTCACAAGCATCAAGGAACCAAATTAACACCTCAAGCCTTGAGATGTGTTTTGTTGGTAATGCCACTCATTAGAAAGGTTATCGGTGTTACCATCGTCCAACAAGTCGATTATTTATCACAATGGATGTTATTTTTCATGAAAACAAAATGTACTTCTCTACACTTGAATTTCATGGGGAGTACTAGATGAAAATTTAAACTCTAGATTATGATAATCAAGGTGAAGACAACTTGGATATAAGTGGTATAATATTAGATTCCAGTGGTGATGACTCATAAATTGAAAAAAATAAAGAAATAGGTGAACTGGATCAAAGTGGTAATGAGCACCCAATAACTGAAGAAGTAGGTTTATTTTCAGCCCAACTTGAAACTTAGTCTCTAGAAAATATGGCTTCTTCTCCGATCGACATATTATACCAATCGTTCACTAAAGATGTTTGTGAGCCACACTAAAGACAGTTACCACATCATCACACTAAAGGTATTCCTAAACCCACATATGAGTCAGATCTTTCTAGTAAAGTAAAATATCCCATGAGCCATTATGTGTCTAACCATCGTTTGTCAGAATCAAATATGCATTTTGTGAATCAATTATCTGTTGTATCTATTCATAATAGTGTGCAAGAAGCCTTAGTTGATCCTAGGTGGAAAACAGCTATGAATGAGGATATGAAATCCTTGGAAAAAAATCAAACATGGGAGTTGGTTGATCCTCCACCAGGAAAGAAATTAGTTGGATGCCAATGGATTTACACTATAAAGTACAAGACTGCTGGCACAATTGAAAGCTTTAAGGCAAGACTGGTAGCAAAAGGATACACTCAAACCTATAGGATTGATTATATAGAAACATTTACACCTGTAGCCAAAATCAACATAGTTCGTGTCTTGCTATCTCTAGCGACAAACCTAGATTGGCCTTTACAACAGTTTGATGTGAAGAATGCTTTTCTCCATGGTGAATTATCTAAAGAAGTCTACATGGATCTCCCACCTAGCTGATGATACCAAAAAGGCACAGCCAAAAGGTATGCAAGCTAAAAAAAATCATTGTATGAGCTGAAGCAATCTCCTAGAGCATGGTTTGGAAGGTTCACAAAATCTATGGTTACCATCAAAGCAACTCAGACCATATGCTTTTCATAAAAAAGGATAAAGGAAAAATCACTGCGCTCATTGTATATATGGATGATATGGTGGTTACAGGTAATAATCCTAATGAAAGGAAGACCTTATAGAATTATCTATCCAAAGAGTATGAGATGAAAGATCTAGGCCCCTTGAAATATTTTCTTGGGATTGAAGTCTCCCGTTCTAATGAGTGAATATTTATGTCTCAAAGAAAATATGCCTTAGATCTATTACAAGAAACTGGTATGTCAGCATGTCAACCAATCGATACTCCAGTAGAAGAAAATCTGTAGCTATGTGTTGAATCCAACCAAGTACCAATTGACAAAGGAAGATACTAGAGACTTGTAGGCAGATTAATGTACTTATCTCACACCAAACTAGATCTTGTTTATGCCTTGAGTATTGTCAGTCAGTTTATGCATAATCCTTGTGAACGACATATGGATGCTGTTATATGAATTTTGAGGTATTTGAAGTCTGCTCCAGGAAAAGGAATACTATTCACTAAAACTGCAAACTATGAAAACATAGAAGCATATACTGATGTTGATTGGGTTGGTGATATGGGTAACAAACGATCTACTTCTGGTTACTTTACCTTTGTAGGAGGTAATCTTGTGACATGAAAAAGCAAGAAACAAAGTGTTGTAGCTCGGTCAAGTGCAGAAGCTGAATTCAAAGGTTTGACAAATGTTCTTTATGAGGCATTATGGCTAAAACTTCTCTTGCAGAATTTAGGCATTTTATTTGAACAACCTATCTGATTGTATTGTGACAATAAAGTAGCGCGTGATATTGCACATAATTCAGCTCAGCATGACCAAACAAAGTATGTCGAGGTAGATAAATTTTTCATTAAAGAAAAGCTAGATGAAAAAATTGTGGAATTACCTAAGATTCGTTCAGAAGTTCAGTTGGCTGACATTCTCACCAAAGTTGTCTCAAATCGAGTGTTCTTAAAGTTTATAGGCAAGTTAGGCATGTGGGACATCCATGCACCAACTTCAAGGAGAGTGTTGAATTGTAGAGATTACATGGCTGTATAAATCTCTAGAAGTCAAGCTTGTTGAATTATAGAGATTACATAGCTGTGCAAAAGTCAAGTTTGTTGAATTATAAAGATTACATAGTTGTACAAATCTCTAATAGTCAAACTTGTTGACTATTAGAGATTACAGAGGATTGTCACTACAAAACAAGTAATAATCAGCGGCTGTTTTAAACTGCCACTAAACATTAGGCGGCGGTTTATCGAACTGTCGCAAATCCGTGCGTCGCGAATAGAAATCGTGGCGGTTTAGCCAACCGCTGCAAAACAAACCTTTTTGCAGCGGTTCAAGAACCGCTGTTAATTGTTTTAGCGGCGGTTTTCTAACCGCCGCCTAGAATAAAACATATTTTAAAAAAATTATAGGCGGTAATTTTTAAAACACCACCTATGCTGAAATTGTTTTTGAAAATAAATTATATTAACTTATAGGCAAGCACCAAGCAAAAGAAAACAATAATAATTGAATATGTAGCAGTTTTTGTAACTGCCCTTATAACAACAAAACAAAAAATTGAAATTAGAAAGATTGCATACAAACTTCAAATTCCAAATGAGATATGTATATCAATATCATGCACAATGATATAATTACAAATGTTTAACTCTTTCCATGTCTCCATTACAGTGACTGGAGGACAAACCAACAATAAGCAATCAACAATGTAATTCTTAAACTCCGTAGCTATTGTAGACTGAGAGGAATAGCTCAACCACTGCTGCTCCTTTTACTGCAAAATATGAAAAACCAATTCAAAAATTATTTGCTTAAGCAATTTGCAAAAGAATGAAATAAAAAATACTATAAAAAGTTGGATTTCATAAAAAGAGATCAAGCATATAGACCTGTTGGATTTCAGATATACTTAAAGTATCAGCTTCTAATTTATTTGATGCCAAAATGGTTCTAAAAAACTATCTGTTGAACTATTTAAGTTAATCAAGCTACGCGGCATGACAAAAAATGTTGAATTCAGTGTTAAAAAAGAAAGCAGAAACCAGAGCATGGAGATATATCTTACTCATAGTCCATTATTCTGACAACTGACGGGTCGACATCCAGAGATAATATTACCTACAAAAATAAGAGATAAGCAAATCAAGTAAACAATTTACAATAGAAAAAGAAATAGAGTAACATAGTTAGATACGGATGCTTTCACACTTAAGCATATAAATTAGTTCTATTAAAATATAATAAGTCTAATCATACTATAATTCTATCTTCTTCTTTTATCTTTTCCTTGCCTTTATACTATTTTCTCCTATCTTTTCCTAGTTGTTTTGTCTCTATTGCTGGACCTAATCAAGGAAAAGGAAATACACTACTTAACATAGTTGACCAAACTCACTCAAGCTACCAGCACATACTACACAATGCACACACTAGTATATACATATCATTTGTTACAAGCATTATTACTAACATATGCCCAGTACCAAAGATCTCTGCCATCATTATCAGTCACCCTTTACCTCCTTATAATACTAACACTACACAATCCATTCACTCAAACACAATACATGCATATATGTATATATCATCCACACCTAACCCTTAAACCATATAGCACAATAATTAATTACATATGTAGCTTATGCAAACACATACACACGCGGCTAACACTCACACATATATGCATGGTTGGTTCACACACACGGCTATATACCTCAAGAACACATCATTGTACAAGATCCTTTGCTTTACCAACACTTATATACATAATAAACGCATAACAGAGCACCATCACCAGAGCCAATCTTCACCACCGTGCATAGGAGCCACAAGTCTTAGGCCAAATCAGTACAACAAAATCCCCTACTTACTCCATACTAGTCAATACAAAGGCATTTCATTTAACTTATGTGATATATAAAAATATGAAAGTAATTTATATGCATAACCTATAAGTAATTTATCCTAAATAACTCTTACTATATAAAGATTCGATCTTCCATTTTTCCTTCAAATTGGACTGGCTCAAATCCTATTAACAAAATAAAAGAAAAGTAACAAGGCTCATGAAATTTTTGTATTCAACTTAATCAACCAAAAGATCACCAAAAAGGTAATGAAAGGGGCAATAAGACTGGATTATGGACCAAAAAGTAGAGATATCGAAAACAGAGCATTCAAGATAAAACTGTGATCCTCATCCTAAAATGCATAATGAGTTTACTATAAAGATACATCCAACATAAATCAAATCAGTTTCCTACAAACTCCAAAACCTGCCTAATGACTAATGAGATATGAAATACAAATTGTTGAAGGTGAAGAAAAAATGAAAGGCAATAAAATAGGCTTCGAGTACTTGAAGGTAGAATACAAAGGACTAATCAATTTGTTTAAGATGTTCCTATAAAACAAGCAGAATGTTAACAAGCTGAGATATTTCATATATTACATGAGATGCAGCAAAAAAGTGAAGGTGTGGTACTCATATGCTCTATTAGTTGTTTTCACAAAACGAATAAAAGAAGAAAGGTAAAAGAAATGTAAACTAGTTTCCGAGCTTTATAATCAATTTATCAAAATCAAGAGATACATAAGATAGCCTTTAATTTGAGAGTATAGGATTCAAAGAAAAATGAATCTCTAAAAGCATGATAATCAAACAAATGGAAATCTTATTTCAAACCTCCAAGAAGTATCATCAAGATATACTAACATGTCCAACCCTTTATCTATGTGTGCATTAAGTGATGATATTACCCCAGACATTTTGCTCCAACATCTGCGTTGTGTACAACAAAAGAATAGGATTGAGAATAAAACTTTGGTAACTATCGTTATGACTCAAAAGTTATGGTTACAGGAGGATTTACCTACTAGTTACATGTTCTTGATCATAGAACTCTTAGCCAAAAGGCTCCTTGGCAATTTCATCAATTCAGTCTATAAATATATACATTCAAACTGACCACAATGTTGATTTATACCTTTGGATACAAATGGAATGCCTAAAATCAAAGCTATTAATGTTTTATTGTGATTCTAAGTACTTCAATCTCCATAAATTTTCTCAACCAATGAACTGAATCTACTAACAATCTTTTTAGGGGAAGAATAGAAACACACCTTCATCCGACCACACATGAAAATTTCAGAGCATGGCACCATGAGAGAAACTCTAACAACCAATGAACATACAAGACGTCTTTCTAGCTATTATATTTGCATAGAAGGCCATGAATGTTTATCCAAATTTTCACACTGAACTAAATACATGTTAGTTTCAGGAAGTAAAGCTCTTAAATTAACTTTGTTTTACCAGTTCGACATCAACTCTTTGGTTCAATTAGTGCACTAAATGTTAGACCGGAGAGGAACTGGAGGAAAGAAGCCCAATCCGCAAATTATCTCATTTGAAACCACTAAGCCAAATGGTTGATCTTCAATTAGGGTATCAGGTTCTAACCAATCGGCTTGCCAAAAACCTATACCCAACATATTGTATTCAAATTATTGTCAGTTCTTAACTCATATTTACACTGGCTTCAGCTAAAACAATTCAATTTTCCCTCATCAATGCTATCTTCTGGGTCTACTTCAATGACATAAATTCAACTCGGTCACACTTATCCCACTACTACATTGTGTTTAGCAAAACCGAAAACTAGTCAAGACCCTGAGCTCTAGTCTGAGACTTTCTACTAGCATAACCACCAAACAAATCCTCCACATATTCTATAACCCAAAATAAGAAAAAGTGCAATCTTTTTCATTCTTTCCTTACAGTAGACCTCATAGCTTTACCACTATATAATAACTTAATAATAAATTTCAATTACTCTTACCAAAATCTTCAATAACTGAAAAAAATAACAAAATAAAGTCAAGTTATTCAAAATTGATAGTAAAATCCACAAAACCCTAACTTTAAAATCAAGAAATCCAACTCTAATCCAGCCCTAATTCACTAACTTTCGGGTAAAAATTCGAACACGAAATTCAACAAATAGCTTATGTGTGTGTAAAATCAACTTAAATCAGTGCTAATTCACCAATTCCCAGTTAAGAAATTTTGAACACAATATTCAACAAATGGCTTACATGTACAAATACACACATATATCGCATATATACATCAATATAGACACATGCATATATATATATATATATATATATATATATATATATATATATATATATATATTGTGTGTGTATAATAGAGGAAGAGGTTAGGGTTTAGAGAAATGATAATTCAGACCTCGACAATCAAGGAAAAAATTGATAACTAGACATGGAGGCGGATATTGTCGAAAGGCCATGTTTTCTTGTGCCGGATTATTGCCGTCAGAAGGCCATGTCTTCTTTTGTTGGATTAATGTCGTCGTCGCGTGAGAGAGAAGAGGGAGAGATGAGATTGGGGCAAAGTAATGAGCTTTGGAGGATGAGAAGTGTTGGGACATTACCTTTTTAACAGTGATATATGTATGTTTATCTTTTTATAAATTTGGTATATTTTGTCAATTCAATAATATGTACTTTTAAAGACATATAATTTTTTTTTTTTGCTTACCACCAAATCCCTAAGAAAATCCCCCAAGTTTAAAGGTGGTTTTTAATTTTAAAAAATAGTGAGTATATAGTTAGTACAATATTAATAAAAAGTAAATAAATAGATAAATGAATCACTTTTATTATAGTCATTTCAATATTAATAAAAAATAAATGAATGGATATATAGACATTGTATTTAGCTGTCGTAAAAAGTAAAATTATCTTAATTTAAAAACATAGATTTATATAAATATATAGTATGTGATACAAATTTAAACAAAAATATTTATATATAGATAAATTTTGAAATTAGTATGATAATTGAGCTCAAACAATAACTAAATATGAGTTAAAAAGTAGTTATGAATGATTCGCGATTTTAAAAAATATATATATATATAAGTAAAGAAAAGTTGAAGTTATTAGTATAACTTTAATGAAAAGTGCATATGAGTTGGTAAAAGTTATATCTAAAGTAAATTTAATTTTGAATCAAATAGAATACAAGTAAAGAACAGTTAAAGTTCTTATGATAATTGAACTTAAATGGAAACTAAATTGTTTGTTAAAGAAAATTATTATTGAATGATTGATGAATTTGAATATAAACAATATGGTTTACTAAACTAAAATTGAATTTAACAAAAAAAAAATAGTATATGAACTATTAAAAAGTGTATTTAGATAAAAAAAAAAGTAATATATATATATTTATATATATGAAAAATAAATGTAATCATTTGTTAACCGCCACCTATATTATGATAAAAAAAATAAAAATATGTTTTACAATTCAAATATATGATACTATCAATAAAACACATATTAGCTTCATTTGCAAATAAAAAAATAAATTATAATACTTCTCAATGTTCTCATTACTAAACCGCCCCTTATAATTAAATAAAATTTTAAGAAATTTTAAGGCAGGATGTTATCCCGCGATATCCACATTTCCCAAAGTGATACACTCTCGCAGGTTCGTATATTCTTCATGCTAATCAACGATAATTATAATATTGGCTAACCTTTTCATATCCATTTTCATTAGGAATTAATGATTTTTTAACAATATCTTCTATGAGATTTTTTTCTTTGTCCTTTGCATTGAAAGAAGAGATTAAAAACTGAGAGGTCTATTTGATATCCAAAAACTGCTGATAAATGATTCGCTTGCCTCGAAATGACCTAGACTTTACCTAGGTGTCTTACTTTTAGTTTTTGCTATAATCTAATATTCGCGGCGGTTTTAGGGAAGTGCTGCAAAAAGTTCCACACTTTTAGCAGCGGTTCTCAAAAACTACCGCTATAATTCGACTTTTAGCGGGCGGTTCCCCAAAACCGCCTCTAAAAGTGGAATTTTTGCGGCGGTTTCCCAAACTGTAGCGAAAAATGCATTGTTATGCACAATTAGCGGCGGTTCAGAGTGAAAACAGTGTCGCGCATAAGGTCTTTTATTGTAGTGTGTGAGTGATTGATAGGCTTAGATTGAGAGATTTAAATTCTCTATAAATACCTTGTAAATTTTTAATTAGTAATATAATGGAAAAAACCATTTCATTAGTTTTAAAGATAAATAACATTCTTGGTTACACATACCTTAAGGTGTATCTTTTACCCAAAGTGTTGTTCAAGGAGAGATTAAAATAATTATGAAGTTATTGCTATTTTTGCTTTACAATAAAATTATAACATTTCTCTTACGAACATAATTTCACTAACCAACAAAGACACTATGTACTGCTAACATAAGCATGCGTTTAGGTTGATGTCAATTGGTTAGCAGAGTATGGCTTTGCTTCCTTTGATATTTTGCTGTTTAAGATGCATGCCAGCCTTGAACATGCTGATTTATAAAGTTTACAGAATTATCCAGTTATTGTTGCGTGATCTTTTGTCCTAGAAAAATGAGGCAATGATGTGATTGTATTTCTTTTCTTGGTTGCTAGCAAACTGTAATTTAAGAAAGGAACTATTGGGTTTGAGGTAGTCAGAACTAATGACATTTCTAGTTATAGTGGCGCTCACACCATCTGAGTTCCACCCGAGTAGAAATTCATTTGAATATGACCAGCTAACCGAATAATTTTCCATCTAAGAAAGGTGATATAGTAATGAGTGCTATTTTTAGAAGGTAATGTTTGAGGAATGATTATAAAGCTTATTGTATTTCCACGTAATTAAACTGAGTTTACTTTGTAATTTTTACATGTAAAGGTTTCGCTCCAAAATGTTTTCAATCTAGAAGCATAAAGAGCAAAGGTTTGTGAACAATGGTTCATTTTAAAAATCTCGAGATATAAAGAATAAAGGCTTTTTATGTCGGAAGGTGGTTTGTCGTCCCATAAAGATGTAAAGCCTTCTAGCTAGAGGCGTAGAGAGACTTATGTCCAATTGAGGATTAAAGGTTTCTTTTTATTTGAAATTGATAAGTTTTATTGCCTTTTTTGCTCCAAGGCATGTGAAAGTCCCTTATGTCAATGTATATCGAGTTTAATTAAGTTCAAAATATTTAAATCTATGGTGTTCGTAAACTTATAGTGATAAATTGAAGTTGTTATAAACTAATATATATATTATGTATATCCTTTAAACGATCACTGTGAAACTAGGGATGTTTGGAGAGAGAGAGAGAGAGAGAGAGGAGAAAGTTCAACAGGTAAGAGAAACGGCGAACGTCGTACAAATAACTTTTAATAACAACACTTTCGTACAAATAACTTTTAATAACAACACTTAATCACGAAATGAAACGCCCTTCATCAAAAAGGGTCGTTTGTTTATTTTTTAAGGCACACAATGGGATCCAAGCCATGACAAGTAACTCAACATACTGATAGCTAGAGAGTTTCTTAAGGTGCGAATCACAAATGCAAAATCAACAAGGCTTTGTGCAAAAACATCGGCGACGGAAGCCCCTGCAGTGGCCACCTTGGAAGCCCTCAGTCTGGCAGACAGCAGCACAATTCGCTTTCCTCACACAAAGTCCCTTGAAGCGGTGGCTTTGTGACTCACATGTCCTGGCCTCAGCAACCATTGGTCCCATCTCTGTAAGCAAATAAAAAAATGAGCATGGCTAATTTGTACCACGTTGTTTAGTATGTTATCGTTGAACAAAATAATATGATTGGTTTAAGTTCAAGCATTATGGAATTGATGGTTTTCCAATGAGAACTATAGAGAAAAAAATAAAGGGTAAATAGCACCACAACCCCCTATGGTTTAGCAAAAATGCACATTACCCCCCTGTGGTTTAAAAAGTGCACCAGAACCCCCTATGATTTTCAAAAAGTGCACACGCACCCCCTTCCTAATTTTCCGTCAACAAATTTAACTGAATTGTATAAAAAGACTAAAATGCCCTTCAATTTTTTATTTTTTATTTCAATTATAAGGGCATTTTTGTCCAATTAAATAATAATTTAAGCCTAAAAACATGAAAAATCGCACTAAACGCGCGTGTAACGCACTCTCCGTTAAAAGTAACGGTTTTTTTAACGGAGGGGGCTGTGGTGCTACACTTTTGAAACTATAGGGGGTTCCGGTGCACTTTTTAAACCACAGGGGGGTAGTGTGCACTTTTGCTAAAGCATAGGGGGTTGTGGTGCTATTTACCCTAAAATAAATATTGGTTCACACTCAGAAGATTGGGCTAGCATCAATGTAACTAGACCAAACGAAGGCCATAGAGTTGTGGGACGCGCAACTTCCTAAGTTGCAACCCAACTAATGGGAAGCTCACATGGGAAGTTCCCTCAATCGCGACCCGTAAAAGGAGGGGGGCCAAAGTAAGGCACGGAAACTAATTGTTATCACAGATTAAGGGAGATAACAGATTAACACGCGAGATATGAAAGAAAGATAGACAGATCATTCGGCTCTTGGGGAGGAGATTGAGCCAGCGCCCATAGCCCTATAAATAGGGAGCTCTATAGAGCTTTCTGGGTCTCTATATATACTCATACGATCTTACCCTCAATCAACCATTGAATTCTTGGATTTGACTGATTGCTAGTGGTCCCCAAAAAAAAGAATTATAAGGTAAAAGTCATGAAATTTTAATTACGGATTCTTAGGGTCTACAAGAACTCAATTTATGTGTTTTACAATATAATTTCTTTAAGATGATTCCAAGATTCCGTAGATAGTTAATTACTGACATAAGTGTGACAATATTAAGGTAGTATGTAAGGCATCATCATTGACATATGAATGATATTATATTAAAAAAAGGAGAGACCAGAAAATAACGTAGTTTATCTAGTCCAAAAAAATAAAAAATAACAAACCATATATAGCGCGGTTTTAAATGTACAATAATTCATTTTATATCACATTAACTAGAAATTAAATTTTAAAGTTACCAGTGGCCATGACAAGCATAAGCATGAGGAACACAGTAGCAAACAATCTCAAGGAGCGTGCCATCATAGCACTGTCTGTGTGTAAAAGAGCGAGAGAGAGAGAGAGATGAATTGCTATGAGGCCATGCTAAGTATGCGTATTTATAAGGGCTAATTTGAATGAATATTCCACCATGTCATACTTTGAAAATTCCAGAAAAAGGGTCACGCATATCCAATCTGTAAAATGAGTCATGACTATTCAATTTGCACTAGCCTCTGCTACTTTTCGCTTCATTAAAAAACTTCTTTAGAGCATGCATCTACCAATAACCTCGTTTTTACATGAGCATTAAGCTAAAATTGAGCTTCTACCAAACTTCTATACGCTTTTTCATATCCGGATTTTGACCCTAACTTTACAAGGAAATCAATGGGATTTTGACCCTAACTTTACAAGGAAATCAATGAAGGTATAGTGATTATATAATTATAATAAAAATATTTCGACAATTAAATATGGTGAATTTACCTCGAATAATATTTTTTTTTTTTGAGAAATTGTAATATCGTTTTATTATCAATATTTTTCTTCATAACATTATAAAATTATGAGATAATTCTTGCCTCTAGTTGCTGCTATTGGACTTTAAAATCAACTGACTGATTGGCTGCACTGATAGATCAAAGTATTAAAAGGGCTAAACTTTTTTCCTCTAACTTTTACCATATTACCATTTTGATACAAAACCAAAGCGTTTGCGTGTAATGATTCGTCCACAATACTTAAGTACTCAAAACATGTTCATATATTGCTCGAGGACAACTTTACGCGTGTAAGATGTAAAGTGTTTTTTTGTAAAGCAAGAAGTAATACAAAGTGTGAAACGAATGAACTTGAATTTGGAAAGACAACGCACGCAGGAATGCGATAAACCAAAGACATAGCTAACTTGGTGTTAAGTAGTCTAACCCAAAAGTCATGCACAACAGAAGTAAAATTCAAATGAGAATAGGATAAAAAACAGTTTCTTAAAAATATAAATGTTGGAATATACATTCCTCTCACATCAGAAAATTACCAATTTTAAATCCATTATATAAGATCTTGGGTTACTTTACCTAACACCAATTGATTTTAGGATAGAATTTCATGATCCTTAACATGGTATCAGAGTTGAACCCTTAGTCCAATCGTATTCATCCATGTGTGACCAATCTCTTTGGTTTCGTTTCACTCTCATTGACTCGTTTGTTAGAATATATATTCTTTTCACATCGAAAATTCACCAACCCTAAATTCACCATATAAGATCTTGGGTTATTTCACCTAATACCAATTAGTTTTAGTATAGAATCTCATGATCCTTAACAATGACTTTTTAACTTACATAGTGTTTGGAACCAATTTATGTGTGGAATTCATTTCATCTATAAATGAATTCTTCATAGAATTCATTTATAAATGAATTTTCTTGTTTGGAAATGTAAAACAATATTAAATCAATTCTGTTATTTATAAATCCAAATTGTGTTTGGAACACATGTAAAATTACAATTAATAGTTGTATTTTACTTAGATATCCTTCTTTTATTCAATTGAAATTAAGTTATCGTATAAGTGTTATTTTCGCCATCATAAAGCAGTTGGTATCATAATTAATTTCTTATTTTGTTTAGCTTCGTTTTTTTTCCAGCTACTTTCCATATAATTATTTTTTATTTCAGGGCCTAGTTTAGAACAAGATTTTACATACAAATTAATTAGGTAGGATACATATTGTCCAAAAGAAAAATCACGAATAAATTTATAAGAAAAATCAAAAGAATACCTCAATGAAAGAGGAGTGAATGGAAGATGTTGATTTTTTTTTCTTTTTTTTTGTCGTCAAAGAGAGATGTGTGGAGAAGACGTTTATTTTTTTCGTTTTGAGTTTTTGACTATTCCTAACAAAGTCAACCACTTAAACTTGAGGGTAGTTTTATCTTTAAAAGATTAGCGGCCGAATTAAAAAACGTGGATTTGCAAATTCTACCTCCTGGGCTCAAATTTGAGTAAGGTTTGTGGAAATTCAAGAATTGTAAATCTTGGATTTTGAATTTTTTAACAAGATACAACCAAAAAAAAAAAATGAAGTTGCAAATGGTCTAAGAAACATCTTGATTAGGTGGTCTGAGGTAACGTTTTTGATAAAGAGCTCCACTACTAACCGTAAGTTTATACCGACTTTAAAGTGCAGAACATTGGAAGGATGCTCATAAGACAGGCGACTTTAAAGTGCAGAACATTGGAAGGATGCTCATAAGGAATTCTGGAAGCAGTTTCTTTTGACTATTGATAAAGAGCATAATCAAAGGCAGATTTACCGTTAAGAATTTGGTAAAAAGATCACGCACTCATTTTTTCAATTAGAAGATATTTTGATTTTAAATTACGATTTCAAATTTTATTATACAACGAACAATAAAAGACGGATTTATATAGGAGTTAGTGTAGCCTCCACTAACCTCATATTTTCTTTTTCCAAAATATGTATATCTTTTGTACAAAAAATAGATTAGGGCTCATTATTGTTATAGTCCTACTGAAGTAATATTTTAGATCTAATAATTCAATTCAGTAGTGTGGACACTAGACACCTTTTAAGTAACAGAAGCAAAGATATTAAAGCACGTATTTACATAACAAAAGAAATTAAGGCTTTGTTTAGTTTAATTATGAAATTTTAGCTTTTAAACTGTACAATTTTTATCAATAAAATTTTAGTTAGAAGTGTTATTAAATAAAAATCGTTGACTGATTATTAATCCATCTGTTCTAGAAACTACTTCTCCCATTCAACTTTATCAACACGGATTATTTGTGCTTGCTTGACCATTTCCTTTCTTTATACTTTTTCCTTTTGTAATTATAACCATAATAACCTTTTCTCTCCCAAAAATTTGAAATAGTTGAATGTTTTGAAGTTTCATTTAGGCAAGGTCGAATAGATTAACCCAAGAATAAATTAACGTAAGAGTTCGGTAGAATAGTCGAATAGTAATATGTTATAATAAGAGATTCTAAGTTTAAATCATAATTTTAATAAATTAACGTGAGAGTTCGAGGTTAAACAAGAGATGCTTACCTTATATCTCGTTCATACGTTCTCTTTTTTCTTCTCTTTTTTTTTCCGGGCCTCAAATGAATTATAGATAGAGCTCGAAAATGTCAAATTAGCAATATTTTCACTAGCTCACAAGAAGCAGTAGCTAAAATTACGAGACAAATTAAAGATTTCTTTTTCCCTCATCTCGTGTATTTGATCTTTTCTAAACCTCAATCGTTCATTTTGAAATTTAATTACGGAAAAAGTTGTTAAAATAAATTTGAAAATGAATGGTTGAGATTTCAAACAATCAATTTTTTTTTTTGGCTAAGCAAGTATTCATTTCATTGCACTGCAAAAAAAAATAAAGATACAAAGGATATTTACATCAATATATTTGTAATTTGTCATAAAGAACAGAGGGATCTATTTTGTGCACTATTGACATATTTACGTTATAACGATTTTTTTTCTCTAACATTGAGAAGGATTTTCTCAATCATCTGTTCCTCCGAGCTAGTACATTTTCCATAAATTCTACTATTTCTTTCCTATCAGATGTAGTAAATGCTTACACAAAACATAGCACTCACGATATATGCCTTCAGTGTCTTCTTCTTGCAAAGCCTACAAAGTAGGATAATCATCAAATCCTAATGGGTAACAATATTCTGCTTTTTAATAAGAGAAGAAAGATATCTCCAAATTATGTTGGTAAAAGGGCACTCAAAATAGAGGTGATCCTTGCATTCCATCCCTAAACCACAGAAAGAAACATTTTGTGCAATCAATAACTCCCCAACTAAGTAGGCGTTCTTTAACTCCACCTTCCCTCTCTTTTCTCGAATGCAAGTCCAGGTTGAGGTAGTTTTAAACTTACTGTTACTCCCTGCAAACCAACCAATAGATTCTTGGTAGTTCTGGGGAGTAAGAGAAGTCGTCAGCTAGTTCATAAAATTAATTTCAAGAGGCCAATTCAAATGGTTCATTCTAATGAATCTAACCATCTTTTCATTAATCAGCTCGAAAGGAACAGCAATATTGTTACCTCGAACAAAATCCACCACTCTACTACAAGGGAACCAAGGATCCCAAAACCACCAGGTTTGTTCCCTATTACCCATTCTGTGCTGAATGAAGTCTCTTGCCTTCTCTTTGCATCTCAAAATATTTCGCCAAGTCCAACTTGCATTAATAGGGATATCCACAGACCATATGTTGTCATGGTTTAGGAGTACCCTATTCATCCAGTATCCCCAAAGAGAGTTTGCATCAGTATACGTGTGCCAAAATTGTTTAGGGACAACAACAAAGTTAATATACCCAATCCTTCTTCCTCCTTCAGCTTGCAAACCTCTGACCAAGCAACTCTAGCTCCTTTCACACAATTGCCACCCTATTTCCATGAGAAGGCAGTGAACCTCTTTTCAATCTCATATACAACTCCTTTAGGGAGAAGGAAAATATTACGGCAGTAATAGGTAATGCTCGAAAGAATAGACTTGATTAGAAGGAGCTTACCTGCATAAGAAAGTCATTTGTTACCCCAATGTTCAATACAATTTGTGATCTTGGAGCAAATGAGTTTGCACATATTCTTGTTGAGTCTTCCTGTAATGAGAGGAATCCCAAGATACTTGAATGATAGCTTGCCGATTTTGATATTGAACACCTCAGCCAAAATTCTCTTCATGTCTTCACTGTATCCCCTAATGAAGATTTCACTTTTGAGATTGCTAACTTTGAGTCCCAACAACTTTGAGAAGGTAACCAATGCCTTATCAATAAGATTCAATGACTTAATGTTGGCTTTTGAGAAGATCAGTATATTGTTCGCAAATGCAAGGTGATTCAACTTCATTTCTTTGCACTTAGGGTGGAATTCAAACCCCTCCATATTAGAACATCTCTGAAGCAGTTGGGACATAACTTCCAAAGCTATCACGAACAAGTAGGGTGAAAGTGGATCGCCTTGTTTGAGCCCCTTTTTACCCTTGAAAAAACCCTCAAACTGGCCATTAATGACAGTTGAATATGATGGAGTGGCAATGCATATCTCAACCCATCTAACAAAGGCTTCCGAATACTCAAGAGCTTTGAGACATTTAATGATAAATTGCCAGCTTATTGAATCATATGCCTTCATAAAGTCAATCTTAACACCACATCCGAGACTGATTATCTTCCTTCCATAATTCCTAACTAACTCTTGAGCAATCAGAATATTGTCAACAATCTTCTTACCTGGAACAAAGGCAAATTGATTAATGGAGATAATAGAGCCCAAAGTATCCTTCAAATGGTTAGTAATCACTTTGGAGATACATTTGTAGATGATATTACAACAACAGATTGGCTTGAAATCTTGCACACAAGCTGGATTCTCAACCTTGGGAATGAGATTAATTGCGGTTGCATTGATTTGTTTGAGAATAGTACCAGCTTGAACAGAATATCTTACCGCATTACACACATCATCACCTACAAGATCCCAATAATTCTTGAAGAAGTGAGCTGAGAAACCATCTGGGCCTGGAGCTTTATTACTGTGGATAGAAAATAAAGCCTTTTTAATTTATGAGTCAAAAACATATGCCAATAAATTATTGCAGTGGTCGGCTGAAATTGGGCCATTCAAGATAGATTTGATGTCTTCCGCTGAGTAGCTTTCACTAACTTGATTCTCTTTGTCGAGATGTTTAGAATAATAATCAATGATAGTATCTCGAACCTCCACACCTGACTTAGTGAAACTGTCATCCTCTTTGATAAGTGAGTGGATATTGTTTCTCGCTTTACAACCTTGAATAACTTTATGAAAATATAAAGTGTTTTGATAACCTTCTTTCAACCACAGGACTCTAGATTTTTGTTTCAAAATTGATTCCTCCTTCTCAAGTGCCTGCTCTAATTGTAACCTCAACATCTGCTCTTGCTCCAGTGAATGAGAGGAGAAACAACCACAATGGTGCCTTCGGTGTTTTTAAACTTTTCATGATTAAAAGTCTTCAATGCACTTTTGATACTCTTAAGCTTTTGAACTAAACAGAACATGGGGTATCCTTCCACTTGTTGAGACCACAATCTCTCAATAAGATGAGGATACTCCTGATGAGATGTTCAAATATTATAAAACTTGAGTAGAGCAGCTCGTTGAGACTGCTTCTAGAAAATGGTAACGATTAAAGGACAGTGATCTGATAAAGACGACATTTCCACTTTTACCTTAGACCCAAAAAGCTTGTAAATCCACTCGTTGTTAACCAATACCCTATCGAGCTTGCTGGCTCTAACAACACCATCAGTAGCATTATTTGTGCATGTGTACTGAGGACCTGTACACTGATGTTCAATGAGCTCTGCATCTTCAAGGCATTCATTGAATTCAACTCCTTCAATTGGAAGACAATCACATCTTAACCTTTCCTCAGTTTTGAGGATTTCATTGAAATCCCCGAGCACACAAAGAGGTATATCATCAAACTTCCTGGACCATTCTATTAGTTTAGCCCATAAACTTCTCATCTCCGTATAGTCATTACTTCCATAAACAAAACAGGAGTACCATCATTAGCTATCATCTGGCAGGATGAATCGGCATAGAATAGCTTGGTCACATGCTTCCACCATATCACATGTAACTTTCTGTTTATCCCAAAAAAATCAAATTCTCCCTCCATGAGAATGGTCGTAGTTATTCGTAAACCCCCAATTCTTGAATCTTCTATTCACCACAAATTGGGCGTTGCTCAGCTTGATCTTAGTCTCAAGCAAACCAAAAATGTCAAAGAAAAATATAGCCAGTTGGACCCATAAGCAAGCCCAATAAAGAACAAAATAGAAAGAAAAAAATATAGGGCAAACCAAAAGCCCAAAGCCCAACAAATGAAACTGTAGCAAACAACAAACCAATGCCAAAGAACAAAACCTGCAATAGCAATACGTAAATAGGCAATCACAACATCGCCAAATCCTAACCAAAAGCATCGAAGCCAAACTTGGGTAACAACCCAGCCATACCCACCCCATAAACACTCACCGAAGCCACCAAAACAATAACTAATAGCCCACCACAGGCAAGCATTGAGCAAACACTTAAAGGGACACGCGACCTAGGATGAAGATACGTAGATAGATAGAATGTCCAATTGATAAAGAATCTCAGACCTTAAACGGCGAAGGCGCAGTCCACCTGAAGTCTCCAGCAACACTACCAACACAGGTAGACAACAACACGGGGATGAAGAGAAGGAGTAGTAGCAGCGAGGAAGTGTAATGGGCTAAACACCAGCAATGACCTATACAGCACAAACGAGCCTCACAGGAAATGATTAAGCCACAAAAAAAAAAAAGAAAAACTTAAACATCCATCTAAAACAAGGAAAGATCTGTACAAGAAACAAAAATAGAATAAAAAGAAAGCAAAGAAAATAGACTAAGAGAAAGTAGGTGCTACCGGGCAATGGTCGGAGTACTGAAAAACATCACACAACAATGGAAACGAGACCTTCAACGAGAGGTGGCAAAGTCAAAACCTTCGCGTAAGGGTTTGTAGAGAGAGAGAATTAATGGTCATTCACTTTGGCAATCTCTTAAACATTGCTTCATTACATACTATTCGGAAGTACTTGAGGTTTAGAATTCATTTGATTTATAAATGAATTCTGCGAGGATTTGAATTTACAAATGAATTCCTTTGTTTGAAATTGTAAAACAGTCTTAAGTCAATTATGTTATTTGCGAATACAAATTGTGTTTGAAGTATATGTGGAATTAGAATTAATATTTTTACTTTACTTATATGCCCTTTTATTATATTGAAATTAGGCTTGTGATAAGTTATCATCACATCACATTATTGATTATTGCTATTATCCTAAAATTATCCCAAAAAAGCAAAAAAAACAACAAAGAAAAACTTTCAATAAAGTTAAGCAATAAGAAATAAATCATAACTCCAATCATCAGTTCAAGATTACAAAATAAACCTACATTCCAAGTGACAAAGTAACCTTAAATTCAACTATACATTTAATAAGAAAAATAATCTTAAAAGAAAGGGTGAGAGAGGCTTTGAATTTTTTTTTTTTTTTTTTTTTGGTGCATAGCCCCAAACCCCCCTACGGTCAAGCAAAACTAGCCATGACCCCCCGTGTTCCAAAAACTATAGCCGGACCCCTCTATGGTGTTACTGTACATGCATACAACCCCCCTCCGTCAACTTTTATGTCCAAACTAGCAGAGAGTGCCAACCATGAGCGTGTTTTGCATCTGAACTGACCAAATAAGTGTGTTTATTGACTAAAATACCCTTTCTCACAAGAAAAAAAACAATATTAGCCGACTTCAAGCTTTTCTCCATTGACGCCTTCAACAACAACAAGATACATCGACTTCATCAACAGATTTGTCTTCCGCCATTCGAGAGAAATTTTTTATGGAACTTATATATAAACTTGGGTATATTGTTCAAATTAAGATCTTCTTACATTTAATACAAACAACACAAAGTGAAAACGACCATCTTTCACCAATTTATCACATTTATCTCAGCTTCATCTTGTAATACAAATTCAATGAAAATCATGAGAATCGACTTCATCAACAAATTTGTCTTCCCCCTGCAATTCTTTTGGTGTATTAAAAACTAATTTTGAATCACCCAAAACCCCTGAATCGAAGAGGACCCGCGTCAGCTTCTTCACCATTTTTTTTCCACAGCTTTCGCATATTCTCTGGTGATGGGTCACCTAGTGACAACCATGAAACCCAGGTTCTCCATATTGCCATCCTCCGCCACGGTACAATTTCTCTTCAATGCCGGATAGCTCGACCCGTGAACTCATTTAGCCCAATTAATAAATGGGCTGAGTTAAATGGGTTAATTGGGTTGGATTCTGGTCAGTCCATTTTTTTAAACAAAAAAATAAGATATATATATATATATATATATATATATATATATATATATATATATATATTAACGAATTACTAAATTTTGAGACAATACAAAATTTTAAAAATAACTCAAAATGTTACTAAGTAAAAAATGTGAACTTACAAAAATTAAAATTTGATATGAGAAATAATACAAAAATAAAAACAAAAAATCATGTTCAAACTAATTATTTTAGTTGTAAAACAAATAAAACTTTTACAAACTAATGTTTTAATTTCTTTCTTTCTCCAACTAAGATTGTTCTTCCTACAATTGATCTTCGAGATCTTCACTAGGTGAGCTCTCTCTCTCATAGTACATATCTTCTTCAGAATCCTCTCCCATCTTCAATAATCCTTGTTGCTTTCCTATAGACTATAGTATAGCTAATTGTGGTCATGCTTTGACCAAAAGAAAAAAAATTATGGTCATGACTCATTGTGCAGATCTGACTTTACCTAAAAAAAATTTAAAAAATGTGGTCATGCACGATATCACTTCACTTAGAAAAAAGACTAAATTGAATTGGACTAGTTTACCAAATCGAGCTGAGCTATTTTACTGAATTAAGCTGTGCTGGGTTACTGAATTGAGTTGGACTCGGGTACCAAATCGAGCTGGGCTAGATTATTATCTGAGCTAGTTTATAGATTTTAAACTTGAATCTAACTCAACCCGCAGTATTGCCGTATGTGTTATAACCCAGCCTAATATTTTAGCAACTGGGTTGGATTGAGTTGAGTTGTTATCAAATTGGGCTGTGTTGTAACCCTAAAACCCAACCCAATTAACATGTTGACTGATTACGTCAAATAAGTCTCTTTTTTTTTTTGTAAGAGAGGATTGCTGAGTTTTTTTTTTGTCAAGATGATATTAATATTATTAACTAACAAACATGAATACAAAAGATTAGGCTCACCCTCAACCAACAAGAGCCCAAGAAAAAAGATAAAATACAACCAAAGAGACCAGTGAAAACAAGTGATAAAAGTAGAACAATAGAGAGAAGCCCAAAGACAACGTGAAGAGCACCATGTCCAAAGAGATAAGGATAAGCATGGGAGCTGGACGATAGCGAAACTAGAGAGCAGCATAGAGACAACGTGAAGAACACCATGTCCAAAGAGGTAAGGATAAGCATAGGAGCTGGACGGTAGCAAAACTTCGACGAGGAGCAGGCAACAAACATAGGGGACAACAAATGATCTTCCAACAGCCAAAACAGTGGCAAGAATACCCAACAACTAACATTCAATCCACGAATAACCCACCCACCGGAGCTATCAAAATAGCAGCTAACGAACAAATGCGTGAAGGGACGCATGACCCAAAGTGCAGGGAGATAGTCAAAGTCTCCAATAGAGACTCAGACCTCAACGACGAAGGAGTAGTCCACCTAAAACCTCCAATAATACTACCAATAGAAGTGGTGAACAATATAATGGGGAAGAGAAGGAAGAGCTTCACGAGCTAGGCGATGGGGGCAAAAGCAACCACGCCGATAGGCTGTACAATGAGAACAAGAGAAGAAAAGATGAATATCGTTGAATGCGGATCACCGAAAACCCCATCCGGTAGCAAGTAAAAGAAGATAACTAAACACGAAAGTAAGAAACCCTCACAAACAACTAAAAGTATGATACAAAAAAGATCAAAGCAAAGGAGGGAGCTAGATGAAGAACGAAGAAGAAGAAGTTGAGAAGATGAGACGAAGAGAAAGGTGAACGCGGTGGAGCTTGAGAGAAAATTTAGAGGTGCATGCTTATCCACCGCCTTGTTCCATATTAGGATTGCTGAGACTACATCAAATAAGTCACTCCCACAATTTGAAGGTTAAAGCTAGCTGATGAATTTAAGGACAAATATATAATTTACACCTCAAGATTAAACTTAAAGACCAAAGGATAAATTATGCCGGTGATCACTAAACTTGTATGCAGTTTTAAATTGCCGACAAATCAAGGCTATAACAGAATTCTATTTTTATTTTTTTTCCCAGCTTCTTTTCTCTTCCTTCTTACGGCGACTAAAGACTATAAGTTAGCCTTGCTGCAATAATTATTTACAAAGCTTCAGACTTACACGTCTCCCTGAAAAAGATTCATCGTGATCTGGGCTTTCAAATGACTCCTTAAATAGTTTTTGTTAATTATCGTTATTGTGAGCTGTGTTCTTTTTTAAGTATGTTTGATTTCAACTCTCAAAACCCAGTGAGAACATAACTGAGTTTACTGGAATGGGATTTGGTTGGAGTTTCTGTGTCTTTTGAATTTCCTTTTTTAGTATTTTTAAGCGATATTCATGGTTGAATTAATGAAGATGCCTAGTTATTCTTTCAATATAACGAAGTTATCTATTTCTTGACATTTTCGAGAAAAAAGTCATCTTAGTTCCAGAGAAATATGATAGTCTCAAACAACAAGTTCCTGCACTTTAATTTCTTTTGTGATTTTTTATGAAAAAAGTAATAATGCACTAAAATGTTATTTTTGCCCTTAAAATATGATGTGAACTTCTAAATTTTCATTGCTTCAAGCAACGACACCAAAGAAAGGAATTTTAGCTATAAAAGATTAATTAGTGTGACCATTTGCTTTCTTGGTTAAAAAAATTACATTAATGCAATCACATTCCAACAAACAAGTAGAAAATTAATGGAAAAAAGAACCAACATAATCAAATTGAAAGGGCAAAAATGATATTTTAATGCATTATCTCTTCTTTCATTAAAAATATATATATATATACAAAAGAATGAGTCTCGCGTGTCTACCATTTCACCACCATGACATCTTGAAAGTGAAGTGATCTAGCTCCGAGTGAAACAACCACCCTAAAATGATTTTTTTTTTCCAATTTTCAAGTTAATAGTTCAATGGAGGATATTTATCCACAAGCAATTGTTATAAATAACATTCTTTGTTAAACATACCTTAAGGTGTATCTTTTACCTAAAGTGTTGTTCAAGGAGATTTAAAATAATTATGAAGTTATTGCTATTTTTGCTTAACAATAAAATTATAACATTTCTCTTACGAACATAATGTCACTAACCAACAAAGACACTATGTACTGCTAACATAAGAATGCGTTTAGGTTGATGTCAATTGGTTAGCAGAGTAAGGCTTTGCTTCCATTGATATTTTGCTGTTTAAGATGCATGCCAGCCTTGAACATGCTGATTTATAAAGTTTACAGAATTATCCAGTTATTGTTGCGTGATCTTTTGCGTGATCAGTTATTATAAACTGATATAATAAGACTAACGGCAAATTAAAGTCGTACAAATAACTTTTAATAATAACCCTCAATCACGAAATGAAACGCCCTTCATCTAAAAGGGTCGTTTGTTTATTTTTTAAGGCACACAATGGGATACAAGCCATGACAAGTAACTCAACATACTGATGGCTAGAGAGTTTCATAAGGTGCAAATCACAAATATAAAAATCAACAATGCTTAGTGCAAAAACATCGGCGACGGAAGCCCCTGCAGTGGCCACCATGGAAGCCCTCAGTCTGGCAGACAGCAGCACAATTCGCTTTCCTCACACAAACTCCCTTGAAGCGGTGGCTTTGTGACTCACATGTCCTGGCCTCAGCAACCATTGGTCCCATCTCTATAAGCAAATAAAAAATATATATATATGATCATGGCTAATTAGTTCCACGTACTAACAAGTGCTAGGTTGTTTAGTATGTTATCGTTGAACAAAATAATATGATTGGTTTAAGTTCAAGCATTATGGAATTGATAGTTTTCCAATGAGAACTATAGAGAAAAAAATAAGTCTTGGTTCACACTCGGAAGATCGGGCTAGCATCAATGTAACTAGATTTGACCGGTTGCTAGTGGTCCCGAAAAGAAAGGAATTATAAGGTAAAAATCGTGAAATTTTTATTACGAATTCTTAGGGTTTACAAGCACTCAATTTATGTGTTTTACAATACAATTTCTTTAAGATGATTACGAGATTCCGTGGATAGTTAATTACTGACATAAGTGTGACAATATTATGGTAGTTTGTACGGCATCATCATTGACATATGAATGATATTATATTGAAAAAATGAGAGACCAGAAAATAACGTAGTTTACCTAGCCCTCAGAAAAAAAAAAAAAAAAAAAAAAACCATATAGCGCGGTTTTAAATGTTCGATAATTCATTTTAAATCACATTAATTAACTAGAGATTAAATTTTAAAGTTACCAGCGGCCATGACAAGCATGAACATGAGGAACACAGTAGCAAACAATCTCAAGGAGCGTGCCATCTTTGCAAGCCTAAAAGAGAGAGTGAAACAATCTGTAAAATGTGTGTGTAAAAGAGAGATGAATTGCTTTGAAGCCATGCTAAGTGTGCGTATTTATAAGGGCAAATTTGAATGAATATTCTGCCATGTGATAGTTTGAAAATTCCAGAAAAAGGGAGACGCATATCCAATCTGTAAAATGAGTCATGACTATTCAATTTGCACTAGCCTTGTCTGCTACTTTTCGCTTTATTAAAAAAACCTCTAATTTAGAGCATCTACCCATAACCTCGTTTTTACATGAGCATTAAGCTAAAATTTAGCTTCTACCAACTTCTATACGCTTTCTCCTCTCTGTATTTGGACCCTAACCTTACGAGGAAATCAATGAAGGTATAGTGATTATATTATTATAATAAAATTATCTCGACTATTAAATATGGTGAATTTATCTCGAATAATTTTATCTTTTTTTTTTTTTGAGAAATTATAGTATCGTTTTACTATCACAATTTCCTTCACAACATTATAAAATTACGAGAGAATTCTTGCCTCTAGTTGCTGCTATTGGACTTTAAAATCAACTGATCGATTGCCTGCACTGATAGAGCAAAGTATTAAAATGGCTAAACTTTTTTCCTCTAACTTTTACCATATTACCATTTTGATACAAAACCAAAGCGTTTGCGTGTAATGATTCGTCCACAATACTTAAGTACTCAAAACATGTTGCTCGTGGACAACTGTACGTGTGCAAGATGTAAAGTGTTTTTTTGTAAAGCAAGATGTAAGTACAAAGTGTGAAACGAGTGAATTTGAATTTGGATGAAAATCTAACCCAAAAATCATGCAGAATAGAAGTAAAATTTAAATGAGAATGGGATAAAAAACAGTTTCTTAAAGATATGAATGTTGGAATATATATTTCGCCTACATCAAAAAATCACCAATTACAAATCTATTATATAAGATTTTGGGTTACTCTACCTAATACTAATTGATTTTATGAAAAAATCTCATAATTCTTAACATGGTATTAGAGTTGGGCTCTTAGTCCAATCGCATTCATCCACGTGTGACCAATCTCTTTGGTTTCATTTTGCTCTCACTGAGTACTTGTTTGTTAGAATATACATTACTCTCACATCGAAAAATCACCAACCCTAAATTTACCATATAAGATCCCATGATCCTTAACAATGACTTTTTAACTTAATAATTGAGACACAAAAAAAGAGGGTGGAGATATTGTTCGTGCATAATGTCAGTTGTGATAGTAGATTATTTCAAAGATAAGATCTTGATGTAAGACAAAGGTAACCGAACAAGTTAAATCTTATCTATTTTAGTCTTTATCTTTGTGTGCATGTTATCATCACAACAATTAAATGGTCTAAGAAGCATCTTGATTAGGTGGTCTGAGGTAACGTTTTTAATAATGATCTCCACTACTAACCGTAAGTTTATACCGACTTTAAAGTGTAGAACATTACAAGGATGCTCATAAGGCAGGCACGACCCTTTATGGTATAAACATAACTAATCGTGAATGGTGTGGACGGTTCTAGGCCATGTGTATATCATGTTATTGCTTATTTGAAAAAGAACTTTCCATTTGAGGGATATTATCTCTCATTCAATCAGATACTTTATCTTTTTAGATTGAAGAAATCAGTCTCCAAACGGCAAAAAGGAATTCTGGAACAGTTTCTTTTGACTATTGATAAAGAGCATAATCAAAGGCAGATTTACCGTCAAGAATTTGGTAAAAAGATCACGTACTCGTTTTTTTAATTAGAGGACATTTTGTGTTTAAATTACGATTTTAATTTTTATTGTACAATAAACAATAAAAGACGGAGTTATATAGGAGTTAGTGTAGCCTTCACTAACCTCATATTTTCTTTTTCCAAAATATGTATATCTTTGGTACAAAAAATAGATTAGGGCTTATTATTGTTATAGTCCTACTAAAGTTATATTTTAGATCTAATAATTCAATTCAGTAGTGTGGACACTAGACACCTTTTAAGTAACAGACGCAAAGATATTAAAGCACGTATTTACATAACAAAAGAAATTAAGACTCTGTTTAGTTTAATTGTAAAATTTTATCTTTTAAGGCTCCGTTTGTTTGCCGTAAAATAACTTGCTTGTGTAAAATGTTTTTCGTGGAAAGTGTTTTCCTGGAAAATAAAATATTTTACATGGCTCCATTTGTTTGCCGTAAAATAACTTATTAAGGAAAAATATTTTACTGGAAAATAGAATACTGAAAAATATTTTCTGGTGTTTGGATGTACGGTAAGTTCGGTAAAATGGTTTCTTATCCCAAAGGACATGAAAACATTTTACATAATTTTGTACTAACCGCAATTGTTGACCGGAAAATATTTTACGGTTGACCAATTTTCCGGTGTTACCAAACACCGTAAAATTAAGAAAAAGCAGCCGCAATTTTTGACTGAAAAACATTTTACGGTTGACCAATTTTTCAGTGTTATCAAACACCGTAAAATCCGGAAAATGTTTTCCGGTAAAATATTTTACAACAAACAAACGGAGCCTAAACTGTACAACTTTTACAAGTAAAACTTTGATTAGAAGTTCTATTAAATAAAAATTGTTGACTGATTAATCCATCTGTTCTAGAGATTCCTTCTCCCATTCAACTTTATCAACACGGATTATTAATTTGTGCTTGCTTGACCATTTCCTTTCTTTATACTTTTTCCTTTTGTAAATATAACCATAATAACCTTAATTTTCTCTCCCAAAAATTTAAATTAGTTGAATGTTTTGAAGTTTCATTTAGGCAAGGACGAATAGATTAACCCGAGAATAAATTAACGTAAGAGTTCGGTAGAATAGTCGAATAGCAATATATTATAATAAGATATTCTAAGTTTAAACCATAATTTAAATAAATTAACGTAAGAGTTCGAGGTTAAACAAGAGATGCTTACCTTATATCTCATTCATACGTACTCTTTTTTCTTTTTTCTTTTTTTCCTGGGCCTCGAATGAATTATAGATTGAGCTCGGAAATGTCAAATTAGCAATATTTTCACTAGCTCACAAGAAGCAGTAGCTAAAATTACGAGACAAATTAAAGATTTCTTTTTCCCTCATCTCGTGTATTTGATCTTGATCCATATGATGTCTATATCTATTGGTTAGGTTGAATTTATTCGTTATAACTATGCAAAACTATGTCCTTAAAAGTGAAAATCATATGAGTTGCAAGTTCTTAGTACACTAGTTTGCAAGGTCCAAGGCTTTTTATGTCATACTCAAAAGTCAAAACAACTTCTCTTCATACATTAATTAATAATTTATTTGAAGAAAAAATCATATATAATTATAAATAAATAAAAAAGAATTTTCTCACCAACCATTTCTAAGTATTGTTATACCTTTCAAAACAATATTTTACACACTTAGTACAACTAGTATTGAAGTGTTCTACCATTGTTTACTAGAAAATAAATGCTAGATCCTAATAATTTCGATAGTTCATAATCTTTCCTTATAGTAAGTTTTAACAAAATTCATCTTGTATAAATTTGGAATTAACAAGGATCTATAGAATAAGTAATTGTGCTTGAATAAAATTATTTTAGGCTGGAACAAATTTGACATTTTAAACAAAAATATGCCTATTGATCCTTTAATATACCAAAAGCATTGGGATAACTAGACCTTCTTTTTGTCAACATAATTATTGCTAAACATAATAAATAAATATAACACTCTTTTCTAACACTTTAAGCTTTTAGATGAGGTGGTAACTTAACAATTATTTAGATTTTTTCTCTTTTTTATTTCAGAATTTATATTATGTCTTAATATATATTTTTAACGCAGAAATAGGTCCAATGGGAGCCTAGGCAAAGACATGTATGTACAAGAGTGAAAAATTTCGAGGAATCTGCCTCAGTGATGTTAATTGTTCCCAAGTTTGACAGAAAGAGGGTTTTAATGGTGGAGATTGTCGCGGGTTCTGTCGCCGATGCTACTGCTTTAAGCCTTGCAATTGATAAGATAACTTCAAAATTTCAATAATGAATATGATCCTATAATTCCTTCAAGGAATGAAAACATGTTATTATACATTAATGCATAAGGCATTACAGTCATATCATGGAAATATTTGAGAATAAACAAAACCTCTTCTTTATTTGCCTCTATTTGCTTATTCGGTTGAGACAATATATGTGCTTTAATTTGCAAAGTGGCTCACTTAAATTAGCAACAAAAAAAAAAGAGAAAAATTAACAGAGAAAAAAAAATTAGCAACAAAATTGTGAAAAATGATAACAAACCTAATCAGTGTCAAAGGATTTAGAAAAATGTTTTTAAAATAAATTACACATCAGACCAATTGTTCGGCTATCATTAACGTAAAAAAAATGTTAATAATTCCTTTGTATTCCTTTTCAATGAGTTCCACGCTAATCTTGTTGTTCTTTGTTTTTTCTTTCTTTTTTTTTTTTGGTCGAAGTGTGTCCTGTTGTTCAATGTAAAGAAACTCTCAAATATTTGTTTTAGCTGCATTAATAAAATTTCTGAACCAACATTTCTAATTATAGATTCTGTAAATCTCTAACCTTTAAAGATGAGTTTATGTTATTTTACTACTCTAACAACTTCACAAGTGAAATATATTTTAAGCTTGGAAAAATGACCAAAGGAACTACCATATACTGTAGATTGCTTTGAATCAAAACTCGATAAATTGATAATTTTTTTGTAAATAAAATTGTTTAGTCGGGATATGATTTGGGACCAATGTTTTAAATTAATAATTTCCATAAAATTATAAGATAATATATTTTAAGTATTTATTTTGTATTTTGTAGGTCCCAAATATTTTATAAATTAATAATTAACTAAAGAATACACACCTACAATTCTCATGATTGTTCACCAAATAATAAACTTCATACTAAACATTTTTCACTTTTAACTTTTTAGAACCTTCTCCTGCTATATTTTAGACAAGCTACCCTTAACATTTTCAATTTAAAACTCATTGTTGCAATTCTTTTTACGTACATGAAGCATACTCTTCACTATGCTCATATAATGTTTTATGTATTTTATCTGTCATGGTTCTTTTCTTTACACCTTTGAGATGAGAAGTAATTTTTTCTATTTAAGAACCAAAGATACCATAAATAATAAGAGATTGTTTTGATTTAATATTTTTTTTGATTCAATATACATTTTTTTCACTTGTTTTAATAAACTTGAATACAATAGATCTTTATACTAATTACGTGTGATTTTAATAAATTCTTAATTAGTTAAATATATATAGAGATAATACTTTTAACATTAACTTGATCACTTGATGTATATGTTAAATATTATTAGCCGAAAATGTTAAAATATCTTTCTAAATTAAAAATTATTAATTATCAATAGAATTTAGGTGGTCTCAGAATTATTAATTTAAAAAGATTATATTGTAATTGAGAATTTAACGAGGTGGGGGTGGCTTTGAACCAACAATAACTGTATTATTTGGGAGGTCGCCTAGGTCACGCATTTTGATCTCAAAAGGCTTGGGGCAGTCTATAATAAGAAGATCGTCTAATATTAAATGAAAATTTTTGAAATGGACCACGAGGCTATCCAACGCCAATAGAGAACAATGACCTAAGAATAGATGCAAATTTAGTTAATGGTCCTAGATCTTTGTTTTTTTTACATTTAAGTATCTTATATTTCATTTTGGACAATGACTTAAGAATACCTTTTCGTTTTTGGGTAATTTATCAAAATAGTCTTAAATCTTTGTCTTTTTTGACATTTAAGTCCTCTATCTTTCATTTTGGACAAAATGATATTTCACCTTTCATTTTTATGACAGCCGTTAGTCCTTAAAGCAATATCTGTTGAAAAATAATATTAGTGAACACGTGAATGACACGTTGAGGACTATCGCGTGACAATTTTGAAAAATGTTTTATGCTTATATTTTACTGCGTGACAATTTTACCTCTAAATATTTTTGTTTTTTGTGCCTACGTGTCATCCATGTGCTCACTAACGTTATTTTTTGACAAATGTTGCTCTAAGAACTAACGATTGTCACTAAAATAAAATATGAAGGACTATTTTGTCCAAAATAAAAGATAAATGACTTAAATATCAAAAAAGACAAAGATCTAGGACCATTTCAGTAAATTATCCTTTCTTTTTTTGGGTAATTTATCAAAATGGTCCTAGATCTTCGTATTTTTTGACATTTAAGTCCTCTATTTTTTATTTTGAACAAAATGGTCTTTCATCTTTTATTTTTGTGACAGCCGTTAGTCCTTGAAGCAACATCTGTCAAAAATAACATTAGTGAGCACGTGGATGGCATGTTGAGGACTACCGCGTAACAATTTTGGAAAATGTGTTATGCTCATATTTTATCGTGTGACAATTTTACCTCTAAATATTTGTGCTTTTTGCGGCTACGCGCCATCCATGTGCTACTAATGTTATTTTTTGACAAATGTTGATCTAAGGACTAACGGTTGTCACTAAAATGAAATATAAAGGACTATTTTGTCCAAAATAAAAAAGGGACTTGAATGTCAAAAAAAATAAAAATCTAGGACCATTTCAGTAAATTACCCTTCTTTCTTCTATCAAGTATGAAGTTGATGTGAAATATTCAGCCGCATAAGACACAAGTAAAAAGGATTAAAATGCCGCCACGTTCTAGAATACATGCAAATTTAGTTAATAGTCATTCTTTATTTTTTTTCTGAAGAGAAATTTATATTAACATAAACAAATCAAATACAAAAGCGGGTTAGCACACCATAATTCAAGAAAGAAAAATACAAGCAGTTGGACCCATTATCAAGCCCAACAAAGAATAAAACAAAAAGCAAAAAATATAGGGCAAATCAAAAGCCCAACAAAAGAAACCGTAGCAAACAACATCGCCAAATCCCAACCAAAAGCATCGAAGCCAAACATGGGTAACAACCCAGCCATTCCTAACCCACCAAAACAATAACCAATAGCCCACCACAGGCAAGCATTGAGCAAACACTTAAAGGGACACATGACCTAGGATGAAGGTACATAGATAGACAGAATCTCCAATTGAGAAAGAAACCCAGACCTTAAACGGTGAAGGCGCAGTCCACCTGAAACCTCCAGCAACACTAGGTAGACAACAACAAGGGGATGAAAAGAAGGAGTAGTAGCAGCGAGGAAGTGCAATAGGCTAAACACCGGCAATGAGCTATACAATGCAAACGAGCCTCACAAGAAGGGATTAAGCCACAAACAAAAGAAAAATTGAATGATCCATCCAAAACAAGGAAAGATATGTACAGGAAACCAAAATAGAATAAAAGAAAGCAAAGAAAACAGACTAAGAGAAAGTAGGTGCTACTGGACAATGCTCGGAGTACTGAAAAACATCACACTACAATGGAAACGAGACCTTCAACAAGAGGTGGCAAAGTCAAAACCCTCGCATAAAGGTTTGTAGAGAGAGAATTAATGGTCATTCACTTTGGCAATCTCTCAAACATTGCTTAATTATATACCATTTGGAAGCACTTGAGGTGTAGAATTTATTTGATTTATAAATGAAAAAGTAACCTTAAATTCAACCATACATTTAATATGAGAAAATAATCTTAAAGAAAGGGTGAGAGAGGCGTCAATTTTTTTCTTTTTTTTTTGGTGAAAGAGAAACAGGGAGAGAGGCAATGATTTTTTTTTTATCGTTGTGCTTTAGTCAAAGTCCATTTCTTAAACCTAGGGACAATTTTGTCATCAAAAAATGAGTAACAAATTTAAAAAACATGGATTTGTAAATTCCATTTCTTGAGCCCTATATGGACAAAGTATAAAAAAATCTAAGATTTGCAAATCATGAATTTTTAATTTTTTAAAAGGGTGCTTCCAAATACCAAAAATTGGATTTGTAAATGAGTTTCATAAATTTTATGGAATTTATTGTTTCAAACAATCTATTAGTTTTACAAAATATTCAGCTAGCATGGATAAAATTTTTAGTCATAATTCATGTATTAATTATCAAATTTTTAGTGTATATAATAAAAATTCGATTATATACGAAAGAGTGAAAGAGTAAAAGAGTGAAATACGATAGTATTTAACATTTTATTCCGAAACATAGAAGTACATAAAAAGATTGGTCAAGCACTCCTTGTTTCATCTCAACAATCTTTAAAGCAAAAGCATTGACGGCGTAATCCACGGCAATCGCCTCCTTGATAGCCCTCGCGTTGGCAAACGTTAGAGCAGCTAACTTCACTGAAACATAGTCCCCAAAAGTTTTTGCTCTTATAAAGACATGTCTTTGCTTCTACCTTTATAGGACCCATTTCTGCATAAATATCATGTTATTAAAAGCCATGATGAGAATGATGACAATGACAGAGACAACATTACCATCTCTAAATGCAAAGGGAAAAACATTAATTTTTCCTCTCATTCAAAAGACAAATATTGTCTTACAATGGTTATGCAATATAGCTAACTAGAAATTATCACTAACGCTGGCAAAAGGAAACCATCTTGCAGTAACGTTATAGAATAAAAACAAAGGGAAAAATCTATCCATGATTTTGATGCAATGACGCCCCTATAATGGTCATTTTTCATGCCAAAATTTCTAGTAATAAAATTAAATAACCGCATTATCGGTTTGCATGGAGAAATTGAATCGACGTCGTCAAAACTATGCAATTTTTTTTACGGTTAATACCTGTTAAGGTATGAATCTGGTGAAGCTGGATTTGGGAATCAAGCTTGTTTCCAACTTCTGTAAACCTGCAAAACAGAGAACGGAGCTGCAGGGGGTAGCTCTACATTAGCACTTCGATACTTAAGTCAGCTGGGTGCTTAAAGAAGAAGAGTGTAGATAATTTTTGACAATAATAAGTTAGTTACCTCGCCTAAAGAATATTGGGTACGATTTATACTCTCTGGATGAGAGAAAAATCGACATGCTCTGACTCCCACAGACTTTGTCAAGTGAGCTGTCGTTTGGATAAGATTTTTTGGGATATCATCGGGAGGTCCATTTTGGGATGTCATCGGGGAGGAAGACAAGGTGCGGAGGTTAGGTCGGTTGCCGGAGACCTTCTTACTTTTGTGTGATAGAAATGATGCCTCAGGGGCATGGGAGTCTTTTTGTCGAGGTTGGCGTTTTTGCCCTTATCAACTGCCCCCTGATTTTTTGAGTTGTTGCAGGCAGGTCAAGAAATTACCTTTTTGGTGCTTTTGCCCAACCTCTATCTTTCCCAACTGTGTCATTTTTGGCAGGTCATTTATTGCTCTATGCCACGTGTCGTCCTCTCATTAATGCGTCAGTTTTTGGCAGCTTTTCTGAAGCGTTGTGTCCAGTGTAACGGGCGCATCTTTCGGGATTCTTCAACTTCCCTATCTTTTTGTCTATAAGTAGAGGGTCTTTTCAAGTTTCAAACTTCACCTTTTTTGAAACTTGCTTTGCTCTTCCTTGCATATCCCATGATTGTCTTCTTTCTCCCTTATCCTCTGTCCGTGAACTTCTCGCCTCTTCGTCATCTCTTTAGGGCCTTGATTTGCTAGGTACGTATTTATAGCCTCTTCCTCATTCTTATATATATATATATATATATATATATATATATATATTTCGAACAATGAGTAGCAATAGTTCGGACTCCCAGAATTAATCTGATCACTCTTATGATGGCGAGGATAGTAGTGATTCTTCTTTTAATCCTGGTACCCCCGTTGAGAGGGTGCCTTCAACACCTGAGACTGGTCATCCCTTTCGGATTTTCCCTAGGGCAACAGTTGTTACCACTACTCCACTTAGGGTTGTCTCTCCTGTTAGGGTTAACTTGTGCCCTTTTGTTCCCCCGCATATTGAAGTTAGAGCACCCACTACTGAGGCGACAGTTGACTCTATAATTCCTGTTTCCTCTAGTCCCAACTTCCTTAGGAGGTTGGAGAAGACTACCGCAGCTTTTTATAGAGCAGTAGAGCCTCAGTTTGCCGCTTTGTCGCGCAACTGCCACGTTAGTGATGAACTTGCTCTTTATGTTAAGAGTAGTGAGGTTGTCCCATCTGGCTTTTCTGTGCGAATTCCAAAAGACGCAAGAGGGCCTATCGACCTGGTGATGGTGAGGTTACTTTTTATACTGATATCTTCCAGTTCTGTGTTATGTCCATCCCTTTCTTTATCAGAACCATCCTAAACATCTTCAATCTTAGTCCTGGTCAGGTGATTCCGAATAGCTGGCGGATGATGATCGGGTTTTATAAGTACCTTAAGGAGTTAGGCTTTGATCTGACTCCTAACCTCTTTCTTTACTTTTACACGATAAAGTTTGCTGATGGACTGGGTTGGTATTATTTTACCACCCAAACTGGAAAAAAACCTTTTTACGAAGTGGCCTTCTTCAAACAAGGGATGGCATTCTAAATACGTGTACATTTCCTCTGATTCAGAGTGGGATGTCAGCGCCAAGTGGCGTGTTCTCCCGAAACCCTATCCAACTGGTGGGGTCTTGACCCCGAAAGAGGAAGTTGTGAGACACTTCTTCAAGGGTCTCTCTCATGTTGATGGTAATAGATTTTTGGTTCTTGAAGAGGTTCTCAACTCATACCTGTATGGGGAGAATCCCCGAATTCCCCGAGCTAATCCAAATGTGTTTGAATCTCCCAAACCTTTTCCTAAGAGTGAGGTTGAGACGTCTGAAGCTCATTCTCCCACTGCTGGTAAGGCCGAGTTTTCGCAGGTTTTTGCCTTGCCTTTTGCTCCTTCTCCCGAGTTAACCACTCTCTTTTCTTTTTCTTTTTTTATAGGGATGGATATTTCTGATGAGTTGGAGGCTACCTTAGCGCAGCAGGCCTGATGAAAAGGAAAAAGAAAGATGGGCGAGAACGCTGCTTTTTTCAAAAGAAGTCGCTCTGAGACTGTTAAGGTCGAGGTAGAGGTTCGTAAGGTTGGTATCGAACCTCCCGCTAATGAGTACCCAGAATTCTTTGTTAATGAGACTAGGAGACTAATCCCTTTAGAGAAGCCAGAGAGTAAGGCTGTCGACCCACTGAACCGAGACACGCAATCTGTTGATCTTGCTCACTAGGGGGCCCATCCTGAACCTAGCATTACTGCCTCTCTGAGAATCAAATTCACTCTGGGCCTGAGCCTAGTTACAAGAAAGATCCCCATTTTGCGGAGATTTTGAGTGCCTCCTCTAAGTTAGTTTACTTTCTTACGGTGAAAGAGGCCATGGAATATTGTTTCCAATAGGTTTGCCTTCTCCATATACCAGTTTTAATTTTTCAATCTATCCATGTTCGTGTTGATCTCATTTGTGTTATTCCTCATTTGGCAGCAAACTCAAGCTCACTATGATGGCATTAAGTATTTCCTTAAGGCCAAAAATCTTGTGAAGGACGTAACAGACAGGTACTATGAAAAGAAGACATATCTCCATGGCTATGCCAAGTACAAAGATGACAAAAAGCAAGAGATTTCTAGCCTGAAGACGTCTCATGAGTCGGAGGTCAGGGCGCTAAAGGCTCAGCATGAGAGTGACTTAAGAAGGACTCGGGCTGGTTTGTCTTCTTCCCAGTAGCTTGTTAAGGTTTTGAGCTTAGTATTGAATACCTCGTTGGAGAATCACGAGGCTCGAGCTCAAGTAGCTGTTGAGGATTACAAGCGCAATGATGAGTATCGCGAGGTGTTCTCTTAGGCCTACCTCAAAGCCCTAAGCCGAAGGCCAACAGATCTCTTTTATGCAAACCGAGAAACTGGCCAGAGCTTGCGGTGTTGAGTTTGACTTTTCCTCGCTACTGAGGGAGTCCACATCTGACTTAGAGGGGGAGGACGATGATGGTCCTGCTGATGTCTAGTTTCCTTTGATTTTTTTTTTTTGAGGTCTTCTTGTTGACCTTTCTCTTAATGTGTAACTGAATTTCTCTTTCCCTTTGTGGGAAGTTTGGACATCTTTTTTTTTTCCTTTTTTATTTTTTATGTATTTATGAGAAATGCTATGACTTCTCTCTTAGCCTTTTCAGGTTTTCTGTATTTGTACATACGTCTTTTATTTGTGCATGTTTTGTTGTCAATTCTTTGACTTTTGTGTGACCACTCAGGCGCAACCACTAGTTGTTTATCAGGCTATTCCACAGCCTTACCTCTTAATGGTTCCTTTTAGCTCTTGTAGGAACTCCTTTAGCGATTTGACGGGTCAAACCTTGTGGTTTTTCGACCTTGGGTCTTGTCTTTGCGGCTTTTGACCTCCTAATATTTGTAATAATAAGTACTTACAAAAGGTATGGGAAAATGCATTTTTGTATTTCTTCGATTACTTCAGATCATTACACAAAATACTTTTTAAGATTCTCAATATGCCAAGCATTCTTAAGCTCTTTCCCTTCTGGATAGGCCAGCTTTTAAGTTCCTGGCTTGAGCTCTTCTGTGACTCTGTAAGTGCCTTCCTAGCGTGGCCCAAGTTTTCCCTAGGTAGGATCAGGTCGGAAACATGCTTTTCTCAAGACTAAGTCCCCTTTTTGTAAATTCCGAGGTCAGACGAGCTTGATGTAGCCTCGTTCCATGGCTCTTTTACTTTCTAACATTTTGATTTGAGCTTTTAGCCTGAACTCTTCTGCTAGGTTGAGATTCATTCTCAGGACCCTGTTATTTGTTTCTTCATTAAAATTAGATATCCTGGGGATTGGTGAGCCTATCTCCATTGGTAGCACCGCCTCCGTCCCATAGGTCAGGCAGAGAGGAGTTTTCCCTGTTGCCGAGCTTAAGGTTGTCCTTATAGACCATAACACCTTGGGGAGCAGCTCGACTTATAGACCTTCGGCATTCTCCATTTTCGTCCTTAGTGCCTACAAAAGAGTGCGGTTAGTGACCTCGACTTGACCGTTGGTCTGCGGATGAGCTACAAATACAAATCATAATAATATGTTTAGTTCTTTGCACTGTCTCTTAAAATAAGCACAATCGAATTGTGTGCCATGGTCGGTGATCACAGTCCGTGGAATCCCAAACCTATAGACATCATTCTTCCATAGGAATTTCTAAACAGCTTTGTTGGTTATGGTAGAGGTTGGTTCAGCCTCTACCCATTTCGTAAAGTAGTCGATGGCTACAAAGATGTATTTCTTCTGTCCAACACTGATGGGGAGCTTTCGTATGATGTTCAGTCCCCATTGGGTGAAGGGCCATGGGCTGGTAATGCAAGTCAGCTCGGTGGCTAGTAATCTTGGAATCCTTGAGAATCTTTGACAGACATCACATTTTTGCACGAAACTTTGTGCATTTTCATGAATCATGGGCTAGTAGTATATTTGCCTTAACACTAATCGAACCAGAGCTTGGTATCCCAAATGATTTCTACATATTCCTTCATGGACTTCCCAGAGTACGTAACTCACTTTCTCCTAGTCCACGCATTTGAGAAGCGAGCAGATGAATGATCTTTTGTACAACTGGTCGCCGATCATGGTAAATCGGTGGCGCTCGATTACCCTGGCTTTGTTTCTTTCGCAAGGAAGTGTTCCGTTTTTTAGATACTAGACCTAGGGTTGGGTCTAAGCATCTTTTAAGTTGATGGCGGCTATTAGTTTTCCTTCCACAATGATACTGGGTCTTTCGACCTCCCAAGCTGCACTATTGCTCCTTTAGCTGTGTTTAGCGCTAATTGAGAAAGTGCGTCCACTCTTTCATTCTCCCCTCGAGGGACCTGTGTTATGCTGAACCATTCAACCCCTGATAGAATATCCTTAACATGGGTTAGGTATGCCGCCATTGTGGGCTCTCTTGCTTCGTATTCCCCGCGGACCTAGTAAGCTACTAGTTGTGAATCAGTCTGCACATCTACGACCTTTGCCCCTAGCGATTTGGCTGTTTTCAGTCCTGCTACCAAGGCCTCATATTCGGCATCATTATTCGAGGCTGGAAACCCAAATTTGAGTGAGTATAACATCTCTTTCCTGAATGGGCTTGTTAGCACTACCCCTGCTCCGCTCTTTTATCTGTTAGAAGATCTATCGACCTACATGTACCAGGTCGAATCTTCTGCTTTTGTTTCTCTAGTGTACTCGACTATGAAATCTGCAAGTGCCTGGGCTTTTATCGCCGATCGAGGGTGGTACTCGATGTCAAATTGGCTTAATTCTACAGCCCATTTTAATAGCCTTCCTGATATTTCTGGTCGGCTTAAGACTTGCCTTAGAGGTAGGTTCGTCATCACTCTGATCAAATGCACATCAAAGTAATACTTTAACTTCCTTGAAGCTGTTATCAGTGCCAAGGTGACTTTCTCAATCTACGGGTATTTGGCCTCAGCCTCATGAAGGGCTTTGCTGATGTAATAAACTGGTTTTTATGTTCGCCGGTCTTCTCGAACCAAGGCCGCTGCTACTACTATGACCGTTATTAACATGTAAGCATAGAGTGGCTTCCCATGTTCGGGTCGGGACCATATTGGGAGAGAGCCCAGGTACTCCTTTAATCCCTCAAAGCCCTTCTAGCATTCTTCTGTCCATTGAAAATTTTTTGGGCCTCACAACACCTTGAGTAAGGGTGCACATTTGTCAACCGACCTGGCCATGAATCTGCTAAGTGTTTTCATTTTTCCTGCCAATGACTGCACTCCCTTACATTCTGCCAGGGGGAGGGGGGGTTCATCTCAAGGATGGCTTGGATCTTGTCCGGGTTTGCTTCAATTCCCCTATAAGTGATCATATATCCCAGGAATTTTCTAGTTACCGTAAATGCACATTTTTCTGGATTTAACTTGATCTCGAACCTCTTCATGGTTTCGAATGCTTCTGCCAGATCGGCTGGGTGATCCTCTATGCTTTGGCTTTTTACCACCATATCATCCACATAGACTTCCATGTTATGCGCGATCTAGTGCTGGAAAACCTGGTTCATCATCCTCTGATAGATGGCCCCTGCGTTTTTCAATCTGAAGGGCATCACCGTGTAACAGTAGGTGCCTTTGTCGGCGATGAATGTGGTTTTCTCTTCATCTTCTGGGGCCATCTTGATCTAGTTATATCCTTTGAATGCGTCCATAAACGACAGCATCTGGCTTCCCGAGATTGAGTTTACCAGTTGGTCTATCTGGGGCAGAGGATAATAATCTTTTGGGCAAGCCTTGTTGAGATCTGTATAGTCCATACACATTCGCCACTGCCTTGAGGCTTTCCGTACCAAGACTACGTTGGCCAACCAGGTCGGATATTGCACTTCCCGAATATGACTTGCTTTCAGAAGCTTCCCAACCTCTTCTCTGATGGTTTGATTCCTATCAGGGTGGAAGTTCATGCGCTTCTGTTTTACCGGCCTGTGGTTCGGATCCACATTCAAGTGGTGCGCTATGGATTCGGGCCTATTCCTATCATGTTAGAAGAATACCATACAAATATATCTTTGTTCTCAAATAAAAAATTGGTTATACCTTCTTTCATTGAGGGATTCAGCTCACCGCCGACCCGAACTGTTTTTCCTGGCTCCAGCTCGACCTTATCCAACTTTTCTACTAGGACTGCTTTCCTCTCCTGCTCTTTTCTTTCTTTCTTCTTGTCTTTTTTGCTTTCCTTCATCGCCCAATCCCATGGACTCGAGCCTCTGATTTTTAGTGCAGCAGCGTAACATTCTTTTGTCACCCTTTGGTCTCTTCGAACCACTACTATGCCACCAGGTGTTGGAAATTTCATTACCTGGTGGTAGGTCGAGACGACCGCCCTGAGGTGATAGAGGACCAGACGTCCCAATATCCCGTTGTACGCTGATTGACAGTCCATTATCACAAATTCCGTCATGAATTGGACCTGCTTGTCTTCTGGCCCGATAATGATGGGGAGCTAGATTATGCCTTCCGGTCTGAAACCAGGGCCAGTGAATCCCATTAGTTTGCCGCTGAGCGCAGCAAGCTGTTCTCTGGTAAAGCCCATTCTGACATAGGCGTCGTAGAAAAATACATCAGTTGAGCTGCCTTTGTCAATCATCACCCACTGGACATTGTATTTTGCAATTTGTATGGTGATCACTAATGGATCATCATGCGGGGTTTTGACTCTTTCCAAGTCATAAGTTGAGATGATTAATTCCTCGTGAACTCTTGACTTTTTGGGTAATGGCTCTTCTCTTCCTGATCTTATGTATGCTCTACTGGCTAATCTGCTAATACCTCCTGCAACCGATCCTCCGGTGATCATGTTGATGTCAATCAACCTCCCATCGACCTTCCGCGGGCTCCTGTCCCTTTCTCATCCACCTACGTGCTCGGGATCCTATCCCTTCTTGGATACGTACTTATCGAGCATCCTTATTTGGATTAGAGCTTCGATTTCATTCTTCAAGTTCTTGCACTTATTGGTTTCGTGACCGTAGTCTTGGTGAAACCGACAGAACTTCTCTTTTCCTCTTCTCTCGGGATTTGATCTCATCCTCGCAGGCCATTTAGTGCAAAGGTCAAGTCGAGACTTGATCTCCATTAGCACCTCTGACCTAGGCATAGTTAGTGGTGTGTATTTGTCAACCTGCTTTTGTGAGTTGAAGAGCTCGTCATCGGACTCGACTTGGATCCTCTAGTAGATCCTTCGTCTCTCTCTTTGCCATGGAGTGTTGCACGAATCAAGCTTTTCACCTTGTGCTTTAGATCCACGGCATCTTCCTCAGATGTGATGTATTTCTTAGCTTTTTTCATTAGGTGGTCTAGGTCTCTATTCTCCTTCCTGGCCAGGGAGGAGCGAAAGTGTTTGGACCTGGTTAACCCCTGCTTGTAGGCTGCTATAACCATAGCTTTCTCTAGCTGAAATAGGGAGGTAGTGGGCTTTGATGCCTTGGTACTGCTGGTAAATCTGTTCAGAAAAATTTCAACGATGTTAGCATAACTCCTAATGGAATTTTTAGGTAAACCACAGAACCATTTTCTTGTAGTATCATCGAGTGTTTCAGGGAACGCTTTGCATTTGACTTCCTCAAACACTTCTTTAAAGAGCATAAGATGGTCGAAGCGTTGCATGTGGTCTTCCAAATCTCCCGTGCCATCATACACTGGCAGGTTAGGCAGCTTATATGCTGCTGTGGACACCTTTCGTATCCTTCTGATTAACGAATGGAAACCTTGGCCGCTTGTTGATCTTCTTAAATCCTCCGGGATTCTTGCCAGGTCTGGATCTGACATGTTGCTTTCTTGCCTTTGTGGCCTCCTTACTTCCCTGCTAGAGGAACTGATGGAATCTTCCTTTATCTTTTCCTTCAGCCTTGGTTCCCTTCGCCAGGGTGGAGAGCATCGGTCGTTGCCTGAACGAGCTCTCCGAGGTGCTAGAGGCTGTTCTCTATTTGATCTTTGCTCCTGGACGAAACTGTCCATGGTCTGCTTCATGTTGTGGACCAGTTGAGTGAGTGTTTTCATCTCACTACGGGATACTTGCTCTTGCACAGGCTACTCAGTCTGGGCTGTCCCAGACGGTCCAGTCAGGTTTTCTTGCTGTTGTACGATATTTTCAGCTGGAGCATCCATTTCTGGTATGGGGGTCAATCCAGTAAATTGCCGCTCGTTGTTATTATGTGGTGATAAGTCGCCAGAGCCGGCATGGCTCTAGTATGAACCATTGTTTTTTGCTCAGTGAGGAATCTTTTTCGATTTCCCACAGACGACGCCAAACTGTTAAGGTATGAATCTGGTGAAGCTGGATTTGGGAATCAAGCTTGCTTCCAACTTCCGTTAACTTGCAAAACAAAGAACGAAGCCGTAGGGGGTGGCTCTGCGTTAGCACTCCGATGCTTAAATCAGCTGGGTGCTTGAAAAAGAAGAGTGTAGATAATTTTTTACAATAATAAATTAGTCACCTCCCCTGAAGAAAGTTGGATACGATTTATACTCTCTAGATGAGAGAGAAACGACATGCTCTGACACTCACAGACTTTGTCGAGTGAGTTGTCGTTTGGATAAGATTTTTTGGGATATCATCGGGAGGTCCGTGTTGGGATGTCATCAGGAGGTCCATTTTGGGATGTCATCGGGAGGTAGGCGAGGTGCGGAGATTAGGTCGGTTGTTGGGGACCTTCCTACTTTGTGTGATAGAAATGATGTCTCAGGGGCATGGGAATCCTTTTCTTGAGGTTGGCGCTTTTGCCCTTATCAAAACCCATTTTGGTTCTTTATCTTTAACCTGATTGACAAAGTGGTCCTTATCTTTAAAAGTGATATATTTCAGTCTCTTATCTTTTGTCCGAGTAATACTGTTAGTCATTTTTTGTAATTTTGTTAAAAAAAATTGTCGTAAAATGCACGTGATTAGCACATTTATACCAAATTGTGCATTTAGTACGTGCGTTTTTCGTCAATTTTTTAACAAAATCACTAAAAATGACTAACGGTGTCACTTAGACCAAAGATAAGAGACTGAAATGTATCACTTTTAAAAATAAATGACTACTTTGTCAATTAAGTCAAAGATAAATAACCAAAATAAGTATTAACCTTTTCTTTAAAAGTATGGGTTTCATCAGTAAGAAAAATAATTCAGACATGAATGAATAAGAATTGATTAAGTCTCAACTCTAATACTATATTAAAAATTATTCAGTTCTATCTTATCAATATAGGAGCATCGTACAAATTAAATTGTAACAAAAATCAAACAGAATTGAAGCCGTAATTAATGTAATGATGCAATATCGCATGGATGAGATAGAGAAAAAAAAACCATTGTTGTTACTGAAGAGCAACAGCAGGCACAGAGCAGTGGTAACCAAATTAATGCCCTTCATCTTGGAATTAGAAAGACTAATTCAATGCAGATTTTAATTCTTAATGTAGGGGATATGATCCTCAATGTCATGGCTATTGCAGGCTTTTATACATATCAACAGAGATGACTACAACCAAAGAAATTCTCAATGCTAACTTCAACACAAGTCAAATTGCATTAAACATGGTGATACTTGTTATAATCCTTACTCGTTCACCTGTTCATTTACATAACTACTAACATTTTTCCCGTGATATATGGAGGTACTTTGAGCAAGAAATGGAAAATGGTAATTGATGCATCAAAGCACTAAAATATCTTAGTATTTGCCATGTTTAAATATGGGTCATAGATGTGAAACAAACGATAGCTTAGAAAATTATTAGGTCAATTTTCAGAGTGAAGTTGAAAATGAAATATTAGCTTAGACCTCTCTTTTAATTAAAAGAAAATTATTAGGTCAGCCATGGTAAGGGCCGGAGATGTTGTCCTCACTTGTAATGTACATATTAAAAGGATGTGGATCTCTACATTTACTTTCTTTCATTTATTTTCTTTCTTCCTGTTTTTGACGAAATATTTTAGTGTTTATAAAATACTAAAAACTATAAAACTCGTAACCTTTGAGTTGATACTTCATATATAAAATTTCAGTCTTAGCATGTTATGTTTCCTATTTGATTCAACAATTTTACCTTTTTCCATTAACTCTAAATATTTCTAACCTTCAATTTTCTGTAAATAAATTAATGGTGAACAATTAAAGAATGAAGTTGAATTTCAGACAGAAGATCTACTAGAATAACAAATGAATAAGTATATTCATGAATAAATAGAGGGGCAAATGGAAAAAGAATAAGAGATTCCGGAGTTAGTCTAGTGGTGGGCTACTTTTCTTGTTAGTTAGGAGATAAGAGTTCGAATTTTATGGAGTGGAGACAGGTGGAGATGGGGGTAAAAAAAAAAAAAAGGTGAGAATGGGAGGTAAAAAAAAATGGAAAAAGAGTAAATCGAGAGGATCAAAATTCAAAACGGTTCCTTCATTGCAGCTCATAATCAAAACAGTAGTTAGCCTCACCTTTTAAACTCACAAAAAGTATTTTTAAATATCAAAAAACTAACTCAAACAAGCCTAAAGCTGATGAAGTGAACGACAAATATATCATTTACACCTCAATGTTAAACTTAAAGCCCAAAGGATAAATTATGCCGGTGATCACTAAACTTGTATGCAGTTTTAAATTGCCGACAAATCAAGGCTGTAACAGAACTCTAATTTTACTTTTTTTCCCCCCTTCTTTTTTCTCTTCCTTCGCACTTACACGTCTCTCTCAAAAAGATTCATCGTGATCTGGGCTTTCAAATGACTCCTTAAATAGTTTTTGTTAACTATCGTTATTGTGAGCTATGTTCTTTTTTAAGTATGTTTGATTTCAACTCTCAAAACCCAATGAGAACATAACTGAGTTTACTGGAATGGGATTTGGTTGGAGTTTCTGTGTCTTTTGAATTTCCTTTTTAGTATTTTAATCAATATTCACGGTTGAATTGAAGATGCCTAGTTATTCTTTCAATATACTGAAGTTATATATTTCTTGACATTCTTTAGGAAAACATTTTCAGAAAAAAAGTCATCTTAGTTCCAGAGAAATATGATAGTTTCAAACAAGCCCCTGGGAATTTGAAAATCTCTACACAAGTTCCTGCACTTTAATTTCTTTTGTGATTTTTTATGAAAAAATGAATAATGCACTAAAATGTTATTTTTACCCTTAAAATATGATGTGAACTTCTAAATTTTCATTGCTTCATGCAACGATACCAAAGAAAGGAATTTTGGCTATCAAAGATTAATTAGTGTGACCGTTTGCTTTCTTGGTTAAAAAAATTACATTAATGCAATCACATTCTAACGAACAAGTATAAAATTAATGGAAAAAAGAACCAACATAATCAAATTGAAAGGGAAAAAATGATATTTTAATGCATTCTCCCTTTTTTCATTAAAAACATATATATATATATATATATATATATATAAAAGAATGAGTCTCGCGTGTCTACCATTTTACCACCAAGACATCTTGAAAGTGAAGTGATCTAGCTTTGAGTGAAACAAGCACCCTAAATATTATGACACGATCCCAGTACATAAGAACGAAACCTAGATATTAAAGTGAAGAGATTCGTAGAGAGACTTTCTACTCAAAGGGACCTGTTTGAGACTTATCATATTTTTTAGGGATTAAAATATTTTTTTTCCAATTGTCAAGTTAATAGTTCAATGGAGGATATTTATCCACAAGCAATTTTTATAATTAAATTGTTGAATTGTAGAGATTACACAGTTGTACAAATCTCTAGAAGTCAAACTTGTTGAATTATAGAGATTACATAGCTGTGCAAAAGTCAAGTTTGTTGAAATATAGAGATTACATAACTGTACAAATATCTAATAGTCAAGCTTGTTGACTATTAGATATTACAGAGGATTGTGGTGGATTGATAGCTTAGATTGAGGAATTTAAATTCTCTATAAATACCTTGTATATTTTTAATCAGTAATATAATGGAAAAAACCATTTCATTAGTTTTGAAGATGGTATCAGAGAGGTATATGATTATTTGAATATCAAACCCAGAAAAAATAATCTCAGAAATCCCAAACATATCCAAAAAAAAAAAAAACATATCAGTCTTTAACTAACTCAAACCCAAACTCATATTCAGATTCATCCAGAAATCAAAAAAAAAAAACCCCCAGATTCAAATCCAAATACTCAGAATCAAAACCAAAAATAAATAAATAATACCCTCAAAGCCAAAGTTGGGAAATAAACCCATTCAGTCGCCGGAGTTACCGTATCTCTCATTGCCTTCCATCGTGACTCATATCTATGTGAGTCCTTTTTTTTGTGTATGTGTATGATGTTGAAAGTCTCAAATTTTTGAAGATATCTGCATCTACAAATATCAGCAACGACACATAAGATGTCAACTACATAAAAGTTGGCTTAATGATTAAAGAAAACATAATTATGAGATGGCCTCGCATATTTTTTTTTACCTTTCCTTTTCATTGTTTCTTTACATGAGAATGTTTTGAATCTCAATTTTTTTTGTTTGTTTTCTAACTTGGACAAAAAAAAAGGTATGGTGGCCTATATAGTTTATGCTTTTGAGGTGCTTTCAAACATTCCCATGTGAATATGTTTGAAATTGTCCTTTAGAAATCATTCAACATTCACAAAGGGCAGAAAAAAAAAATCCGTTGTGAAAAAAAATGTATTCTGATTCAATAGTCTTTTGATTCAAAGCAAAGTGAAAAATAAAAGCAAAAGATAGCATGGCCTAAAAAAATGAGTGAATCATCTGGAATTAAATCTATTCCAGTTATAGTTCAGTCCGAATGAGTTTTTAATACAAGAATCACTCTTACCAAATCCAATTACGACATATGGTCGTAGCTCATGGAAATGCAAATTGCTGAAAGGGATAAGAGCTCATACATTCATGGTAAGAATAAACAACCTGTAGAATCTGATGAACGCTATAAAAAATGGTATACTAATAATCAAAAGGTCAAACAGTGGCTGCTAATGTCTATGTCTCCAGAAATCATGAGGCATTATTTACGATTACCCACAGCCCATGATATTTGGACTGCCTTGTCAAAAGCCTTTTATAATGGTAGTGATGAATTACAAGTCTTTACTCTGAATCAAAAAGCATTTTCTGCAAAACAAGCTGGGCATATTCTCTTTGTGTATTATAGACAACTGACAGAAATTTTCCAAGAATTAGATCATCGTGATACAGTGGTTAAAAAAGATCCAAATGATGTGAAATCCTACCGCAAAACTATTGAACGACTAAGAGTACACATATTCCTCATTAGATTGGATGAGGATATTGATTCAATCAGACAAGAGATTTTGCGTAGAGACTCAGTACCAAATCTAGATGAATGTTATTCTTTGGTTAGACAAGAAGTTGTTCGCCGTACTACCCTCAAAGGAAATTCCGATACATTTGAAGCTAGTGCCATGGTTGCTCGGAACCAATCTAATCATGGTCAACAAGATCATGCTCGACCCAATAATGGTAGACCACTCAATGGACCCAGTGGTGTTGACAAGTCTTCTTACAAATGCATTCATTGCAATAAGACTGGTCATACCAAAAGTCGTTGTTTTGAGATTGTGGGCTATCCAGAATAGTGGGATCCTAGTCGCGCAAAAAAAAATCAACCAAAACCATCCACTACAGCTATTGTTGATACAAAGATGGAAGATGAAATCCCTAACAACATCTCGGCATTGGTAATCACTACAAACAATGGTGGTAAGGTTTTAAATATTTCTACACCTGTTTTGAATAGTGCATGGATAATTGATTCTGGTGCAACAAATCACATGATGTATGATTCTTGACAAGTCTCATAATTCAAACATACCTCTCAAAAATTTGTCTCTACTACAAATAGAACCTCCACCCCAGTGCTTGAGGAAAGATATTTGACTCTAGCCAGTACATTAAATTTAGATTGTGTTTTGGTTGTTCCATCTTTAGAATACAACCTTTTGTTAGTTTCTCAAATAACCACTACTTTATCTTGTGTTGTAATTTTTTGGCTTGATTTTTGTGTGTTTAAGGACATCAAAACCTGGAAAATGATTGGTTGTGGTATTAGGCAGGGAAAGTTATATTACTTGGACTTGGAATCAAATAGTACTGAAAGCTTACAACAAGCTTTGACAGTAGGTGGTCCTGACGATAAGAAAAGGAAAGAAATATGGTTATGGCATCGTTGTTTTGGACATACTTCTTTTGGATATCTAAAAAAAATTATTTCTCAGTTTATTTACAGAAATTGATGTTTCTAGTTTTAAGTGTAATGTTTGTGAACTTGCCAAGAGTCGTCATGCTTCGTTTCTATTACGATTGAATAAAAGTCCACTTCTTTTTATGTTGATTCATTCTGATGTCTGGGGTCCATCTAAAGTCACTACTTTAGGTGGGTCACGTTGGTTTGTAACATCTATTGATGATTGTACCAGGATGACATAGCTTTACTTGATGAAATCCAAAAGTGAAGTGAACTCATTATTCCAAAAATTTCATAAAAAAATTGAAACTCAGTATAAAAGGAAAATTCAACTTCTTCACAGTGACACTGGTGGAGAATATTAGAGTACCGAGTTTCAACGCTATCTAGAAGGACAAGGATTGATTCATCACACCACTTGCTCTAACACACCCTAATAGAATGGGGTGGCTGAACGAAAAAATCGATACTTGTTAGCGGTTGTCCAATCTTTGTTAATCGAAGCCCATATGCCACTGTTTTATTGGGGATAAGCAGTCATCTTTGCAGCTTATTTAATCAATTGGGTACCCTCCAGCACCATCAATTTCAAAACGCCCTTTCATACACTTACTGATGCCGTTGTTGCCCTAGTTGTTGCACATTTAACTCCTCATGTCTTTGGGTGTGTAGTATTTGTACACCTTCACAAGCATCAACGAACCAAATTAACGCCTCAATCCTTGATATGTGTTTTTGTTGGTAATGCCACTCATCAGAAAGGTTATCGGTGTTACCATCGTCCAACAAGTCGATTTATCACAATGGATGTTATTTTTCATGAAAACACAATGTACTTCTCTACACCTGAATTTCAGGGGGAGTACCAGATGGAAATTCAAACTCTAGATTATGATAATCAAGGTGAAGGCAACTTGGATATGAGTGGTATAATGTTGGATTCCAGTAGTGATGACTCACAAATTGAAAAAAAAATAAGGAAATAGGTGAATTGGATTTAAGTGGTATGATATTAGATCAAAGTGGTGATGATCACCCAATAACTGAAGAAATAGGTTTATCTTCAGCCCAACCTGAAACTGAGTCTCTAGAAAATATGGCTTCTTCTCCGGTCGACATATCATACCAATCGTTTACTGAAGATGTTCGTGAGCCACACAGAAGACAATTACCATATCATCACACTAGAGATATTCCTAAACCCACATATGAGTCAGATATTTCTAGTAAAGTAAAATATCCCATGAGCCATTATGTGTCTAACCATCATTTGTCGGAATCAAATATGTCTTTTGTGAATCAATTATCTATTGTATCTATTCCTGACAGTGTGCAAGAAGCCTTAGTCGATCCTAGGTGGAAAACAGCTATGAATGAGGAGCTGAAATCCTTGGAAAAAAATAAAACATGGGAGTTGGTTGATCTTCCACCAGTAAAGAAACTAGTTGGATGCCGATAGATTTACACTATAAAGTACAAGACTGATGGCACAATTGAACGCTTTAAGGCAAGACTGGTAGCAAAAGGATATACTCAAACCTATGGGATTGATTACATAGAAACATTTACACATGTAGCCAAAATCAACATAGTTCGTGTCTTGCTATATCTAGCGGCAAAACTAGATTGACCCTTACAACAGTTTGATGTGAAAAATGCTTTTCTCCATGGCGAATTATCTGAAGAAGTCTACATGGATCTCCCGCCTGGGTGCATGATACCAAAAAGGCAAAGCCAAAAGGTATGCAGGCCAAAAAAATCAATGTATGAGATGAAGCAATCTCCTAGAGCATGGTTTGGAAGGTTCACAAAATCTATGATTGCATTTGGTTACCATCAAAGCAACTCAGACCATGCGCTTTTTATAAAAAGGGATAAAGGAAAAATCATTACGCTCATTATATATGTGGATGATATGGTGGTTACATGTTATAATCCTAATGAAATGAAGACCTTATAGAATTATCTATCCAAAGAGTATGAGATGAAATATCTAGGCCCCTTGAAATATTTTCTTGGGATTGAAGCCTCCTGTTCTAATAAGTGAATATTTCTGTCTCAAAGAAAATATGCTTTAGATCTATTACAAGAAACTGGTATATAAGCAAGTCAACCAATCAATACTCCAGAAGAAGAAAATCTGAAGCTATGTGTTGAATCCAACCAAGTACCAATTGACAAAGGAAGATACTAGAGACTTATAGGCAGATTCATGTACTTATCTCACACCAAACCAGATCTTGCTTATGCCTTGAGTATTGTCAGTCAGTTTATGCATAATCCTTGTGAACGACATATGGATGTTGTTATATGAATTTTGAGGTATTTGAAGTCTGCTCCAGGAAAAAGAATATTATTCACTAAAACTGCAAACTATCAAAATATAGAAACATATATTGATGCTGATTGGGTTGGTGATGTGGGTAACAGACGATCTACTTCTGGTTACTTTACCTTTGTAGGAGGTAATCTTGTGACATGGAGAAACAAGAAACAAAGTGTTGTAACTCGGTCAAGTGCAGAAGCTGAATTCAAAGGTTTGGCAAATGTTCTTTAGGAGGCATTATGGCTAAAACTTCTCTTGCGGGATTTAGACATTTTATTTGAACAACCTATTTGATTGTATTGTGGCAATAAAGCAGTGCGTGATATTGCACATAATTCAGTTCAGCATGACCAAACAAAGCATGTCGAGGTAGATAGATTTTTCAATTAAAGAAAAGCTAGATGAAAAAATTGTGGAATTACCTAAGATTCGTTCAGAAGATCAGTTGGCTGACATCCTTACCAAAGTTGTCTCAAATTGAGTATTCTTAAAGTTTATAGGCAAGTTAGGCATGTGGAACATCCATGCACCAACTTCAAGGGAAGTGTTGAATTGTAGAGATTACATAGCTGTATAAATCTCTAGAAGTCAAGCTTGTTGAATTATAGAGATTACATAGCTATGCAAAAGTCAAGTTTGTTGAATTATAGAGATTACATAGTTGTACAAATCTCTAATAGTCAAACTTGTTGACTATTAGAGATTATAGAGGATTATCACTACAAAAAAAGTGATAATCAGCGGCGGTTATTTTAGCTATTAGTGGCAGTTTTAAACCGCCACTAAACAATAGGCGACGGTTTATCGTGCGTCGCGAATAGAAATCTTGGCGGTTTAGTCAACCGCCGCAAAACAAATCTTTTCACGGCGGTTCAAGAACCACCGTTAATTGTTTTAACGGGCCGCCTATAATAGAACAAATTTTTAAAAAATTATAGGCGATGTTTTTTAAAACGCCACCTATGCTGAAATTGTTTTTGAAAAATAATTATATTAACTTATAGGCAAGCACCAAGCAAAAGAAAACAATAATAATTGAATATGTAGCAGTTTTTGTAACTGCCCTTATAATAACAAAACAAAAAATTGAAATTAGAAAGATTGCATGCAAACTTCAAATTCCAAATGAGATACGTATACCAATATCATGCACAATGATATAATTACAAATGTTTAACTTTTTCCATGTCTCCATTACAGTGACTGGAGGACAAACCAACAATAAGCAATCGACAATATAATTCTTAAACTCCGTAGCTATTGTAGACTGAGAGGAATAGCTTAACCACTGTTGCTCCTTTTATTGCAAAATATGAAAAACCAATTAAAAAATTATTTGCTTAAGCAATTTGCAAAAGAATGAAATAAAAAATACTATAAAAAGTTGGATTTCATAAAAAGAGATCAAGCATATAGACAGGTTGGATTTCAAATATATTTAAAGTATCAACTTCTAATTTATTTGATGCCAAAATGGTTCTAAAAAACTATCTGTTGAACTATTTAAGTTAATTAAGCTACCCAGCATGACAAAAAATGTTGAATTCAGTGTTCACAAAGAAAGTAGAAACCAGAGCATGGAGATATATCTTACTCATAGTCCATTATTCTGACAACTGGCGGGTCCACATCTAGAGATAATATTACCTACAAAAATAAGAGTTAAACAAATCAAGTAAACAATTTACAATAGAAAAAGAAATAGAATAGCATAGTTAGATTCGGATGCTTTCACACTTAAGCATATAAATTAGTTCTACTAAAATATAATAAGTCTAATCATACTATAATTCTATCTTCTTCTTTTATCTTTTCCTTGCCTTTATACTATCTTCTCCTATCTTTTCCTAGTTGTTTCGTCTCTATTGCAGGACCTAATCAAGGAAAAGGAAATATACTACTTAACATAGTTGACTAAACTCACTCAAGCTACCTGCACATACTACACGATACACACACTAGCACATACATATCATTTGTTACAAGCATTATTACTGACATATGCCCAGCACCAAAGATCTCTCCTATCATTATCAGTCACCCTCTACCTCCTTATAATACTGACACCACGCAATCCATTCGCTCAAACACAATACATGCATCTATGTATATATCACCCACACCTAACCCTTAAACCCTATAGCATAATAATTAATTACATATGTAGCTTATGCAAACACACACACACGCGGCTAACACTCACACATATATGCATGGCTGGTTCACACACACGGCTATATACCTCAAGAACACATCATTGCACAAGATCCTTTGCTTTACCAACACTTATAAACACAATAAATGCATAACAGAGCACCATCTCCAGAGCCAATCTTCACCACCGTGCATAGGAGCCACAAGTCTTAGGCCAAATCAGTACAACAAAATCCCCTACTTACTCCATACTAGTCAATACAAAGGCATTTCATTTAACTTATGTGATATATAAATATATAAAAGTAATTTATATGCATAACCCATAAGTAATTTATCCTAAATAACTCTTACCATATAAAGATTCAATCTTCCATTTTTCCTTCAAATCGGACTGACTCAAATCCTGTTAACAAAATAAAAGAAAAGTAACAAGGCTCATGAAAATTTTTGTATTCAACTTAATCAACCAAAAGATCACCAAAAGGGTAATAAAAGGGGCAATAAGACTGGATTATAGACCAAAAAGTAGAGATATCGAAAACAGAGCATTCAAGATAAAGTTGTCATCCTCATCCTAAAACGCATAATGAGTTTACTATAAAGATATATCCAACATAAATCAAATCAGTTTCCCTCAAACTCCAAAACCTGTCTAATAACTAATGAGATGTGAAATACAGATTGCTGAAGGTGAAGAAAAAAATGAAAGGCAATAAAATAGGCTTCGAGTACTTGAAGGTAGAATACAAAGGACTAATCAATTTGTTTAAGATGTTCCTACAAAACAAGCAGAATGTTAACAAGCTGAGATATTTCATATATTACATGAGATGCAACAAAAAAGTGAAGGTGTGATGCTCATATGCCCTATTAGTTGTTTCAACAAAACGAATAAAAGAAGAAGGGTAAAAGAAATGTAAACTAGTTTCAGAGCTTTATAATCAACTTATCAAAATCAAGAGATACATAAGATAGCCTTTAATTTGAGAGTATAGGATTCAAAGAAAAATGAATCTCTAAAAGCATGATAATCAAACAAATGGAAATCTTATTTCAAACCTCCAAGAAGTATCATCAAGATATATCAACCTGTCCAACCCATTATCTATGTGTGCATCCAGTGATGATATTATCCCAGGCATTTTACTCCAACATTTACGTCATGTACAGCAAAAGAATAGGATTGAGAATAAAACTTTGGTAACTATCGTTATGACTCAAAAGTTATGGTTATAGGAGGATTTACCCACCAGTTACATGTTCTTGATCATAGAACTCTTAGCCAAAAGGTTCCTTGGAAATTTCATCAATCCAGCCTATAAAGATATACATTCAAACTGACCACAATTTATACCTTTGGATACAAATGGAATGCTTAAAATCAAAGCTATTAATGTTTTATTGTGATTCTAAGTATTTCAGTCTCCATAAATTTTCTCAACCAATGAACTGAATCTACTAACAGTCTTTTTAGGGGAAGAATAGAAATACACCCTCATCCAACCACACATGAAAATTTCAGAGCATGGCACTATGAGAGAAACTCTAGCAACCAATGAACATACAAGACGTCTTTCTAGCTATTATATTTGCATAGAAGGCCATGAATGTTTATCCACATATTCACACTTAACTAAATACATGTTAGTTTTAAGAAGTAAAGCTCTAAAATTAACTTTGTTTTACCAGTTTGACATCAACTCTCTGGTTCAATTAGTGCATTAAATGTTAGACCGGAGAGGAACTGGAGGAAATAAGCCCAATCCGCAAATTATCTCATGTGAAACCACTAAGCCAAAGTGTTGATCTTCAATTAGGGTATCAAGTTCTAACCAATCGGCTTGCCAAAACCTATACCCAACATCTTGTATCCAAATTATTATCAGTTCTTAACTTATATTTACACTGGCTTCAGCTAAAACAATTCAGTTCTCCCTCATCAATGCAATCTTCTGGGTCTACTTCAATGACATAAATTCAACTCGGTCACACCCATCCCACTACTACATTGTGTTTAGCAAAACCGAAAACTAGTCAAGACCCTGAGCTCTAATCTGAGACTTTCTACTAGCATAACCATCAAACAAATCCTCCACAGATTCCATAACCCAAAATAAGCAAAGGTACAATCTTTTTTATTCTTTCCTTACAGTAGACCTCATAGCTTTACCACTATACAATAACTTAATAATAGATTTCAGTTACTCATACCAAAATCTTCAATAACAGAAAGAAATAACAAAATAAAGTCAAGTTATTCAAAATTGATAGTAAGAATCCACAAAACCCTAACTTTAAAATCAAGAAATCCAACTCTAATCTGGCCCTAATTCACTAACTTTCGGGTAAAAATTCAAACACAAAATTCAACAAATAGCTTATGTGTGTGTAAAATCAACTCAAATCAGTGCTAATTCATCAATTCTCAGTTAATAATTTTCGAACACAATATTCAACAAATGGCTTACATGTACAGATACACACATATATTGCATATATACATCAATATAGACACATGCAGATATATATTGTGTGTGTATAATAGAGGAAGAGGTTAGGGTTTAAAGAAATGATGATTCAGACCTCGACAATCAAGGAAAAAATTGATAACTAGACATGGAGGCGGACGCCGTCGAAAGGCCATGTTTTCTTGCGCCGGTTTATTGCCGTTGGAAGGCCATGTTTTCTTTTGCTGGATTAATGTCGTCGTCGCGTGAGAGAGAAGAGGGAGAGATGAGATTAGGGCAAAGTAATGTGCTTTGGAGGATGAGAAGTGTTGGTGCGAGGACATTACCTTTTTAACAATGATATATGTATTTTTATCTTTTTATAAATTTGGTATATTTTTTCAATTCAATAATATGTACTTTTAAAGACATAGAAAATCTTTTTTTTTTTTTGCTTACCACCAAATCCCTGAGAAAATCCCTCAAGTTTAAAGGTGGCTTTTAATTTTAAAAAATAGTGAGTATATAGTTATTATAGTATTAATAAAAGTAAATAAATAGATAAATGAATCACTTTTATTATAGTAATTTCAATATTAATAAAAAATAAAAGAATGTATATATAGACATTGTATTTAGCGGTTGTAAAAAGTATAATTATCTTAATTTAAAAACATAGATTTATATAAATATATAGTATGTGATACAAATTTAAACAAAAATGTTTATATATAGATAAATTTTGAAATTAGTATGATAATTGAGCTCAAACAAGAACTAAATATGAGTTAAAAAGTAGTTATGAATGATTCGCGATTTTGAAAAAAAATATATATATTTAAGTAAAGAAAAATTGAAGTTATTAATATAACTTTAATGAAAAGTGCATATGAGTTGGTGAAAGTTATATCTAAAGTAAATATAAATTTGAATCAAATAGAATGCAAGTAAAGAAGAGTTAAAGTTCTTATGATAATTGAACTTAAATGGAAACTGAATTGTTCGTTAAAGAAAATTATTATTGAAAAGCAAACACGTACCATTCAGGTTCTTTAATGTCTGGGCTTCACATGATAATTTTCATGATCTTGTTTTGAGAGTTTGGTCGACTAATATTAGTGGCAGTCCTATGTTCAAAGTTGTCATGAAATTAAAGCTCTTAAAAAAGGAATTGAAAATCTTCAACAAAGAACACTTTTGCAATACCACTCCTCTGATTGCCGAAACTAAACTTAAACTTGGCCGTGTTCAAAAGAAGATTTTGTCTGGGGCTGGTAATAATGATGATATTATGGAGGAAAGAGATCTCTCTACCAACTTGATTGCTTTGATTGAAACTGAGACTAGCATTTGGAGACAAAGGTCCAGAGTTCAATGGTTGAATGAAGGTGATGCCAATACATCTTTCTTTTTCAAATTTGCTAAGCACAGAGCAACTATGAACTCTATATCTTCCATAATTAACCAACATGAAATCACACTGAGGAATGAAGACGACATTGTGGAAGAAGCTGTGACTTATTTCAAAGGCCTTATTGGTTCAGTTGATCATAGACAAGTTAATCAGAATGCCACAGATATCAGGCAGTTCCTTCAAACCACGATCTCTCATGACTAAGCTGAATTTCTGATTAGGCCTGTCTCTCCTAACGAGGTCAAGGAGTCCATGTTTTCTATTCTCAATGACAAAAGTCCGGGATCTGATGGTTTCAACTCTTTCTTCTTTAAGAATTCTTGGAATATTGTGGGCCAAGACATCACCAATACTATCCAGTCTTTCTTCCGATCGGGGTGTATTCTTATAAAAATCAACTCGAACAAATTTGATTCTCATCCCCAAAATCTCAAATCCATCTTTGATGTCTGACTATAGACCAATTGCATGTTGTAATGTTATCTACAAGTATATTTCAAAAATCTTGGCTGGCAGATTAAGTGGCGTGATGCATCTCCTGATCTCGCATGTTCAAAACGCATTTGTCAAGGGAAGAAGTATTTCCAGCAACATTCTTTTGGCCCAAGAATTGGTTAAAGGCTGTGGGAACAAGGGAATCACACCTCGTTGTCTGGTCAAAACTGATCTTAAAAAAGCTTACGACTCAGTCAGTTGGGACTTCATCATTCAGACTCTTAAGGCCTTCAACTTCCCTGAACAATTCATCAAGTGGATCCACAACTATATTGCTACACCTAAGTACTCTATTTCTATTAATGGAAGTTGTCATTACCATTTCAATGGAGCTAAAGGGTTGAGGCAAGGGGACCCTATTTCCCCTTATCTCTTTGTTCTCGGCATGGAAGTTCTGACTAGTATTTTAACCCAGGCGACTAGATCTAAAGACTTCAAGTTTCACCCCAAATGCAGAAATAGAAAACTTAACCACTTGTGTTTTGCTGATGATTTGCTTGTGTTCATGAAAGGGAATGAGAAATCTGCGGTTACTGTCAAGAAATGCTTGAACCACTTCTCTAATCTTTCTAGTCTTTCAATCAGCCAGGAGAAAAGTGAAATTTTCATTGGGGGTGTGATGATGCTACAAGCAGAAGGATTACAAATATTTTTGGCTATAATACTGGCTCTTTTTCTATCAGATACCTGGGAGTTCCTCTTATACGTGGTAGACTTCTCAATAGTCACCGCAAACAACTTGTTAATCGAATCACTAATAGAATTGGAAAGTGGTCAACTTGCAATTTCTTTTATGCGGGGTGACTCCAAATTGTTAAGTCAATTTTTAGCAATGTTCACTCCTTCTAGTCCCGTATGTTCATCCTCCCCAAATGATGTCTTAAAGATATTGAACAGGTTCTTGTTTCCTTTCTCTGGTCCGGTTCAGACAATCTTGGGAAGAAAGCCAAAGTTGCGTGGAATAAGGTTTGTAAGAACAAAGATGAAGGTGGCTTGGGATTGCCAAGGCTCCAAGATACCAATCAAGCAGCCATCTTAAAGTATCTCAAGATTCTTCACACTAAACAGAAATCTGTGTGGGTCAGATAGATCTACTCAAACTATATTCGCGTCACAAATATTTGGGATGCCCCTATGCCTAGTCGCCTAACTTGGTCATGGAGAAACATTCTGCAGTTACGACCACTGGCTAAAAATTGTATCATGCATAGGGTTGGTAATTGCTGTATTACTCGTTTCTAGAAAGACCACTGGCACCCCTTAGAAAGTCTGATTGATGTGTTTGGGGAACACGTTATTCAAGAGGCCAGCTATGACATTAATTCCCTTGTTAAAGACTTTATTTCAGAAGGTCACTGGTCTTGGCCGGAGAACTCGTCTATCTTTCAGATCGTTTCTCAGTGCATTGGTGATTTGCAGCCTGACCTTAATAGAGAGGATCGGTACATTTGGATCAATTCCTCCATTGGGGAGTACAAAATGAGATGGGCGTTGGATCTTATCAGACCGCAATATAGTCTTGTCACTTGAAGCAATTCTATCTGGTTTCAACAGGCAATACCTAAACATTCATTATGTACGTGGCTTTGTTGGTTGGATAAACTCCCTACTAAACAACGGCTTTTGTCTTGGGGATTGTCCTTAGATCCCCTTTGCGTTCTTTGTCGTGCTTGCATTGAGGACATGGATCATCTCTTTGGTTTATGTTCCTTCAGTCGCCGAATTTGAAGAAAATGATGGAATCTTACCAAAGGCCCACCCAATATTAACAGTTGGAGCTCGATTGTTGAATGGTTTGATCATAGTGCAACGACTTCTACTTTTCAATCTACTGTTATGAAAGTTTTCTTTGGATCCTTTGTCTTCCACTTATGGAAAGAAAGAAATAGACATTCACACCGGAGAAGTTCTTTCCGAAGAAGACATTTTCAATCATATTGTTTTCGATGTTAGAAATAGAATGTACAAGGTTAAAAAAGTTAGATATTCTCTATTGAATCAAGCTATTTGTAGGGCTTGGAATGTAGATGAACACAATTTTTGGTAATTGTCTTTGGATTTTGTAAGTTTTTTTTTCTATTCAATATATACTTGCTTGCTTTTAGCAAAAAAATAAAAATAAAAATATGTTTTACAATTCAAATATATAATACTATCAATAAAATGTGTATTAGCTTCATTTGCAAATAAAAAAATAAATTATAATACTTCTCATTTCTAAACCGCCACTTATAATTAAATAAAATTTTAAGAAATTTGAAGGCGGGATGTTATTCCGCAATATCCACATTTCCCAAAGTGATACACTCTCGCAGGTTCGTATATTTTTCATACTGATCAACGATAATTATAATATTGGCTAACCTTTTCATATCCATTTCATTAGGAATTAATGATTTTTTAACAATATCTTCTATGAGATTTTTTTCTTTGTCCTTTGCATTGAAAGAAGAGATTAAAAACTGAGAGGTCTATTTGATATTCTGAAACTGCTGATAAATGATTCGCTTGCCTCGAAATGACCTAGACTTTACCTACGTGTCCTACTTTTAGTTTTTGCTATAATCTAATATTCGCGGCGGTTTTAGGGAAGTGCCGCAAAAAGTTCTACACTTTTAGCGGCGGTTCTCAAAAACTACCGCTATAATTCCACTTTTAGCGGTGGTTTCCGTGAACCGCCTCTAAAAGTGACCTACTTTTCACGGCAGTTTCCCAAAACCGCCGCTAAAAGTGGAATTTTCGCGGCGGTTTCCTGAACTGCCGCAAAAAATGCATTGTCATGCAGGCGGTTCAGAGCGAAAAAAGTGTCGCACATGAGGTCTTTTATTATAGTGTGTGAGGGATTGATAGACTTAGATTGAGAGATTTAAATTCTTTATAAATACTTTGTAAATTTTTAATCAGTAATATAATGAAAAAAACCATTTCATTAGTTTTAAAGATAAATAACATTCTTGGTTTCATACCTTAAGGTGTATCTTTTACCCAAAGTGTTGTTCATGGAGAGATTAAAATAATTATGAAGTTATTGCTATTTTTGCTTTACAATAAAATTATAACATTTCTCTTACGAACATAATGTCACTAACCAACAAAGACACTATGTACTGCTAACATAAGCATGCGTTTAGGTTGATGTCAATTGGTTAGCAGAGTATGGCTTTGCATCCATTGATATTTTGCTGTTTAAGATGCATGCCAGCCTTGAACATGCTGATTTTTAAAGTTTACAGAATTATCCAGTTATTGTTGCGTGATCTTTTGTCCTAGAAAAATGAGGCAATGATGTGATTGTATTTCTTTTCTTGGTTGCTAGCAAACTGTAATTTAAGAAAGGAACTATTGGGTTTGAGGTAGTCAGAACTTATGACATATCTAGTTATAGTGGGGCTCACACCATCTGAATTTCACCCGAGTAGAAATTCATTTGAATATGACCAGCTAACCGAATAATTTTCCATCTAAGAAAGGTGATATAGTAATGAGTGCTATTTTTAGAAGGTAATGTTTGAGGAATGATTATAAAGCTTATTGTATTTCCACGTAATTAAACTGAGTTTACTTTGTAATTTTTACATGTAAAGGTTTCGCTCCAAAATGTTTTCAATCTTGAAGCATAAAGAGCAAAGGTTTGTGAACAATTGTTCATTTTAAAAATCTCGAGATATAAAGAATAAAGGCTTTTTATGTCGGAAGGTGGTTTGTCGTCCCATAAAGATGTAAAGCCTTCTAGCTAGAGGCGTAGAGAGACTTATGTCCAATTGAGGATTAAAGGTTTCTTTTTATTTGAAATTGATAAGTTTTATTGCCTTTTTTGCTCCAAGGCATGTGAAAGTCCCTTATGTCAATGTATATTGAGTTTAATTAAGTTCAAAATATTTAAATCCATGGTGTTCGTAAACTTATAGTGATAAATTGAAGTTGTTATAAACTAATATATATATTATGTATATCCTTTAAACGATCACTGTGAAACTAGAGATGTTTGGAGAGAGAGAGAGAGAGAGAGGAGAAAGTTCAACAGGTAAGAGAAACGGCAAAAGTCGTACAAATAACTTTTAATAACAACACTTTCGTACAAATAACTTTTAATAACAACACTTAATCACGAAATGAAACGCCCTTCATCAAAAAGGGTCGTTTGTTTATTTTTTAAGGCACACAATGGGATCCAAGCCATGACAAGTAACTCAACATACTGATAGCTAGAGAGTTTCTTAAGGTGCGAATCACAAATATAAAATCAACAAGGCTTTGTGCAAAAACATCGGCGACGGAAGCCCCTGCAGTGGCCACCTTGGAAGCCCTCAGTCTGGCAGACAGCAGCACAGTTAGCTTTCCTCACACAAGCTCCCTTGAAGCGGTGGCTTTGTGACTCACATGTCCTGGCCTCAGCAACCATTGGTCCCATCTCTGTAAGCAAATAAAAAAATATGAGCATGGCTAATTTGTACCACGTACAAACAAGTACTAGGTTGTTTAGTATGTTATCGTTGAACAAAAGAATATGATTGGTTTAAGTTCAAGCATTATGGAATTGATGGTTTTCCAATGAGAACTATAGAGAAAAAAATAAGTCTTGGTTCACACTCAGAAGATTGGGCTAGCATCAATGTAACTAGACCAAACGAAGGCCATAGAGTTGTGGGACGCGCAACTTCCTAAGTCGCAACCCAACTAACGGGAAGCTCACATGGGAAGTTCCCTCAATCGCGACCCGTAAAAGGAGGGGGGCCAAAGTAAGGCACGGAAACTAATCGTTATCACAGATTAAGGGAGATAACAGATTAACACGCGAGATATGAAAGAAAGATAGACATAGATCATTCGGCTCTTGGGGAGGAGATTGAGCCAGCGCCCAGAGCCCTATAAATAGGGAGCTCTATAGAGCTTTCTGGGTCTCTATATATACTCATACGATCTTACCCTCAATCAGCCGTTGAATTCTTAGATTTGACTGATTGCTAGTGGTCCCGAAAAAAAAAGGAATTATAAGGTAAAAGTCGTGAAATTTTAATTACGGATTCTTAGGGTCTACAAGATCTCAATTTATGTGTTTTACAATACAATTTCTTTAAGATGATTCCGAGATTCCGTGGATAGTTAATTACTGACATAAGTGTGACAATATTAAGGTAGTATGTAAGGCATCATCATTGACATATGAATGATATTATATTAAAAAAAAGGAGAGACCAGAAAATAACGTAGTTTATCTAGCTCCAAAAAAATAAAAAAAAACAAACCATATATAGCGCGGTTTTAAATGTACGATAATTCATTTTATATCACATTAACTAGAAATTAAATTTTAAAGTTACCAGTGGCCATGACAAGCATGAGCATGAGGAACACAGTAGCAAACAATCTCAAGGAGCGTGCCATCATTGCACTCTGTGTGTGTAAAAGAGAGATAGAAAGAAAGAGAGAGAGAGAGAGATGAATTGCTATGAGGCCATGCTAAGTATTATAAGGGCTAATTTGAATGAATATTCCACCATGTCATACTTTGAAAATTCCAGAAAAAGGGTCACGCATATCCAATCTGTAAAATGAGTCATGACTATTCAATTTGCACTAGCCTCTGCTACTTTTCGCTTCATTAAAAAACTTCTTTAGAGCATGCATCTACCAATAACCTCGTTTTTACATGAGCATTAAGCTAAAATTGAGCTTCTACCAAACTTCTATACGCTTTTTCATATCCGGATTTTGACCCTAGCTTTACAAGGAAATCAATGGGATTTTGACCCTAACTTTACAAGGAAATCAATGAAGGTATAGTGATTATATAATTATAATAAAAATATTTCGACAATTAAATATGGTGAATTTATCTCGAATAAATTTTTTTTTTTTTTTGAGAAATTGTAATATCGTTTTACTATCAATATTTTTCTTCATAACATTATAAAATTATGGGATAATTCTTGCCTCTAGTTGCTGCTATTGGACTTTAAAATCAACTGACTGATTGCCTGCACTGATAGATCAAAGTATTAAAGGGGCTAAACTTTTTTCCTCTAACTTTTACCATATTACCATTTTGATACAAAACCAAAGCGTTTGCGTGTAATGATTCGTCCACAATACTTAAGTACTCAAAACATGTTCATATATTTGCTCGTGGAGAAGATGTTTATTTTTTTCGTTTTGAGTTTTTGACTATTCCTAACAAAGTCAACCACTTAAACTTGAGGATAGTTTTGTCTTTAAAAGATTAGCATCCGAATTAGAAAATGTGGATTTGCAAATTCTACCTTCTGGGCTCAAATTTGAGTAAGGCTTATGGAAATCCAACAATTGTAAATCTTGGATTTTGAATTTTTTAAAAAGGTACAACCAAAAAAAAAAAATGAAGTTGCAAATGGTCTAAGGTTTATACCGACTTTAAAGTGCAGAACATTGGAAGGATGCTCATAAGACAGGCGACTTTAAAGTGCAGAACATTGGAAGGATGCTCATAAGGAATTCTGGAAGCAATTTCTTTTGACTATTGATAAAGAGCATAATCAAAGGCAGATTTACCGTCAAGAATTTGGTAAAAAGATCAGTACTCATTTTTTTAATCAGAGGATATTCTGATTTTAAATTACGATTTCAATTTTTATAGTACGCTGAACAATAAAAGACGGATTTATATAGGAGCTAGTGTAGCTTCCACAAACCTCATATTTTCTTTTTCCAAAATATGTATATCTTTTGTACAAAAAATAGATTAGGGCTTATTATTGTTATAGTCCTATACTGAAGTAATATTTTAGATCTAATAATTCAATTCAGTAGTGTGGACACTAGACACCTTTTAAGTAACAGACGCAAAGATATTAAAGCACGTATTTACATAACAAAAGATATTAAGGCTTTGTTTAATTTAATTGTGAAATTTTAGTTTTTAAACTGTACAATTTTTACCAGTAAAACTTTAGTTAAAAGTGTTATTTAATAAAATCCATTGACTGATTAATCCATCTGTTCTAGTGACTATTCAACTTTATCAACACGGATTATTTGTGCTTGCTTGACCATTTCCTTTCTTTATACTTTTTCCTTTTGTAAATATAACCATAATAACCTTTCTCTCCCAAAAATTTGAAATAGTTGAATCTTTTAAAGTTTCATTTAGGCAAGGACGAATAGATTGACCCAAGAAAAAATTAACGTAAGAGTTCGGTAGAATAGTCGAATAGCAATATGTTATAATAAAATATTCTAAGTTTAAACTATAATTTTAATAAATTAACGTAAGAGTTCGAGGTTAAACAAGAGATGCTTACATTATATCTCGTTCATACGTACTCTTTTTTCTTCTTTTTTTTTTTTCCGGGTCAAATGAATTATAGATAGAGCTCGAAAATGTCAAATTAGCAATATTTTCACTAACTCACAAGAAGCAGTAGCTAAACTTACGAGACAAATTAAAGATTTCTTTTTCCCTCATCTCGTGTATTTTGAGTCATAAGATTTGATATTTTCTAAACCTCAATCGTTCATTTTGAAATTTAATTGTGGAAAATAAATTTGAAAATGAATCGTTGAGATTTTAAATAATCAAAATTTTTTTTTTTTGCTAAGTAAGTAATGGTTTCATTTCACTACAAAAACATCATGATACAAAAGATCTTTACATCAATATATCTGTAATCTGTCATAAAGAACAGAGGGATCTATTTTTGCACTATTGACATATTTATGTTGTAACGAAATTATTCGATTCTATCTTATCAATATAGGAGCATCGTACAAATTAAATTGTAACAGAAGTCAAACAGAATTGAAGCCGTAATTAATGTAATGATGCAATATCGCATGGATGAGATAGAGAAAAAAACCATTGTTGGTGAAAAGCAACAGCAGGCGAAGAGCAGTGGTAACCAGATTAATGCCCTTCATCTTGGAATTCGAAAGACTAATTCTATGCAGATTTTAATTCTTAATGTAGGGGATATGATCCTCAATGTCATGGCTATTGCAGGCTTTTATACATATCAACAGAGATGACTACAACCAAAGAAATTCTCAATGCTAACTTCAACACAAGTCAAATTGCATTAAACATGGTGATACTTGTTATAATCCTTACTCGTTCATCTGTTCATTTACATAACTATTAATTTTTCCCGTGATATATGGAGGTATTTTGAGCAAGAAATGGAAAATGGTAATTAATGCATCAAAGCACTCAAAAATCTAGTATTTGCCATGTTTAAATATGGATCATAGATGTGAAACAAACGATAAATTAGAATATTATTAGGTCTATTCTTAGAGTGAACATTTGTTGAAAATGAAATATTAGCTTTGACCTTCCTTTTAATCGAAAGAAAATTATTAGGTCAGCCACGGGAAGGGCCAGGAGGTTGTCCTCACTTGTAATGTGGCTGACCTAATAATTTTCTAATTTTACTTAATATATGTACATATATATTAAAAGGATGTGGATCCTCTACATTTACTTGCTTTCGTTTATTTTGTTACTTCCTATTTGCGACGAAATATTTTACTGTTTATAAAATATTGAAAACTATAAAACTCGTAGCCTTTGACTTAGATACTTCATATATAAAATTTTAGTCTCGATCGGCATATTATGTTTCCTAATTTGATTAAACAAATTTACCTTCCATTAACTCTAAATATTTTTAACCTTCAATTTTCTATAAATCAATTAATGGTGAACAATTAATTTAAGAAACATATTTTGAATTTTGTGCTATCCAAAGGGTGCCAGTTACTTTCGCTTTATTAGTTACCAGCCTTTTTTTTCTCAAACAAAGAGATGTTATAATTTTTTTTCTTTATTGTACCTCCAAAACCATTTTTAAAGGGCTAATTACTCAACATGGTATTTGAGCTGAGCTAGGATAGCTCGACCCATGAACTCATTTAGCCCAATTAATAAATGGGCTGAGTTAAATGGGTTAATTGGGTTGGATTCGAGTCAGTCCATTTTTTAAACAAAAAAAAGATATATATATATATATATATATATATATATATATATATATCAATGAATTACTAAATTTTGAGACAATACAAAATTTTAAAAATAACTCAAAATGTTACTAAGTAAAAAATGTGAACTTACAAAAATTAAAATTTGATATGAGAAATAATACAAAAATCAAAACAAAAAATCATGTTCAAACTAATTATTTTTAATTGTAAAAAAACTTTTACAAACTAATGTTTCAATTTCTTTTTTTCTTCAACTAATATTGTTCTTCCTACAATTGATCTTCGAGATCTTCACTAGGTGAGCTCTCTCCCTCAGAGACATATCTTCTTCAGAATCCTCTTCCATCTTCGATAATCCTTGTTGCTTTCCTATAGACTATAGTATAGCTAATTGAGGTCATGCTTTGACCAAAAGAAAAAAAAAAACTATGGTCATGACTCATTGTGCAGATCTGACTTTACTTAAAAAAATAAAAAAATGTGGCCGTGCACGATATCACTTCACTTAGAAAAAAGACTAAATTGAATTGGACTAGTTTACCGAATCGAGTTGAGCTATTTTACTGAATTAAGCTGTGTTGGGTTACCGAATCGAGTTGGACTGGGGTACCAAATCGAGCTGGGCTAGATTATTTGCTGAGCTGAGTTTATAGTTTTTAAACTTGAATCCAACTCAATCCGCAATATTGCCGTATGTGTTATAATCCAGCCTAGTATTTTAGCAACTGGGTTGGATTGAGTTGGATTATTATCGATTGGGCTGTGTTGCAACCCTAAAACCCAACCCAATTAACATGTTGACAGATTACGTCAAATAAGTCTTTTTTTTTTTTTTTTTGTAAGAGAGGATTGCTGAGTTTTTTTTTTTTTTTTGTGAAGATGATCTTAATATTATTAACTAACAAACATGAATACAAAAGATTGGGCTCACCCTCAACCAACAAGAGCCCAAGAAAAAAGATAAAATACAACCAAGAGACCAATAAAAACAAGCGATAAAAGTAGAACAATAGAGAGCATTCCAGAGACAACGAGAAGAGAACCATGTCCAAAGAGATAAGGATAAGCATGGGAGCTGAACGGTAGCGAAACTAGAGAGCAGCACAGAGACAGCGTGAAGAGCACCATGTCCAAAGAGGTAAGGATAAGCATGGGAACTGAACAGTAGCAAAACTTTGGCGAGTAGCAGGCAACAAACACAAGGGACAACAAACGATCTTCCAACAGCCAAAACAGTGGCAAGAATGCTCAACAACCAACATTCAATACACGAATAACCCACCAGAGCTGTCAAAATAGCAGCTAACGAACAAACGCGTGAAGGGACGCATGACCCAAAGCGCAGGGAGATAGTCAAAGTCTCCAATAGAGACTCGGACCTCAACGGGAAAAGCGTAGTTCACCTAAAACCTCCAATAATACTACCAATACAAGTGGTGAACAATATGGTGGGGAAGAGAAGGGAGAGCATCAGGAGCTAGGCGATGGGGGCAAAAGCAACCACGCCAATAGGCTGTACAACGAGAACAGGAGAAGAAAACATGAATATCGATGAATGCGGATCACCGAAAATCCCTATCTGGTAGCAAGTAAAAGAAGATAACTAAACACGAAAGTAAGAAACCCACACAAACAACTAAAAGTATGATACAAAAAAGATCAAAGCAAAGGAGGGAGCTAGATGAAGAACGAAGAAGAAGAAGTTGAGAAGAGAAGAAGAAGAAGTTGAGAAGATGAGACGAAGAAAAAGGTGAACGCGGTGGAGCTTGAGAGAAAATTTAGAGGTGCATGCTTATCCACCGCCTTGTTCCATATTAGGATTGCTGAGACTGCGTCAAATAAGTCACTCCCACAATTTGAAGGTTAAAGCTAGCTGATAAATTTAAGGACAAATATATAATTTACACCTCAAGATTAAACTTAAAGACCAAAGGATAAATTATGCCGGTGATCACTAAACTTGTTTGCAGTTTTCCCAGCTTCTTTTTCTCTTCCTTCTTACGGCGACTAAAGACTATAAGTTAGCCTTGCTGCAATAATTGTTTACAAAGCTTCAGACTTACACGTCTCCCTGAAAAAGATTCATCGTGATCTGGGCTTTCAAATGACTCCTTAAATAGTTTTTGTTAATTATCGTTATTGTGAGCTATGTTCTTTTTTAAGTATGTTTGATTTCAACTCTCAAAACCCAGTGAGAACATAACTGAGTTTACTGGAATGGGATTTGGTTGGAGTTTCTGTGTCTTTTGAATTTCCTTTTTTAGTATTTTAAGTTATATTCACGGTTGAATTAATGAAGATGCCTAGTTATTCTTTCAATATACCGAAGTTATCTATTTCTTGACATTTTTTAGGAAAACATTTTCGAGAAAAAAGTCATCTTAGTTCCAGAGAAATATGATAGTCTCAAACAAGTCCCTGTGAATTTGAAAATTTCTACACAAGTTCCTGCACTTTAATTTCTTTTGTGATTTTTTATGAAAAAAGGAATAATGCACTAAAATGTTATTTTTTCCCTTAAAATATGATGTGAACTTCAAAATTTTCATTGCTTCAAGCAACGACACCAAAGAAAGGAATTTTAGCTATAAAAGATTAATTAGTGTGACTGTTTGCTTTATTGGTTAAAAAAATTGCATTAATGCAATCACATTCCAACGAACAAGTAGAAAATTAATGGAACAAAGAACCAACATAATCAAATTGAAAGGGCAAAAATAATATTTTAATGCATTATCCCTTCTTTCATTAAAAAAATATATATACATATAAAAGAATGAGTCTCGCGTGTCTACCATTTCACTACCAAGACATCTTGAAAGTGAAGTGATCTAGCTCCTAGTGAAATAACCATCCTAAAAATTATGACGCAAGCCCAGTACATAAGAACGAAACCTAGATATGAAAGTGAAGAGATTCGTAGAGAGACTTTCTATTCAAAGGGACCTATTTGAGACTTATCATAGCTTTTAGGGATTAAAATGATTTTTTTTCCAATTTTCAAGTTAATAGTTCAATGGAGGATATTTATCCACAAGCAATTGTTATAAATAACATTCTTGGTTACACGTACCTTAAGGTGTATCTTTTACCTAAAGTGTTGTTCAAGGAGAGATTAAAATAATTAAGAAGTTATTGCTATTTTTGCTTTACAATAAAATTATAACATTTCTCTCACGAACATAATGTCACTAACCAACAAAGAAACTATATACTGCTAACATAAGCATGCGTTTAGGTTGATGTCAATTGGTTAGCAGAGTATGGTTTTGCTTCCATTGATATTTTGCTGTTTAAGATGTATGCCAGCCTTGAACATGCTGATTTATAAAGTTTACAGAATTATCTAGTTATTGTTGCGTGATCTTTTGTCCTAGAAAATGTTGGATTTATACATATTGTAGGACAAATTAAAATGAGAGAAGTGCTGTAAATAAAAATACAAGATATACAATAAATATTAAAATAACAGAATGTAAAATTAACAGTATTAAAATTCAAGGATGTAAAAATAAACCAAATACAGATGATATTGAGGCTCGAGTTAGACTTGATGTCTTTAAGACTTTAACGTCCCGCTACGGTACTTTCGGTTGATTGACGTAAGCCTCCCAGGATACAACGATATTTTCTTCGTAATAGGAGCACACCAAACTACGAAACTATCGAACTGAATATGACAAACTCTCTCTATTGGACACAATGATAAAATGAAAATATTTGTTCTGCTTGCTCATTTTTTCGTTCTTGTTCTTTCTGTTTCAGCAAACATACACAACTATTTATAGCCAATTCTTAATGGGAGACATCATTGCCAAAATATTCTGATAGAATAAAAAATTAATATATTAATCAAAACTCAAACTTTGAGGCAAGCATGCTCCACAGAAATTGATAAAGCCTGCTGCACAATTTTTGATGTATTGCAAGCATGCTGAACTTTTACATTGTTTCAAGATTCCTTGCAATAAAATATTTTCATTCACCAACATCAAGATTCCTACAATCCCCCACATGAATGGAAATAGACAATGCACATAGTAAAGACACTATGCAGACACTAGAGAGAGTTTATAAGAATGATACTGCTTCCGGATAGGTAGCTTTTGACCTTGAACATTCCGTAGTGAGACCTATTGGATTTACTTGTTGACCAGTGAACGCGTTGTCTTGAACTGTTCAGCTTTTGTGTAAACCAATATAATAGAACTTACACAGTATCCTCTTAATCATACTTCAGTTCTCACGGTTGTGTTCGTTTTGGCCCTGAACAACTCCCAGTTTCATGAGTACTCTAGAGAATTCAGCCTTAGAGATTCTCGTAGAAGCGACCCACTCCCTACTCACATAGGTGATCACTTATTAAGAGTAACCCTATAATATCCCACTTGGATTTTCTAAGATATAAGTATCATTAAAAGTATAGCTTATCCTAAACCACATGCAGGCAGCACTGTCTGCTCGTCATAGGAATAGGTGGGAGTATTACCCCCACAGTACTCCCGATGAATCATTCATAGCTCAGTTTTTCCCTTTGAACCTACTTCCAGGGATCTCCTGTCACGTAGGTAGGGTTTTCCACTATGATGACTCTTTAGTCATAGGCTTTAGACCCATTCTCCTCGACGATTTGTAAACTTGCTCTCTGTTCAAGCCTTTAGTAAGCGGATCCGCAAAGTTATCTTTTGACTTCACATAGTCAATTGAGATAACTTCATTAGAGAGCAATTGTTTGACGGTATTATGTCTACGACGTATATGTCTAGACTTACCATTGTACATGCTACTATGTGCCTTTCCAATAGCAGATTGACTATCGCAGTGTATGTAGATAGCTGGCACAGGTTTGGGCCAGTTTGGAATATCCTCTAAGAACTGTCGAAGCCATTCGGCTTCCTCTGCAGCTTTATCCAAAGCTATAAACTCAGATTCCATCGTGGATCTAGCTATACATGTTTGCTTTGTGGATTTTCAAGAGAAGGCTGCTCCTCCCAAAGTAAAAATGTATCCACTCGTGGATTTGGAGTCATTAGTATCCGATATCCAGTTGGCATCACTGTATCCCTCTAGTACAGCTGGATATCGGGTATAGTGCAGCCCAAAGTTCAATGTGTATCTCAAATATCTTAGAACTCTTATTATAACTACCCAGTGGTCTTTCCCTGGATTGCTCGTATACCTGCTCAATTTGCTCACAGTTAATGCTATATCGGGCCTCGTGCAATTCATAATGTACATCAAACTACCAATAATCCTTGAATACTCTAATTGAGATATTCTTTCACCAGTATTTTTGGTAAGATGTACATTTGTATCTATAGGTGTCTTTGCGAGACTAGCATCATTTTTATTAAACTTGTCTAGTACTTTCTCTATATAATGGGACTAAGACAAGATTAGTCCGTCAAATGTTCTAGTAATTTTAATACCCAGAATCACATCTGTCATACCCATATCCTTCATATCAAAGTTACTAGATAACATCTTCTTGGTAGACTTAATGACACTATCATTACTCCCGATAATAAGCATATCGTCTACATAGAGACAAACAATGACATATTCTTGACCCGTGCCTTTTACATAGACACACTTGTCACATTCATTAATCCTAAAGCCATTTGTCAACATGACTTTATCAAATTTCTCATGCCATTGTTTAGGCGCTTGTTTTAGTCCGTAAAGGGATTTTACAAGCTTACAAACCTTTTTCTCTTTCTTAGGAACTACAAACCCCTCAGGTTGTTCCATGTAGATCTCTTCATCTAGATCTCCATTTAAGAATGCTGTTTTTATATCCATTTGATGTATTTCAAGATTATTGATAGTTGCAATAGCTATCAACATCCGAATGGATGTAATTCTCGTGATTGGTGAATATGTATCGAAATAATCAAGACCTTCCTTTTGTCTATATCCCTTAATAACAAGTCTGGCCTTGTATTTGTCGATTGATCCATCAGCTTTCAACTTCCTCTTAAAAATCCATTTACACCCTAAAGGTTTATTTTCAGGAGGAAGATCCACCAGTTCCCATGTATGATTTTGCATGATGGATTCAATTTCACTGTTTACCACCTCTCTCCGTAAAGGACCTTCAGGAGTAAACATTGCCTCATTAAAAGTGCGAGACTCATTTTCTAACAAATACGTTAGAAAATCCGAACTAAAAAACTTAGACGTTCTAGCCCTCTTGCTACGTCTTGGTTCATCTTCAATATCTTTAGATATAGTCTTATCATCTATATCTAATTCTTGACTTTCGTCATATGTTCTTTTCGTAGAACTTGATTCTTGCGTATTTTTACAAGGAAATTTTCTTCGAAAAATTTTGCATTCTTGATTCAATAACTGTATTAACATGTATATCAGTTATTTCTGACTTATACACAAGAAACCTGTATGCAGCACTATTGTGTGCATATCCAATGAAGATACAATCCACAGTCTTTGGTCCTATTTTGACCATTTTAGGAGCTGGAACTCCTACCTTAGCTAGACACCCCCACACTCTTAAGTAATTGTAGGAAGGTGGTCGACCTTTCCACAACTCATAAGGTGTCTTGCTTAATTTCTTGTGGGATACCTTATTAAGAATATGATTCGTAGTTAATATTGCCTTCCCCCACAAGTTCTGAGGTAAACCCGAATTGATCAACAAGGCATTCATCATCTCTTTAAGAGTTCGGTTTTTGCGTTCAGCAATACCATTCTGTTGAGGAGAGTAAGAAGCTGTCGTTTGATGAACAATTCCATGTTCAGCATAATATTCCTTAAAGGGATATACATATTCTCCTCCTCTATCACTTCTCAACATCTTAATCCTTTTACCGAGTTGATTTTCTACCTCATTTTTGTATAGTTTAAATACTTTCAAAGCCTCATCTTTGCCTTTGAGTAGATAAACATAACAATATCTTGTGCAATTATCAATAAAAGTAATAAAATACTTTTTCCCACCTCTAGTTTGCACAAATTTTAAATCACAAATATCACTGTGAATTAAATCCAGAGGTTCTGAACTTCTTTCTACTGATTTAAAAGAAGTTCTCGTTAATTTTGATTATACGCATACTTCACATTTTTTATTTATGTTCCAATCAGCTTTAGGTATTAGACCTAAATTGATCAATTTATGCAAAGAATCAAAATTCACATGTCCTAATCTATCATGCCATAAATTAGGAGAATCCAAAACATAAGCAACAGACTTATTCTTATTCATACCAAATTTAGTAGGCTCATCAGTCTTTACAATAGTTTGGGCAATAGTCATTACATTGAGCTAAAATAAGCCATCACATTCATAGCCTTTGCCTACAAACATTCCAAATTTGATTAACACAAACTGACCAGACTCAAACACCAATTTGAATCCGTTCTTACTCAACAAGGATCTAGAAACCAAATTCTTCCGGATGTCTGGGACATGCAGTACATTGTTGAGTGTCAACTCCTTTCTAGAGGTAAACTTCAAGATTACCTTCCCAGTTCCTTCCACATTTGAAGTGGCGGAGTTACCCATGTAAAGGGTTTCAGAAATAGTTTGATAGGTAGTTAACATTCTCATATCAAAGCAAACATGCTTAATAGCCCAAATGTCCACCCACCATTGCTTTGGATTCCCCACTAGATTGACTTCTGACACGACAGCTGACAGATTGATGTCAGAGAGATCATTGCCCAAATCTTCCACAGCATTTGCCTGAGCTTTTCTCTTCTTCAGATTGCCCTAGTTCTTGCGGTGCCTAAAGTCTCTTGCTTTGTGCCTCGGCTTGTCATAGACAAAGCAGTTCCCACCGAACTGCTGCTTCTTTTGTTCTCCCATTTTTTGACTTTGGTTTGAGAACTTTCTCTTTTTGTTGCTCGGACCATGCTCAACCACATTAACCTTTGATTCCAAAGGCGGAAAACCAACTCTTTTCTCAGATTTGCGGTTGTCTGCTTCAATCCTCAATCCCAGAACTAGATCTTCAAGAGTCATCTCCTTTCGCTTATGCCTTAAATAACTCTTGAAGTCTTTACAGTTGGGAGGCAACTTCTCAATAAGTGCACCAGATTCAAAACGTTCTCCTATATTTATACCTTCTGCATGACACTCATGAATGAGTACCTGATACTCATCTACTTGCAGCATCAGAGGCTTGGAATCTACCATTTTGAAGTCAAGGAATCTGGCCACAACGAATTTCTTTGTGCCCGCATCCTCCGTTTTATACTTCTTCTCTAAAGATTCCCACAGTGCCTTAGCAGTTGTCATTGGGCTGTAGACGTTATACAACGTATTGTCCAACCCGTTGAGGATATAGTTTTTGCAAAGGAAGTATACATGCTTCCAAGCATCAACAGCAGCAACAGTCTACATATCAAGATCGTCACCCAACTGTGGTGCATCTTTTTTCAAAAATCGAGCAAAATTCAAGGTGGTCAAGTAGAACAACATTTTCTGTTACCACCTCTTAAAATCCCTCCCGTTGAACTTTTCTGGCCTATCGCCATGTCCAACAGGAGTTGACACCACAAATGGCACAGCCGAAGCAACAGTCACCGATGGCCTAGCCAAAGGTACATTTTCATTTCCTGCAGATCCACCGGTTGATCCACTTCCAGTCAAGGGCACGTTTGGGTTGTTAGGTCCAAATGATTGTCCATAATTCAAATTTTCAGTTTCAGTATTCATGATTAATATTATTTATATTAAGTCCAAATATATGTTTATACACGCTGCACTACACAAAAATCAAGTTAGTCACAAAATAACTTAACACCAAAATTAATTTTAAAGTAACCATTAAAGAAATAATACTTCTGATACAAACTTAAAAGAAATATTAAATCTCACAGTCTACTATATATATATATATATATATATATATATATATATATATATATATATATATATATATATATATTAGACTGTCAAGTAAGTAGTCCAAACAAAATAAGTAAAATAATTACTCAAATTTACTTTTCTCGATTCAGTTAAAAACAATGTACTAATAAATTATTTTGTCACTTAAGAACCAAGAAGTAACATTTGATTTAGTGGTAGACTCTTCTCATTAGTAGCTTGAAGGTCCTGGGATCAAACCAATGTAGCAACAAGAATGATTAGAATTTTGTGTTCTGCTTTCAGCAAACGTACTGTGCATGCAGTAAGAAAAAAAAAAACTACAACTAATATAATATAATATAATCTACAATAATATAATATACATATATTATAATGCAAACTACTGCAACTAATGCTACAGTATTTAAAAATTACAACTAATATAATATAATATAACTAATATGATATAATATAATCTACAACTATATTATAATGCTACAGTATTTAAAAATTACAACTAATATAATATAATATAACTAATATGATATAATATAATCTACAACTATATTATAATGCAAAGTTAACGTACTGTAGCAACAAGAAAACGATAACAAAGAAACAAGTGTGCAAGCGGTATTATACAGTTTAAGATTAGGTCCTTAAAAATTCATATCTTTCTCATTTTAAGTCCAAATTTGATGAAATTTTCACCATTAACTTCAGAAAATTAAGAGGTATATGGGAACGTAATTTATTTTCCAGTTTGTTATACTTCACAGAATCACATTAAAGGAATTATACCGCTTTAAAGTCTTAAGATTGTTGGACTTATACATATTGTAGAACAAATTAAAATGAGAAAAGTGCTGTAAATAAAAATACAAGATATACAATAAAGATTAAAATAACATAATGTAAAATTAATAGTATTAAAATTTAAAGATGTAGAAATAAACCAAATACAGATGATATCGAGGCTCGAGTTAGACTTGATGTCTTTAAGACTTTAACGTCCCGCTACAATGCTTTCGGTTGATTGACGCAACCCTCCCAGGATACAACGATATTTTCTTCGTAGTAGAAGCACACCAAACTACGAAACTATCGAACTGAATATGACAAACTCTCTTTATTGGACACAATGATAAAATAAAAATATTTGTTCTGCTTGCTCAATTTTTCGTTCTTATTTTTTCTGTTTTAGCAAACATACACAACTATTTATAACCAATTCTTAATGGAAGACATCATTGCCAAAATATTCTGATAGAATAAAAAATTAATATATTAATCAAAACTCAAACTTTGAGGCAAGCATGCTCCACGGAAATTGATAAAGCCTGCTGCACAATTTTTGATGTATTGCAAGTATGCTGAATTTTTACATTGTTTCAAGATTCCTTGCAATAAAATATTTTCATTCACCAACATCAAGATTCCTACAGAAAAACGAGGCAGTGATGTGATTGTATTTCTTTTCTTGGTTGCTAGCAAACTGTAATCTAAGAAAAAAACTATTGGGTTTAAGGTAGTCAGAATTTATGACATCTTTAATTATAGTCGGGCTCACACCATCTGAGTTTTACTCAAGTAGAAATTCATTTGAATATGACATCTAAGAAAGGTGATATAGTAATGCGTGCTATTTTTAGAAGGTAATGTTTGAAGAATGATTATAAAGCTTATTGAATTTCCACGTAATTAAACTGAGTTTACTTTGTAATTTTTACATGAAAAAGGTGTCGCTCCAAAATGTTTTCGATCTAGAAGCATAAAGCGCAAAGGTTTGTGAACAATTGTTCATTTAATAAATCTCGAGATATAAAGAATAAAGGCTTTTTATGTCGGAAGGTGGTTGGTCATCCCATAAAGATGTAAAGCCTTCTAGCTAGAGGCGTAAAGAGACATATGTCCAATTGAGGTTTAAAGGTTTTTTTTTTATTTGAAATTGATAATTTTTATGGTCTTTTTTGCTCTAAGGCTTGTGAAAGTCCCTTATGTCAATGTATCGAGTTTAATTAACTTTAAAATATTTAAATTCATGTGTATCGAGTTTAATTAACTTTAAAATATTTAAATTCATAATGGTTGTAAACTCGTAATCATGAACTAAAGTTATTATAAACTGATATAATAAGAGTAACAGCAAAATTAAAGTCGTACAAATAACTTTTAATAACAACCCTCAATCACAAAATGAAACGCCCTTCATCTAAAAGGGTCGTTTGTTTATTTTTTAAGGCACACAATGGGATACAAGCCATGACAAGTAACGCAACATACTGATAGCTAGAGAGTTTCATAAGGTGCGAATCACAAATATAAAATCAACAATGCTTGGTGCAAAAACATCGGCGACGGAAGCCCCTGCAGTGGCCACCATGGAAGCCCTCAGTCTGGCAGACAGCAGCACAATTCGCTTTCCTCACACAAACTCCCTTGAAGCGGTGGCTTTGTGACTCACATGTCCTGGCCTCAGCAACCATTGGTCCCATCTCTATAAGCAAATAAAAAAAATATGAGCATGGCTAATTTGTAGCACGTACTAACAAGTGCTAGGTTGTTTAGCATGTTATCGTTGAACAAAATAATTTGATTGGTTTAAGTTCAAGCATTATGGAATTGATAGTTTTCCAATGAGATCTATAGAGAAAAAAATAAGTATTGGTTCACACTCAGAAGATCGAGCTAGCATCAATGTAATTAGATCAAACAAAGGCCACAGAGTCGTGGGACGTGCAACTTCCTAGGTCGCAACCCAACTAACGGGAAGCACACATGGGGAGTCCCCTCAGTCGTGACCCGTAAAGGGAGGGGGGGCCAAAGTAAGGCACGGGAACTAATCGTTATCACACATTAAGGGAGATAACGAATTAACACGCGAGATATGAAAGAAAGATAGACATAAATCCTCTAGCTCTTGGGGCGGAAATTGAGCCTGCGCCCAGAGATCTATATATAGGGAGCCCTATAGAGCCTTCTAGGTCTCTATATATACTCATACGATCTTACCTTCAATTAGCCGTTGAATTCTTTGATTTGACTGGTTGCTAGTGGTCCCAAAAATAAAGGAATTATAAGGTGAAAGAAGTGAAATTTTAATTACGGATTTTTAGGGTCTACAAGAACTCAATTTATGTGTTTTACAAGACATTTTTTTTAAGATGATTCCGAAATTCCGTAGATAGTTAATTACTGATATAAGTGTAACAATATTAAGGCAGTATGTACAGCATCATCATTGACATATGAATGATATTATATTAAAAAAAGGAGAGACCAGAAACTAACGTAATTTACTTAGCCCAAAAAAAAAAGAAAAAGAAAACATAGCACGGTTTTAAATGTACGATAATTCATTTTATATCACATTAATTAACTAGAAATTAAATTTTAAAGTTACCAGTGGACATGACAAGCATGAGCATGAGGAACACAGTAGCAAACAATCTCAAGGAGCGTGCCATCTTTGCAAGCCTAAAAGAGAGAGTGAAACAATCTGTAAAATGTGTGTGTAAAAGAGAGATGAATTGCTATGAGGCCATGCTAAGTGTGCGTATTTATAAGGGCTAATTTGAATGAATATTCTGCCATGTGATAGTTTGAAAATTCCAGAAAAAGGGACACGCATATCCAATCTGTTTGGGAAAACTTTTCAAAAAGTCTGACTGACCAGTTAATTAGGTTTTTTACACATAAAATATTGAAGCCAAACACATATGGAGACCATTCATTGTGAGTCGAAAAGTACTAGTCAGTCAAACTTTTTAAAAAAAATTTCATCTATAAAATGAGTCATGACTCAATCAGACTTTTTGAAAAGTTTTTCATCTGTAAAATGAGTCATGACTATTCAATTTGCACTAGCCTTGTCTGCTACTTTTCGCTTTATTAAAAAAACCTCTAATTTTGAGCATCTACCCATAACCTCGTTTTTACATGAGCATTAAGCTAAAATTTAGCTTCTACCAACTTCTATACGCTTTCTCCTCTCTGTATTTGGACCCTAACTTTACGAGGAAACCAATGAAGGTATAGTGATTATATAATTATAATAAAATTATTTCAACTATTAAATATGGTGAATTTATCTCGAATAATTTTATCTTTTTTTTTTTTGAGAAATTATAGTATCGTTTTACTATTACAATCTCCTTCATAACATTATAAAATTACGAGAGAATTCTTACCTCTAGTTGCTGCTTTTGGACTTTAAAATCAACTGACCGATTGCCTGCACTGATAGAGCAAAGTATTAAAATGGCTAAACTTTGTTCCTCTTAACTTTTACCATATTACCATTTTGATACAAAACCAAAGCGTTTGCGTGTAATGATTCGTCCACAATACTTGAGTACTCAAAACCTGTTGCTCGTGGACAACTTTACGTAGTTACGTGTGTAAGATGTAAAGTGTTTTTTTGTAAAGCAAGAAGTAAGTACAAAGTGTGAAACGAGTGAACTTGAATTTGGATGAAAATCTAACCCAAAAGTCATCCAGAATAGAAGTAAAATTTAAATGAGAATGGGATAAAAAACAGTTTCTTAAAAATATGAATGTTGGAATATACATTTTTCGTACATCAAAAAATCACCAATTCTAAATCTATTATATAAGATTTTGGGTTACTTTACTTAACACCAATTGATTTTACGATAAATCTCATGATTCTTAATATGATATCAGAGTTGGACCCTTAGTCCAATCGCATTCATTCACGTGTGACTAATCTCTTTGATTTCATTTTGCTCTCACTGAATACTCGTTTGTTGAAATATATATTACTCTCACATCAAAAAATTACCAACTCTAAATTCACCATATAAGATCCTGGACTATTTCACCCAATATCAATTAATTTTAGTATATAATCCCATGACTTTTTAATGTTAATAATTGAGACACAAAAAAAGAGGGTGGAGATATTGTTTGTGCATAATGTTAGTTGTGATAGTAGATTATTTCAGAGGTAAGATCTTGATGTAAGACAAAGGTGACCGAACACGTTAAATCTTATTTATTTTACTCTTTATCTTTGAGTTCATGTTATCGTCACAACAATTAAATGGTCTAAGAAGCATCTTGATTAGGTGGTCTGAGATAACGTTTTTGATAATTAAAGACCTCCACTACTAACCGTAAGTTTATACCGACTTTAATGTAAGTGCAGAACATTACAAGGATGCTCATAAGACAGGCACGACCCTTTATGGTATAAACATAACTAATTGTGAATGGTGTGGACGGTTCTAGGCCATGTGTATATCACATTATTCCTTATTTGAAAAATAACTTTCCATTTGAGGGATATTATCTCTCATCCAATCAGATACTTTATCTTTTTAGATTGAAGAAATCAGTCTCCAAACGGCAAAAAGGAATTCTGGAATTTGGTAAAAAGATCACGTACTCATTTTTTTAATTAGAGGACATTTTGTGTTTAAATTGCGATTTTAATTTTTATTGTATGATGAACAATAAAAGACAGATTTATATAGGAGCTAGTGTAGCCTCCACTAACCTCATATTTTCTTTTTCCAAAATATGTATATCTTTTGTACAAAAAATAGATTTGGGCTTATTATTGTTATAGTCCTACTGAAGTAATATTTTAGATCTAATAATTCAATTCAGTAGTGTGGACACTGACACCTTTTAAGTAACAGATGCAAAGATATTAAAGCACGTATTACATAACAAAAGAAATTAAGGCTCTGTTTAGTTTAATTGTAAAATTTTAGCTTTTAAATTATACAACTTTTACAAGTAAAACTTTGATTAGAAGTGCTATTAAATAAAAATCGTTGACTGATTAATCCATATGTTCTAGAGACTACTTCTCCCATTCAACTTTATCAACACGATTATTTGTGCTTGCTTGACCATTTCCTTTCTTTATACTTTTTCCTTTTGTAAATATAACCATAATAACCTTAATTTTCTCTCCCAAAATTTAAATTAGTTGAATGTTTTGAAGTTTCATTTAGGCAAGGACGAATAGATTAACCCAAGAATAAATTAACGTAAGAGTTCAGTAGAATAGTCGAATAGCAATATATTATAATAAGAGATTCTAAGTTTAAACTATAATTTTAATAAATTAATGTAAGAGTTCGAGGTTAAACAAGAGATGCTTACCTTATATCTCGTTCATAGGTACTCTTTTTTCTTTTCTTTTTTTTCCCGGGCCTCAAATGAATTATAGATAGAGCTCGAAAATGTCAAATTAGCAATATTTTCACTAGCTCACAAGAAGTAGTAGATAAAATTACGAGACAAATTAAAGATTTCTTTTTCCCTCATCTCGTGTATTTGATCTTGATCCATATGATGTCTATATCTATTGGTTAGGTTGAATTTATTCGTTATAACTATGCAAAACTATGTTCTTAAAAGTGAAAATCATATGAGTTGCAAGTTCTTAGTACACTAGTTTGCAAGGTCTAAGGCTTTTTATGTCATACTCAAAACAACTTCTCTTCATACATTAATTAATAATTTATTTGAAGAAAAAATCATATATAATTATAAATAAATAAAAAGAATTGTCTCACCAACCATTTCTAAGTATTGTTATACCTTTCAAAACAACATTTTACACAATTAGTACAACTAGTATTGAAGTGTTCTACCGTTGTTTACTAGAAAATAAATTCTAGATCCTAATAATTTCGATAGTTCATAATCTTTCCTTATAGTAAGTTTTAACAAAATTCATCTTGTATAAATTTGGAATTAACAAGGATCTATAGAATAAGTAATTGTGCTTGAATAAAATTATTTTAGGCTGGAACAAATTTGACATTTTAAACAAAAATATGCCTATTGATCCTTTAATATACCAAAAGCATTGGGATAACTAGACCTTCTTTTTGTCAACATAATTATTGCTAAACATAATAAATAAATATAACGCTCTTTTCTAACACTTTAAGCTTTTAGATAAGGTGATAACTTAATAATTATTTAAATTTTTTCTCTTTTTTATTTCGGAATTTATATTATGTCTTAATATAGAATTTTTTATGCAGAAATAGGTCCAATGGGAGCCGAGGCAAAGACATGTATGTACAAGAGTGAAAATTTTCGAGGAATCTGCCTCAGTGATGTTAATTGTTCCCAAGTTTGCCAGAAAGAGGGTTTTAATGGTGCAGATTGTCGCGGGTTTCGTCGACGATGCTACTGCTTTAAGGCGTGCAATTGATAAGATAACTTCAAATTTTCAATAATGAATATGATCCTATAATTCCTTCAAGGAATGAAAACATGTTATTATACATTAATGCATAAGGCATTACAGTCATATCATGGAAATATTTGAGAATAAACAAAACCTCTTCTTTATTTGCCCCCATTTGCTTATTCTATTGAGACAATATATGTGCTTTAATTTGCAAAGTGGCTCACTTAAATTATCAAAAAAAAGAATAAAAAAAAAAAGAGTAAAAGAAACAGAGAAAAAAAAATTAGCAACAAAATTGTGAAAAATGATAACAAACATAAAGAGTGTCAAAGGATTTAGAAAAATGTTTTTAAAATAAATTACACATCAGACCAACTTTCGGCTATCATTAACGTAAAAAAATGTTAATAATTCCTTTGTATTCCTTTTCAATGAGTTCCCACGCTAATCTTGTTGTTCTTTGTTTTTTCTTTTTTTTTTTTGGTCGAAGCGTGTCCTGTTGTTCAATGTAAAGAAAGTCTCAAATATTTGTTTTAGCTGCATTAATAAAATTTCTGAACCAACATTTCTAATTATAGATTCTGTAAATCTCTGACCTTTAAAGATGAGTTTATGTTATTTTACTACTCTAACAACTTCACAAGTGAAATATATTTTAAGCTTGGAAAAATGACCAAAGGAACTACCATATACTGTAGATTGCTTTGAATCAAAACTCAATAAATTGATAATCTTTTTGTAAATAAAATTGTTTAGTCAGGATATGATTTGGGACCAATGTTTTAAATTAATAATTTCTATAAAATTATAAGATAATATATTTTAAGTATTTCTTTTGTATTTTGTAGGTTCCAAATATTTTATAAATTAATAATTAACTAAAGAATACACACGTACAATTCTCATGATTGTTCACCTAATAATAAACTTCATACTAAACATTTTTCACTTTTAACTTTTTAGAACCTTCTCCTGCTATATTTTAGACAAGCTACCCTTAACGTTTTCAATTTAAAACTCATTGTTGCAATTCTTTTTACGTACATGAAGCATACTCTTCACTATGCTCATATAATGTTTTATGCATTTTATCTGTCATGGTTCTTTTCTTTACACCTTTGAGATGAGAAGTCATTTTTTCTATTTAAGAACCAAAGATACCATAAATAATAAGAGCTTGTTTTGATTTAATATTTTCTTTGATTCAATATACATTTTATTCACTTGTTTTAATAAACTTGAATACAATAGATCTTTATACTAATTACGTGTGATTTTAATAAATTTTTAATTAGTTAAATATATGTAGAGATAATACTTTTAACATTAACTTGATCACTTGATGTATATGTTAAATATTATTAGCCGAAAATGTTAAAATATCTTTCTAAATTAAAAATTATTAATTATCAATAGAATTTAGGTGGTCTCAGAATTATTAATTTAAAAAGATTATATTGTAATTGAGAATTTAACGAGGTGGGTGTGGCTTTGAACCAAAAATAACTGTATTATTTGGGAGGTCGCCTAGGTCACGCATTTTGATCTCAAACGGCTTGGAGCAGTCTATAATAAGAAGATCGTCTAATATTAAATGAAAATTTTGAAATGGACCATGAGGCTATCCAACGCCAATAGAGAACAATGACCTAAGAATACATGCAAATTTAGTTAATGGTCCTAGATCTTTGTTTTTTTTCCATTTAAGTATCTTATATTTCATTTTGGACAATGACTTAAGAATACCTTTTCTTTTTTGGGTAATTTATCAAAATAGTCCTAGATCTTTGTCTTTTTTGACATTTAAGTCTCCTATCTTTCATTTTGGACAAAATGATATTTCACCTTTCATTTTTGTGACAGCCGTTAGTCCGTAAAGCAACATCTGTTGAAAAATAATATTAGTGAGCACGTGAATGACACGTTGAGGACTATCGTGTGATAATTTTGGAAAATGTTTTATGCTTATATTTTACTGCGTGACAATTTTACCTCTAAATATTTGTGTTTTTTTGTGGCTACGTGTCATCCATGTGCTCACTAACGTTATTTTTTGACAAATGTTGCTCTAAGAACTAACGGTTGTCACTAAAATAAAATATGAAGGACTATTTTGTCCAAAATAAAAGATAAATGACTTAAATATCAAAAAAAACAAAGATCTAGGACTATTTCAGTAAATTACCCTTTCTTTTTTTGGGTAATTTATCAAAATAGTCCTAGATTTTCGTATTTTTTGACATTTAAGTCCTCTATTTTTTATTTTGAACAAAATGGTCTTTCATCTTTTATTTTTGTGACAGCCGTTAGTCTTTGAAGCAACATCTGTCAAAAAATAACGTTAGTGAGCACGTGGATGGCATGTTGAGGACTACCGCGTAACAATTTTGAAAAATGTGTTATGCTCATATTTTATCGCGTGACAATTTTACCTCTAAATATTTGTGCTTTTTGCGGCTACGCGCCATCCATGTGCTACTAATGTTACTTTTTGACAAATGTTGATCTAAGGACTAACGGTTGTCACTAAAATAAAATATAAAGGACTATTTTGTCCAAAATAAAAAAGAGACTTAAATGTTAAAAAAAAACAAAAATCTAGGACTCTTTCAGTAAATTACCCTTCTTTCTTCTATCAAGTATGAAGTTGATGTGAAATATTCAGCCGCAAAAGACACAAGTAAAAAGGATTAAAATGCCGCCACATTCTAGAATACATGCAAATTTAGTTAATAGTCATTCTTTATTTTTTTTCTAAAGAGAAATTTATATTAACATAAACAAATCAAATACAAAAGCGGGTCAGCACACCATAATTCAAGAAAGAAAAATACAGGCAGTTGGACCCATTATCAAGCCCAACAAAGAATAAAATAAAAAGCAAAAAATATAAGGCAAAACAAAACCCCAAAGCTCAAAACCCAACAAAAGAAACCGTAGCAAACAACATCGCCAAATCCCAACCAAAAGCATCGAAGCAAAACATGGGTAACAACCCAGCCATTCCCAACCCATAAACACTCACTGAAGCCACCAAAACAATAACCAATAGCCCACCACAGGCAAGCATTGAGCAAACACTTAAAGGGACACGCGACCTAGGATGAAGGTACATAAATAGACGGAATCTCCAAACGAGAAAGAAACCCAGACCTTAAATGGTGAAGGCGCAGTCCACCTGAAACCTCCAGCAATACTAGGTAGACAACAACAAGGGGATGAAAAGAAGGAGTAGTAGCAGCGAGGAAGTACAATGGGCTAAACACCAGCAATGAGCTATACAATGCAAATGAGCCTCACAAGAAGGGATTAAGCCACAAACAAAAGAAAAACTGAATGATCCATCCAAAACAAGGAAAGATATGTACAGGAAACCAAAATAGAAGAAAAAGAAAGCAAATAAAACAGACTAAGAGAAAGTAGGTGTTACTGGACAATGCTCGGAGTACTGAAAAACATCATACTACAATGGAAACGAGACCTTCAACAAGAGGTGGCAAAGTCAAAACCCTCACATAAAGGTTTGTAGAGAGAGAATTAATGGTCATTCACTTTGGCAATCTCTCAAACATTGCTTCATTATATACCGTTTGGAAGCACTTGAGGTGTAGAATTTATTTGATTTATAAATGACAAAGTAACCTTAAATTCAACCATACATTTAATATGAAAAAATAATCTTAAAGAAAGGGTGAGAGAGGTGTCAAATTTTTTCTTTTTTTTTTTGGTGAAAGAGAAACAAGGAGAGAGGCAATGATTTTTTTTTATCGTTGTGCTTTAGTCAAAGTCCATTTCTTAAACCTAGGGACAATTTTGTCATCAAAAAATGAGTAACACATTTAAAAACCATGGATTTGCAAATTCCATTTCTTGAGCCCTATATGGACAAAGTATAAAAAAATCTAAGATTTGCAAATCGTGAATTTTTAATTTTTTAAAAGGGTGCTTCCAAATACCAAAAATTGGATTTGTAAATGAATTTCATAAATTTTATGGAATTTATTGTTTCAAACAATCTGTTAGTTTTACAAAATATTCAACTGGCATGGATACAATTTTTAGTCATAATTCATGTATTAATTATCAAATTTTTAGTGTATATAATAAAAATTCGATTATATACGAAAGAGTGAAAGAGTAAAAGAGTGAAATACGACAGTATTTAACATTTTATTCCGAAACATAGAAGTACATAAAAAGATTGGTCAAGCACTCCTTGTTTCATCTCAACAATCTTTAAAGCAAAAGCATTGACGGCGTAATCCACGACAATCGCCTCCTTGATAGCCCTCGCGTTGACAAACGTTAGAGCACCTAACTTCACTGAAACATAGTCCCCAAAAGTTTTTGCTCTTATAAAGACAAGTCTTTGCTTCTGCCTTTATAGGACCCATTTCTGCATAAATATCATGTTATTAAAAGCCATGATGACAATGATGACAATGACAGAGACAACATTACCATCTCTAAATGCAAAGGGAAAAACATTAATTTTTCCTCTCATTCAAAAGACAAATATTGTCTTACAATGGTTATGCAATATAGCTAACTAGAAATTATCACTAACGCTGGCAAAAGGAAACCATCTTGCAGTAACGTTATAGAATAAAAACAGAGGGAAAAATCTATCCATGATTTTGATACAATGACGCCCCTATAATGGTAATTTTTCATGCCAAAATTTCTAGTAATAAAATTAAATAACCGCATTATCGGTTTGCATGGAGAAATTGAATCGACGTCGTCAAAACTATGCAATTTTTTTTATGGTTAAGACCTGTTAAGGTATGAATCTGGTGAAGCTGGATTTGGGAATCAAGCTTGTTTCCAACTTCTGTAAACCTGCAAAACAGAGAACGGAGCTGCAAGGGGCGGCTCTACGTTAGCATTCTGATACTTAAGTCAGTTGGGTGCTTGAAGAAGAAGAGTGTAGATAATTTTTGACAATAATAAGTTAGTTACCTCCCCTGAAGAATGTTGGGTACGATTTATACTCTCTGGATGAGAGAAAAATCGACATGCTCTGACACCCACAGACTTTGTCGGGTGAGCTGTCGTTTGGATAAGACTTTTTGGGACATCATCGGGAGGTCCATTTTGGGATGTCATCGGGGAGGAAGACAAGGTGCGGAGGTTAGGTCAGTTTCCGGAGACCTTCCTACTTTTGTGTGATAGAAATGATGCCTCAGAGGCATGGGAGTCCTTTTGTCGAGGTTGGCGCTTTTGCCCTTATCAACTACCCTCTGATTTTTTGAGTTGTTGCAGGCAGGTCAGGAAATTACCTTTTTGGTGCTTTTGCCCAACCTCGATCTTTCCCAGCTGTGTCATTTTTGGCAAGTCATTTACTGCTCTATGCCACGTGTCGTCTTCTCATTAATGCGTCAGTTTTTTACAGCTTTTCTGTAACGTTGTGTCCAGTGTAACCGGCGCATCTTTCGGGATTCTTCAACTTCCCTATCTTTTTGTCTATAAGTAGACGGTCTTTTCAAGTTTCAAACTTCACCTTTTTTGAAACTGGATTTGCTCTTCCTTGCATATCCCGTGATTGTCTTATTTCTCCCTTATCCTCTGTCCATGAACTTCTCGCCTCTTCGTCATCTCTTTAGGGCCTTGATTTGCTAGGTACGTATATATATATATATATATATATATATATATATATATATATATATATTTTATATATATTATACTCCCAGAATCAATCTGATCACTCTTAGGGCGGCGAGAAGAGTAGTGATTCTTCTTTTAATCCTGGTACCCCCGTCGAGAGGGTGCCTTCAACACCTGAGGCTAGTCATCCCTTTCGGATTTTCCCTAGGGCAACAGCTATTACCACTACTCCACTTAGGGTTGTCTCCCATGTTAGGGTTAACTTGTGCCCTTTTGTTCCCCCACCTATTGAAGATAGAGTACCCACTACTAAGGCGATAGTTGACTTTACAATTCCTATTTCCTCTAGTCCCAACTTCCTTAGGAGGTCGGAGAAGACTACCGCAGCTTTTTGTAGAGCGGTGGAGCCTCAGTTTGCCGCTTTGTCGCGCAACTGCCACGTTAGTGATGAACTTGCTCTTTATGTTAAGAGTAGTGGGGTTGTCCCATCTGGCTTTTCTGTATGAATTCCAAAAAACGCGAGAGAGCCTGTCGAGCTGGTGATGGTGAGGTTACTTTTTATACTGATATCTTCCAGTTCTGTGTTCTGTCCATCCCTTCTTTTATCAGAACCATCCTAAACATCTTCAATCTTAGTCCTGGTCAGGTGATTCCGAATAGCTGGCGGATGATGATTGGGTTTTATAAGTACCTTAAGGAGTTAGACTTTGATCTGACTCCTAACCTCTTTCTTTACTTTTACACGATAAAGTTTGCTGATGGATTGGGTTGGTATTATTTTACCGCCCAAACTGGAAAAAACCTTTTTACGAAGTGGCCTTCTTCAAACAAGGGATGGCATTCTAAATATGTGTACATTTCCTCTGATTCAGAGTGGAATGTCAGCGCCAAGTGGCGTGTTCTCCCGAAACCCTATCCAACTAGTGGGGTCTTGACCCCAAAAAAGGAAGCTGTGAGACACTTCTTCAAGGGTCTCCCTCATATTGATGGTAATAGATTTTTGGTTCTTGAGGAGGTTCTCAACTTATACCTATATGGGGAGAATCCCCGAATTCCCCGAGCTAATCCAAATGTGTTTGAATCTCCCAAACCTTTTCCCAAGAGTGAGGTTGAGACGTCTGAAGCTCATTCTCCCACTGCTGGTAAGGCCAAGTTTTCGCAGGTTTTTGACTTGCCTTTTGCTCCTTCTCCCGAGTTAACCACTCTCTTTTCTTTTTTATTTTTTATTTTTATAGGGATGGATATTTCTGATGAGTTGGAGGCTACCTTAACACAGCAGGCCCGATGAAAAGGAAAAAGAAAGAGGGCGAGAACGCTGCTTCTTTCAAAAGAAGTCTCTCTGAGACTGTTGAGGTCGAGGTAGAGGTTCATAAGGTTGGTATCGAACCTCCCTCCAATGAGTACCCAGAATTCATTGTTAATGAGACTAGGGGACTAATCCCTTTAGAGGAGCCAGAGGGTAAGGCTGTCGACCTACTGAACCGAGACACGCAATCTGCTGATCTTGCTCACTAGGGGGTCCATCCTGAACCTAGTATTACTGCCTCTTTGAGAATCAAATTCATTCTGGGCCTGAGCCTAGTTACGAGAAAGATCCCCGTTTTGAGGAGATTTTGAGTGCCCCCTCTAAGTTAGTTAACTTTCTTACGGTGAGAGAGACCATGGAATACTGCTTCCAATAGGTTTGCCTTCTCCTTATACCAGTTTTAATTTTTCAATCTATTCTTGTTCGTGTTGATCTCATTTGCGTTATTCCTCCTTTGGCAGCAAACTCAAGCTCACTATAATGGCATTAAGTATTTCCTTAAGGCCGAAAATCTTGTGAAGGACGTAACAGACAGGTACTATGAAAAGAAGACATATCTCCATGGCTATGCCAAGTACAAAGATGAAAAAGAGCAAGAGATTTCTAGCCTGAAGATGTCTCATGAGGCGGAGGTCAGGGCGCTAAAGGCTCAGCATGAGAGTGACTTAAGAAGGACGCGGGTTGGTTTGTCTTCTTCCCAGCAGCTCGTTGAGGTTTTGAGCTTGGTATTAAATACCTCGTTGGCGAATCACGAGACTCGAGCTCAAGTAGCTGTTGAGGATTACAAGCGCAATTATGAGTATCGCGAGGTGTTCTCTCAGGCCTACCTCAAAGCCCGAAGTCGTGGCATCACCGATGGCCAACATATCTCTTTTATGCAAACTGAGAAGCTGGCCAGAGCTCGCGGTGTTAAGTTTGACTTTTCATCGCTACTGAGGGAGTTAACATCTGACTTAGAGGGGGAGGACGACGATGGTCCTGCTGATGTCTAGTTGTTGGGTGTATTATTGATATATGATTTCAGCACATTTTCACTTAAACTTTGTTAGTTTTTGAGTAATTCATGAGCAATTTGATTGATTTTGTCTTTGATTTGCATTGTAGGTAATTTCTAAGAGACAAACTGAGTTTTGAGGCAAAGATTGAAGAGAAATTGCAAAGGATTGGCTTTTATGCAATTTGTGGAGAAATTGAAGAACAAATAGAGTAGCGCAGTCATAGCGCAGCTGCGCAATGTCGCAGGATTTTTAAGGGCAATTTTGTAAAAGGCGCGAAAAGAAGAAACCCTATGTTAAAAATAAGGCATCAGACGTTAAAAAAAAGAGAGGGGAGAAGCTTTTGGGAGGCAGCTGGTTTTAGGAGAGAAAAAACAACGTTTCAGAGGGAGAGAAAGAGAGGATTCGCAAGTTGAAGACGGAGGAACGATCCGGAGATGGACTTCTGCCCCAATTCTTCTCCAAATCCTAGTTTCTCTATCTCTCTTATCATGTTTTACGTTATAATTGGAATTTTACTTATTTTCATAATTATGTTTTAAGCTATTTTTCTAGGGTTACGATGTAGCCAGATTATGAATATTTGATACTTTTGGTTTTGATTGATTGATGAACTATTCCATATTTGCGTTGAGTATTTTATGCTGAGTTTAATGCTTGTGGTTGCCTGATTAACAATTACATGAGTCGTGATTTAGTTTGAGACTGAGAAGTGATAACTAAATTAGATCACGTATAAAATACCATTAAATCGTCATAAGCTAGAGATAGTTATGAGATCTAGTGCATCATTTGAATTTCTAGAGCTTAATGCATTCCATAAGTTCACAGTTATCACAGAGATGTAATTAGCTTGCTTATTGTGATAGGTTATTGATGCTTGAGAAAGATTAATATCTACCTTAGCGAAATTGCTGGCAACGTAAGGAATAGGTGTCAATTTATTTAAATCACTAGTTTCAAATAGGATTAATCTTGGTGAAATCGAAATCCCTAGAGCCTTTTTTTTATTGAATTACCATCTTTTGTTAATTTCGTAATTGTGTTATTTTTCTATTTTGTTAAGTCTATAATTTATTTAGTCATTAGTTACAAATTCTCAATTCTTGATTGTCCGAATAAAGTTAAAGCTAAATTAATTTCGGTAGTTAGTAATTACAGTCCTCGTGGGATCGATCTTTACTTATCACTTTATTACTTGTTGCGATACGTGCACTTGCGTTAGAATTCACACAACAAGTTTTTGGCGCCGTTGCCGAGGACTGTGTTAATTATTAATATCGATACCAAATAGCTTTGATTTTACTTTGGATTTTATTTTATTTTATTTTGTTCTCTTATTTTCATTACGTGTGTTTCAGGAACATATTCCTTTAGGTGTATGCAAAAGTTGGGAGATAGCAATTTGTTGTCTTTCGATCCTGAGATAGAACGAACCTGTCGGAAGAACAAAAAGGGGAAAAGAGCTACTACAACTACCCATCATTTGCAAGGAAATATGGCTGACATCGTGGTAGCACAAAAAGGAAATAATAAGGAAAATCCACCTAGAACACTGCGAGAGTATGCTTTGCTACCCACTGGAATTCAACCTGTGATTAGAAGGCCAACGATTCAGGCAAATAATTTTGACTTGAAGACAGTGACGCTGCAGTTGATTCAGAATATTCCATTCCATGGACTGCCTTCTGAAGATCCTAACCAGCACATAGTGAATTTTTTAGAAGTCTGTGGAACAGTTAAGTACAATGGAGTCACTGTTGAAACTCTGCGCCTTCGCTTGTTTCCTTTCTCTTTAAGGGATCAAGCTAAGGAATGGTTGAACTCGCTGCCTTCAGATTCAATCACTACTTGGGAGGATTTGGTGCACAAGTTTTTGACAAGATTTTTCCCACCTGGAAAGACAGCGAAGCTGCGCATAGAAATCAATAATTTTGCACAACATGAAGGAGAAACTCTATGTGAAGCATGGGAGAGGTATAAGGCGTTGTTGAGGAAGTGTCCTAATCATGGTGTACCAAGGGATGCAAGTTCATAATTTTTAAAATGGGTTAATTAGCTCCACAAGAACTTTGATAGATGCATCAGCAGGAGGAGCTTTAATGAACAAGACAGCAGATGAAACTTATGCGTTGCTAGAGGATATTGTTTTGAACCACCAGCAGTGGTCAAGCGAGAGAGTCGCACCAAAGAAGACAGCTGGAATTCATGAGATTGATGCCATAACTGTCTTGACAGCGAAAAGTGACAATCTCGCGAAACAGTTGCAAAATAATCAAATGACTGCTAATGTTGTTCAGGTGACAGTGGTGTGTGAGTTTTGTTGTGGTTCACATCATAGTACAGAATGTCAAGTTGGAAATCCATTTGCGCAAGGTACAGTAGAACAAGCACAGTATGTGGGGAATTTTAATGGGCAGCAGCACAATCTGTACTCTAACAGATATAATCCAGCATGGCGTAATCATCCGAATTTCTCCTAGAGAAATAATCAGAATGTGTTGCAGCCTAAGCAGAATAACCCACCACCAGAGAAGAAGGTGAAGTTGGAGGATGCATTGGCTCAGTTGACGACTTCGCAGACTCAATTCATGAATGAAACAAGGGCAAACTTTCAGAACCAGTCTGCAAAAATCAGAAATTTAGAGGCTCAGTTGAGCCAAATGGCTACAATGTTCTCTGAAAGGCAACAAGGAAGTTTACCTAGCACTTCAGAGGTGAATCCTAAAAAAGATAGCATGGAGCATTGCAAAGCGATAACTTTGAGAAGCGGCAAGGAGTTAGAGGAGCCAGTGAAAACTAAAAAAGTTGAAAAAAGTGAAGCAAAGAATGAGGCAAAAGATAAAAAGAAAGTAGAAGCTCAGCCACAACCTATGAAGGAGCCGCATGTAGTTGTGCCATTCCCTCAACGATTGTAGAAAAATAAGCTTGATAAGCAATTTGCTAAATTTCTTGAAGTCTTTAAGAAACTTCACATCAATATTCCATTCGCAGATGCGCTTGAACAGATGCCTAGCTATGTGAAGTTCATGAAGGACATCCTTTCAAATAAGAGGAAGCTTGGAGATTATGAGACAGTTGCACTTACTGAAGAGTGCAGCGCAATCCTACAGAAGAAGCTACCACAAAAGCTCAAGGATCCAGGGAGTTTTACTATTCCTTGTGAAATTGGCAATGTTGTTTTTGAGCGAGCTTTGTGTGATTTAGGTGCTAGTATTAATTTAATGCCTTTGTCTATTTTCAGGAAGCTTGGATTGGGAGAGGCAAGACCTACTACTGTAACACTACAGTTAGCTGATCGTTCGCTAAAGCACCCCAGAGGAGTAATTGAAGATGTGCTCGTCAAAGTTGATAAATTCATTTTTCCTGTAGATTTCATAGTTCTTGATATGGAAGAAGACAAGGAAATTCCTATCATTCTTGGAAGACCTTTCCTTGCAACTGGAGGAGCACTTATTGATGTTCGAAAGGGTGAGCTTAGGTTGCGAGTACAAGATGAAGAGGTAACCTTTAATGTGTTCAAAGCGTACAAGTACCCAGAAGCTAGCGACAGTTGTTTGCGCATTGATGCCGTAAAAGCTATAGGGTGTAACCATGGGGGTCAATTGGATCCCTTGGAGGTGAGCTTGTTAAAAGATAATTCTTTTGTTTCTGTGGGATTGAAGCACAAAGAATATTGGGCGACTAAACAACAAAACATGGGTATGCAAGCAACGGGTGAGAAAGAATTGTTGCAATTGAATGAGCTGGAAGAATTAGGTGATAAAGTGTATGAGAAAGCAAAAAGTTATAAGGAGATGACAAAAGAGTGGCATGACGAACCCATTTTGGGAAAAGATTTCTCTCCTGGGCAACAAATACTTCTTTATAACCCACGGATTCCAGGAAAACGCAAGTCAAGATGGTCAGGTCCTTTTGTCGTAACGAATGTATTTCCCTATGGAGCTGTTGAAGTAAAACATTCAGAGAAAGGAACATTCAAGGTTAACGGACAACAGTTGAAGATTTATTGGGATGATGAGTTTGATAAGCACAAGTCCGTTTTCCATCTTAACTCTGCCTGAGAAATTGCTTCGTCGGGCTGTCGACGTTAAAACAAGCGCTTTTCGGGAGGCAACCCAAAGTTTCTAACTTTTTCTTGATTCAATAGTTAGTTGTTTTTAGTTAATTTTTAAATTATAGTTGTTAAAGTTAATTGTTGATTTTTATTGTCATGATAGGTTCAAGACTAAGTTTGGTAGAAGCCAAGGCAATGAGAGGTTCTACCAAGTTATTTAGAGGAGAAAATTGGGAGAAATTCGTATTTGGAGTGAAGAGGTTGCATGCATGGAAGAGGAAAACAAGAAGAAATAATGTTGTGCAGTAGTACTGTTGCGCTAAATTCTAGCACAGCTGCGCTGGCGTCCTTAAAAGTTACGTTTTTGCAATAGCGCTATTGCGCTAAAAAATGGCGCTACTGCGCTGGCGTCCTTTGCATTGATGTTCGAAAAAAAAAAACAAAAAAAAAACAAAAAACAAATAGTAGCACTGTTGCGCTAAAAGAAGCGCTGCTGCGCTAGCGCTGTTTGAAGTTATGTTTTTGAAATAGCGTTGCGCTAAAAAATGGCACAGCTGCGCTGGCGTCTATAGTGACGTGAAAGAAAAAAAAATGAAAAAGAAAAAGAAAAAAGGAATCACCATGCCGCCGAAGATGCAGTACCACCTCGGGCTCACGTCGACGACGATACTACTCAGGGAAGTCCTCTGGTTGCTTTAATTTTATGTTTTCACATTGAGGACAATGTTTCTTTCTCAGTTTGGGGGTGGTGTTTACTTGTTTGTTTGGGTACTTTTTCTTTTCATATTTTTTTTAAGTGTTTTCTTGTTTTACGTGTTTTCTTTTCATCAGTTTTATTATTATTTTTATTATTTGTTTCATTTAATGCTAAAAAAAAAATTGAAAAAATTTGAAAAATTGAAAAAAATTTGAAAGTGATGTTGGAAAGATAAGAAATAGGCCGATGATGGGTAGCGTATGAATGACACGATAATGATGAGGATAGTTGACTGAAGCATAGTTTTGTTTTATGGAAAATTCCCACATATTGCGCACTTAGCCTCGCCTAGTTATGTTGATACTTAGAGAAAGTTTATGTGAGTTTAAGTGAACAGAAAAAAAGAGTATAGGACTTTAGAACTTGCTTGATTGTCACTCGAGGCAAAATCCTAGGTTGCATAGCATTAGAGAAATGATTTAGGTCATCTTTGGATCGTTTGAGCCTTTCAAGCCAACCATTGTAACAATTGAATATCCCTAGTCCACCCTTTTGAGCTTAATTAGCCTTTTCTTTCTAATGCAACTTACAATATCTTCCTTAACTTGTCAAATTTGATTTCCCTAGATTATGACCCTCCTACTTGTAACATATGATTGTTCTAGGATGATTATATAGAGCCATGTTTTGTATTGAATGATGGAAGGTTTGATGATTTGGTGATGTGTTGTTTTGTTTCAAAACAAAAAAAAAATGAATGAAATATTGAGAAAAACAAAAGAAAAAAAAAGAAAAAAAAGAAAAAAAAAGAGAACAACCACATTCCTTGTATATCAAAATGCAAGTTTGGGGGAGTGTGGACTCTGTGTTTTTTTAAATGTTTTGAATGACTGTTGAAGAAGTGAAATGAAAGATGAAAGATGAAAGATGAAAGAAAAGAGATATGTTGAATAGTTTTGGTGGTAAGAAGTAGACTTGGCATGTGCTCCATTGAACATCCTCGAATAGTTGTATGCTTGCAGGTAGTTTAGCCTTATATTATATCCATTATCCTACTTTAACCCTTGCCACGCGTTGCAACCAAATGTAAAGTCCTATTGATCTCTAATGCTATGATTAACCTACATTAGTGGAGAGTAGCATGAAAAGTAAGCCTATGAAGTCCTAAGTGATTGAAAATAAAAGATCTATGTTGATGATTCACTTAACTTGCATAAACTCATCTGGGTACAATTGATTAGGATAGAGGCTATTCACACACTCACTTGGGGGATTTGAAGTAAAATACAACTTATGTGAAGTTATTATTTCCCATGCTTGTGATTGAAAGTTACCTCTTGAATTAGGATAAAGCTACTGAGGCCGTGAAAACTTACTATCTTACAGCATTGCTTTCATGAGTTATTTTGTGTTGAGTCTTTAGTTTTAGTTTGTTTATTTCTTTAGTTGTGTCTTTTGCTTGAGGACAACCAAAGCTTAAGTTTGGGGTGTTTGTTGGGTGTATTATTGGTATATGATTTCAGCACATTTTCACTTAAACTTTGTTAGTTTTTGAGTAATTCATGAGCAATTTGATTGGTTTTGTCTTTGATTTGCATTGTAGGTAATTTGTAAGAGACAAACTGAGTTTTGAGGCAAAGATTGAAGAGAAATTGCAAAGGATTGGCTTTTATGCAATTTGTGGAGAAATTGAAGAACAAATAGAGTAGCGCAGTCATAGCACAGCTGCGCAATGTCGCAGGATTTTTAAGGGCAATTTTGTAAAAGGCGCGAAAAGAAGAAACCCTATGTTAAAAATAAGGCATCAAACGTTAAAAAAAAGAGAGGGGAGAAGCTTTTGGGAGGCAGCTGGTTTTAGGAGAGAAAAAACAACGTTTCAGAGGGAGAGAAAGAGAGGATTCGCAAGTTGAAGACGGAGGAACGATCCGGAGACGGACTTCTGCCCCAATTCTTCTCCAAATCCTAGTTTCTCTATCTCTCTTATCATGTTTTACGTTACAATAAGAATTTTATTTATTTTCATAATTATGTTTTAAGCTATTTTTCTAGGGTTACGATGTAGCCAGATTATGAATATTTGATACTTTTGGTTTTGATTGATTGATGAACTATTCCATATTTGCGTTGAGTATTTTATGCTAAGTTTAATGCTTGTAGTTGCCTGATTAACAATTACATGAGTCGTGATTTAGTTTGAGACTGAGAAATGATAACTAAATTAGATCACGTATAAAATACCATTAAATCGTCATAAGCTAGAGATAGTTATGAGATCTAGTGCAGCATTTGAATTTCTAGAGCTTAATGCATTCCATAAGTTCACAGTTATCACAGAGATGTAGTTAACTTGCTTATTGGGATAGGTTATTGATGCTTGAGAAAGATTAATATCTACCTTAGCGAAATTGCTGGCAACGTAAGGAATAGGTGTCAATTTATTTAAATCACTAGTTTCAAATAGGATTAATCTTGGTGAAATCGAAATCCCTAGAGCCTTTTTTTTTATTGAATTACCATCTTTTGTTAATTTCGTAATTGTGTTATTTTTCTATTTTGTTAAGTCTATAATTTATTTAGTCATTAGTTACAAATTCTCAATTCTTGATTGTTCGAATAAAGTTAAAGCTAAATTAATTTCGGTAGTTAGTAATTACAGTCCTCGTGAGAACGATCTTTACTTATCACTTTATTACTTGTTGCGATACGTGCACTTGCGTTAGAATTCACACAACACTAGTTTCCTTTGATTTTTTTTTTGAGGTCTTCTTGTTGACCTTTCTCTTGATGTGTAACTGAATTTCTCTTTCCCTTTGTGGGAGGTTTGGACATCTTTTTTTTTTTCCTTTTTTCTTTTTTATGTATTTATGAGAAATGCTATGACTTCTCTCTTAGCCTTTTCAGGTCTTCTGTATTTGTACATACGTCTTTTATCTGTGCATGTTTTGTTGTCAATCCTTTGACTTTTGTGTGACCACTCAGGCATAACTACTAGTTGTTTATCAGGCTATTCCACAGCCTTACCGCTTAATGGTTCCTTTTAGTGCTTTTAGGAACTCCTTTAGCGATTTGACGGGTCAAACCTTGTGGTTTTTCGACCTTGGGTCTTGCCTTAGTGGCTTTTGACCTCCTAATATTTGTAATAATAAGTACTTACAAAAGGTATGGGAAAACTCATTTTTGTATTTCATTGATTACTTCAGATCATTACACAAAATACTTTTTAAGATTCTCAATATGCCAAGCATTCTTAAGCTCTTTCCCTTCTGGATAGGCCAGCTTTTAAGTTCCTGGCTTGAGCTCTTCTGTGACTCTGTAAGTGCCTTCCTAGCGTGGCCCAAGTTTTCCCTAGGTAGGATCGAGTCGGAAACATGCTTTTCTCAAGACTAAGTCTTCTTTTTGTAAACGCCGAGGTCAGACGAGCTTGATGTAGCCTCGTTCCATGGCTTTTTTACTTTCTAACATTTTGATTTGAGCTTTCAGCCTGAACTCTTCTGCTAGGTCGAGGTTCGTTCTCAGGACCCTGTTATTTGTTTCTTCATTGAAATTAGATATCCTGGGGATTGGTGAGCCTATCTCCATTGGCAGCATCGCCTCCATCCCATAGGTCAGGCAGAGAGGAGTTTCCCCTATTGCCGAGCTTAGGGTTGTCCTCATAGACCATAACACCTTGGGGAGCAGCTCGACCTATAGACCTTTGGCATTCTCCACTTTCGTCCTTAGTGCCTGCAAAAGAGTTTGGTTAGTGACCTCGACTTGACCGTTGGTCTGCGGATGAGCTACAGATACAAATCATAATAATATGTTTAGTTCTTTGCACTGTCTCTTAAAGTAAGCACAATCGAATTGTGTGCCATGGTCGGTGATCACAGTTCGTGGAATCCCAAACCTATAGACATCATTCTTCCATAGGAATTTCTAAGCAGCTTTGTTAGTTATGGTGGAGGTTGGTTCAGCCTCTACCCATTTCGTAAAGTAGTCGATGGCTACAAAGATGTATTTCTTCTGTCCAACACTGATGGGGAGCTTTCGTATGATGTTCAGTCCCTATTGGGTGAAGGGCCATGGGCTGGTAATGCAAGTCAGCTCGGTGGCTGGTAATCTTGGAATCCTTGAGAATCTTTGACAGACATCACATTTTTGCACGAAACTTTGTGCATTTTCATGAATCATGGGCTAGTAGTATCCTTGCCTTAACACTAATCGAGCCAGAGCTTGGTATCCCAAATGATTTTTGCATATTCCTTCATGGACTTCCCGGAGTACGTAACTCACTTCCTCCTGGTCCACGCATTTGAGAAGCGAGCAGGTGAAAGATCTTTTGTACAACTGGTCGCCGATCATGGTAAATTGGTGAGCTCAGCGCTCGATTTCCCTGGCTTTGTTTCTTTCGCTAGGAAATGTTCCGTTCTTTAGATACTAGACCTAGGGTTGGGCCTAAGCAACTTTTAAGCTGATGGTGGCTATTAGTTTTCCTTCCACAACGATACTAGGTCTTTTGACCTCCTCGAGCTGCACTATTGCTCCTTTAGCTGTGTTTAGCGCTAATCCAGAAAGTGCGTCTACTCTTTCATTCTCCCCTCGAGGGACCTGTGTTATGCTGAACCATTCAAACCCTAATAGAATATCCTTAACATGGGTTAGGTATGCCGCCATTGTGGGCTCTCTTGCTTCGTATTCCCCGCGGACCTAGTAGGCTACTAGTTGTGAATCAGTCTGCACATCGTAGACCTTTGCCCTTAGCGATTTAGCTGTTTTTAGTCCTGCTACCAAGGCCTCATATTCGGCATCATTATTCGAGGCTGGAAACCCAAATTTGAGTGAGTATAGCATATCTTCCCCGGATAGGCTTGTTAGCACTACCCCTGCTCCGCTCTTTTGTCTGTTAGAAGATCCATCAACCTGCATGTACCAGGTCGGATCTTCTACTTTTGTTTCTCTAGTGTACTCGACTATGAAATCCACAAGTGCCTGGGCTTTTATCGCCGATCGGGGGTGGTACTCAATGTCAAATTGGCTTAATTCTACAACCCATTTTAACAGTCTTCCTGATACTTCTGGTCGGCTTAAGACTTGCCTTAGAGGTAGGTTCGTCATCAATCTGATCAAATGCACATCGAAGTAATACTTTAACTTCCTTGAAGCTATTATCAGTGCCAAGGTGACTTTCTCAATCTACGGGTATTTGGCCTCAGCCTTATGAAGGGCTTTGTTGATGTAATAAACTGGTTTTTGTGTTCGCCCGTCTTCCCGAACCAAGGCCGCTGCTACTACTGTGACCGTTATTAACATGTAAGCATAGAGTGGCTTCCCATTTTCTGGTCGGGACAATATTGGGAGAGAGCCCAGGTACTCCTTTAATCCCTCAAAGCCCTTCTAGCATTCTTCTGTCCATTGAAAATTTTTTGGGCCTCACAACACCTTGAATAAGGGTGCACATTTGTCGACCGACCTGGCCATGAATCTGCTAAGTGTTTCCATTTTTCCTGCCAATGACTGCACTCCCTTACACTCTGTCGGGGGGAGGGGGGTTCATCTCAAGGATGGCTTGGATCTTGTCCGGGTTTGCTTCAATTCCCCTATGGGTGATCATATATCCCATGAATTTTCTAGTTACCGTAAATGCACATTTTTCTGGATTTAACTTGATCCCAAACCTCTTCATGGTTTCAAATGCTTCTGCCAGATCAGCTGGGTGATCCTCTATGCTTTGGCTTTTTACCACCATATCATCCACATAGACTTCCATGTTATGCGTGATCTGGTGCTAGAAAACCTAGTTCATCATCCTTTGATAAGTGGCCCCTGCGTTCTTCAATTTGAAAGGCATCACCGTGTAACAGTAGGTGCCTTTGTCGGCAATGAATGTGGTTTTCTCTTCATCTTCTGGGACCATCTTGATCTGGTTATATCCTTTGAATGCGTCCATAAACGACAGCATCTGGCTTCCCGAGATTGAGTCTACCAGTTGGTCTATCTGGGGCAGAGGATAACAATCTTTTAGGCAGGCCTTATTGAGATCTGTATAGTCCACACACATTCGCCACTGCCCTGAAGCTTTCCGTACCAAGACTACATTGGCCAACCAGGTTGGGTATTGCACTTCCCGAATATGACTTGCTTTCAGAAGCTTCCCAACCTCTTCTCTGATGGTTTGATTCCTATCAGGGTGGAAGTTCCTGCGCTTTTGTTTTACCGGCCTGTGGTTCCGGTCCACATTCAAGGGGTGCGCTATGGACTCGGGCCTATTCTTGTCATGTCAGAAGAAGACCATACAAATATATCTTTGTTCTCAAATAAAAAATTGGTTATACCTTCTTTCATTGAGGGATTCAGCTCACCGCCGACCCGAACTGTTTTTCCTGGCTCGACCTCATCCAACTTTTCTACTGGGACTGCTTTCCTCTCCTGCTCTTTTCTTTCTTTCTTCTTGTCTTTTTTGCTTTCCTTCATCGCCCAATCCCATGGACTCGAGCCTCTGATTTTTAGTGCAACAGCGTAGCATTCTTTTGTCACCCTTTGGTCTCTTCGAACCACTACTATGCCACCGGTGTTGGAAATTTCATTACCTGGTGGTAGGTCAAGACGATCGCCCTGAGGTGATGGAGGACCAGATGTCCCAATATCCCGTTGTTCGTTGATTGACAGTCCATTATCATAAATTCCGCCATGAATTGGACCTGCTTTTCTTCTGGCCCGATAGTGATAGGGAGCTAGATTATGCTTTCCGTTCTGAAACTAGGGCCAGCGAATCCCATTAGTTTGCCGCTGAACGCAGCAAGCTGTTCTCTGGTAAAACCCATTCTGAGATAGGCATCGTAGAACAATACATCAGTTGAGTTGCCTATGTCAATCATCACCCACTGGACATTGTATTTTGCAATTTGTATGGTGATCACTAATGGATCATCATGTGAGGTTTTGACTCTTTCCAAGTCATAAGTTGAGATAATTAATTCCTCGTGAACTCTTGACTTTTTGGGTAATGGCTCTTCTCTTCCCGATCTTACATATGCTCTACTGGCTAATTTGCTAATACCTCTTCCAGCTGATCCTCCGGTGATCATGTTGATGTCAATCAACCTCCCATCGACCTTCTGCAGGCACTTGTCCCTTTCTCATCCACCTACGTGCTCAGGATCCTATCCCTTCTTGGATACGTACTTATCGAGCTTCCTTATTTGGATTAGAGCTTCGATTTCATTCTTCAAGTTCTTGCACTTATTGGTTTCGTGACCGTAGTCTTGGTGAAACCAACAGAACTTCTCTTTTCCTTTTCTCTCGGGATTTGATCTCATCCTCGCGGGCCATTTAATGCAAAGGTTAGGTCGAGACTTGATCTCCATTAGCACTTATGACCTAGGTATTAGTTAGTGGTGTGTATTTGTCAACCTACTTCTGTGAGTTGAAGAGCTCGTCATCGGACTCGACTTGGATCCTCTGGTAGATCCTTCGTCTCTCCCTTTCCCATGGAGCATTGCACAAATCGAGTTTTTCACCTTGTGCTTTAGATCCACGGTATCTTCCTTAGATATGATGTATTTCTTAGCTTTTTTCATTAGGTGGTCTAGGTCTCTAGGTTCCTTCCTGGCCAGGGAGGAGCGAAAGTGTTTGGACCTGGTTAACCCCTACTTGTAGGCTGCTATAACCATAGCTTCCTCTAGGCTTGGGATGTCTAGGGTTGCTTTGTTGAACCTTTCTGTGTACTCGCGAAGAGTTTCATCTTTTCCCTGCTCTAGCCGAAACAGGGAGGTAGTGGGCTTTGATGCCTTGGTACTGCTGGTAAATCTGTTCAGAAAAATTTCAACGATGTTAGCATAACTCCTAACTGAATTTTTAGGTAAACCACAGAACCATTTTCTTGTAGTATCATCGAGTATTCCGGGGAACGCTTTGCATTTGACTTCCTCAAACACTTCTTTAAAGAGCATAAGATGGTCGAAGCGTTGCATGTGGTCTTCCAAATCTCCCGTGCCATCATACACTGGCAGGTTAGGCAGCTTATATGATGCTGTGGACACCTCTCGTATCCTTTTGATTAACGAATAGAAACCTTGGCCGCTTGTTGATCTTCTTAAATCCTCCGGGATTCTTGCCAGGTCTGGATCTGACATGTTGTTTTCTTGACTTTGTGGCCTCCTTACTTCCCTGCTGGAGGAACTTATGGAATCTTCCTTTATCTTTTCCTTCTGCCTTGGTTCCCTTCGCCTGGGTAGAAAGAATCAGTCATTGCCTGAACGAGCTCTCCGAGGTGCTAGAGGCTGTTCTCTATTTGACCTTTGCTCCTAGACGAAGTTGTCCATGGTCTGCTTCATGCTGTGGACCAGTTGAGTGAGTGTTTGCATCTCACTACGCAATACTTGCTCTTGCACAGGCTACTCAATCTAGGCTGTCCCAGACGGTCCAGTCAGGTTTTCTTGCTGTTGTACGATATTTTCAGCTGGAGCATCCATTTCTGGTATGGGGGTCAATCCGGTAAATTGCCGCTCGTTGTTGTTATGTGGTGATAAGTCGCCAGAGTCGGCATGGCTTCTAGTATGAACCTTTGTTTTTGCTCAGTGAGGAATCTTTTTCGATTTCCCACAGACGGCGCCAAACTGTTAAGGTATGAATCTGGTGAAGCTGGATTTGGGAATCAAGCTTGCTTCCAACTTCCGTAAACTTGCAAAACAAAGAACGAAGCCGCAGGGGGCAGCTCTGCGTTAGCACTCCGATGCTTAAGTCAACTGGGTGCTTGAAGAAGAAGAGTGTAGATAATTTTTGACAATAATAAATTAGTCACCTCCCCTTAAAAATGTTGGGTACGATTTATACTCTCTAGATGAGAGAGAAACGACATGCTCTAACACTCACAGACTTTGTCGGGTGAGTTGTCATTTGGATAAGATTTTTTGGGATATCATCGGGAGGTCCGTGTTGGGATGTCATCGGGAGGTTTTGGGATGTCATCAGGAGGTAGGCGAGGTGCGGAGGTTAGGTCGGTTGCCGGGGACCTTCCTACTTTGTGTGATAGAAATGATGTCTCAGGGGCATAGGAATCCTTTTCTCGAGGTTGGCGCTTTTGCCCTTATCAATACCCATTTTGGTTCTTTATCTTTAACCTGATTGATAAAGTGGTCCTTATCTTTAAAAGTGATATATTTCAGTCTCTTATCTTTTGTCCGAGTAATACTGTTAGTCATTTTTAGTAATTTCGTTAAAAAAAATTGTTGTAAAATGCACGTGATTAGCACATTTATCCCAAATTGTGCATTTAGTACGTGCGTTTTTAGTCAATTTTTTAACAAAATCACTAAAAATGACTAACGGCGTCACTTAGACCAAAGATAAGAGACTGAAATGTATCACTTTTAAAAATAAATGACTATTTTATCAATTAAGTCAAAGATAAATGACCAAAATAAGTATTAACCTTTTCTTTAAAAGTATGGGTTTCATCAGTAAGAAAAATAATTCAGACATGAATGAATAAGAATTGACTAAGTCTCAACTCTAATACTATATTAAAAATTATTCGGTTCTATCTTATCAATATAGGAGTATCGTACAAATTAAATTGTAACAAAAATCAAACAGAATTGAAGCCGTAATTAATGTAATGATGCAATATCGCATGGATGAGATAGAGAAAAAAAACCATTGTTGGTACTGAAGAGCAACAGCAGGCACAGAGCAGTGGTAACCAAATTAATGCCCTTCATCTTGGAATTCCGAAGACTAATTCAATGCAGATTTTAATTCTTAATGTAGGGGATATGATCCTCAATGTCATGGCTATTGCAGGCTTTTATACATATCAACAGAGATGACTACAACCAAAGAAATTCTCAATGCTAACTTCAACACAAGTCAAATTGCATTAAACATGGTGATACTTGTTATAATCCTTACTCGTTCACCTGTTCATTTACATAACTACTAACATTTTTCCCGTGATATATGGAGGTACTTTGAGCAAGAAATGGAAAATGGTAATTGATGCATCAAAGCACTAAAAAATCTTAGTATTTGCCATGTTTAAATATGGGTCATAGATGTGAAACAAATGATAGCTTAGAAAATTATTAGGTCAATTTTCAGAGTGAAGTTGAAAATGAAATATTAGCTTAGACCTCTCTTTTAATCAAAAGAAAATTATTAGGTCAGCCATGGCAAGGGCCGGGGCTGTTGTCCTCACTTGTAATGTACATATTAAAAGGATGTGGATCTCTACATTTACTTTCTTTCATTTATTTTATTTTCTTCCTGTTTTTGACAAAATATTTTAGTGTTTATAAAATACTAAAAACTATAAAACTCGTAACCTTTGAGTTGATACTTCATGTATAAAATTTTAGTCTTAGCATGTTATGTTTCCTTATTTGATTCAACAATTTTAGCTTTTTTCCATTAACTCTAAATATTTCTAACCTTCAATTTTCTGTAAATAAATTAATGGTGAACAATTAAAGAATAAAGTTGAATTTCAGATAGAAGATCTACTAGAATAACAAATGAATAAGTATAATCATGAATAAATAGAGGGGTAAATGAAAAAGAATAAGAGATTCAAGAGTTAGTCTAGTGGTGGGCTATTCTGTTAAGAATCCTTAGTTTTCATTTTAAAATCAATTGGTGACAAGTAGAGTAACCCAAGATTCTATATGAATGTATATTTTGACATATTCTTCTTGTTAGTTGGGAGACTAAAGTTTGAATTTTATGGAGTGGAGGCAGGTGGAGATGGGGGTAAAAGAAAAAAAAGAAAAAAAAAGGTGAGAATGGGAGGAAAAAAAAATGGAAAAAGAGTAAATCGGGAGGATCGAAATTCAAAACGGTTCCTTCATTGCGGCTCATAATCAAAACAGTAGTTTCCTCCTGTTATTCCCTCCATTCAAACTTTAGTGTTTACTTTGATTTAGTGGCATAAGAAAGTTGACAATTAATATTAATTTAAGAAAACATATTTAGACTTTTGTGCTGTGCAAAGGATGATAGTTACTTTCGCTTTATTAATTACCTGCCTTTTTTTTTTTCAAACAAAGAGATGTTAGAAACTTTTTTCGTTATTGTACTTCCAAAACCTTTTTTTTAAGGGCTAATTACATCAAATAAGTCATTCCCACCACCATTTTAAGAATAAAGATCTGTTTGACTTAATTGTGAAATTTTAACTTTTGACCTATAAGTTTTTATCAGTAAAACTTTAGTTAGAAATGTTATTGAATAAAAACCGTTAACAGTTTAACTTATATTGGGCAATGTTGAGCTTTTAAAAAATTTAAGGGCAATGTTGGACTTTAAGAAATATGAAAGGGTATATATTTTAGAAAGAAAAAAAAAATAACAACTTCCCGCATTATGTAAAAAGAGTTTCGCAAAAGCCTATTTTGAAAAGTTTTAATTTATAATTTCTTATTTTTTAATTTTTTTTACCTTCAATTTTTATTTAAAAGCACTTTAAAAAATGAATCAAACTGATTAGCCTCACCTTTTAAACTTACAAAAAGTATTTTTAAATATAAAAAAACTAACTCAAACAAGCCTAAAGCTGATGAAGTGAACGACAAATATATCATTTACACCTCAATATTAAACTTAAAGCCCAAAGGATAAATTATGCCGATGATCACTAAACTTGTATGCAGTTTTAAATTGCCGACAAATCAAGGCTGTAACAGAACTCTAATTTTACTCTTTTTTTTTCCCCTTCTTTTTTCTCTTCCTTCGCACTTACACATCTCTCTCAAAAAGATTCATCGTGACCTGGGCTTTCAAATGACTCCTTAAATAGTTTTTGTTAATTATCGTTATTGTGAGCTATGTTCTTTTTTAAGTATGTTTGATTTCAACTCTCAAAACCCAATGAGAACATAACTGAGTTTACTGGAATGGGATTTTGTTGGAGTTTCTGTGTCTTTTGAATTTCCTTTTTTAGTATTTTAAGCAATATTCACGGTTGAATTGAAGATGCCTAGTTATTCTTTCAATATAGTGAAGTTATATATTTCTTGACATTCTTTAGGAAAACATTTTCGGAAAAAAAGTCATCTTAGTTCCAGAGAAATATGATAGTCTCAAACAAGTCCCTGTGAATTTGAAAATCTCTACACAAGTTCCTGCACTTTAATTTCTTTTGTGATTTTTTATGAAAAAAGGAATAATGCACTAAAATGTTATTTTTTCCCTTAAAATATGATGTGAACTTCTAAATTTTCATTGCTTCATGCAACGACACCAAAGAAAGGAATTTTGGCTATCAAAGATTAATTAGTGTGACCGTTTGCTTTCTTGGTTAAAAAAATTACATTAATGCAATCACATTCCAACGAACAAGTATAAAATTAATGGAAAAAAGAACCAACATAATCAAATTGAAAGGGCAAAAATGATATTTTAATGCATTCTCCCTTCTTTCATTAAAAAATATAAATATATATAAAAGAATGAGTCTCACGTGTCTTCCATTTTACCACCAAGACATCTTGAAAGTGAAGTGATCTAGCTCTGAGTGAAACAACCACCCTAAATATTATGACATGAGTCTAGTACATAAGAACGAAACCTAGATATTAAAGTGAAGAGATTCGTAGAGAGACTTTCTATTCAAAGGGACCTGTTTGAGACTTATCATATTTTTAGGCATTAAAATGATTTTTTTTCCAATTGTCAAGTTAATAGTTCAATGGAGGATATTTATCCACAATCAATTTTTATAAATTGTTGAATTGTAGAGATTACACAGTTGTACAAATCTCTAGAAGTCAAACTTATTGAATTATAGAGATTACATAGTTGTACAAAAGTCAAGTTTGTTGAAATATATAGATTACATAACTGTACAAATATCTAATAGTCAAGCTTGTTGACTATTAGATATTACAGAGGATTGTGGTAGATTGATAGGCTTAGATTGATAGATTTAAATTCTCTATAAATACCTTGTATATTTTTAATCAGTAATATAATGGAAAAAACTATTTCATTAGTTTTGAAGATGGTATCAGAGAGGTATACGATTATTTGAATATCAAACCCATAAAAAATAGTCCCAGAAATCCCAAACATATCTTAAAAAAAAAACGTATTAGTCTTTGACTAACACAAACCCAAACCCATATTCAGATTCATCTAGAAATCAAAAAAATAAACCCAGATTCAAATCCAAATACTCAGAATCAAAACCAAAAAAAATAAATAAATAATACCCTCAAAGCCAAAGTTGGGAAATAACCCCGTGCAGTCGCCGGAGTTACCGCATCTCTCATTGCCTTCCATCGTGACTCATATCTATGTGAGTCCTTTTTGTGTGTGTGTGTGTATGATGTTGAAAGTCTCAATTTTTTGAAGATATCTGCATCTACAAATATCAGCAACGACACATAAGATGTCAACTACAGAAAAGTTGGCTTAATGATTAAAGAAAACATAATTATGAGATGGCCCCGCATATTTTTTTTTTACCTTTGCTTTTCATTGTTTCTTTACGTGAGAATGTTTTGAATCTCAATTTTTTTTTGTTTGTTTTCTAACTTGGACAAAAAAAAAGGTTTGTTGGCCTATATAGTTTATGCTTTTGAGGTGCTTTCAAACATTCCCACGTGAATATGTTTGAAATTGTCCTTTAGAAATCATTCAACATTCACAAAGGGTAGAAAAAAAATCCGTTGTGAAAAAAAAGGTCTTCTGATTCAATAGTCTTTTGATTCAAAGCAACGTGAAATATAAAAAAAAGATAGTATGGCCTAAAAAAATGAGTGAATCATCTGGAATTAAATCTATTCTAGTTATAGTTCAATACGAATGAGTTTTTAATGTAGGAATCACTCTTATTAAATCCAATTACGACATATGGTCGTAGCTCATGAAAATGCAAATTGCTGAAAGGGATAAGAGCTTATACATTCATGGTAAAAATAAACAACCTGGAGAATCTGATGAACGCTATGAAAAATGGTATACTGAAAATCAAAAGGTTAAATGGTGGCTGCTAATGTTTATGTCTCCAGAAATCATGAGGCGTTATTTATGATTACCCACAGCCCATGATATTTGGATTGCCTTGTCAAAAGCCTTTTATAATGGTAGTGATGAATTACAAGTCTTTACTCTGAATCAAAAAATATTTTCTACAAAACAAGCTGGGCGAATTCTCTTTGTGTATTATAGAGAACTGACAGAAATTTTCCAAGAATTAGATCATCGTAATACGGTGGTTATAAAAGAAATGATGTGAAATCCTACCGCAAAACTATTGAACGACTAAGAGTACACATATTCCTCGTTAGATTGGATGAGGATTTTGATTCAATCAAACAAGAGATTTTGCGTAGAGACTCAGTACCAAATCTAGATGAATGTTATTCTTTGGTTAGACGAGAAGTTGTTCGCCGTACCACCCTCGAATGAAATTCCGATACATTTGAAGCTAGTGTCATGGTTGCTCAGAACCAATCTAATCATGGTCAACAAGATCGTGCTCGACCCAACAATGGTAGACCACCCAGTGGACCTAATGGTGTTGACAAGTCTTCTTACAAATGCATTCATTGCAATAAGACTGGTCATACCAAAAGTTGTTGTTTTGAGATTGTGGGCTATCCAGAATGGTGGGATCCTAGTCGAGCAAAGAAAAATCAACCAAAACCATCCACTGCAGTTGTTGTTGATACAAAGATGGAAGATGAAATCACTAACAACATCTCGGCATTGGTAATTACTGCAAACAATGGTGGTAAGGTTTTAAATATTTCTACACCTGTTTTGAATAGTACATGGATAATTGATTCTGGTGCAACAGATCACATGACGTATGACTCTTGACAAGTCTCATCACTCAAACACATCTCCCAAAAATTTGTCTCTACTGCAAATAGAACCTCCACCCCAGTGCTTGAGGAAGGATCTTTGACTCTAACAAGTACATTCAATTTAGATTATGTTTTGGTTGTTCCATCTTTAGATTACAACCTTTTATCAGTTTCTCAAATAACCACTACTTTATCTTGTTTTGTAATTTTTTGGTCTGATTTTTGTGTGTTTAAGGACATCAAAATCAGGAAAATGATTAGTTGTGGTATTAGGCGGGAAAAACTATATTACTTTGACTTGGAATCAAATAGTATTGAAAGCTTACAACAAGCTCTGACAGTAGGTGGTCCTGACGATAAGAAAAAGAAATAAATATGGTTATGGCATCGTCATTTTGGACATACTTCTTTTGGATATCTAAAAAAAACTATTTCTCAATTTATTTACAGAAATTAATGTTTGTAGTTTTAAGTGTGATGTTTGTGAACTTGCCAAAAGTCATCGTGCTTCGTTTCCATTACGATTGAATAAAAGTCCACTTCCTTTTATGTTGATTCATTCTGATGTCTAGGGTTGATCTAAAGTCACTACTTTAGGTGGGTCACGTTGGTTTGTAACATTTATTGATGATTGTACCAGGATGACATGGCTTTGCTTGATGAAATCCAAAAGTGAAGTGAACTCATTTTTCCAAAAGTTTCATAAAAAAATTGAAACTCAGTATAAAAGGAAGATTCAACTTCTTCACAGTGACAATGGTGGAGAATATCAGAGTACCGATTTTCAACGTTATCTAGAAGCACAAGGATTGATTCATCACACCACTTGCTCTAACACACCCTAATAGAATGGGGTGGCTGAACAAAAAAATTGACACTTATTAGTGGTTGTCCAATTTTTGTTAATCGAAGCCCATCTGCCACAGTCTTATTGGGGAGAAGCAGTCAATTTTGCAGCTTATTTAATCAATTGGGTACCCTCCAGCACTATCAATTTCAAAACGCCCTTTCAAACACTTATTGATGCGGTTGTTGCCCTAGCTGTTACACATTTAACTCCTCATGTCTTTGAGTGTGTGGTATTTGTACACCTTCACAAGCATCAACGAACAAAATTAACACCTCAAGCCTTGAGATATGTTTTTGTTGGTAATGCCACTCATCATAAAGGTTATCAGTGTTACCATCGTCCAACAAGTCGATTATTTATCACAATGGATGTTATTTTTCATGGAAACAAAATGTACTTCTCTACACCTGAATTTCAGGGGGAGTACAAGATGAAAATTCAAACTCTAGATTATGATAATCAAGGTGAAGGCAACTTGGATATAAGTGGTATAATATTGGATTCCAGTGGTGATGACTCATAAATTGAAAAAAAATAAAGAAATAAGTGAATTGGATCAAAGTGGTGATGAGCACCCAATAACTGAAGAAGTAGGTTTATCTTCAGCCCAACCTGAAACTTAGTCTCTAGAAAATATGGCTTCTTCTCCGGTCGACATATCATACCAATCGTTTACTGAAGATGTTTGTGAGCCACACAGAAGACAGTTACCACATCATCACACTAGAGGTATTCCTAAACCCACTTATGAGTCAGATCTTTCTAGTAAAGTAAAATATGCCATGAGCCATTATGTCTCTAACCATCGTTTGTCAGAATCAAATATGCATTTTGTGAATCAATTATCTGTTGTATCTATTCATAATAGTGTGCAAGAAGCCTTAGTTGATCCTAGGTGGAAAACAGCTATGACTGAGGATATGAAATCCTTGGAAAAAAAAATCAAACATGGAGTTGGTTGATCCTCCACCAGGAAAGAAATGAGTTGGATGCCAATGGATTTACACTATAAAGTACAAGACTGATAGCACAATTGAACGCTTTAAGGAAAGACTGGTAGCAAAAGGATACACTCAAACCTATAGGATTGATTACATAGAAACATTTACACCTGTAGCCAAAATCAACATAGTTCGTGTCTTGTTATCTCTAGCGGCAAAGCTAGATTGGCTTTTACAACAGTTTGATGTGAAGAATGCTTTTCTCCATGGTAAATTATCTAAAGAAGTCTACATGGATCTCCCACCTGGGTGCATGATACCAAAAAGGCACAGCCAAAAGGTATGCAGGCTAAAAAAATCATTGTATGAGCTGAAGCAATCTCCTAGAGCATGGTTTGGAAGGTTCACAAAATCTATGATTGCATTTGGTTACCATCAAAGCAACTCAGACCATACGCTTTTCATAAAAAATGATAAAGGAAAAATCACTGCGCTCATTGTATATGTGGATAATATGGAGGTTACAGGTAATAATTCTAATGAAAGGAAGACCTTGTAGAATTATCTATCCAAAGAGTATGAGATGAAAGATCTAGGCCCCTTGAAATTTTTCTTGGGATTGAAGTCTCCCGTTCTAATAAGTGAATATTTATGTCTCAAAGAAAATATGCCTTAGATCTATTACAAGAAACTGGTATGTCAGCATGTCAACCAATCGATACTCCAGTAGAAGAAAATCTGTAGCTATGTGTTGAATCCAACCAAGTACCAATTGACAAAGGAAGATACTAGAGACTTGTAGGCAGATTAATGTACTTATCTCACATGAAACTAGATCTTGTTTATGCCTTGAGTATTGTCAGTCAGTTTATGCATAATCCTTGTGAACGACATATGGATGCTGTTATATGAATTTTGAGGTATTTGAAGTCTGCTCCAGGAAAAAGGAATACTATTCACTAAAACTGCAAACTATCAAAACATAGAAGCATATACTGATGTTGATTGGGTTGGTGATATGGGTAACAAACGATCTACTTCTGGCTACTTTACCTTTGTAGGAGGTAATCTTGTGACATGGAAAAGCAAAAAACAAAGTGTTGTAGCTCGGTCAAGTGTAGAAGCTGAATTCAAAGGTTTGACAAATGTTCTTTATGAGGCATTATAGCTAAAACTTCTCTTGTAGGATTTAGGCATTTTATTTGAACAACCTATCTGATTGTATTATGACAATAAATCAGCGCGTGATATGCACATAATTCAGCTCAGCATGACCAAACAAAGTATGTCGAGGTAGATAGATTTTTCATTAAAGAAAAGCTAGATGAAAAAATTGTGGAATTACCTAAGATTCGTTCAGAAGTTCAGTTGGCTGACATTCTCACCAAAGTTGTCTCAAATTGAGTGTTCTTAAAGTTTATAGGCAAGTTAGGCATGTGGGACATCTATGCACCAACTTCAAGGAGAGTGTTGAATTGTAGAGATTACATAGTTGTATAAATCTCTAGAAGTCAAGCTTGTTGAATTATAGAGATTACAATAGCTGTGCAAAAGTCAAGTTTGTTGAATTATAGAGATTGCATAGTTGTACAAATCTCTAATAGTCAAACTTGTTGACTATTAGAGATTACAGAGGATTGTCACTACAAAAAAAGTGATACTTGACTGATAGCTTGCCGATTTTGATATTGAACATATTCTTGTTGAGTCTTCCTGTAATGAGAGGAATCCCAAGATACTTGACTGATAGTTTGCCGATTTTGATATTGAACACCTCAGCCAAAATTCTCTTCACGTCTTCACTGTATCCCCCAATGAAGATTTCACTTTTGAGATTGCTAACTTTGAGTCCCAACAACTTTGAGAAGGTAACCAATGCCTTATCAATAAGATTCAATGACTTAATGTTGGCTTTTGAGAAAATCAGTATATTGTCGCAAATGCAAGGTGATTCAACTTCATTTCTTTGCACTTAGGGTGGAATCCAAACCCCTCCATATTAGAACATCTCTGAAGCAGTTGGGACATAACTTCCAAAGCTATCACGAACAAGTAGGGTGAAAGTGGATCGCCTTGTTTGAGCCCCTTTTTACCCTTGAAAAAACCCTCAAACTGACCATTAATGACAGTTGAATATGATGGAGTGGCAATGCATATCTCAACCCATCTAACAAAGGCTTCCGAATACTCAAGAGCTTTGAGACATTTAATGATAAATTGCCAGCTTATTGAATCATATGCCTTCATAATGTCAATCTTAACAACACATCCGGGACTAATTATCTTCCTTCCATAATTCCTAACTAACTCTTGAGCAATCAGAATATTGTCAACAATCTTCTTACCTGGAGCAAAGGCAAATTGATTAATGGAGATGATAGAGCCCAAAGTATCCTTCAAACGGTTAGTAATCACTTTGGAGATACATCTGTAGATGATATTACAACAACAGATTGGCTTGAAATCTTGCACACAAGCTGGATTCTCAACCTTGGGAATGAGATTAATTGCGGTTGCATTGATTTGTTTGAGAATAGTACCAGCTTGAACATAATATCTCACCGCATTACGCACATCATCACCTACAAGATCCCAAGAATTCTTGAAGAAGTAAGCTGAGAAACCATTTGGGCCTGGAGCTTTACTGCTGTGGATAAAAAATAAAGCCTTTTTAATTTATGAGTCAAGAACAGATGCCAATAAATTATTGCAGTGGTCGGCTGAAATTGGGCCATTCAAGATAGATTTGATGTCTTCCACTGAGTAGCTTTCACTAACTTGATTTTCTTTGTCGAGATGTTTAGAATAATAATCAATGATAGTATCTCGAACCTCCACACCTGACTTAGTGAAACTGTCATCCTCTTTGATAAGTGAGTGGATATTGTTTCTCGCTTTACAGCCTTGAATAACTTTATGAAAATATGAAGTGTTTTGATCACCTTCTTTCAACCATAGGACTCTAGATTTTTGTTTCAAAATTGATTCCTCCTTCTCAAGTGCCTGCTCTAATTGTAACCTCAACATCTGCTCTTGCTCCAGTGAATGAGAGGAGAAACAACCACAATGGTGCCTTCGGTGTTTTTAAACTTTTCATGATTAAAAGTCTTCAATGCAATTTTGATACTCCTAAGCTTTTGAACTAAACAGAACATGGGGTATCCTTCCACTTGTTGAGACCACAATCTCTCAATAAGATGAGGATACTCCTGATGAGATGTTCAAATATTATAAAACTTGAGTAGAGCAGCTCATTGAGACTGCTTCTAGAAAATGGTAACGATTAAAGGACAGTGATCTGATAAAGACGACATTTCCACTTTTACCTCAAACCTAAAAAGCTTGCAAATCCACTCGTTGTTAACCAATGCCCTATCGAGCTTGTTGGCTCTAACAACACCATCAGTAGCATTATTTGTCCATGTGTACTCAGGACCTGTACACTGATGTTCAATGAGCTCTGCATCTTCAAGGCATTCCTTGAATTCAACTCCTTCAATTGGAAGACAATCACATCTTAACCTTTCCTCAGTTTTGAGGATTTCATTGAAATCCCCGAGCACACAAAGAGGTATATCATCAAACTTCCTGGACCATTCTATTAGTTTAGCCCATAAACTTCTCATCTCCGCATAGTCATTACTTCCATAAACAAAACAGGAGTACCATCATTAGCTATCATCTGGCAGGATAAATCGGGATAGAATAGCTTGGTCACATGCTTCCACCATATCACATGTAACTTCCTGTTTATCCCAAAAAAATCAAAATTTCCCTCTATGAGAATGGTCGTAGTTATTCGTAAACCCCCAATTCTTGAATCTTCTATTCACCACAAATTGTGCGTTGCTCAGCTTGATCTTAGTCTCAAGCAAACCAAAAATGTCAAAGAAAAATATAGCCAGTTGGACCCATAAGCAAGCCCAATAAAGAACAAAATAGAAAGAAAAAAATATAGGGCAAACCAAAAGCCCAAAGCCCAACAAATGAAACTGTAGCAAACAACAAACCAACGCCAAAGAACAAAACCTGCAATAGCAATACGTAAATCGGCAATCACAACATCGCCAAATCCCATCCAAAAGTATCGAAGCCAAACATCGGTAACAACCCAGCCATACCCAACCCATAAACATTCACCGAAGCCACCAAAACAATAACTAATAGCCCATCGCAGGCAAGCATTGAGCAAACACTTAAAGGGACACGCGACCTAGGATGAAGGTACGTAGATAGACAGAACTTCCAATTGATAAAGAATCTCATACCTTAAACGGCGAAGGCGCAGTCCACCTGAAGTCTCCAGCAACACTACCAACACAGGTAGACAACAACACGAAGATGAAGAGAAGGAGAAGTAGCAGCGAGGAAGTGTACTGGGCTAAACACCAGCAATGACCTATACAGCACAAACGAGCCTCACAGGAAATGATTAAGCCACAAAAAAAAAAAAAAAACTTAAACATCCATCTAAAACAAGGAATGATCTGTACAAGAAACAAAAATAGAATAAAAAGAAAGTAAAGAAAATAGACTAAGAGAAAGTAGGTGCTACCGGACAATGGTCGGAGTACTGAAAAACATCACACAACAATGGAAACGAGACCTTCAACGAGAGGTGGCAAAGTCAAAACCCTCGCGTAAGGGTTTGTAGAGAGAGAATTAATGGTCATTCACTTTGGCAATCTCTTAAACATTGCTTCATTACATACTGTTCGGAAGTACTTGAGGTTTAGAATTTATTTGATTTATAAATGAATTATGCAAGGATTTGAATTTACAAATGAATTACTTTGTTTGAAATTGTAAAACAGCCTTAAGTCAATTATGTTATTTGCGAATACAAATTGTGTTTGAAGTATATGTGGAATTAGAATTAATATTTTTTATTTTACTTATATGCCCTTTTATTATATTGAAATTAGGTTTGTGATAAGTTATCATCACATCACATTATTGATTATTGCTATTATCCTAAAATTATCCCAAAAAAGCAAACAAGCAAAAAAAACAACAAAGAAAAATTTTCAATAAAGTTAAGCAATAAGAAATAAATCATAACTCCAATCATCAGTTTAAGATTACAAAATAAACCTATATTCCAAGTGACAAAGTAACCTTAAATTCAACTATACATTTAATAAGAAAAAATAATCTTAAAAGAAAAGGTGAGAGAGGCTTTGAATTTTTTTTTTTTTTTGGGTGCATAGCCCCTAACCCCCCTACGGTCAAGCAAAACTAGCCACGACCCCCCGTGTTCCAAAAACTATAGCCGGACCCCTCTATGGTGTTACCCTATATGCATACAACCCCCATCCGTCAACTTTTATGTACAAACTAGCAGAGAGTGCCAACCACGCGCGTGTTTTGCATCTGAACTAACCAAATAAGTGTGTTTATTGACTAAAATACCCTTTCTCACAAGAAAAAAAACAATATTAGCCGACTTCAAGCTTTTTTCCATTGACGCCTCCAACAGCGACAAAATACACCGACTTCATCAACAGATTTGTCTTCCGCCATTCGAGAGAAATTTTTTATGTAACTGATATATAAACTTGGGTATATTGTTCAAATTAAGATCTTCTTACATTTAATACAAACAACACAAAGTGAAAACGACCATCTTTCACCAATTTATCACATTTATCTCAGCTTCATCTTGTAATACAAATTCAATGAAAATCATGAGAATCGACTTCATCAACATATTTGTCTTCCCCCTGCAATTCTTTTGGTGTATTAAAAACTAATTTTGAATCACCCAAAACCCCTGAATTGAAGAGGACCCGTGTCAACTTCTTTACCATTTTTTTTTCCACAGCTTTCGCATATTCTTTGGCGATGGGTCACCTAGTGACAACCACGAAACCCAACTTCTCCATGTTGCCATCCTCCGCCACGGTACAATTTCTCTTCAACGTCGGATAGCTCGACCCGTGAACTCATTTAGCCTAATTAATAAATGGGCTGAGTTAAATGGGTTAATTGGGTTGGATTCTAGTCAGTCCATTTTTTTAAACAAAAAAATAAGATATATATATATTAATGAATTACTAAATTTTGAGACAATACAAAATTTTAAAAATAACTCAAAATGTTACTAAGTAAAAAATGTGAACTTACAAATATTAAAATTTGATATGAGAAATAATACAAAAATCAAAACAAAAAATCATGTTCAAACTAATTATTTTAGTTGTAAAACAAATAAAACTTTTACAAACTAATGTTTTAATTTCTTTCTTTTTTCAACTAAGATTGTTCTTCCTACAATTGACCTTCGAGATCTTCACTAGGTGAGCTTTCTCCCTCATAGTACATATCTTCTTCAGAATCATCTTCCATCTTCTATAATCCTTGTTGCTTTCCTATAGACTATAGTATAGCTAATTGTGGTCATGCTTTGACCAAAAGAAAAAAAATTATGGTCATGACTCATTGTGCAGATCTGACTTTACCTAAAAAAATTTAAAAAAATGTGGTCATGCACGATATCACTTCACTTAGAAAAAAGACTAAATTGAATTGGACTAGTTTACCAAATCGAGCTGAGCTATTTTACTGAATTAAGTTGTGTTGGGTTACTGAATTGAGTTGGACTGGGGTACCAAATCGAGCTGGGCTATATTATTATCTGAGCTAGTTTATAGTTTTTAAACTTGAATCCAACTCAACCCATAGTATTGCCGTATGTGTTATAACCCAACCTAATATTTTAGCAACTGGGTTGGATTGAGTTGAGTTATTATCGAATTGGGTTGTGTTGTCACCCTAAAACCCAACCCAATTAACATGTTGACTGATTACGTCAAATAAGTCTTTTTTTTTTTTTTTTTTTGTAAGAGAGGATTGCTAAGTTTTTTTTTTTGTCAAGATGATATTAATATTATTAACTAACAAACATGAATACAAAAGATTGGGCTTACCCTCAACCAACAAGAGCCCAAGAAAAAGATAAAATACAACCAAAGAGACCAATGAAAACAAGTGATAAAAGTAGAACAATAGAGAGAAGCCTAGAGACAATGTGAAGAGCACCATGTCCAAAGAGATAAGGATAAGCATGGGAGCTGGACGATAGCAAAACTAGAGAGCAGCATAGAGACAACGTGAAGAACACCATGTCCAAAGAGGTAAGGATAAGCATAGGAGCTGGACGGTAGCGAAACTTCGGCGAGGAGCAGGCAACAAACATAGGGGACAACAAACGATCTTCCAACAGCCAAAACAGTGGCAAGAATACCCAACAACTAACATTCAATCCACGAATAACCCACCCACCGGAGCTGTCAAAATAGCAGCTAACGAACAAACGCGTGAAGGGACGCATGACCCAAAGTGCAGGGAGATAGTCAAAGTCTCCAATAGAGACTCAGACCTCAACGACGAAGGAGTAGTCCACCTAAAACCTCCAATAATACTACCAATACAAGTGGTGAACAATATGGTGGGGAAGAGAAGGAAGAGCATCACGAGCTAGGCGATGGGGGCAAAAGCAACCACGCCGATAGGCTGTACAATGAGAACAAGAGAAGAAAAGATGAATATCGTTGAATGCGGATCACCGAAAACCCCATCCGGTAGCAAGTAAAAGAAGATAACTAAACACGAAAGTAAGAAACCCACACAAACAACTAAAAGTATGATACAAAAAAGATCAAAGCAAAGGAGGGAGCTAGATGAAGAACGAAGAAGAAGAAGTTGAGAAGATGAGACGAAGAAAAAGGTGAACGCGGTGGAGCTTGAGAGAAAATTTAGAGGTGCATGCTTATCCACCGCCTTCTTCCATATTAGGATTGCTGAGACTACGTCAAATAAGTCACTCCCACAATTTGAAGGTTAAAGCTAGCTGATGAATTTAAGGACAAATATATAATTTACACCTCAAGATTAAAATTAAAGACCAAAGGATAAATTATGCCGGTGATCACTAAACTTGTATGCAGTTTTAAATTGCCGACAAATCAAGGCTATAACAGAATTCTATTTTTATTTTTTTTCCCAGCTTCTTTTCTCTTCCTTCTTACGGCGACTAAAGACTATAAGTTAGCCTTGCTGCAATAATTGTTTACAAAGCTTCAGACTTACACGTCTCCCTGAAAAAGATTCATCGTGATCTGGGCTTTCAAATGACTCCTTAAATAGTTTTTGTTAATTATCGTTATTGTGAGCTATGTTCTTTTTTAAGTATGTTTGATTTCAACTCTCAAAACCCAGTGAGAACATAACTGAGTTTACTGGAATGGGATTTGGTTGGAGTTTCTGTGTCTTTTGAATTTCCTTTTTTAGTATTTTTAAGCGATATTCACGGTTGAATTAATGAAGATGCCTAGTTATTCTTTCAATATACCGAAGTTATCTATTTCTTGACATTTTTTAGGAAAACATTTTCGAGAAAAAAGTCATCTTAGTTCCAGAGAAATATGATAGTCTCAAACAAGTCCCTGTGAATTTGAAAATTTCTACACAAGTTCCTGCACTTTAATTTCTTTTGTGATTTTTTATGAAAAAAGTAATAATGCACTAAAATGTTATTTTTGCCCTTAAAATATGATGTGAACTTCTAAATTTTCATTGCTTCAAGCAACGACACCAAAGAAAGGAATTTTAGCTATAAAAGATTAATTAGTGTGACCATTTGCTTTCTTGGTTAAAAAAATTACATTAATGCAATCACATTCCAACGAACAAGTAGAAAATTAATGGAAAAAAGAACCAACATAATCAAATTGGAAGGGCAAAAATGATATTTTAATGCGTTATCCCTTCTTTCATTAAAAAAAATATATATATATAAAAGAATGAGTCTCGCGTGTCTACCATTTCACCACCAAGACATCTTGAAAGTGAAGTGATCTAGCTCCGAGTGAAACAACCACCCTAAAATGATTTTTTTTCCAATTTTCAAGTTAATAGTTCAATGGAGGATATTTATCCACAAGCAATTGTTTTAAATAACATTCTTTGTTACACATACCTTAAGGTGTATCTTTTACCTAAAGTGTTGTTCAAGGAGATTTAAAATAATTATGAAGTTATTGCTATTTTTGCTTAACAATAAAATTATAACATTTCTCTTACGAACATAATGTCACTAACCAACAAAGACACTATGTGCTGCTAACATAAGCATGCGTTTAGGTTGATGTCAATTGGTTAGCAGAGTATGGCTTTGCTTCCATTGATATTTTGCTGTTTAAGATGCATGCCAGCCTTGAACATGCTGATTTATAAAGTTTACAGAATTATCCAGTTATTGTTGCGTGATCTTTTGTGTGATCAGTTATTATAAACTGATATAATAAGACTAACGGCAAAATTACCGTCGTACAAATAACTTTTTATAATAACCCTCAATCACGAAATGAAATGCCCTTCATCTAAAAGGGTCGTTTGTTTATTTTTTAAGGCACACAATGGGATACAAGCCATCACAAGTAACTCAACATACTGATGGCTAGAGAGTTTCATAAGGTGCAAATCACAAATATAAAAATCAACAATGCTTAGTGCAAAAACATCGGCGACGGAAGCCCCTGCAGTGGCCACCATGGAAGCCCTCGGTCTGGCAGACAGCAGCACAATTCGCTTTCCTCCCACAAACTCCCTTGAAGCGGTGGCTTTGTGACTCACATGTCCTGGCCTCAGCAACCATTGGTCCCATCTCTATAAGCAAATAAAAAAAAAAATGATCATGGCTAATTAGTTCCACGTACTAACAAGTGCTAGATTGTTTAGTATGTTATCGTTGAACAAAATAATATGATTGGTTTAAGTTCAAGCATTATAGAATTGATAGTTTTCCAATGAGAACTATAGAGAAAAAAATAAGTCTTGGTTCACACTCGGAAGATCGGGCTAGCATCAATGTAACTAGATTTGACCGGTTGCTAGTGGTCCCGAAAAGAAAGGAATTATAAGGTAAAAATCGTGAAATTTTTATTACGGATTTCTAGGGTCTACAAGCACTCAATTTATGTGTTTTATAATACAATTTCTTTAAGATGATTACGAGATTCCGTGGATAGTTAATTACTAACATAAGTGTGACAATATTAAGGTAGTATGTACGGCATCATCATTGACATATGAATGTTATTATATTGAAAAAATGAGAGACCAGAAAATAACGTAGTTTACCTAGCTCCAAAAAAAAAAAAAAAAAACATAGCGCGGTTTTAAATGTACAATAATTCATTTTAAATCACATTAATTAACTAGAAATTAAATTTTAAAGTTACCAGCGGCCATGGCAAGCATGAGCATGAGGAACACAGTAGCAAACAATCTCAAGGAGCGTGCCATCTTTGCAAGCCTAAAAGAGAGAGTGAAACAATCTGTAAAATGTGTGTGTAAAAGAGAGATGAATTGCTATGAAGCCGTGCTAAGTGTGCGTATTTATAAGGGCTAATTTGAATGAATATTCTGGCATGTGATAGTTTGAAAATTCCAGAAAAAGGGAGACGCATATCCAATCTGTAAAATGAGTCATGACTATTCAATTTGCACTAGCCTTGTCTGCTACTTTTCGCTTTATTAAAAAACCTTTAATTTAGAGCATCTACCCATAACCTCGTTTTTACATGAGCATTAAGCTAAAATTTAGCTTCTACCAACTTCTATACGCTTTCTCCTCTCTGTATTTGGACCCTAACTTTACGAGGAAATCAATGAAGGTATAGTGATTATATAATTATAATAAAATTATCTCGACTATTAAATATGGTGAATTTGTCTCGAATAATTTTATCTTTTTTTTTTTTTGAAAAACTATAGTATCATTTTACTGTCACAATTTCCTTCACAACATTATAAAATTACGAGATAATTCTTAACTCTAGTTGCTGCTATGGGACTTTAAAATCAACTGATCGATTGCCTGCACTGATAGAGCAAAGTATTAAAATGGCTAAACTTTTTTCCTCTAATTAACTTTTACCATATTACCATTTTGATACAAAACCAAAGCGTTTGCGTGTAATGATTCGTCCACAATACTTAATTACTCAAAACACGTTGCTCGTGGACAACTTTACTTGTGTAAGATGTAAAGTGTTTTTTTTGTAAAGCAAGAAGTAAGTACAAAGTGTGAAACGAGTGAACTTGAATTTATATGAAAATCTAACCCAAAAGTCATGCAGAATAGAAGTAAAATTTAAATGTGAATGGGATAAAAAACAGTTTCTTAAAAATAGGAATGTTGGAATATATATTTCTCCTATATAAAAAAATCACTAATTCTAAATCCATTATATAAAATCTTGGGTTATTCTATTTAACACCAATTGATTTTACAATAAAATCCCATGATTGTTAACATGGTATCAGAGTTGGACCCTTAATCTAATCGCATCAATCCACGTGTGACCAATCTCTTTGGTTTCATTTTGCTCTCACTGAGTACTCGTTTGTTGGAATATACATTACTCTCACATTGAAAAATCACCAACCCTAAATTCACCATATAAGATCCTATACTATTTCACCTAATACCAATTAGTTTTAGTATAAAATTCCATGATCCTTAACAATGACTTTTTAACTTAATAATTGAGACACAAAAAAAGAGGGTGGAGATATTGTTCATTCATAATGTCAGTTGTGATAGTAGATTATTTCAGAGGTAAGATCTTGATGTAAGACAAAGATGACCGAACACATTAAATTTTATCTATTTTAGTCTTTATCTTTGTGTGCATGTTATCGTCACAACAATTAAATGGTCTAAGAAGCATCTTGATTAGGTGGTCTGAGGTAACGTTTTTAATAAAGACCTCCACTACTAACCGTAAGTTTATACCGACTTTAAAGTGCAGAACATTACAATGATGCTCATAAGGCAGGCACGACCCTTTATGGTATAAACATAACTAATTGTGAATGGTGTGGACGGGTTCTAGGCCATGTGTATATCACATTATTGCTTATTTGAAAAAGAACTTTACATTTGAGGGAAATTATCTCTCATCCAATCGATACTTTATCTTTTTAGATTGAAGAAATCAGTCTCCAAACGTAAAAAAGGAATTCTGGAAGCAGTTTCTTTTGACTATTGATAAAGAGCATAATCAAAGGCAGATTTCCCGTCAAGAATTTGGTAAAAAGATCACGTACTCATTTTTTTTAATCAGAGGACATTTTCAAATTACTTTTTTAATTTTTATTGTACCACGAACAATAAAAGACATTTGTATAGGAGTTAGTGTAGCCTCCACTAACCTCATATTTTCTTTTTCCAAAATATGTATATCTTTTGTACAAAAAATAGATTAGGGCTTATTATTGTTATAGTCCTACTGAAGTAATATTTTAGATCTAACAATTCAATTTAGTAGTGTGGACACTAGTGTTTAGAAATACTTGTATTGTGTAATTCATGTTATTTGTAAATGAATTTCATGAAAATTTATATTTATAAATGAATTCTCTTGTTTGAAACAGTAATTTGCAATATATGTGGAATTGAAATTAAAAATTATATTTTACGCAAATACCCTTCTTTTATTCTATTGGAATTAGTAAAATTTAAGAATGATAAACAAGAACTTTTGAACTATCTAATAAGTACTAGTATGGACTATTGATACTCTGACTTGTTGATCAATTATTTTCTTCGTATTTTCTTGAAAGAAAAATGATGATAGAGATGGTTTGAAATATATTTTATTTTTTAATCTTTGTATTGAGTTAAAGATAAACTTAAGTGTGAAGAAAAATCTAGAGGTTAATTTTGTCCTCAAAAGAAATGAACTAACTTAAAAAAACGTGGATTTGTAAATTCCACCTCTTGAGCTAGGATATGTGTAAGTCTTGAGCAAATCTAAGATTTGCAAATCCTGGATTTTTAATTTTTAAAAATGGTGCTTCCAAACATAAAAAGTTGGATTTGCAAATGAATTCCGCAAAATTTTGTGAAATTCATTTATTTCAAACAGTATGTAGACACCTTTTAAGTAACAGATGCAAAGATATTAAAGCACGTATTTACATAACAAAAGAGATTAAGGTTTTATTTAGCCTAACTGTCAAATTTTAGTTTTTGATCTGTAGAGCTTTTACCAGTAGAGCTTTGGTTAAAAATACTGTTGAATAAAAGTCATTGATTATTTGGCCTATATCTAGCAATGCTGAGTTTTTAGAAATTTTGAGGGCAATATTGGACTTTAAAAAATATAAAGGAAAATATTTGAATAAGAAAAAGAAAAAAAGTTTTGCGCATTATGTAAAATCAGTTTCGCGCAAGTCTTTTTTAAAAAAGATTTAATTTGGAGCTTCTTGTTTTTTAGCTTTTTTCAACTTCAATTTTTACTTATAATTACTTTCAAACATGGATCAAACAAGTTAGTTTCAACTTCTCAATTACAAAAAATGCTTTTAAATATCTAAAAATTAGACCAAATGGACCTAATTTAATTCGCCAGAAGCGCGTTTGGTGAATATACTTTAGTCCATCTGTTCTAGTGACTACTTCTCGCATTCAACTTTATCAACACGGATTATTTGTGGTTGCTTGACCGTTTCCTTTCTTTATACTTTTTCCTTTGTAAATATAACCATAATACCCTTTTCTCTCCTAAAAATTTGAAATAGCTGAATGTTTTGAAGTTTCATTTAGGCAAGGACGAATAAATTAAGTCAAGAATAAATTAATGTAAGAGTTACGTAGAATAGTCGAGTAACAATATATTATAATAGAGATTCTAAGTTTAGATCATGATTTTAATCTATATATATATATTACATATATAAGGATAAATAGCATCATAGCCTCCTATAGTTAGTCAAAAGTGCACAAGACATATTTGTGTTTTTAAAAGTACACCGAAACTCTCTGTAATTTTAAATACGTAGCACCACAACCCCTCTGTCAAAAAAAACCATTAATTTTAACGGAGAGTGCATTGCACACGCGTTAAGTGCGATTTTTCATTTTTTTTGGCTTAAAATGTTACATGTTGGACAAAAATGCCCTTATATTACATAAATTTTCTTTTCTTTTCTTTTCTTTTTCTCTCAATCCAATTTTCACCAAAAAAAAAGGTTAATACCACTTTTGGTCCCTTATCTTCGACCTCATTAATACTTTGGTCACTTATCTTCAAAAGTGAGACATTTCAGTCATTTATCTTTTAAAGTTGAGACACTGTTAGTCCTTTTTGGTCAATCCGTTAATTTTTTAATGAAAAAATAAAACACATGTGATGCACACGTGCTTCTCCCGTTAAAAAATTAACGGATTGAGTGAAAAACACTAACGGTGTCCTAACTTTAATAGATGAGGAACTGAAATATTTCACTTTTGAAAATAAGGAACCAAAGTGTACTCAATAACGTCAAAGATAAAGGACCAAAAGTGGTATTAACAAAAAAAAAAAAACCCATCATCTACTTTCTCCTCCCCCCCCCCCCCCCCCCCCCCCTCTTCCCCGCCCCCACCCCTGCAACTCTATTTTTTTTGTGTGTATATAAACATGTATAAATAACAAATATATATACATATATATACATATTTTTTGGCCTAAATATGTATAAACAAAAAAAAGAGAAAATAAAAAAAGAATTGAGGGGTATTTAAGTATTTTTACACAATTCAGTTAAATTTATTGACGGAAAGTTGGGGAGGGGTGCATGTGCTCATTTTCACAACTACAAGAGGTTTCGATGTACTTTTCAAAATATAGAAATGTATTGTGCACTTTCGACTAACTATAGGAAGGTATGGTGCTATTTGCCCAATAAATCGTGAAAGTTTGATGTCAGTGTGGTGGTTATCAATTGTATAATTAATGTTTGAATTTTAGAATTCTTAGGTATCAGAAGTAGAGAAGACAAATGTCTGTAAAGTATGAATCTATATGTAGAATGAGATATGAACAAATTTTAAGGATATAGGATTGAGGAGTAATCAAACATCGATCGTAGGCATAAATTATGCAACAAGGGGTTATCGGTTATCGGCCACTAGAGGCTACAACTCCTATTAACTTATTAAATATATTAAAATTTATAAACTTCAATTGTTCATTTTGAAATTCAATTAAGGAAAAAGTTGTTAAAATAAATTTGAAAATGAATGGTTAAGATTTCAAATAATTAAATTTAATAACCCATAATACACCTTATCTAATAAATTAGAGAAAAAAAAGGAGAGAATCCAAGTCTGAGGTAAGTACCTTTATAATCACTATCTATCTAGCAAAATTTCTCGCGCATATTTAACAAAACAGAAATAGCATAATTAGAACATTAAAATGATAGCAAAGGAAGAAAATAAGTTTTATTTAAGAGCAGATACTCGTCGTTAATTACAAACTACTCTGAGAAAGTACTTACTCCCTATCACTAACGCTTGTCTCCAAACTGAAACATAAAACCCTAATTAGGCATCACGTCTTGTTTTACTGTGGGTTTAAATCCTGAACTTTTTTTTCTGTTAATTAAGCAACGTGTATTTTATTAAAAAATATTAATATACATAGGTGAGTCATATGATCATTAACAATGAAAGAAGAGTAAAACAAAACTAAAGAAAGTTAACCTAACAAGGGGTAATCATTTAAGCACATGACTAGCCAGTTTATCCCATTTGGTTAAGGTAGTCGGTCATTAGTTCTTACACCGATCAACTGGCTACCTTAACTAAATGGAACACTCAAAAAATCACAAGCTATCAAAGCAATAAACCAACAATCAAAGGGACAAGAGCATCACAAAATCTTCATGGTTCTTCGAGCTCTTCAAAATCAATAAAAAAAATAACCTCCAGGGGGGATAGAGGCAAGCAAGCCCAGAATAGTCATTATGTCGAGTGGGTAATTTCAAGGGCGGAACCAGAAATTAAAAGTTGGCGGGGCTGAATTTTTTTTATTATTATTTTGTACTGTGTTTTTTTATACAGTGTTTTTGAGCCAGTAAAAAAAAGACCCAAAAAATATTTTTTTCAATATAATAAAAGATATATAAGAAAACTAACAAACAAAAGATATAGTGTTTTTATTATTATTATCGATATGTAGAAATTCCCATAACTTTTTTTTGTATAACAAAAGATAAAATTCACTAACAAAAAATTATTACACCTCACTGAAATTTATCCACTACAATTATATATTATTACAGAAAATTTATGGTTAAAATAAAATTAACCATATAAATGAGAAGTATTTCAGTCAAATTGCTTACCTTAGACACTTTTGGTGTCTTGCATTAATTTCATTTCACCCACATCCACTGTAAAAAAAAAAAATAACAAAACAAATTATACATTCATAAAATTATATAGCCAAAAAATAATAATAAATAAGTATAATATTATTATTTGTATGATATATTACCTTAGCTTTGCATGACTATGTTGTTGTATGTTTTATTATACAATACTTAAGAATTTAAGATAGTTAGAACTTAGGAAGAGTGATTAAAGAATAGAGATGGAAGAAGAAGTGATGAAGGAAAAGAGAATGAGTTTCGGGAAGAAAAAATAAAAAAAGAATTTATTTGTTTTCAATTAAATTGAATTTAATCACAGCAAGAGACAAAAAGTAGTAAAGAGACCCACTTTATTCCTTTTTTTAGAAAAAGTCCATCTTTTTTTTTAGAAAAAGCTTTGGACTCATGATGAGCCAACATGTTTTGACAAAAAAAAAAGGAGCCAACATTTTTTCCTTCAGATAATTGGGGGGGCCGAATTTTGTTTTTAAAAAACTTCTACTTAACTTTTTAATTTTTTTCAAAAGTTGGGGAGGCCGAGCCCCCCTTGGCCCCCCCTCCTACCACTGCCCCTGGGTAATTTGGATTTGGGAGTATTGGATCTGAAGTTTGGGGAGACATATATCGGGAATTTGGCAAGTCATTAGACCCTAAACTTAATCATTTCAAAATCTAACAATGCTTAACATTGCGTTTTAACATAATAGTATGTACCTATTAGGCATCACATCTCGTTGTACTGTTGCATCAGTCTACTATTGGTTTTTTTGGAGATTGTAATGTTACACATCGATTAGAAATCACTACAAGAAAAATTATTAAAGGTGACGGTCCATCTCCTTTCCATCGCCAAAAAAGTGACAAAAAGAAGACGAAATTTTCGCTATATGAATAGTGACCATTTTGAGACAGTTTGGAGACGACTTTGGTATGTCGTCTCCAAACCGTCTCCCAATGGAGACGATTTGGAGACGGAACATGAATGTTGTCTCCAATTCGTCTCCTAGAGGAGACGAAATAGAGACGAAAAATAATTAATAATTAATTATTAAATTTTGCTTAACAATTTACTATAAACTTGTAATTAAATTACTAATTAAATAGTAAATAAATTATTAATAATAAATTACTAGTTATCTTTTTTAATTTAATTCTTCCATAAATTTTTTTAAAGTAGCTCAATACTTCTTTTTTCAAAAAAATTCCCATAAATTAAATACTTTATTTTAATCTAAAATTTAAGTTAATATTAATAATTAATAATTAAAGTATTATTAATATTTTACTCTAAACTTGTAATTAAATTGTTAATTAAATAGTAAATAAATTAATACTAATTAAATAAAAAAAATCTCAAAACCAAAAGGAAACGGACCCCTTGGTCCGTCTCCAAAAAAGGAGACGAGCCCAATGGGTCTGTCTCCCAAAAGGAGACAAACCTAATGGGTCCATATTGGTTGTCTCCAAAAAACATGGTTCAAGTGGCTGGAAATTCAAAAATTCCCCCCAAAATATTTTTGGGGGGGAATTTTTTTTTAAAAAAAGTACATACAAGTCCTGAACCAATGCAAAAATTCCCTCCAAAATTTTTTTGGGAGGAAATTTTTTTAAAAAAAAGTACATACAAGTCCTGTACATATTCAAGTGGCTGGATTTTCCAGCCACTTGAACCATTATTTCATTTCCCCCCAAAATATTTGAGGGGAAACACAAAAAAAGAAAAAAACAATTGTGCCTATTCAAGTGGCTGGAAATTCTAGCCACTTGAACCATTTTTTCATTTTCCCCCAAAATTCATTTGGGGGAAAATTCAAAAAATAAAAAAAATTTGAACAAAACCCTCCCTCCACTTTCTCTTAACACTACAAGAAAAATCGATTTCGGCTACAGGGCCTTCCCTCGTTGAAACGGCAACGGCGAGGGACATGTCGTTCCCTCACCGTTTTAGCGAGGGACATGTCGTTTCTTCGTCGTTTCGATGAGGGACATGCCATTCCCTCTCCGATTTGGCTAGGGACATGTCATTCCCTCGCCGTTTCGACGAGGGACATGCCGTTCTCTCGCTGTTTCGGCGAGGGACATGCCGTTCCCTCGCCGTTTCAGCGAGGAACAGGGTTTTCCCTCGCCGAAACAGCGAGGGACAGGATCGTCCCTCGCCAAATTTGCGAGGGAAATGACGTCCCTCGCCGAATTGGCAAGGGACCTATTGGTCCGTCGCCGAATTAAATTTTTTCCATATAATTTTAATAAAATTTTGAAGTATAATTTTAAAATATTTGAATATTTTAATTTACTTTTTTAAAAATAAATTAAATAAAAAATAGTTTTAATATAATTTTTAAAATATTAAATGTTTTTTAATTTTTTAAAATTTAAAAATGATTTTTTGAAAAAAAAAAATTAAAGATAATTTAGTATAATTAATTTAACCAAAAAAAAAAAAAACATTAAAACATCACCCCCCACTACCATCTTCCCACCCTCGTTCCCCTACCTACCATCCACCCATCACCCCCTTCTTCCCACCCCTATTCCCGTCACCCACCCCAGTTCCCCTACCTCCACCTTCCCCCCTCACCTCAACTTTCCGTCACCAAAAAATTAAAGATAATTTAGTATAATTAATTTAACCAAAAAAAAAAACATTAAAACACCACCCCCCACTCCCATCTTCCCACCCTCGTTCCCCCACCTACCCTCCACCCCTCACTCCCATCTTCCCACCTCCTATTCCCGTTACCCACCCCAGTTCCCTTACCTCCACCTTCCCCCCTCACCCCAAATTTCCGTCACCCACTCCAGTCCTTCTACCCCCACCCCACAGCGTCCCACCTATATATCCCCTTCCTACAGCGCGCTCCCCCCCACACCCTACTACCCCTAACCCCACAGCGCAACCCAACATTTTCACAATAAAGAAATTTGAACCGTAGATCTTTAAAGTGGAATTCGACATAGAGTTGTTTTTATTTTTTTTTATTCTCTCTCACGTTTGCTCTCTCTCTTTGACAGATTTTCTCTCTATTCTTCCATTTTCTCTCGAATGTTCATCAGGTACTATTCTTTCTCTCTCTCTCTCTCTGACAGATTTTGTGATGACCCCATTGACTTTAGGCCTAAAGCAGATGGTGGATATGAACCAAAGCATAGCAGGGCCCAAAGCACATAGCGATATCACTAACCCAATCATCAGGAGGAGCTCAAGAGCAAAAGCGTTGCCTCACTATCTGAAGAATTACGTGGCAAGTTAGTTACAAATAGAATATGCTAGGCAAGGAACATGTGATGTAATGTGAGGCATATATATGGTTGACAGAGGTATAGAGAGAGATTAAGCAACTACTATCTTCTACTTTCTGCTAATTTTCTTTCTGTAATTTTTCCTTCATCGTTGTTTTTCAATACAAATTTCTTTATCTGTTGCTTTGTTGTTCTAGTTTCTGCTTCTATTGCTCCCTAATATCCAAATACCTTATATTGGTGCTTTCATTGACCTCTTCCATGGCGGAAGGCACAAGGTTGAAAACCCTTGATGAAACGGTGAAACGGGTCGAAGAAGTTGCTGCTTAGAGTAACCAGAGGTTGGATGATCATAAAAAATCCTTGAATGAGATTATTGCTAAGCTTACCACGCTTGACGGTAAGCTGGATCAGACTTTTAAGAATCAGCCAGCGACATCGTCGGAGAAGACTCTAATGGTGGAACCCGTTTCCATATCCAGTTCCACGCATACACCACCACCAGTATTTTCCCCTATTATCGCTATGGGTGGGTCTTCTTCCCAATTGGTGACAGCTCTATCACCGTCAGCTATGGGTACTTTGGGTGGTTTGCCATTGGGTTCAGTTCCAGGCATTGCTATCTCAGCTGGGTTTCAAAGCTTTGCTTCTCCTAGTGGGGTTTGTTCTCAATCTCCCCAATGGTCAACATCGGTGATGCCTTATGGTCCACCGTCTGCGCTATCTCTGTTGTTTCAAAGTCGTCCTATGCGACTCGAGTTCCTGAGGTTTGATGGTGATGATCCAAGTGGTTGGATTTTTAAAGCGGAGCGGTTTTTTTCTTATCATTTTACGCTGGATGAACAACGCCTATTAATTTTATCTTTCCACATGGATGGTCGGGCACTTCAGTGGTTTCAATAGATGTATCGAAACCGCCAATTTATAAGTTGGGATCAGTTCGTTTGTGCTTTGGAGGTTCGTTTTGGTATGTCGGAGTTTGAGGACCATCAAGGTGCTCTCTTCAAATTTATGCAACAATCAACGGTTGAAGAGTATCAGTCGAAATTTGAAGCTTTGGCCAACAGAACCATGGGTCTTTCAACATCATTTATGATCAGTTGTTACATTGCAGGGCTTCGAGACGACATCAGATCTGAAATGATGGCTTTGAGGCCCGTCTCCTTGTCTCAAGCAATGGGCTTGGCTAAGCTCCAGGAGTCCAAGATTCTCGAGCAATAGCGCCAGGCCCAAGTGACTGCCCGTCAGCGATAACCCAATAATGTATCCTTCAATCCAAACACAAGTAATACCACTCAGCCCAAATCTTACTCTAACCCATACACTTTAAAGCCTCAAACACTTATACCAACCAGCCATATAGCCTCAATCCACAAAATACTCCTAGCCCACCTCCTTTCAAACCAACTTCACTGATCCATAACCCAAATACACCATCAGCTTCCCAGTTCATAATCAAACGCCTAACTCCTAAAGAAATGCAACAACGAAGACAAAAAGGACTATGTTATAACTGTGGCGAGCGCTTTGTACCTGGTCATCGCTGCAAGACTCGTCCGTAATTATTTTCGTTGGATTCTGATGCCGTAGAAAAATCCTTGGAGATCATAGAGAAGCAGTCTGTTTATGAGCTCCCTACCGAGGACTACACTCCTATGCCTGAAATATCTTTTAATGCATTGGCATGTAACTTTTCTCCTACTACATTAAGGTTTGTTGGATTCATTAATGGAGTTGTTGTGCAGGTTCTTGTGGATAGGGGTAGCACGCATAGCTTCGTGCAATCCCGCATCGCCAAGTTTCTTAATCTGCCAGTAGAATCAACTTTTGCTTTGACAGTTGCGGTGGGTAATGGTGAAAAGTTGCAGAGTGAAGGCTGTAGTAGGGGAGTTCAAATTCATGTTCAGGGTCATATCATTGATGTGGATTTGTTTGTTCTTCCATTGGTTGGCTCGGATGTTGTTTTAGGAGTATCGTGGTTAGCAACGTTGGGTCCAATTATGCAAGATTATTCCAATTTAACAATGTCTTTTACTCTTGGCCAATGCTCAGTTACTTTGCAAGGTAAACAACCATTGGCTGTTTCAATTGTTCCATATACCAGCGTGAGGTGAATGCAAACAACGGGTGCTTTGGCAGCCTGCTTTAGTCTCACTTTGTGCCACGTAGCCACGTCTTCACCACCATGTAATCGGGCATAAATTGATCAGTTGTTGCTCAACTTTCATTCAGTTTTTGATATGCCATATGGTTTGCTACCATCACGAAGTACGGATAACACAATTCATCTTCAACCTAGTACGGCTCCAGTGAATGTTAAGCCGTACCACTATCCACACTATCAAAAGGCTGAGATTGAAAAGTTAGTAGCAGAAATGTTGCAGGATGGGGTGATTCAACCTAGCCACAGCCCATTTTCATCGCCGGTGCTATTGGTTAAAAACAAAATACGGTACGTAGAGATTTTGCATAGATTATAGGGCCTTGAATGCAGTCACCGTTAAGGACCGTTTTCTTATTCCGACCGTAGATAAGCTTCTTGATACATTACATGGGGCGACATTTTTCTCTAAGTTGGATCTTTGTTCCGGATACCATTAAATTCGGGTTCAGCCGCAAGATGTCTACAAGACTGCTTTTAGAACTCATGACGACTACTATGAGTTCCTTGTTATGCCATTTGGTTTAACAAATGCGCTATCAACTTTTCAGTCCATCATGAACGATACATTTCGGAAGTTGCTAAAGAAATGTGTCTTAGTTTTCTTTGATGACATATTGGTCTATAGCAGGGATTTTAAACAACACCTTAAGGATCTAGAAGAGGTGCTCAGTATTTGGTTGCCAACAGGTTCTATGCCAAGAGGTCCAAGTGTAGTTTCGGTGAGAGGCAGATTGACTACTTGGGTCATATCATTTCGGTGCATGGAGTATCGATGGATCCATCTAAAATTCAGGTTGTGGTTGAGTTGCCGACACCAAAAACTATTAAAGAATTACGTGGTTTTATTGGGTTGACGGGATATTATAGGCGTTTCATACGTCATTATGCTTCTATAGCGGCACCGATGACATAATTGCTTAAAAAGGATGCATTTTTGTGGAATAATGCAGTTGATTCTTCTTTTTCACAATTGAAATTGGCCCTTACTTCAGCCCCTATCTTGGCACTTCCAAATTTTGCTATACCGTTCGTGCTTGAGACCGATGCGTCAGGTGTTGGAGTCAACGAAACACTAATTCAGAATGAACATCCCATTGCATTTTTCAGTCAGAACCTCATACTTCAATTGCAACGTGGATCCACTTATCAGCGTGAAATATTTGCTATTACCACGACAATTGTAAAATGGAGGTAGTATCTATTGGGTAGAAGATTCACTGTGTGAACAGACCAAAAGAGTTTGAAATCGTTGTTGGAGCAAACGATTCAAACTCTGGATCAACAAAGGTGGCTTACGAAGCTATTGGCTTTCGACTTTGATATTGTTTATAAGCCGGGACGTGAAAATAAGGCAACAGATGCTTTATCTCAATTTTCTAATGCAGGCCAACTTCAAGCCTTTTCTCTCGTTCAACCAAATTTTCTATCTAAACTTCGGAAAGCTAACTCGACTGATTCTGAAATTTTGGAGTTATCTCAAAAGCTCCTTTCTGACCCAGAAACAATGGAAGAGTATTCGGTTCAGCAAGGGTTCTTGCTTTACAAAAACTATTTCTTCATTCCAACATGTATGAGACGCCAATTACTAAATGAATTCTATGATTCTACCTTGGGTGGACATGCTGGTTTTCTTAGAACTTACATGAGAATGGTTGCAAATTGTTATTGGGGATCCATGCGTCAAGATGTTAAACGATATGTTGTGAATTGCCTCATTTGTCAACAAGCTAAATTGTCTAACATTGCGCCATATGGTCTTCTTCAGCCTCTACCAATTCCAAATCAAATTTGGGACGACATCTCTATGGATTTCATACAAGGTTTGCCGATTGTGAAGGGGTACTCGGAGATTCTTGTGGTCGTTGATCGGTTGTCAAAGTATGGGCATTTCATTCCTCTTTTGCCTCATGCTACGAGTGCTAAGGTGGCTGAAATTTTTGTTCGTGATATAGTTCGACTTCATGGGGTGCCACATTCAATTGTTAGTGACCGGGATAAGCTCTTCCTAAGTTCCTTTTGGAATGAGCTTTTTAAATTGCAGGGCACCACTTGAACAAGAGTAGTTCTTATCACCCACAAACAGATGGCCAGATTGAACCGGACACTTGAGATGTATTTACGGAGTTTTGTAATGGATGCTCCGAAACTTTGGGTAAAGTTTTTACCCTAGGCAGAATTTTGCTACAACACATCATATCATTCTTCAATTGGTATGACCCCGTTCTTAGCGGTGTATGGGAGAGAGCCTCCGACATTGCTATGCTATGTGTCGCAAGCTTCTAATAATGCAGCTGTGGATTTCGAGTTAAAGCAGAGAGATGAAATTCTATCCGTACTCAAAAGTAACTTGCAAAAAGCTCAGTAACGCATGAAGGAGTTCGCTGATAGGAAACGAACTGATAAGGAGTTTGAGGTGGGGGAGTGGGTGTTAGTTAAATTGCAGCCATACCGTCAAGTTTTGGTGCGGGGGTACAACAATCAGAAGTTAAGCCGAAAATTTTTTGGGCCATTTCAGATTGTTGAACGTATTGGCAGTATCGCTTATCGTCTTCAACTTCCACCGGAGTCTAAAATACACCCTGTTTTTCATGTTTCATTACTAAAACCAGCTTTGGGATTTAATGGCTTGCCATCTTCACAAGTCATAATTCCACCAAGTCCGGATATGCCGATGTTGAAACCGCAGGAGATACTCGATCAGCGTTGCATTAGCCGCAATGGTCAGAATCAATCACAGTTTTTGATCCAATGGAAAGACTTACCAATTGAAGATGCAACATGGGTGGATGAAGCAGAAGTTAGAAAGGAATTTTATGAGTTGAACCTTGAGGACAAGGTTCAATGCAATTGGGGAAGTAATGTGATGACCCCATTGACTTTAGGCCCAAAGCAGATGGTGGATATGAACCAAAACATACCAGGGCCCAAAGCACATAGCGATATCACCAGCCCAATCATCAAGAGGAGCTCAAGAGCAAAAGCGTTGCCTCACTATCTGAAGAATTACGTGGCAAGTTAGTTACAAATAGAATATGCTGGGCAAGGAGCATGTGAGGCATATATATGGTTGACAGAGGTGTAGAGAGAGATTAAGCAACTACTATCTTCTACTTTCTGCTAATTTTATTTCTGTAATTTTTCCTTCATCGTTGTTTTTCAATACAAATTTCTGTCTCTGTTGCTTTGTTGTTCTAGTTTCTTCTTCTATTGCTCCCTAATATCCAAATACCTTATAGATTTTCTCTCTACTCAAAAGCTTGTGCATATGAACCATTCTAAGATTCTACAGTTTCATTACCACAAGAAGTAGGGCTGAATCTTCAAATTCGCATCCAATTTCACAATTCAGGTAAAATTTATCAATTTTTAGATTTACAAACCCTAGGATTTGTAAACTTGGGTAAAATTGCTGTTTATTGCATATATTTATGAAAATTAGTGTATAATTGCAAATAATTAGATTGATTTTCTGCATATTGTTTGGATATTTGTTACATATATATATATATATATATAGTTGAGCCCGTGAATCACTGTTTTGGTGGCTCACTGCATTCAACATTCCCGTGTCGGACCTTAAACTATATTTTCTTTAATGACTATATGTATATAGGTGGGTGGGTGTATCTGTGTGTGTGAACATTAGTATAGTGCAAACATAATTTTATATGGTTTTATATATCTAAAATCTTTAAATAACTTATCCTCAAAATTTGCTTTTCTTTTTTCAATGATTCATTTGCAAGATTGCACTTTTTTTTTTTTTTTCCTGCTTATAGTATGACGGTTTTTTTGCTATCGAAGTGCAAAAAAGTTGAAGTCTTTGCTACAAGATACAATGGATTAAGTAATCAAAGTGAGGAGTTTCTACGAAGAAAATATCTTTAGCTGAAATTCATAGATTGGAAATGAGAAATTATAGTCAAATTGGCAATTACTGGTGGGGGTCAGCTTAGTTGAAGCTAAAGTTTTGATCTAATGCCTGTTGATAATAGAAGAATTGCTGATGCAGATGGAGTTTTGGTATCTAGGTAATTCATCTGAAAAGTTTTTCTTTTTCCAGGTTGGAGAGAGCTGCGAACTTTGCTAAGCATGTAGCAGGCATATTAGTTGAATAAGGAATTGAAAAAATCCAAAAAGAGTTGAAGGGTAAATTCAGTTGTTATGATTTATTTAATGTGAGCGAAATGAAGGGAAGGAATGAGAGTTAAAGTTATTGTCATGAATTTTCTACATTGCAGGATTTTCTCTAGACAAGAAGTTTCCACAATCTGAGTTTGCTCTTTATCAATAATTTGATTATGAATCCTAATGTAACTTATGACTAGTCCTGGCAATACATTAAGCACTTGGATATCTGGTATCCCTGAAATGTGCTTTGATACTGTTGTAGTAAGAATGATCTGCGATTTTGACAAAATCTAAAATAGAGACTACTTCTGAAGCTTTCTCCCTTGCATGTTTTATATCAATAGATTAATTTTTTTCCCTTTTCTATGTCATTGTTTTATATTGTATTTTCTAGAAACACAGTCATAGAGCAACAACCACTTTTTATTGGAGAGTGTAATTTTACTTTTAGAGAAAGAGATAAATACATGCATAAGAGCTGGAATAGGAATTTGGGATTTTCCAAAATATGTGTTTGTCAGATTCAATTATCTACCTGTGTGTAAAATTCTTCTAGAGTGCCTTAATGGAGTGCTTTAAGTAATTATTCTTTACAAATCACTTTCTCTCTTTTTCAAATGCGTGCAATCTGTCAATTAATGTGTGTATTGATTTTTTTTTTTTTTTGTGTGTATATTTGGAGATTTTGCATATGTATGTATAATATGTAATTGTGGTCCAGAATTGTCTTCTTCGAACTGTGTAACTGGTGGATATGCAATCCTAAAATTTATATTGCTTTTTGGACAGGTCAGTGTCTAGATGTCTGTCATCTCCACATAACTGGTCTAAATACCCTGCTTGCTTGTTAGTGTGAGTGGGTATATGCTTACACTTTCTTGATGTCTCCTTAGTGTGTGATGCTGAAGGAATTTTGTGACTTGGTGATTATAGTTTGTAAAGATCTCTCTCTATACATCCATGACAAAGAGAACTTTTGATGTTTTTAGGATCAGTAATAACTTTTCTTTTCTTTCTTTTTTGGGTAAATTATTAAAATGGTACTAGATCTTTACATTTTTGATATTTAAGCCTCCTATATTTCATTTTGGACAAAATGATCATTCATCTTTTATTTTTGTGACAATCGTTAGTTCTTGGAGCAACATCTATAAAAAACTAACGTTACTGTACATGTGGATGACACTTTGAGGACTACCACATGACAATTTTGGAACATGTTTTATGCTTATATTTTATTGCGTGATAATTTTATCCCTAAATATTTTTTCTTTTTGCAGCTACGTGTCATCCATGTGCCCACTAACGTTATTTTTTGACAAATGTTGCTTTAAAGACTAACAGTTGTTACTAAGGCTCCGTTTGTTTGCCGTAAAATATTTTTTCGAAAAATATTTTCTTACTTTTACGGTGTTTGGTAACACTAGAAAATTGGCCAACCGGAAAACATTTTCCAGTAAAAAATAGTAGGCTATTTTTTGAAGATTTTCCGGTGTTTGGTAACCTCAGAAAATTGATCAACCGGAAAACATTTTCCGGTAAAAAATGGTAGGCTACTTTTTGGAGATTTTTCGGTGTTTGGTAACACCGGAAAATTGGTCAACTGAAAAATATTTTCCGGTCAAAAATGTCGGCTAGTTCAAAATTTGGGAAAATATTTTCATTTATTTGAGAGATGAAAATATTTTTCGGAACTTAACCACCCCTATTTTATGTGTATATTTTTTTATATATATAAATCTCATGTCAGAAAATATTTTTTATTGTACATCCAAACACCAGAAAATATTTTCCAGTATTCTATTTTTCAGAAAAATATTTTCCTCTAACAAATTATTTTACGGCAAACAAACGGAGCTCAGGAAAATATTTTCCTCTGAAAACATTTTCCAAGAAAATATTTTTCACTGAAAATATTTTTCACAAGTAAGTTATTTTACAGTAAACAAACGGAGAAAAATATTTTATTTTCCAAGAAAACATTTTCCACTGAAAATATTTTTCACAAATAAGTTATTTTACGATAAACAAACAGAGCCTAAAATTAAATATGAAAAACTATTTTGTTCATAATAAAAAATTTGAGACTTAAATATCAAAAAAAATAAAAATTTAGGACAATTTCAATAAATTACACTTCTTTTTTCTATCAAGTATCAAGTTGATGTAAAGTATTCAGCCACATAAGACACATGTAACAAGGACTAAAATGCCACCAAGTTCCAGAATACATGCAAATTTAATTAATAGTCATTCTTTATTTTTTTTTTCTGAAGAGAAATTTATATTAACATAAAAAAACAAATACAAAAGCGGGCTAACACACTATAATTCAAGAAAGAAAAATATAACCAGTTGCACCCATAAGCAAGCCCAACAAAGAACAAAACAGAAAGCAAAAAATATGGGGCAAACCAAAAGCCCAAAGCCCAACAAATGAAACCGTAGCAAACAACAAACCAACGCCAAAGAACGAAACCTGCAATAGCAATACGCAAATCGGCAATCACAACATCGCCAAATCCCAACCAAAAGCATCGAAGCCAAACATGGGTAACAACCTAGCCATACCCAACCCATAAACACTCACCGAAGCCACCAAAACAATAACCAATAGCTCACCTCAGGCAAGCATTGAGCAAACACTTAAAGGGACACGCGACCTAGGATGAAGGTACGTAGATAGACAGAATCTCCAATTGAGAAAGAAACCCAGACCTTAAACGACGAAGGCGCAGTCCACCTGAAGCCTCCAGCAACACTACCAACACAGGTAGACAGCAACACGAGGATGAAGAGAAGTAGTAGCAGCGAGGAAGTGCAATGGGCTAAACACCAGCAATGAGCTATACAGCGCAAACGAGCCTCACAAGAAGGGATTAAGCCACAAACAAAAGAAAAACTTAAAGGTCCATCTAAAACAAGGAAAGATCTGTACAAGAAACCAAAATAGAATAAAAAGAAAGCAAAGAAAACAGACTAAGAGAGAGTAGGCGCTACCGGGGCAATGGTCGGAGTATTGAAAAATATCACACAACTATGGAAACGAGACCTTCAACGGGAGGTGGGAAAGTCAAAACCCTCGTGTAAGGGTTTGTAGAGAGAGAGAATTAATGGTCATTCACTTTGGTAATCTCTTAAACATTGCTTCATTACATACTGTTTGGAAGCATTTGAAGTGTAGAATTTATTTAATTTATAAATGAATTTCGCGAGAATTTAAATTTATAAATGATTTTCCATGTTTGAAATTGTAAAACAGTCTTAAGATAATTTTGATATTTATTAATACAAATTGTATTTGAAATACACGTAGAATTGAATTTATTTTTTTTATTTTACTTATATGCCCTTTCATTATATTGAAATTAGGTTTGTGATAGGTTATCATCTCATCCCATTATTGAGTATTGCTATTATCTTAAAATTACCCCAAAAAAAAACAACAAAGAAAACTTTTCGATAAGTTTAAACAATAGGAAATAAATCATAACGCCAACCATCAGTTTAAGATTATTAAATAAACCTACATTCCAAGTACAAGCTGCTAGAAAATTGTTAAGAGATTGCAGAGCCTTCATTTCTCACATTTTTAGAGAACGTAATCAACCCGCTGATTACCTTGCCAACCTGCAGGGGCGGATCTATGTAGTGTGAGAGGGGGGCCACGGTCCCCCCAACGTTTTAAATTTTTTTAAAAATATCTATATAGTATCATTAAAAAAAATTATCGACCCTCCTAATTTTTAAAAATTTCTATATAGTATCATTAAAAAAATATTTTGCCCCCCCCCCCCCCCACCCCAATATTAAATTCCTAGATCCGCCCCTGCCAACCTGGGTGTTCAAGCAAATAAACTTCAAGTCCTTGATAATGCTCACAGTCTAAGCAAGCTGCGAGGTATGTTACGCCTTGACAAAGCAGGTCTTCCGCTATTCAAATTTTAATTGAGCTATCTATGGCTGGTTTGATCCTTATCCTTATTTTTGGTTCCTTTAAATCTTGTATTAGAGCTGGTAAGATTTGTTTTTTTTGTTACCGTTTGATTTTGCTAATGCTCTTAGTAAAGTTGTTTCCTAGAAAGCTGGTCTTTTTCCCAACTCTCCGCTTAACAACTTTTCTAAGGCTCCTTTTAGGATCATTGTAAGGAGAGATGATTTGTATCTCTTCTAGTTTAGTTAGGTAATGGGGCAGGTAAGTCCCGCATCCTTATGTGGAGGTCTAGGCCTGATGTCTCCCTCCACCTTTGTACACTCTTTTTGTGATTAATAAATTATTGGAGGGAAGTATCCTTCCTTTCGCCAAAAAACAAAAAAGTAACCTTAAATTCAACCGTACATTTAATATGAAAACATATTCTTAAAAGAAAGGGTGAGAGAGGCGTTGATTTTTTTTTTTTTTTTTTGGTGAAAAAGAAATAGGGAGAGAGTTAATGATTTTTTTTTTTATCGTTGTGCTTTAGTCAAAGTCCATCTCTTAAATCTAAGGGCAATTTTGTCCTCAAAAAATGAGCAACAAATTTAAAAAACATGGATTTGTAAATTCCACTTTTTGAGCCTCATATGGGCAAAGTATAAGAAAATCTAGGATTTGCAAATCATGAATTTTTAATTTTTTAAAAGGGTGCTTCCAAACACCAAAAATTAGATTTGTAAATGATTTTCATAAAATTTTATGGAATTTATTGTTTCGAACAGTCTGTTAGTTTTACAAAATATTCAACTAGCATGGATAAAATTTCTGGGCAATGCTTTGTGTCGCTCTTCACCCCATTTTTATATAGTCATAATTCATGTATTAATTGTCAAATTTTTAGTATATATGATAAAAATTCTATTATATACGGAGGAGTAAAGGAGTAAAGGAGTAAAAGTGTGAAATATGACAATATTTAACATTTTATTCCGAAACATAGAAGTACATAAAAAGATTGGTCAAGCACTCCTTGAATCATCTCAACAATCTTTAAAGCAAAAGCATCTACGGCGTAATCCACGGCAATCGCCTCCTTGATAGCCCTCGCGTTGGCAAACGTTAGAGCACCTAACTTCACTGAAACATAGTCCCCAAAAGTTTTTGCTCTTATAAAGACATGTCTTCGCTTCTGCCTTTATAGGACCCATTTCTGCATAAAAATCATGTTATTAAAAGCCATGATGAGAATGAGACAATGACATACAACATTACCATCTCTAAATGCAAAGGGAAAAACATTAATTTTTCCTCTCATTTGAAAGACAGATATTGTCTTACAATGGTTATGCAACATAGCTAACTAGAAATTATTACTGACGCTGGCAAAAGGAAACCATCTTGCATTAAGGTTATAGAACAAAAACAGAGGGAAAAATCTAGCCAATGATTTTGATGCAATGACGCCCCTATAATGGTTGTTTTTCTAATGATGCAGCCTTGGTCATTTTTCAAGCCAGAATTTCTAGTAATAAAATTAAATAACCGCATTATCGGTTTGCATGGAGAAATTGAATCGACGTTGTCAAAACTATGTAATTTTTTTTACGGTTAATACCCATTTTGGTTATCTATTTTTAATCTGATTGACAAAGTGATCCTTATCTTTAAAAGTAATACATTTTAGTCCCTTATTTTTTGTCTGAGTGACACTGTTAGTCATTTTTAATAATTTCGTTAAAAAAAATTGTCGGAAAATGCACGTGATTAGCACGTTTCTTTTTTTTTCTTTTCCAAATTGCACGTTTAGTACGTGTGTTTTCCTTCAATTTTTAACGAAATCACTGAAAATGACTAACGGTGTGACTTAAACAAAAGATAAAGAATTAAAATGTATCACTTTTAAAGATAAGAGACTATTTTGTCAATTAAGTCAAAAATAAAGGACCAAAAAGAGTGTTAACATTTTCTTTAAAAGTATGAGTTTCATCACTAAGAAAAATAATTCAGACGTGGATGAACAAGAATTGACTAAACCTCAACTCTAATAGTATATTAAAAATTATTCGGTTCTATCTTATCAATATAGGAGCATCGTGCAAATTAAATTGTAACAAAAATCAAACAGAATTGAAGCCGTATTTAATGTAATGGTGCAATATCGCATGGATGAGATAGAGAAAAAAAACCATTGTTGGTGAAGAGCAACAGCAGGCAAAGAGCAGTAGTAACCAAATTAATGCCCTTCATCTTGGAATTCGAAAGACTAATGCTATGCAGATTTTAATTCTTAATGTAGGGGATATGATCCTCAATGTCGTGGCTATTGCAGGCTTTTAAACATATCAACAGAGATGACTACAACCAAAGAAATTCTCAATGCTAACTTCAACACAAGTCAAATTGCATTGAACATGGTGATACTTGTTATAATCCTTACTCGTTCATCTGTTCATTTACATAACTACTAATTTTTCCCGTGATATATGGAGGTACTTTGAGCAAGAAATGGAAAATGGTAATTGATTCATCAAAGCACTCAAAAATCTAGTATTTTCCATGTTTAAATATGGGTCATAGATGTGAAACGAACGATAGCTTAGAAAATTATTAGGTCAATACTCAGAGTGAACATTTGTTGAAAATGAAAATATTAGTTTAGACCTCCATTTTAATCAAAAGAAAATTATTAGGTCAGCCATGGCAAGGGCCGGGGCTGTTGTCCTCACTTGTAATGTACATATTAAAAGGATGTGGATCTCCACATTTACTTTCTTTCATTTATTTTATTTTCTTCCTGTTTTTGACAAAATATTTTAGTGTTTATAAAATACTAAAAACTATAAAACTCGTAACCTTTGAGTTGATACTTCATATATAAAATTTTAGTCTTAGCATGTTATGTTTCCTTATTTGATTCAACAATTTTACCTTTTTCCATTAACTCTAAATATTTCTAACCTTCAATTTTCTGTAAATAAATTAATGTTGAACAATTAAAGAATAAAGTTGAATTTCAGATAGAAGATCTACTAGAATAACAAATGAATAAGTATAATCATGAATAAATAGAGGGGCAAATGAAAAAGAATAAGAGATTCAAGAGTTAGTTTAGTGGTGGGCTATTCTGTTAAGAATTCTTAGTTTTCATTTTAAAATCATTTGGTGACAAGTGGAGTAACCGAAGATCTTATATAAATGTATATTTTGACATATTCTTCTTGTTAGTTGGGAGACTAAAGTTTGAATTTTATGGAGTGGAGGCAGGTGGAGATGGGGGTAAAAGAAAAAAAAAGAAAAAAAAAAGGTGAGAATGGGAGGTAAAAAAAAATGGAAAAAGAGTAAATCGGGAAGATCGAAATTCAAAACGGTTCCTTCATTGCGGCTCATAATCAAAACAGTAGTTACCTCCTGTTATTCCCTCCATTCAAACTTTAGTGTTTACTTTGATTTAGTGGCATAAGAAAGTTGAAAATTAATATTAATTTAAGAAAACATATTTAGACTTTTGTGCTGTGCAAAGGATGATAGTTACTTTCGCTTCATTAATTACCTGCCTTTATTTTTTTTTCCAAACAAAGAGATGTTAGAAACTTTTTTCGTTATTGTACTTCCAAAACCTTTTTTAAAGGGCTAATTACATCAAAAATGTCATTCCCACCACCATTTTAACAATAAGGGACTGTTTGGCCTAATTGTAAAATTTTAACTTTTGAGCTGTAAAGTTTTTATTTGTAAATCTTTGGTTAAAAATGTTATTGAACAAAAACCGTTAACAATTTGATTTATATTGGACAATGTTGAGCTTTTAAAAAATTTAAGGGCAATGTTAGACTTTAAGAAATATGAAATGGTATATTTGAGGAAAAAAAAAATAACTTCCTGCATTATATAAAAAGAGTTTCACAAAAGTCTATTTTGAAAAGTTTCAATTTGGAGTTTTTTATTTTTTAAATTTTTTTTACCTTCAATTTTTATTTAAAAGTACTTTAAAAAATAAGTCAAATTGGTTAGGTTCACCTTTTAAACTCACAAAAAGTATTTTTAAATATCAAAAAACTAACTCAAACAAGCCTGAAGCTGATGAAGTGAACGACAAATATATCATTTACACCTCAATGTTAAACTTAAAGCCCAAAGGATAAATTATGCCGGTGATCACTAAACTTGTATGCAGTTTTAAATTGCCGAGAAATCAAGGGTGTAACAGAACTCTAATTTTACTCTTTTTTTTTCCCCTTCTTTTTTCTCTTCCTTCGTACTTACACATCTCTCTCAAAAACATTCATCGTGACCTGGGCTTTCAAATGACTCCTTAAATAGTTTTTGTTAATTATCGTTATTGTGAGCTATGTTCTTTTTCAAGTATGTTTGATTTCAACTCTCAAAACCCAATGAGAACATAACTGAGTTTACTGGAATGGGATTTTGTTGGAGTTTCTGTGTCTTTTGAATTTCCTTTTTTAGTATTTTAAGCAATATTCACGGTTGAATTGGAGATGCCTAGTTATTCTTTCAATATAGTGAAGTTATATATTTCTTGACATTCTTTAGGAAAACATTTTCGGAAAAAAAGTCATCTTAGTTCCAGAGAAATATGATAGTCTCAAACAAGTCCCTGTGAATTTGAAAATCTCTACACAAGTTCCTGCACTTTAATTTCTTTTGTGATTTTTTATGAAAAAAGGAATAATGCACTAAAATGTTATTTTTTCCCTTAAAATATGATGTGAACTTCTAAATTTTCATTGCTTCATGCAACGACACCAAAGAAAGGAATTTTGGCTGTCAAAGATTAATTAGTGTGACCGTTTGCTTTCTTGGTTAAAAAAATTACATTAATGCAATCACATTCCAACGAACAAGTATAAAATTAATGGAAAAAAGAACCAACATAATCAAATTGAAAGGGCAAAAATGATATTTTAATGCATTCTCCCTCCTTTCATTAAAAAATATAAATATATATAAAAGAATGTGTCTCACATGTCTTCCATTTTACCACCAAGACATCTTGAAAGTGAAGTGATCTTGCTCTGAGTGAAACAACCACCCTAAATATTATGACACGAGCCTAGTACATAAGAACGAAACCTAGATATTAAAGTGAAGAGATTCGTAGAGAGACTTTCTATTCAAAGGGACCTGTTTGAGACTTATCATATTTTTAGGCATTAAAATGATTTTTTTTCCAATTGTCAAGTTAATAGTTCAATGGAGGATATTTATCCACAATCAATTTTTATAAATTGTTGAATTGTAGAGATTACACAGTTGTACAAATCTCTAGAAGTCAAACTTGTTGAATTATAGAGATTACATAGTTGTACAAAAGTCAAGTTTGTTCAAATATAGATATTACATAACTGTACAAATATCTAATAGTCAAGCTTGTTGACTATTAGATATTACAGAGGATTGTGGTGGATTGATAGGCTTAGATTGATGGATTTAAATTCTCTATAAATACCTTGTATATTTTTAATCAGTAATATAATGGAAAATACTATTTCATTAGTTTTGAAGATGGTATCAGAGAGGTATACGATTATTTGAATATCAAACCCAGAAAAAATAGTCCCAGAAATCCCAAACATATCTAAAAAAAAAACATATCAGTCTTTGACTAACACAAAACCAAACCCATATTCAGATTCATCCAGAAATCAAAAAAAATAAACCCAGATTCAAATCCAAATACTCAGAATCAAAACCAAAAATAAATAAATAAATAATACCCTCAAAGCCAAAGTTGGGAAATAACCCCGTTCAGTCGTCGGAGTTACCGCATCTCTCATTGCCTTCCATCGTGACTCATATCTATGTGAGTCCTTTTTGTGTGTGTGTGTGTGTGTATGATGTTGAAAGTCTCAATTTTTTGAAGATATCTGCATCTACAAATATCAGCAACGACATGTAAGATTTCAACTATAGAAAAGTTGGCTTAATGATTAAAGAAAACATAATTATGAGATGGCCCCGCATATTTTTTTTTACCTTTGCTTTTCATTGTTTCTTTACGTGAGAATGTTTTGAATCTCAATTTTTTTTTGTTTGTTTTCTAACTTGGACAAAAAAAAGGTTTGGTGGCCTATATAGTTTATGCTTTTTAGGTACTTTCAAACATTCCCACGTGAATATGTTTGAAATTGTCCTTTAGAAATCATTCAACATTCACAAAGGGTAGAAAAAAATCCGTTGTGAAAAAAAAAGGTCTTCTGATTCAATAGTCTTTTGATTCAAAGCAAAGTGAAATATAAAAGCAAAAGATAGTATGGCCTAAAAAAATGAGTGAATCATCTGGAATTAAATCTATTCTAGTTATAGTTCAGTACGAGTGAGTTTTTAATGTGGGAATCACTCTTATTAAATCCAATTATGGCATATGGTCGTAGCTCATGAAAATGCAAATTGCTGAAAGGGATAAGAGCTCATACATTCATGGTAAAAATAAACAACCTGGAGAATCTGATGAACGCTATGAAAAATGGTATACTGAAAATCAAAAGGTTAAACGGTGGCTGCTAATGTTTCTGTCTCCAGAAATCATGAGGCGTTATTTATGATTACCCACAGCCCATGATATTTGGATTGCCTTGTCAAGTGCCTTTTATAATGGTAGTGATGAATTACAAGTCTTTACTCTGAATCAAAAAATATTTTCTACAAAACAAGTTGGGCGAATTCTCTTTGTGTATTATAGAGAACTGACATAAATTTTCCAAGTATTAGATCATTGTGATACGGTGGTTATAAAAGATCCAAATGATGTGAAATGCTACCGCAAAACTATTGAACGACTAAGAGTACACATATTCCTTGTTAGATTGGATGAGGATTTTGATTCAATCAGACAAGAGATTTTGCGTAGAGACTCCGTACCAAATCTAGATGAATGCTATTCTTTGGTTAGACGAGAAGTTGTTCGCCGTACCACCCTCAAATGAAATTCTGATACATTTGAAGCTAGTGTCATGGTTGCTCAGAACCAATCTAATCATGGTCAACAAGATCGTGCTCGACCCAACAATGGTAGACCACCCAGTGGACCTAATGGTGTTGACAAGTCTTCTTACAAATGCATTCATTGCAATAAGACTGGTCATACCAAAAGTCGTTGTTTTGAGATTATGGGCTATCCAGAATGGTGGGATCCTAGTCGAGCAAAGAAAAATCAACCAAAACCATCCACTGCAGCTGTTGTTGATACAAAGATGGAAGATGAAATCACTAACAACATCTCGGCATTGGTAATCACTGCAAACAATGGTGGTAAGGTTTTAAATATTTCTACACCTATTTTGAATAGTACATGGATAATTGATTCTGGTGCAACAGATCACATGACGTATGACTCTTGACAAGTCTCATAACTCAAACACACCTCCCAAAAATTTGTCTCTACTGCAAATAGAACCTCCACCCCAGTGCTTGAGGAAGGATCTTTGACTCTAACAAGTACATTCAATTTAGATTATGTTTTGGTTGTTCCATCTTTAGATTACAACCTTTTGTTAGTTTCTCAAATAACCACTACTTTATCTTGTGTTGTAATTTTTTGCCTGATTTTTGTGTGTTTAAGGACATCAAAATCAGAAAAATGATTAGTTGTGGTATTAGGAGGGAAAAGCTATATTACTTGGACTTGGAATCAAATAGTACTGAAAGCTTACAACAAGCTTTGACAGTAGGTGGTCCTGACGATAAGCAAAGGAAAGAAATATGGTTATGGCATCGTCGTTTTGGACATGCTTCTTTTGGATATCTAAAAAAAATTATTTCTCAATTATTTATAGAAATTGATGTTTCTAGTTTTAAGTGTGATGTTTGTGAACTTGCCAAAAGTCATCGTGCTTCGTTTCCATTACGATTGAATAAAAGTCCACTTCCTTTTATGTTGATTCATTCTGATGTCTAGGGTTGATCTAAAGTCACTACTTTAGGTGGGTCACGTTGGTTTGTAACATTTATTGATGATTGTACCAGGATGACATGGCTTTGCTTGATGAAATCCAAAAGTGAAGTGAACTCATTTTTCCAAAAGTTTTATAAAAAAATTGAAACTCAGTATAAAAGGAAGATTCAACTTCTTCACAGTGACAATGGTGGAGAATATCAAAGTACCGAGTTTCAACGCTATCTAGAAGCACAAGGATTGATTCATCACACCACTTGCTCTAACACACCCTAATAGAATGGGGTGGCTGAACAAAAAAATCGACACTTGTTAGTGGTTGTCCAATTTTTGTTAATCGAAGCCCATATGCCAAAGTCTTATTGGGGAGAAGCAGTCACTTTTGCAGCTTATTTAATCAATTGGGTACCCTCCAGCACCATCAATATCAAAACGCCATTTCAAACACTTATTGATGCAGTTGTTGCCCTAGCTGTTACACATTTAACTCCTCATGCCTTTGGGTGTGTGGTATTTGTACACCTTCACAAGCATCAAGGAACCAAATTAACACCTCAAGCCTTGAGATGTGTTTTGTTGGTAATGCCACTCATCAGAAAGGTTATCGGTGTTACCATCGTCCAACAAGTCGATTATTTATCACAATGGATGTTATTTTTCATGAAAACAAAATGTACTTCTCTACACCTGAATTTCATGGGGAGTACCAGATGAAAATTCAAACTCTAAATTATGATAATCAAGGTGAAGGCAACTTGGATATAAGTGGTATAATATTGGATTCCAGTGGTAATGACTCATAAATTGAAAAAAATAAAGAAATAGGTGAACTGGATCAAAGTGGTGATGAGTACCCAATAACTGAAGAAGTAGGTTTATCTTCAGCCCAACCTGAAACTTAGTCTCTAGAAAATATGGCTTCTTCTCCAGTTGACATATTATACCAATCGTTTACTGAAGATGTTTGTGAGCCACACAGAAGACAGTTACCACATCATCACACTAGAGATATTCCTAAACCCACATATGAGTCAGATCTTTCTAGTAAAGTAAAATATCCCATTAGCCATTATGTGTCTAACCATCATTTGTCAGAATCAAATATGCATTTTGTGAATCAATTATCTGTTGTATCTATTCATAATAGTATGCAAGAAGCCTTAGTTGATCCTAGGTGGAAAACAGCTATGAATGAGGATATGAAATCCTTGGAAAAAAATCAAACATGGGAGTTGGCTGATCCTCCACCAGGAAAGAAATTAGTTGGATGCCAATGGATTTACACTATAAAGTACAAGACTGCTGGCACAATTGAAAGCTTTAAGGCAAGACTAGTAGCAAAAGGATACACTCAAACCTATAGGATTGATTACATAGAAACATTTACACCTGTAGCCAAAATCAACATAGTTCGTGTCTTGCTATCTCTAGCGGCAAACCTAGATTGGCCTTTACAACAGTTTGATGTGAAGAATGCTTTTCTCCATGGTGAATTATCTAAAGAAGTCTACATGGATCTCCCACCTAGGTGCATGATACCAAAAAGGCACAGCCAAAAGGTATGCAGGCTAAAAAAAATCATTGTATGAGTTGAAGCAATCTCCTAGAGCATAGTTTGGAAGGTTCACAAAATCTATGATTGCATTTGGTTACCATCAAAGCAACTCAGACCATACGCTTTTCATAAAAAAGGATAAAGGAAAAATCACTGCGCTCATTGTATATATGGATGATATAGTGGTTACAGGTAATAATCCTAATGAAAGGAAGACCTTATAGAATTATCTATCCAAAGAGTATGAGATGAAAGATCTAGGCCCCTTGAAATATTTTCTTGGGATTGAAGTCTCCCGTTCTAATGAGTGAATATTTATGTCTCAAAGAAAATATGCCTTAGATCTATTACAAGAAACTGGTATGTCAGCATGTCAACCAATCGATACTCCAGTAGAAGAAAATCTGTAGCTATGTGTTGAATCCAACCAAGTACCAATTGACAAAGGAAGATACTAGAGACTTGTAGGCAGATTAATGTACTTATCTCACACCAAACTAGATCTTGTTTATGCCTTGAGTATTGTCAGTCAGTTTATGCATAATCCTTGTGAACGACATATGGATGCTGTTATATGAATTTTGAGGTATTTGAAGTCTGCTCCAGGAAAAGGAATACTATTCATTAAAACTGCAAACTATGAAAACATAGAAGCATATATAGATGTTGATTGGGTTGGTGATATGGATAACAAACGATCTACTTCTGGTTACTTTACCTTTGTAGGAGGTAATCTTGTGACATGGAAAAGCAAGAAACAAACTGTTGTAGCTCGGTCAAGTGCAAAAGCTGAATTCAAAGGTTTGACAAATGTTCTTTATAAGGCATTATGGCTAAAACTTCTCTTGCAGAATTTAGGCATTTTATTTGAACAACCTATCTGATTGTATTGTGACAATAAAGCAGCGCGTGATATTGCACATAATTCAGCTCAGCATGACCAAACAAAGTATGTCGAGGTAGATAAATTTTTCATTAAAGAAAAGCTAGATGAAAAAATTGTGGAATTACCTAAGATTCGTTCAGAAGTTCAGTTGGCTGACATTCTCACCAAAGTTGCCTCAAATCGAGTGTTCTTAAAGTTTATAGGCAAGTTAGGCATGTGGGACATCCATGCACCAACTTCAAGGAAAGTGTTGAATTGTAGAGATTACATAGCTGTATAAATCTCTAGAAGTCAAGCTTGTTGAATTATAGAGATTACATAGCTGTGCAAAAGTCAAGTTTGTTGAATTATAAAGATTACATAGTTGTACAAATCTCTAATAGTCAAACTTGTTGACTATTAGAGATTACAGAGGATTGTCACTACAAAACAAGTAATAATCAGCGGCTGTTTTAAACTGCCACTAAACAATAGGCGGCGGTTTATCGAACTGTCGCAAATACGTGCGTCGCGAATAGAAATCATGGCGGTTTAGCCAACCACCGCAAAACAAATCTTTTTGCGGCAGTTCAAGAACCGCCGTTAATTGTTTTAGCGGCGGTTTTCTAACCGCTGCCTAGAATAAAACAGATTTTAAAAAAATTATAGGCGGTAATTTTTAAAACACCACCTATGCTGAAATTGTTTTTGAAAATAAATTATATTAACTTATAGGCAAGCACCAAGCAAAAGAAAACAATAATAATTGAATATGTAGCAGTTTTTGTAACTGCCCTTATAATAACAAAACAAAAAATTGAAATTAGAAAGATTGCATACAAACTTCAAATTCCAAATGAGATATGTATATCAATATCATGCACAATGATGTAATTACAAATGTTTAACTCTTTCCATGTCTCCATTACAGTGACTAGAGGACAAACCAACAATAAGCAATCGACAATGTAATTCTTAAACTCCGTAGCTATTGTAGACTGAGAGGAATAGCTCAACCACTGCTGTTCCTTTTACTGCAAAATATGAAAAACCAATTAAAAAATTATTTGCTTAAGCAATTTGCAAAAGAATGAAATAAAAAATACTATAAAAAGTTGGATTTCATAAAAAGAGATCAAGCATATAGACCTGTTGGATTTCAGATATACTTAAAGTATCAGCTTCTAATTTATTTGATGCCAAAATGGTTCTAAAAAACTATCTGTTGAACTATTTAAGTTAATCAAGCTACGCGGCATGACAAAAAATGTTGAATTCAGTGTTAAAAAAGAAAGCAGAAACCAGAGCATGTAGATATATCTTACTCATAGTCCATTATTCTGACAACTGACGGGTCGACATCTAGAGATAATATTACCTACAAAAATAAGAGATAAGCAAATCAAGTAAACAATTTACAATAGAAAAAGAAATAGAGTAACACAGTTAGATACGGATGCTTTAACACTTAAGCATATAAATTAGTTCTATTAAAATATAATAAGTCTAATCATACTATAATTCTATCTTCTTCTTTTATCTTTTCCTTGCCTTTATACTATCTTCTCCTATCTTTTCCTAGTTGTTTTGTCTCTATTGCTGGACCTAATCAAGGAAAAGGAAATACACTACTTAACATAGTTGACAAAACTCACTCAAGCTACCAGCACATACTACACAATGCACACACTAGTATATACATATCATTTGTTACAAGCATTAGTACTAACATATGCCCAACACCAATGATCTCTGTCATCATTATCAGTCACCCTTTACCTCCTTATAATACTAACACTACACAATCCATTCACTCAAACACAATACATGCATATATGTATATATCATCCACACCTAACCCTTAAACCATATAGCACAATAATTAATTACATATGTAGCTTATGCAAACACACACACACGTGGCTAACACTCACACACATATGCATGGCTGGTTCACACACTGCTATATACCTTAGGAACACATCATTGTACAAGATCCTTTGCTTTACCAACACTTATATACATAATAAACGCATAACAGAGCACCATCACCAGAGCCAATCTTCACCACCGTGCATAGGAGCCACAAGTCTTAGGCCAAATCAGTACAACAAAATCCCCTACTTACTCCATACTAGTCTATACAAAGGCATTTCATTTAACTTATGTGATATATAAAAATATGAAAGTAATTTATATACAAAACCCATAAGTAATTTATCCTAAATAACTCTTACTATATAAAGATTCAATCTTCTATTTTTCCTTCAAATTGGACTTGCTCAAATCCTATTAACAAAATAAAAGAAAAGTAACAAGGCTCATGAAATTTTTGTATTCAACTTAATCAACCAAAAGATCACCAAAAAGGTAATGAAAGGGGCAATAAGACTGGATTATGGACCAAAAAGTAGAGATATCGAAAACAGAGCATTCAAGATAAAACTGTGATCCTCATCCTAAAATGTAAAATGAGTTTACTATAAAGATACATCCAACATAAATCAAATCAGTTTCCCACAAACTCCAAAACCTGCCTAATGACTAATGAGATATGAAATACAAATTGTTGAAGGTGAAGAAAAAATGAAAGGCAATAAAATAGGCTTCGAGTACTTGAAGGTTGAATACAAAGGATTAATCAATTTGTTTAAGATGTTCCTATAAAAACAAGCAGAATGTTAACAAGCTGAGATATTTCATATATTACATGAGATGCAACAAAAAAGTGAAGGTGTGGTACTCATATGCTCTATTAGTTGTTTTCACAAAATGAATAAAAGAAGAAAGGTAAAAGAAATGTAAACTAGTTTTCGAGCTTTATAATCAATTTATCAAAATCAAAAGATACATAAGATAGCATTTCATTTGAAAGTATAGGATTCAAAGAAAAATGAATCTCTAAAAGCATGATAATCAAACAAATGGAAATCTTATTTCAAACCTCCAAGAAGTATCATCAAGATATACTAACCTGTCCAACCTATTATCTATGTGTGCATTAAGTGATGATATTACCCCAGACATTTTGCTCCAACATCTGCATTGTGTACAACAAAAGAATAGGATTGAGAATAAAACTTTGGTAACTATCGTTATGACTCAAAAGTTATGGTTATAGGAGGATTTACCTACTAGTTACATGTTCTTGATCATAGAACTCTTAGCAAAAAGGCTCATTGGCAATTTCATCAATTCAGCCTATAAATATATACATTCAAACTGACCACAATGTTGATTTATACCTTTGGATACAAATGGAATGCCTAAAATCAAAGCTATTGATGTTTTATTGTGATTCTAAGTACTTCAGTCTCCATAAATTTTCTCAACCAATGAACTGAATCTACTAACAATCGTTTTAGGGGAAGAATAGAAACACACCTTCATCCGACCACACATGAAAATTTCAGAGCATGGCACCATGAGAGAAACTCTAACAACCAATGAACATACAAGACGTCTTTCTAGCTATTATATTTGCATAGAAGGCCATGAATGTTTATCCAAATATTCACACTGAACTAAATACATGTTAGTTTCAGGAAGTAAAGCTCTGAAATTAACTTTGTTTTACCAGTTCGACATCAACTCTTTGGTTCAATTAGTGCACTAAATGTTAGACCGGAGAGGAACTGGAGGAAAGAAGCCCAATCCGCAAATTATCTCATTTGAAACCACTAAGCCAAATGGTTGATCTTCAATTAGGGTATCAGGTTCTAACCAATCGGCTTGCCAAAAACCTATACCCAACATCTTGTATTCAAATTATTGTCAGTTCTTAACTCATATTTACACTGGCTTCAGCTAAAACAATTCAGTTTTCCCTCGTCAATGCTATCTTCTGGGTCTACTTCAATGACATAAATTCAACTCGGTCACACTTATCCCACTACTACATTGTGTTTAGCAAAACCGAAAACTAGTCAAGACCCTGAGCTCTAATCTGAGACTTTCTACTAGCATAACCACCAAACAAATCCTCCACATATTTTATAACCCAAAATAAGCAAAAGTGCAATCTTTTTCATTCTTTCCTTACAGTAGACCTCATAGCTTTACCACTATATAATAACTTAATAATAAATTTCAATTACTCTTACCAAAATCTTCAATAACTGAAAGAAATAACAAAATAAAGTCAAGTTATTCAAAATTGATAGTAAAATCCACAAAACCCTAACTTTAAAATCAAGAAATCCAACTCTAATCCAGCCCTAATTCACTAACTTTCGGGTAAAAGTTCAAACATGAAAGTCAACAAATAGCTTATGTGTGTGTAAAATCAACTCAAATCTTTGCTAATTCACCAAATCTCAGTTAAGAAATTTCGAACACAATATTCAACAAATGGCTTACATGTACAGATACACACATATATCGCATATATACATCAATATAGACACATGCATATATATATTGTGTGTGTATAATAGAGGAAGAGGTTAGGGTTTAGAGAAATGATAATTCAGACCTCGACAATCAAGGAAAAAATTGATAACTAGACATGGAGGCGGACATTGTCGAAAGGCCATGTTTTCTTGTGCCGGATTATTGCCGTTGGAAGGCCATGTCTTCTTTTGTTGGATTAATGTCGTCGTCGCGTGAGAGAGAAGAGGGAGAGATGAGATTGGGGCAAAGTAATGAGCTTTGGAGGATGAGAAGTGTTAGGACATTACCTTTTTAACAGTGATATATGTATTTTTATCTTTTTATAAATTTGGTATATTTTGTCAATTCAATAATATGTACTTTTAAAGACATATAATTTTTTTTTTTTTTTGCTTACCACCAAATCCCTAAGAAAATCCCTCAAGTTTAAAGGTGGTTTTTAATTTAAAAAAAAATAGTGAGTATATAGTTATTACAGTATTAATAAAAAGTAAATAAATAGAAAAATGAATCACTTTTATTATAGTCATTTCAATATTAATAAAAAAAAATAAATGAATGCATATATAGACATTGTATTTAGCTGTTGTAAAAAGTAAAATTATCTTAATTTAAAAACATAGATTTATATAAATATATAGTATGTGATCCAAATTTTAAAAAAAAATGTTTATATATATATAAATTTTGAAATTAGTATGATAATTGAGCTCAAACAATAACTAAATATGAGTTAAAAAGTAGTTATGAATGATTCGCGATTTTGAAAAAAATAATATATAAGTAAAGAAAAATTGAAGTTATTAGTATAACTTTAATGAAAAGTGCATATGAGTTGGTGAAAGTTATATCTAAAGTAAATATAAATTTGAATCAAATAGAATACAAGTAAAGAACAGTTAAAGTTCTTATGATAATTCAACTTAAATGGAAACTAAATTGATTATTAAAGAAAATTATTATTGAATAATTGATGAATTTGAATATAAACAATATGGTTTATTAAACTAAAATTGAATTTAACAAAAAAAATATAGTATATGAACTATTAAAAAGTGTATTTAGATAAAAAGTAATATATATATATTTATATATATGAAAAATAAATGTAATCATTTGTTAACCGCCACCTATATTATGATAAAAAAATAAAAATATGTTTTACAATTCAAATATATGATACTATCAATAAAACGCATATTAGCTTCATTTGGAAATAAAAAAATAAATTATAATACTTCTCATTACTAAACCGCCCCTTATAATTAAATAAAATTTTAAGAAATTTTAAGGCAGGATGTTATCCCGCGATATCTACATTTCCCAAAGTGATACACTCTCGCAGGTTCGTATATTCTTCATGCTAATCAACGATAATTATAATATTGGCTAACCTTTTCATATCCATTTCATTAGGAATTAATGATTTTTTAACAATATCTTCTATGAGATTTTTTTCTTTGTCCTTTGCATTGAAAGAAGAGATTAAAAACTGAGAGGTCTATTTGATATCCAAAAACTGCTGATAAATGATTCGCTTGCCTCGAAATGACCTAGACTTTACCTAGGTGTCTTACTTTTAGTTTTTGCTATAATCTAATATTCGCGGCGGTTTTAGGGAAGTGCTGCAAAAAGTTCCACACTTTTAGCAGCGGTTCTCAAAAACTACCGCTATAATTCCACTTTTAGAGGGCGGTTCCCCAAAACCGCCTCTAAAAGTGGAATTTTTGCGGCGGTTTCCCAAACTGTAGCGAAAAATGCATTGTTATGCACAATTAGCGGCGGTTCAAAGTGAAAACAGTGTCGCACATAAGGTCTTTTATTGTAGTGTGTGAGTGATTGATAGGCTTAGATTGAGAGATTTAAATTCTCTATAAATACCTTGTAAATTTTTAATCAGTAATATAATAGAAAAAACCATTTCATTAGTTTTAAAGATAAATAACATTCTTGGTTACACATACCTTAAGGTGTATCTTTTACCCAAAGTGTTGTTCAAGGAGAGATTAAAATAATTATGAAGTTATTGCTATTTTTGCTTTACAATAAAATTATGACATTTCACTTACGAACATAATGTCACTAACCAACAAAGACACTATGTACTGCTAACATAAGCATGCGTTTAGGTTGATGTCAATTGGTTAGCAGAGTATGGCTTTGCTTCCATTGATATTTTGCTGTTTAAGATGCATGCCAGCCTTGAACATGCTGATTTATAAAGTTTACAGAATTATCCAGTTATTGTTGCGTGATCTTTTGTCCTAGAAAAATGAGGCAATGATGTGATTGTATTTCTTTTCTTGGTTGCTAGCAAACTGTAATTTAGAAAGGAACTATTGGGTTTGGGTTTGAGGTAATCAAAACTTATGACATTTCTAGTTATAGTGGGGCTCACACCATCTGAGTAGAAATTCATTTGAATATGACCAGCTAACCGAATAATTTTCCATCTAAGAAAGGTGATATAGTAATGAGTGCTATTTTTAGAAGGTAATGTTTGAGGAATGATTATAAAGCTAATTGTATTTCCACGTAATTAAACTGAGTTTACTTTGTAATTTTTACATGTAAAGGTGTCGCTCCAAAATGTTTTCGATCTAGAAGCATAAAGAGCAAAGGTTTGTGAACAATTGTTCATTTTAAAAATCTCGAGATATAAAGAATAAAGGCTTTTTATGTCGGAAGGTGGTTTGTCATCCCATAAAGATGTAAAGCCTTCTAGCTAGAAGCGTAGAGAGACTTATGTCCAATTGAGGATTAAAGGTTTCTTTTTATTTGAAATTGATAAGTTTTGTTGCCTCTAAGGCATGTGAAAGTCCCTTATGTCAATGTATCGAGTTTAATTAAGTTCAAAATATTTAAACCTATGGTGGTCGTAGACTCGTAGTGATGAATTGAAGTTGTTATAAACTGATATATATATTATGTATATCTTTTAAACAATCACTGTAAAACTAGGGATGTTTGGAGAGAGAGAGAGAGAGAGGAGAAAGTTCAACAGGTAAGAGAAACGGCGAAAGTCGTACAAATAACTTTTAATAACAACACTCAATCACGAAATGAAACGCCCTTCATCTAAAAGGGTCGTTTGTTTATTTTTTAAGGCACACAATGGGATACAAGCCATGACAAGTAACTCAACATACTGATAGCTAGAGAGTTTCTTAAGGTGCGAATCACAAATATAAAATCAACAAGGCTTTGTGCAAAAACATCGGCGACGGAAGCCCCTGCAGTGGCCACCTTGGAAGCCCTCAGTCTGGCAGACAGCAGCACAGTTAGCTTTCCTCACACAAGCTCCCTTGAAGCGGTGGCTTTGTGACTCACATGTCCTGGCCTCAGCAACCATTGGTCCCATCTCTGTAAGCAAATAAAAAAATATGAGCATGGCTAATTTGTACCACGTACAAACAAGTACTAGGTTGTTTAGTATGTTATCGTTGAACAAAAGAATATGATTGGTTTAAGTTCAAGCATTATGGAATTGATGGTTTTCCAATGAGAACTATAGAGAAAAAAATAAGTATTGGTTCACACTCAGAAGATTGGGCTAGCATCAATGTAACTAGACCAAACGAAGGCCATAGAGTTGTGGGACGCGCAACTTCCTAAGTCGCAACCCAACTAACGGGAAGCTCACATGGGAAGTTCCCTCAATCGCGACCCGTAAAAGGAGGGGGGCCAAAGTAAGGCACGGAAACTAATCGTTATCACAGATTAAGGGAGATAACAGATTAACACGCGAGATATGAAAGAAAGATAGACATAGATCATTCGGCTCTTGGGGAGGAGATTGAGCCAGCGCCCAGAGCCCTATAAATAGGGAGCTCTATAGAGCTTTCTGGGTCTCTATATATACTCATACGATCTTACCCTCAATCAGCCGTTGAATTCTTAGATTTGACTGATTGCTAGTGGTCCCGAAAAAAAAAGGAATTATAAGGTAAAAGTCGTGAAATTTTAATTACGGATTCTTAGGGTCTACAAGATCTCAATTTATGTGTTTTACAATACAATTTCTTTAAGATGATTCCGAGATTCCGTGGATAGTTAATTACTGACATAAGTGTGACAATATTAAGGTAGTATGTAAGGCATCATCATTGACATATGAATGATATTATATTAAAAAAAAGGAGAGACCAGAAAATAACGTAGTTTATCTAGCTCCAAAAAAATAAAAAAAAACAAACCATATATAGCGCGGTTTTAAATGTACGATAATTCATTTTATATCACATTAACTAGAAATTAAATTTTAAAGTTACCAGTGGCCATGACAAGCATGAGCATGAGGAACACAGTAGCAAACAATCTCAAGGAGCGTGCCATCATTGCACTCTGTGTGTGTAAAAGAGAGATAGAAAGAAAGAGAGAGAGAGAGAGATGAATTGCTATGAGGCCATGCTAAGTATTATAAGGGCTAATTTGAATGAATATTCCACCATGTCATACTTTGAAAATTCCAGAAAAAGGGTCACGCATATCCAATCTGTAAAATGAGTCATGACTATTCAATTTGCACTAGCCTCTGCTACTTTTCGCTTCATTAAAAAACTCCTTTAGAGCATGCATCTACCAATAACCTCGTTTTTACATGAGCATTAAGCTAAAATTGAGCTTCTACCAAACTTCTATACGCTTTTTCATATCCGGATTTTGACCCTAACTTTACAAGGAAATCAATGGGATTTTGACCCTAACTGTACAAGGAAATCAATGAAGGTATAGTGATTATATAATTATAATAAAAATATTTCGACAATTAAATATGGTGAATTTACCTCGAATAATTTTTTTTTTTTTTTTTTTTGAGAAATTGTAATATCGTTTTACTATCAATATTTTTCTTCATAACATTATAAAATTATGAGATAATTCTTGCCTCTAGTTGCTGCTATTGGACTTTAAAATCAACTGACTGATTCCCTGCACTGATAGATCAAAGTATTAAAAGGACTAAACTTTTTTCCTCTAACTTTTACCATATTACCATTTTGATACAAAACCAAAGCGTTTGCGTGTAATGATTCGTCCACAATACTTAAGTACTCAAACCATGTTCATATATTGCTCGTGGACAACTTTACGTGTGTAAGATGTAAAGTGTTTTTTTGTAAAGCAAGAAGTAATACAAAGTGTGAAACGAATGAACTTGAATTTGGAAAGACAACGCACGCAGGAATGCGATAAATTAAAGACATAGCTAACTTGGTGTTAAGTAGTCTAGCCTTTTGATCCCCTTTGTTTAAGATTTTCTTATTTAATTACCGTTGGGGTTTGGATGAAAATCTAACCCAAAAGTCATGCACAACAGAAGTAAAATTCAAATGAGAATAGGATAAAAAACAGTTTCTTAAAAATAGAAATGTTAGAATATACATTCCTCTCACATCAGAAAATTACCAATCTTAAATCCATTATATAAGATCTTGGATTACTTTACCTAACACCAATTAGTTTTAGGATAGAATTTCACGATCCTTAACATGGTATCAGAGTTGAACCCTTAGTCCAATCGTATTCATCCACGTGTGACCAATCTCTTTGGTTTCATTTTGCTCTCACTAACTCGTTTGTTGGAATATACATTCCTCTCACATCAAAAATTCATATAAGATCTTGGGTTATTTTACCTAATACCAATTAGTTTTAGTATAGAATCCCATGATCCTTAACAATGACTTTTTAACTTACATAGTGTTTGGAACCAATTTATGTGTGGAATTCATTTCATTTATAAATGAATTCCTCATAGAATTCATTTATAAATGAATTTTCTTGGTTGAAAATGTAAAACAATATTAAGTCAATTCTGTTATTTATAAATCTAAATTGTGTTTGGAACACATGTGAAATTACAATTAATAGTTGTATTTTACTTAAGTATCCTTCTTTTATTCAATTGAAATTAAGTTATCATATAAGTGTTACTTTCTCTATCATAAAGCAGTTGGTATAATAATTAATTTCTTATTTGGTTTAGCTTCGTTTTTTTTTCCAGCTACTTTCCATATAATTATTTTTTATTTCAGGGCCTAGTTTAGAACAAGATTTTATATACAAATCAATTAGGTAGGATACATATTGTCCAAAAGAAAAATTACGAATAAATTTATAAGAAAAATCAAAGGAATACCTCAATGAAAGAGGAGTGAATGGAAGATGTTGGTTTTTTTTTTTTTTTTTTTTTGTAGTCTAAGAGAGAAGAGTAGAAGACGTTTATTTTTTTCTTTTTGAGTTTTTGACTATTCCTAACAAAGTCAACCACTTAAACTTGAAGGTAGTTTTGTCTTTAAAAGATTAGCAGCCGGATTAGAAAATGTAGATTTGCAAATTCTACCTCCTGAGCTCAAATTTGAGTAAGGCTTGTGGAAATCCAAAAATTGTAAATCTTAGATTTTGAATATTTTAAAAAGGTACAACCAAAAAAAAAAAAATGAAGTTGCAAATGGTCTAAGAAACATCTTGATTAGGTGGTCTGAATTAACGTTTTTGATAAAGAGCTCCACTACTAACCGTAAGTTTATACCGACTTTAAAGTGCAGAACATTGGAAGGATGCTCATAAGACAGGCGACTTTAAATTGCAGAACATTGGAAGGATGCTCATAAGGAATTCTGGAAGCAGTTTCTTTTGACTATTGATAAACAGCATAATCAAAGGCAGATTTACCGTCAAGAATTTGGTAAAAAGATCACATACTCATTTTTTTAATCAGAGGACATTTTGATTTCAAATTTTAATTTTAATTTTTATTGTACAACGAACAATAAAAGATGGATTTATATAGGAGTTAGTGTAGCCTCCACTAACCTTATATTTTCCTTTTCCAAAATATGTATATCTTTTGTACAAAAAATAGATTAGGGCATGTTATTGTTATAGTCCTACTGAAGTAATATTTTAGATCTAATAATTCAATTCAGTAGTGTGGACACTAGACACCTTTTAAGTAACAGACGCAAAGATATTAAAGCACGTATTTACATAACAAAAGAAATTAAGGCTTTGTTTAGTTTAATTATGAAATTTTAACTTTTAAATTGTACAATTTTTATTAGTAAAATTTTGGTTAAAAGTGTTATTCAATAAAATCCGTTGACTGATTAATCCATCTGTTCTAGTGACTACTTCTCCCATTCAACTTTATCAACACGGATTATTTGTGCTTGCTTGACCATTTCTTTTCTTTATACTTTTTCCTTTTGTAAATATAACCATAATAACCTTTCTCTCCCAAAAATTTGAAATAGTTGAAAGTTTTAAAGTTTCATTTAGGCAAGGACGAATAGATTAATCCAAGAAAAAATTAACGTAAGAGTTCGGTAGAATAGTCGAATAGCAATATTAATTTAAGAAAACATATTTTGAATTTTGTTCTATCCAAAGGGTGCTAGTTACCTTCGCTTTATTAGTTACCGGCATTTTTTTTCTCAAACAAAGAGATGTTACAATTTTTTTCTTTATTGTACTTCCGAAACCATTTTTAAAGGGCTAATTACTCAACATGGTATTTGAGCCGAGCTAGGATAGCTCGACCCGTGAACTCATTTAGTCCAATTAATAAATGGGCTGAGTTAAATGGGTTAATTGGGTTAGATTCGGGTTAGTCCATTTTTTTAAACAAAAAAATAAGAGAGAGATATATATATATATATATATATATATATATATATATATATATATATTGAATTACTAAATTTTGAGACAATACAAAATTTTAAAAATAACTCAAAATGTTACTAAGTAAAAAATGTGAACTTACAAAAATTCAAATTTGATATGAGAAATAATACAAAAAATCATGTTCAAACTAATTATTTTTAGTTGTAAAACAAATAAAACTTTTACAAACTAATGTTTCAATTTCTTTCTTTCTTCAACTAATATTGTTCTTCTTACAATTAATCTTTGAGATCTTCACTAGGTGAGCTCTCTCCCTCATAGTACATATCTTCTTCAAAATCCTCTTCCATTTCGATAATCCTTGTTGTTTTCCTATAGGCTATAGTATAGCTAATTGTGGTCATGCTTTGACGAAAAGAAAAAAAAAATTATGGTCATGACTCATCGTGCAGATCTGACTTCATTTAAAAAAATAAAAATAAAAATAAAAAAATGATCATGCACGATATCACTTCACTTAGAAAAAAGGCTAAATTGAATTGGACTAGTTTACTGAATCGAGCTGAGCTATTTTACTGAATTGAGTTGTGTTTGGTTACCGAATCGAGTTGGACTGGGGTACCAAATCGAGCTATGCTAGATTCTTATCTGAGCTGAACTGGGCTAAATTTATAATTTTTGAACTTGAATCCAACTCAACCTGCAGTATTGGCTCATGTGTTATAACCCACCCTAGTATTTTAGCAATTGGGTTAGATTGAGTTGGGTTATTATTGAATTGGGATGCGTAGTGACCCTAAAACCCAACCCAATTAACATGTTGACTAATTACGTCAAATAAGGTTTTTTTTTTTTTTTAAGAGAGGATTGCTGAGGTTTTTTTTTTGTCAAGATGATATTAATATTATTAACTAACAAACATGAATACAAAAGATTGGGCCCACACTCAATCAACTAAGAGCCCAAAAAAAATATATAAAATACAACCAAAGAGATCAATGAAAACAAGCGATAAAAGTAGAACAACAGAGAGCAGCACAGAGACCACGTGAAGAGCACCATGTCCAAAACGATAAGGATAAGCATGGGAGTTGGACAGTAGCAAAACTTTAGCGTGGAGTAGGCAGCAAACACAGGGGACAATAAACGACCTCCCAACGGCCAAAACAGCGGCAAGAATATCCAACAACCAACATTCAATCCACAAATAACCCACCGGAGCTGTCGAAATAGTGGCTAACAAACAAACGCATGAAAGGACGTGCGACCTAAAGTGCAGGGAGATAGTCAAAGTCTTCAACAGAGACTCGGAACTCAACGGCAAAGGTGTAGTCCACCTAAAACCTCCAATAATACTACCAATACAAGTGGTGAACAATATGGTGGGGAAGAGGAGGAAGAGCATCAAGAGCCAGGCAATGGGGGCAAAAGCAACCACGTCGTTTGGCTGTACAACGAGAAAAGGAAAAGAAAATATGAACATCATTGAACGCGGATCACCAAAAACCCCCATCTAGTAGCAAGTAGAAGAACATAACTGAAAGCATATACCAACACAAAAATAGGAAACTCACACGAACAACTAAAGATACAAAAAAGATCAAAGCAAAGGAGGGAGATGAAGAACGAAGAAGAAGAAGAAGCTGAGAAGATGAGACGAAGAACAAGTGAATGCGGTGGAGCTTGAGAGAAAATTTAGAGGTGCATGCTTATCCACCACCTTGTTCCATATTAGGATTGCTGAGACTACGTCAAATAAGTCACTCCCACAATTTGAAGGTTAAAGCCGATGAATTTAAGGACAAATATATAATTTACACCTCAAGATTAAACTTAAAGACGAAAGGATAAATTATACCGGTGATCACTAAACTTGTAAATATGAAGTTTTAAATTGCCGACAAATCAAGGCTATAACAGAATTCTATTTTGATTTTTTTTCCCAGCTTCTTTTTCTCTTCCTTCTTACGGCGACTAAAGACTATAAGTTAGCCTTGCTGCAATAATTGTTTACAAAGCTTCAGACTTACACGGCTCCCTGAAAAAGATTCATCGTGATCTGGGCTTTCAAATGACCCCTTAAATAGTTTTTGTTAATTATCGTTATTGTGAGCTATGTTCTTTTTTAAGTATATTTGATTTCAACTCTCAAAACCCAGTGAGAACATAACTGAGTTTACTGGAATGGGATTTGGTTGGAGTTTCTGTGTCTTTTGAATTTCTTTTTTTAGTATTTTAAGCAGTATTCACGGATGAATTGAAGATGCCTAGTTATTCTTTCAATATACTGAAGTTATATATTTCTTGACATTCTTTAGGAAAACATTTTCGGAAAAAAAAGTCATCTTAGTTCCAGAGAAATATGATAGTCTCAAACAAGTTCCTGTGAATTTGAAAATCTCTACACAAGTTTCTGCACTTTAATTTCTTTTGTGATTTTTTATGAAAAAAGGAATAATGCACTAAAATGTTATTTTTGCCCTTAAAATATGATGTGAACTTCTAAATTTTCATTGCTTCATGCAATGACACCAAAGAAAGGAATTTTGGCTATCAAAGATTAATTAGTGTGACCGTTTACTTTCTTGGTTAAAAAAATTACATTAATGCAATCACATTCCAACAAACAAGTATAAAATTAATGGAAAAAAGAACCAACATAATCAAATTGAAAGGGCAAAAATGATATTTTAATGCATTCTCCCTTCTTTCATTAAAATATATATATATATATATATATATATATATATATATATATATATATATAAGAATGAGTCTCGCGTGTCTACCATTTTACCACCAAGACATCTTAAAAGTGAATTGATCTAGCTCTTAGTGAAACAACCACCCTAAATATTATGACACGAGCCAGTACATAAGAACGAAACCTAGATATTAAAGTGAAGAGATTCGTAGAGAGACTTTCTATTCAAAGGGACCTGTTTGAGACTTATCATATTTTTTAGGGATTAAAATGATTTTTTTTCCAATTGTCAAGTTAATAGTTCAATGGAGGATATTTATCCTCAAGTAATTTTTATAAATTGTTGAATTGTAGAGATTACACAGTTGTACAAATCTCTAGAAGTCAAACTTGTTGAATTATAAAGATTACACAGTTGTGCAAAAGTCAAGTTTGTTGAAATATAGAGATTACATAGTTGTACAAATATCTAATAGTCAAGCTTATTGACTATTAGAGATTACAGAACATTGTGAGGGAATGATAGACTTAGATTGAGGGATTTAAATTCTCTATAAATACCTTGTATATTTTTAATCAGTAATATAATGGAAAAAACCATTTCATTAGTTTTGAAGATTGTATCAGAGAGGTATACGATTATTTGAATATCAAACCCAGAAAAAATAATCCCAGAAATTCCAAACATATCCAAAAAAAAAAAACATATCAGTCTTTGACTAACTCAAACCCAAACTCATATTCAGATTCATCCAGAAATAAAGTAATAAAAAAAAACCCATATTCAAATCCAAATACTCAGAATCAAAACCAAAAATAAATAAATAAATAATACCCTCAAAGCCAAAGTTGGGAAATAAACCCGTTCAGTCGCCAGAGTTACCGTATCTCTCATTGCCTTCCATCGTGACTCATATCTATGTGAGTCCTTTTTTGTGTGTGTGTGTGTGTATGATGTTGAAAGTCTCAATTTTTTAAGATATTTGCATCTACAAATATCAGCAACGACACATAAGATGTCAACTACAGAAAAGTTGACTTAATGATTAAAGAAAACATAATTATGAGATGGCCCCACATAATTTTTTTTTTACCTTTGCTTTTCATTGTTTCTTTACATGAGAATATTTTGAATCTCAAATTTTTTTTGTTTGTTTTCTAACTTGGACGAAAAAAAAGGTTTGGTGGCCTATATAGTTTATGCTTTTGAGGTGCTTTCAAACATTCCCACGTGAATATGTTTGAAATTGTCCTTTAGAAATCATTCAACATTCACAAAGGGCAAAAAAAAATATGTTGTGAAAAAAAAAGGTCTTCTGATTCAATAGTATTTTGATTCAAAGCAAAGTGAAAAATAAAAGCAAAAGATAGCATGGCCTAAAAAAATGAGTGAATCATCTGGAATTAAATCTATTCCAATTATAATTCAGTTCGAATAAGTTTTTAATGCAGGAATCACTCTTACCAAATCCAATTACAACATATGGTCGTAGCTCATGGAAATGCAAATTGCTGAAAAGGACAAGAGCTCATACATTCATGGTAAGAATAAACAATCTGTAGAATCTAATGAACGCTATGAAAAATGGTATATTGAAAATCAAAAGGTCCAACGGTGGCTACTAATGCCTATGTCTCCAGAAATCATGAGGCGTTATTTACGATTACCCACCGCCCATGATATTTGGATTGCCTTGTCAAAAGCCTTTTATGATGACAATGATGAATTACAAGTCTTTACTCTGAATCAAAAGGCATTTTCTACAAAATAAGCTAGGTGAATTCTCTTTGTGTATTATAGAGAACTAACATAAATTTTTCAAGAATTAGATCATCGTGATACGGTGGTTATGAGATATCCAAATGATGTGAAATCCTACTACAAAACTATTGAACGACTAAGAGTACACATATTCTTCGTTAGATTGGATGATGATTTTGATTCAATTAGACAAGAGATTTTGCGTAGAGACTCAGTACCAAATCTAGATGAATGTTATTCTTTGGTTAGCTGAGAAGTTGTTCGTCGTACCACCCTCAAAGGAAATTCTGATACATTTGAAGCTAGTGACATAATTGCTCGGAACCAATCTAATCATGGTCAACAAGATCATGCTCGACCCAACAATGGTAGACTACCCAGTGGACCCAGTGGTGTTGACAAGTCTTCTTACAAATGCATTCATTGCAATAAGACTGGTCATACCAAAAGTCGTTGTTTTGAGATTGTGGGCAATCCAGAATGGTGGGATCTTAGTCGCGCAAAGAAAAATCAACCAAAGGCATCCACTGCAGTTGTTGTTGATACAAAGATGGAAGATGAAATCACTAACAACATCTCAGCATTGGTAATCACTGCAAACAATGGTGGTAAGATTTTAAATATTTCTACACCTGTTTTGAATAGTGCATGGATAATTGATTCTGGTACAACAAATCATATGACGTATGATTCTTGACAAGTCTCATCACTCAAACACACCTCCCAAAAATTTGACTCTACTGCAAATAGAACCTCTACCCCAGTGCTTAAGGAAGGATCTTTGACTCTAACCAGTACATTAAATTTAGATTATGTTTTGGTTGTTCCATCTTTAGATTACAACATTTTATCAGTTTCTCAAATAACCATTACTTTATATTGTGCTGTAATTTTCTAGCCTGATTTTTGTGTGTTTAAGGACATCAAAACCAGGAAAATGATTGGTTGTCGTATTAGGCGGGGAAAGCTATATTACTTGGACTTGGAATCAAATAGTATTGAAAGCTTACAACAAGCTCTGACAGTAGGTGGTCCTGACAATAAGAAAATGAAAGAAAGATGGTTATGGAATCATCGTTTTGGACATGCTTCTTTTGGATATCTAAAAAAATTATTTCTCAGTTTATTTACAGAAATTGATGTTTCTAGTTTTAAGTGTGATGTTTGTGAACTTGCCAAAAGTCATCGTGCTTCGTTTCCATTACGATTGAATAAAAGTCCACTTCATTTTATGTTGATTCATTCTGATGTCTAGGGTCTATCTAAAGTCACTACTTTAGGTGGGTCACATTGGTTTGTAACATTTATTGATGATTGTACCAGGATGACATGGCTTTGCTTGATGAAATCCAAAAGTGAAGTGAACTCATTATTCCAAAAGTTTCATAAAAAAAATTGAAACTCAGTATAAAAGGAAAATTCAACTTCTTCACAGTGACAATGGTGGAGAATATTAGAGTACGGAGTTTCAACGCTATCTAGAAGCACAAGGATTGATTCATCATACCACTTGTTCTAACACCCTAATAGAATGGGGTGGCTGAACGAAAAAATTGACACTTGTTAGCGGTTGTCCGATCTTTGTTAATCGAAGCCCATATGCCACTGTCTTATTGGGGAGAAGCAATTATCTTTGCAGCTTATTTAATCAATTGGGTACCCTCCAGTACCCTCAATTTCAAAATGCCCTTTCAAACACTTACTAATATGGTTGTTGCCCTAGTTGTTGCAGATTTAACTCATCATGTCTTTGGGTGTGTTGTATTTGTACACCTTCACAAGCATCAACGAACCAAATTAATGCCTCAAGCCTTGAGATATGTTTTTGTTGGTAATGCCACTTATCAGAAAGGTTATCGGTGTTACCGTCGTCCAACAAGTCGATTATTTATCACAATGGATGTTATTTTTCATGAAAACACAATGTACTTCTCTACGCCTGAATTTCAGGGGGAGTACCAGATGAAAATTCAAACTCTAGATTATGATAATCAAGGTGAAGGTAACTTGGATATAAGTGGTATAATGTTAGATTCCAGTGGTGATGACTCACAAATTGAAAAAAAAAATCAAGAAATATGTGAATTAGATTTAAGTGGGATGATATTAGATCAAAGTGGTGATGAACACTCAATAACTGAAGAAGTAGGTTTATCTTCAGCCCAACCTGAAATTGAGTCTCTAGAAAATATGGCTTCTTCTCTAGCCGACATCTCATACCAATCGTTTACTGAAGATGTTTGTGAGCCACATAGAAGACAATTACCACATCATCACACTAGAGGTATTCCTAAACCCACATATGAGTCAGATCTTTCTAGTAAAGTAAAATATCCCATGAGCCATTATGTGTCTAACCATCATTTGTCGGAATCAAATATGTCTTTTGTGAATCAATTTGTGCAAGAAGCCTTAGTTGATCCTAGGTGGAAAACAGCTATGAATGAGGAGATGAAATCCTTGGAAAAAAATTAAACATGGGAGTTGGTTGATCCTCTACTAGGAAAGAAACTAGTTGGATGCCGATGGATTTACACTATAAAGTACAAGACTGATGGCACAATTGAACACTTTAAGGCAAGACTGGTAGCAAAAGGATACACTCAAACCTATGGGATTGATTACATAGAAACATTTATACATGTAGCCAAAATCAACACAGTTCGTGTCTTGCTATCTCTAACGGAAAACCTAGATTGGCCCTTACAACAGTTTGATGTGAATAATGTTTTTCTCCATGGTGAATTATCTGAAGAAGTCTACATGGATCTCCCACTTGGATGCATGATACCAAAAAGGCACAGCCAAAAAGTATGTAGGCTAAAAAAATCATTGTATGAGCTGAAGCTATCTCCTAGAGCATGGTTTGGAAGGTTCACAAAATCTATGATTGCATTTGGTTACCATCAAAGCAACTTAGACCATACGCTTTTCATAAAAAGGGATAAAGGAAAAATCACTGCGCTTATTGTATATGTGGATGATATGGTGGTTACAGGTAATAATCCTAAGAAAAGGAAGGCCTTACAGAATTATCTATCCAAAGAGTATGAGATGAAAGATCTAGCCCCCTTGAAATATTTTCTTGGGATTGAAGTCTCCCGTTCTAATAAGTGAATATTTCTGTCTCAAAGAAAATATGTCTTAGATCTATTACAAGAAACTGGTATGTTAGCATGTCAACCAATCAATACTCCAATAGAAGAAAATCTGAACCTATGTGTTGAATCCAACCAAGTACCAATTGACAAAGGAAGATACTAGAGACTTGTAGGGAGATTAATATACTTATCTCACACCAGACCAGATCTTGCTTATGCCTTGAGTATTGTCAGTCAGTTTATGCATAATCCTGGTGAACGACATATGGATGTTGTTATATGAATTTTGAGGTATTTGAAGTCTGTTCCAGGAAAAAGAATATTATTCACTAAAACTGCAAACTATCAAAACATAGAAGCATATATTGATGCTGACTGGGTTGGTGATGTGGGTAACAGACGATCTACTTCTGGTTACTTACCTTTGTAGGAGGTAATCTTGTGACATGGAGAAGCAAGAAACAAAGTGTTGTAGCTCGGTCAAGTGCAGAAGCTGACTTCAAAGGTTTGGCAAATGTTCTTTATGAGGAATTATGACTAAAACTTCTCTTGCAGGATTTAGGCATTTTATTTGAACAAACTATCTGATTGTATTGTGACAATAAAGCAACGCGTGATATTGCACATAATTCAGTTCAGCATGACCAAACAAAGCACGTCGATGTAGATAGATTTTTCATTAAAGGAAGCTAGATGAAAAAATTGTGGAATTACCTAAGATTTGTTCAGAAGATCAGTTGGCTAACATCCTTACCAAAGTTGTCTCAAATCAAGTGTTCTTAAAGTTTATAGGCAAGTTAGGCATGTGGGACATCCATGCACCAACTTCAAATGGAGTATTAAATTGTAGAGATTACATAGTTCTACAAATCTCTAGAAGTCAAACTTGTTGAATTATAGATATTACATAGCTGTGCAAAAGTCAAGTTTGTTGAATTATAGAGATTACATAGTTGTACAAATCTCTAATAGTCAAGCTTGTTGACTATTAGAGATTACAGAGGATTGTGAGGGATTGATAGGATTAAATTGAGAGATTTAAATTCTCTATAAATACCTTGTAAATTTTTAATGAGTAATATAATGGAAAAAACCATTTCATTAGTTTTAAAGATAAATAACATTATTGGTTACACATACCTTAAGGTCTATCTTTTACCCGAAGTGTTATTCAAGGAGAGATTAAAATAATTATGAAGTTATTGCTATTTTTGCTTTACAATAAAATTATAACATTTCTCTTTCGAACATAATGTCACTAACCAACAAAGACACTATGTACTGCTAACATAAGCATGCGTTTTTAGGTTGATGTCAATTGGTTAGCAGAGTATGGCTTTGCTTCCATTGATATTTTGCTGTTTAAGATGCATGCCAACCTTGAACATGCTGATTTATAAAGTTTACAGAATTATCCAGTTATTGTTGCGTGATCTTTTGTCCTAGAAAAATGAGGCAATGATGTGATTGTATTTCTTTTCTTGGTTGCTAGCAAACTGTAATTTAAGAAAGGAACTATTGGGTTTGAGGTAGTCAGAACTTATGACATTTCTAGTTATAGTGGGGCTCACACCATCTGAGTTCTACCCGAGTAGAAATTAATTTGAATATGACCAGCTAACCGAATAATTTTCCATCTAAGAAAGGTGATATAGTAATGCGCGCTATTTTTAGAAGGTAATGTTTGAAGAATGATTATAAGGCTTATTGTATTTCGACGTAATTAAACTGAGTTTACTTTGTAATTTTTACATGAAAAAGGTGGCGCTCCAAAATGTTTTCGATCTAGAAGCATAAAGCGCAAAGGTTTGTGAACAATTGTTCATTTAATAAATCTCGAGATATAAAGAATCAAGGTTTTTTATGTCGGAAGGTGGCTTGTCATCCCATAAAGATGTAAAGCCTTCTAGCTAGAGGTGTAAAGAGACTTATGTCCAATTGAGGTTTAAAGGTTTTTTTTATTTGAAATTGATAAGTTTTATGGTCTTTTTTGCTCTAAGGCATGTGAAAGTCCCTTATGTCAATGTATCGAGCTTAATTAAGTTCAAAATATTTAAATTTATGGTGGTCGTAGACTCGTAATAATGAACTCAAGTTGTTATAAATTGATATATATTATGTAAATCCTTTAAATGATCACTGTGAATCTAGGGATGTTTGGAGAGAGAGAGAGGAAAAAGTTCAACAAATAAGAGTAACGACAAAAGTCGTACAAATAACTTTTAATAACAACCCTCAATCACGAAATGAAACGCCCTTCATCTAAAAGGGTCGTTTGTTTATTTTTGAGGCATACAACGGGATACAAGCCAAGACAAGTAACTCAACATACTGATAGCTAGAAAGTTAATTTCTTAAGGTGCGGGTCACAAAATAAAATTAAAATCAACAATGCTTAGTGCAGAAACATCGGCGACGGAAGCCCCTGCAGTGGCCACCATGGAAGCCCTCAGTCTGGCAGACAGCAGCACAGTTAGCTTTCCTCGCACAAACTCCCTTGAAGCGGTGGCTTTGTGACTCACATGTCCTGGCCTCGGCAACCATTGGACCCATCTCTGTAAGCAAAGTAAAAAAATATGAGCATGGCTAATTAGTACCACGTATTAACAAGTGCTAGGTTGTTTAGTATGATGATTGGTTCAAGTTCAAGCATTATGGAATTGATAATTTTCCAATGAGAACTGTAGAGAAAAAAATAAGTCTTGGTTCACATTCGGAACATCGCGCTAGTATCAACGTAATTAGACCAAACAAAAGCTACAGAGTTGTGGGGCGCACAACTTCCCAGGTTGCGACGACCCAACTAATGGGTCTCTATATATATTCATACGATCTTATCCTCAATCAGCTGTTGAATTCTTAGATTTGACTGGTTGCTAGTGGTCCCGAAAAGAAAGGAATTACAAGGTGAAAGTCATGAAATTTTAATTACGAATTTCTAGAGTCTATAAAAACTCAATTTATGTGTTTTACAATACAATTTCTTTAGGATTCTTCTTCCATGAGGCATGTGACAAATCTGCCACAGCCACATGGACAAAAAGTGCTTCAATTAGGCCAAATTAGTTAAAATAGAAACTTCTGACATTTTGACATAGCATGTCTGCACGATACAAACTAATATGGATTAGCATTATAGAATAATAACTTGACATGTACCTATGGCTGATTTGCCACATGCTTCATAGAACAATTTTCCATTTCTTTAAGATGATTCCGAGATTCCGTGAATAGACTGACATAGTGTGACAATATTAAGGTAGTATGTACAGCATCATCATTGACATATGAATGATATTATATTGAAAAAAGGAGAGACCAGAAAATAACATAGTTTACCTAGCTCCAAAAAAAAAAAAAAACATAGTGCGGTTTTAAATGTACGATAATTCATTTTATATCACATTAATTAACTAGAAATTAAATTTTAAAGTTACCAGCAGCCATGACAAGCATGAGCATGAGGAACACAATAGCAAACAATCTCAAGGAGCGTGCCATCTTTGCAAGCCTAAAAGAGAGAGTGAAACAATCTGTAAAATGTGTGTGTAAAAGAGAGATGGATTGCTATGAAGCCATGCTAAGTGTGCGTATTTATAAGGGCTAATTTGAATGAATATTCTGCCATGTGATAGTTTGAAAATTCCAGAAAAAGGGAGACGCATATCCAATCTGTAAAATGAGTCATGACTATTCAATTTGCACTAGCCTTGTCTGCTACTTTTCGCTTTATTAAAAAACCTCTAATTTAGAGCATCTACCCATAACTTCGTTTTTACATGAGCATTAAGCTAAAATTTAGCTTCTACCAACTTCTATATGCTTTCTCCTCTCTGTATTTGTGTAAGAATATAACCAATTTCTCAGAAACGTCTTAACAACAATCAAGTAGAAAGACAACACTACTCGTTATAACAATTCAATATAACACTTACAAGATAATTGTCCCACCGTGCGCTCTCAAGATTAGAGCTTCAATGGCTTCTGGACTTACAAGAAGAATACAAGAAAGAAAGACTAACTTAGGATTGTGTTTGGAGTTGTGTTGTGGATGAAAATGATGAACTAATGCATGCCTATTTATAGAATTCAGCTAGTCCGCCATAGGAGACTTTCCTATCAAACATTTCAATCTTGGTTGGCTTTACCAACCATGTTCAAAGTATTAGCCACCCATATTTATTACATGGGTGGCTACAATTAACCACATGGGTGGCTAGCATCCAAGTCAACTTCTAGGAAGTTTCCTTTGGTCAAGTTGGCTAACTTTAGCATTGTATCATCCCGACGTCATCTTAGGTAATTCCAAATTTCCGAACTTCTTTCTTGTAGCCATCGCGATCTCTTTTGACCTCATCGACGTTTAAGTCGGAATCATTAATTTATGCTACCATATAATTAACGATACTTATTATGAAGAGGTGGATGTTGACATATATCAACACCCCCCTCAATGTTCACCTCATGTTGACTAAGCTATTGGGCCAACACCCAATGTTTGAAGATGCTTGCTCAATTGGATGCTCCCTAACGCTTTAGTGAAGATATCTGCACAATTATCTTCTGTAGGGCAGTACTCCATGTAGATTTCACCTTCCTCAATAAGTTCCCTCACATAGTGATACTGAATCTCTATGTGTTTTGCTCTAGCATGAAATACCGGATTCTTTGACATGGCTATACAACTCTGACTGTCACATTTCAACATTGTTGTTTCCTCTATTGGAATGCCAATATCAGTCATGATGCGTCGTAGCCAAACAGCTTCACAAGATGCTACACAAGCAGCCTTGTATTCTGCTTCCGTTGATGAAAATGCAACGGTGGGTTGCTTCTTACTAGCCCATGAGATGACTCCACCACCGAATGTGAATACGTAACCTGTAACAGATTTTCTTGAGTCAATATCACCAGCCCAGTCTGAGTCACAGTACCCAGATAAAGTATCTCCAGACTTGTATGATATCCCATACTCCAACGTGCCTTTGAGATATTTGAGGATCCGCATCCCTGCTTGCCAGTGACTTTGTTTCGGTTTATTTGAAAACCGACTGAGAACTCTCATAGCATAACTAATATCAGGTCTTGTGTTACAAAGGAAGATTAAACTTCCTACCAACCTTCTGTAGAGCTTGTTATCAACTTGTTCTGAAGGATCGTCAATTGATAACTTTGTATTCACTTCCATCGGGGTGACAACTGGTTTGCACTCGGACATACCAAATGCAGTCAGAAGCTCACGAACATATCGTTGCTGCGAGATGAAGATCGTATGAGGTTTTTGTCATACCTCGATTCCCAAGCAATAATGAAGAAGACCAAGATTTGTCATTTCAAATTCTTGGCTCAACCATTCTTGCGTCTTCCGAATATTATCTTCATGGTCACCAGTGATTACAAGATCATCCACATATAGGACTACAATTACCTTCTTTCCTTGTTCACTTAGAACATACAAGTTGGCCTCTGATTTGCTTCTACAGAAACCATGTTGCAAGAAGAAAGAGTCTATACGTTTGTACCAAGCTCGTGGTGCTTGCTTTAACCCATATAAAGCCTTTTTCAATTTGCAGACTTTTTCTTCTTCACCTGGTATTTGGAAGCCAGGGGGTTGTGCAACGTAGACTTCTTCTTCAAGTTGCCCATTAAGAAAAGCTTACTTGACATCCATTTGATGTACAATCCATTCATAATGCGCGGCAGTTGCAACAACTAGCCTGATTGTTGACATTTTTGCTGTTGGAGCAAAGGTTTCATATACATCGAAACCTTCGACTTGCAAAAATCCTTGTGCTACAAGGCGTGCCTTGTATTTTTCAAGACTTCCATCTGTCTTGTACTTCACTTTCCAGATCCATTTGGTGCCGATAATTTTTCTATTCGGTGGCTTTTCAACGATCTCCCAAGTATCATTTTTCATGATACTATCATACTCGGCTTGCATAGCTGCTCTCCAATTTGGATCTGACATTGCTTCCTCCACAGTTACCGGTTATTTTACCGTCTTGATGATTTGGGTCATCAAAGCCATGTTTACTAGTTATTGTCCTGATCTGTTCTGCTCCTCTATTCTCTTTGATCGTCTTAGTCCATCAGGACGTGGACTATCATCAGTAATTCCTGGATTTATTCCATCAAAGAGCTGTTGGAACCACTTCGGTTGTGGCTTCCTTGTGGGTACAACAGGTTGGTCTTCAGTCTCATCATCATTAGAGACTTCTTCATTGTTCAACGGTCGTTGTTCAGGCACTTGGTGGATTACTTCATCAGTTGATGATGAAATGGCAGGACCGCTATCCTCCATTGAGTGTGGTCTCTCATTAAACACCACATCTCGGCTTATGATCACCTTCTTGGCCTCTAAATCATAGAGTCTGTATGCTTTAGACTCTTCACTATATCCCAAGAAAATGCCCTTCTTGCTCTTGTCATCCAATTTCTTTCGATTTTCATTTGGAATGTGTACAAAACATTCACACCCAAATTTTCTTAAATGAGACACAGAAGGTTTCGTACCATAATAAGCCTCATTAGGAGTCTTATCGTTGAGTACCCTGGTTGAGCACCGATTGAGGATGTATGCCGCTGTGTTGACTGCTTCAGCCCAGAATGTGTCAGGTAGGCCAGCACCTTTCAACATGCATCGAGCCATTTCTACAATTGTTCGATTTCTTTGTTCCACAACTCCATTTTGTTGTGGTGTGTATGGAGCAGTCAATTGGCGCTTAATCCCAAGCTTGTTGCAGTAGTTGGTGAACTCTGTAGAACAGAATTCCTCCCCACGATCGGTACGAAGTTTCTTCAACTGAGTTGTATTCTCATTTGTCATAAGTTTGTGCTACACTTTAAACTTTTCAAGAGTATCAGCCTTGTCCCGAAGGAAGTACACCCACATCTTCCTACTATAATCGTCGACTAACAGCATAAAGTAGGAAAATCCTCCCAACGCCATCGTAGTCATTTTTCCGCAGAGGTCAGCATGTACCAACTCTAGAGGAGCCTTTGATCGGTTATGACTCTCTTTGGGAAATAACTGTCTATGTTGCTTGCCCAGCATACAAGCTTCACATGGTCCTTCAATTTCTTCAATTGAAGGCAAGTCGGCCACCATCTTCTTCTTTTGCATTTCCTTTAACACAGGATAGGAAATGTGCTCGAACCTTTCATGCCAAAGTTGACTTGTTTTGGCATCCACGACAGCAGAAAGAGAGATGATTTCGTAAAGATTATTTTTGCGAATACCTTTACTTACGATATTTTGATCCTTGTCAAGAATCAAAGCTTCCGTCTTCTTGAACCGCACTTCTAGATCATTATCTGTAATAGCAGCTACAGATAGCAAATTTTTGGTGATCTGGGGTACAAAGAGTACGTTGGACAGCTTCTTGCTTCCTCCATCTTGAGACACGAGCGAGATGGTTCCAGTGCCCTCAACGGGACACCTCGCATTATTCCCGACGACAACATTCATTGGTTCTTGTAGAGGTTTTATGGAGTCATATAACTCTTTCTTGCTGGTCTTGTGTCGGGAAGCTCCACTATCTAACACCCATGCACTTGTTTGATGTACATGTGCGCTAGTACACGTTTCCTCCGATACATCTGTTACAGTAAACAGATGCACTTCCGTTTCAGCCGTATTGGCAGATTCTTTATTTCTCCAATTTGGTTTTAAAGTTCCGTTCTTCTCGTCATGGATTCGTTTCCTGCAATCTTTGACAGCATGACCTTTCTTATTGTAGTAGTAGCACGATCCAGAGAACGTCTTCTTCTTTGCTTTCTTCTTTTCTTCTTGGTTACTCCTCACCTTGGCTGTAAAGGCAGAGTCAAGTTGATTTTCTCTGCTCCTCAGCCTCATCTCCTCCTCCATCAACATAGCAGTGAATTCTTCAAACGTCAAAGGAGGAATACAAACTTGTGTATTGAGTGCTGTCACAAGGCCGTCAAATTTTGGAGGCAACACTCTAATGCACCTTCGAGCTAGTTCCTCGGTTGATTTGGCAATACCAACTGCAGCCATTTGATCACGTAGGTTTTTCATCCTACTGATAAATGACTCAGCTGCTTCATCTTCACTTAATCTCTCAGCAGCTAACTGATTCTCCAAGTTCTGAATGCGAGTCTGGTTCCTTGTTTCATACTGATTTTTCAGTATGTTCCAAGCTTCAGATGCCTTGGTTGTGTGTTGAATAAGAGTGAGGACAGAATCTTGAACACTTGTGACAATTGCACAAAGTGTATCAGCATTTCGTCTCCTCCATTCTTTGACAAGCTGAGGATCTGGAGGTGTGACCTTTTTTGTGTCATCTTCAGCACGGACTGCAACTGGTTCTGTATCTGTGCCTAACACTGTATCAAGGAGTTCGTAGGAGTCCAGAACTGTAGTGATTTTGAACTTCCACAAAAGATAGTTCGTGCCATCAAGCTTTCCTTCTGTGAATGTAGGGGGACGGATACGAATTGTCGGTACTAAACCGGAACTAGAACTGGTAGAAGAAGAACTAGCACCTTGAGTATTCATAGTTGTTGAGCTTTACTAGACAAGATTGTTGTTAAGAGCCCCTTAAGCTCTGATACCATGTAAGAATATAACCAATTTTCCAGAAATGTCTTAACAACAATCAAGTAGAAAGACAACACTACTCGTTATAACAATTCAATATAACACTTACAAGATAATTGTCCCACCGCGCGCTCTCAAGATTAGAGCTTCAATGGCTTCTGGACTTACAAGAAGAATACAAGAAAGAAAGACTAACTTAGGATTGTGTTTGGAGTTGTGTTGTGGATGAAAATGATGAACTAATGCATGCCTATTTATAGAATTCAGCTAGCCCGTCATAGGAGACTTTCCTATCAAATATTTCAATCTTGGTTGGCTTTACCAACCATGTTCAAAGTATTAGCCACCCATATTTATCACATGGGTGGCTACAATTAACCACATGGGTGGCTAGCATCCAAGTCAACTTCTAGGAAGTTTCCTTTGGTCAAGTTGGCTAACTTTAGCATTGTATCATCCCGACGTCATCTTAGGTAATTCCAAATTTCTGAACTTCTTTCTTGTAGCCATCGCGATCTCTTTTGACCTCATCGACGTTTAAGTCGTAATCATTAATTTATGCTACCATATAATTAACGATACTTATTATGAAGAGGTGGATGTTGACATATATCAACAATTTGGACCCTAACTTTACGAGGAAATCAATGAAGGTATAGTGATTATATAATTATAATAAAATTATTTTGACTATTAAATATGATGAATTTATCTCGAATAATTTTATCTTTTTTGTTTTATTGAGAAATTATAGTATCGTTTTCCTATTACAATCTCCTTCACAACATTATAAAATTACGAGAGAATTCTTGCCTCTAGCTAGTTGCTGCCATTGGACTTTAAAATCAACTGACCGATTGCCTGCACTGATAGAGCAAAGTATTAAAATGGCTAAACTTTTTTCCTCTAACTTTTACCATATTACCATTTTGATACAAAACCAAAGCGTTTGCGTGTAATGATTCGTCCACAATACTTAAGTACTCAAAACATGTTGCTCGTGGACAACTTTAAGTGTGCAAGATGTAAAGTGTTTTTTTGTAAAGCAAGATGTAAGTACAAAGTGTGAAACGAGTGAATTTGAGTTTGGATGAAAATCTAACCCAAAAATCATGCAGAATAGAAGTAAAATTTAAATGAGAATGGGATAAAAAACAGTTTCTTAAAGATATGAATGTTGGAATATACATTTCGCCTACATTAAAAAATCACCAATTACAAATATATTATATAAGATCTTAGGTTACTCTACTTAACACTAATTGATTTTACGATAAAATCTCATAATTCTTAACATGATATTAGAGTTGGGTTCTTAGTCCAATCGCATTCATTTACGTATGACCAATCTCTTTGGTTTCATTTTGCTCTCACTGAGTACTCGTTTGTTGGAATATACATTACTCTCACATTGAAAAATCACTAACCCTAAATTCACCATATAAGATCTTAAACTATTTCACCTAATACCAATTATTTTTAGTATAAAATCTCATGATCCTTAACAATGACTTTTTAACTTAATAATTGAGACACAAAAAAAGAGGGTGGAGATATTGTTCGTGCATATGTCAGTTGTGATAGTAGATTATTTCAAAGGTAAGATCTTGATGTAAGACAAAGGTCACTGAACAAGTTAAATCTTATCTATTTTAGTCTTTATCTTTGTGTGCATGTTATCGTCACAACAATTAAATGATCTAAGAAGCATCTTGATTAGGTGGTCTAAGGTAACGTTTTTAATAAAGATCTCCACCAGTGTAATCGGAATCGTACGATTCGCGATGTAAATCGTATGATTTGATACGATTCACTAAAAAATAATACGAATCGGATAGGAGAATCGTGAATCGACATGAATCGCAAGTAAATTGGTACCGAATCATAGCCAATCATGTGAATCGAACGATTCACTGAATCGTTCACGATTCGGGTCAATTTTTTTATTTTATTTTTTAAAAAATCCAAAATATTTCAAAGTAGATAACAAAATAAACATACTTTAGTAAAAAAAAAAAGGGAGACAAAACTCGTAACTGATTGGACTATAGTTATCAAAATCATACGATTCACGATTCGAATCTTACGATTCGATTCGATTCATAAGAAAAATACGAATCAGCATGCGAATCGAAAATATACATGAATTGCACTGAATTATGGTGAATCTTATGATTCAACATACGATTCAATGATTAATACGATTCATTGCAATGCTACATATAAGTCAAGTCTCATTATTTTTTCTTTCTCTTTTCTTCTATGTCCAAACCATAACAAAGCATAGTCAACCATAATAAAAATAGCCAAAGTCAAGGCACAAAAACCTTTACTAGTGTTGTTGGCTAAAATCCTTGATAAAGTTGAAGGTGATGAAGAGATAAGTGTAGTTGTTGTGGTTAATAATGTTGTTGTGATGACCTTTTTATTAGTTTACTTTAAAGATTCATACAAATATAGAGTTATAAATTCAATTTTGAATGTGAACGAATCGTTACGATTCACGATTCGATATGGTTCACAATTCAAAAAAATGATATTTCGATTCGTGATACGATTCACGATTTGACAACTATGGATTGGACCACTTGTGTTTATAGAAGCTTTTGAACACTAGTTTGGCCACTTGTGAAATGTGATATTGTTCCGACCAAAAAAAATAGTGTGATATTGTGATACATAAATTGTTTGGGCTACTAAGAACAAGTGAAGTAGTGAACAATCTAAAAAAGTAACAAAAACATATATTAATATTAATTTAAATAAAGAATCTCAACTAAAAACTGTTAATATAAATATAATATATTAAATATCAATTAGTTTTAAATTTGTGACCGAATTAATACGATTTACAATTCAATTTAATTTACAATTCAAAAAAATAATATTTTAATTTATAATACAATTTACGATTTGATAACTATGTTCTCTCCACTACTATCCGTAAGTTTATACCGACTTTAAAATGCAGAACATTACAAGGATGCTCAAAAAGCAGGCAGGCACGACCCTTTATGGTATAAACATAACTAATCGTGAATGGTGTGGACGGTTCTAGGCCATGTGTATATCATGTTATTGCTTATTTGAAAAAGAACTTTACATTTGAGGGAGATTATCTCTCATCCAATCGATACTTTATCTTTTTAGATTGAAGAAATCAGTCTCCAAACGGAAAAAAAAGGATTTCTGGAAGCAATTTCTTTTGACTATTGATAAAGAGCATAATCAAAGGCACATTTCCCGTCAAGAATTTGGTAAAAAGATCACGTACTCATTTTTTTTAATCAGAGGACATTCTGAGTTCAAATTACTTTTTTAATTTTTATTGTACCACGAACAATAAAAGACAGATTTGTATAAGAGTTAGTGTAGCCTCCACTAACCTCATATTTTCTTTTTCCAAAATATGTATATCTTTTGTACAAAAAATAGATTAGGGCTTATTATTGTTATAGTCCTACTGAAGTAATATTTTAGATCTAATAATTCAATTCCGTAGTGTGGACACTAGACACCTTTTAAGTAACAGACTCAAAGATATTAAAGCATGTATTTACATAACAAAAGAAATTAAGACTCTGTTTAGTTTAATTGTGAAATTTTAGTTTTTGAACTGTACAACTTTTACAAGTAAAATTTTGATTAGAAGTGCTATTAAATAAAAATCATTGACTGATTAATCCAAATGTTCTAGAGACTACTTCTCTCATTCAACTTTACCAACACGGATTATTTGTGCTTGGTTGACGACCATTTCCTTTCTTTGTACTTTTTTCCTTTTGTAAATATAACCATAATAACCTTAATTTTCTCTCCCAAAAATTTAAATTAGTTGAATGTTTTGAAGTTTCATTTAGGCAAGGTCGAATAGATTAACCCAAGAATAAATTAACGTAAGAGTTCGGTAGAATAGTCGAATAACAATATATTATAATAAGAGATTCTAAGTTTAAATTATAATTTTAATAAATTAACATAAGAATTCGAGGTTAAACAAGAGATGCTTACCTTATATCTCGTTCATACGTACTCTTTTTTTTTCCCGGGCCTCGAATGAATTATAGATTGAGCTCGAAAATGTCAAATTAGCAATATTTTCACTAGCTCACAAGAAGCAGTAGCTAAAATTACGAGACAAATTAAAGATTTCTTTTTCCCTCATCTCGTCTATTTGATCTTGATCCATATGATGTCTATATCTATTGGTTAGGTTGAATTTATTCGTTATAACTATGCAAAACTATGTCCTTAAAAGTGAAAATCGTATGAGTTGCAAGTTCTTAGTACACTAGATTGCAAGGTCTAAGGCTTTTTATGTCATACTCAAAACAACTTCTCTTCATACATTAATTAATAATTTATTTGAAGAAAAAATCATATATAATTATAAATAAATAAAAAGAATTTTCTCACCAACCATTTCTAAGTATTGTTATACCTTTCAAAACAATATTTTACACAATTAGTACAACTAGTATTGAAGTGTTCTACCATTGTTTACTAGAAAATAAATTTTAGATCCTAATAATTTCGATAGTTCATAATCTTTCCTTATAGTAAGTTTTAACAAAATTCATCTTGTATAAATTTGGAATTAACAAGGATCTATAGAATAAGTAATTGTGCTTGAATAAAATTATTTTAGGTTGGAACAAATTTGACATTTTAAACAAAAATATGCCTATTGATCCTTTAATATACCAAAAGCATTGGGATAACTAGACCTTCTTTTTGTCAACATAATTATTGCTAAACATAATAAATAAATATAACACTCTTTTCTAACACTTTAAGCTTTTAGATGAGGTGGTAACTTAATAATTATTTAGATTTTTTCTCTTTTTTATTTCAGAATTTATATTATGTCTTAATATATATTTTTTATGCAGAAATAGGTCCAATGGGAGCCGAGGCAAAGACATGTATGTACAAGAGTGAAAAATTTCGAGGAATCTGCCTCAGTGATGTTAATTGTTCCCAAGTTTGCCAGAAAGAGGGTTTTAATGGTGGAGATTGTCGCGGGTTCTGTCGCCGATGCTACTGCTTTAAGCCTTGCAATTGATAAGATAACTTCAAAATTTCAATAATGAATATGATCGTATAATTCCTTCAAGGAATGAAAACATGTTATTATACATTAATGCATAAGGCATTACAGTCATATCATGGAAATATTTGAGAATAAACAAAACCTCTTCTTTATTTGCCCCTATTTGCTTATCGATTGAGACAATATCTGTGCTTTAATTTGCAAAGTGGCTCACTTAAATTAGCAAAAAAAATAGTAAAATTAACAGAGAAAAAAAAAATTAGCAACAAAATTGTGAAAAATGATAACAAACCTAATCAGTGTCAAAGGATTTAGAAAAATGTTTTTAAAATAAATTACACATCAGACCAATTGTTCGGCAATGTTAATAATTCCTTTGTATTCCTTTTCAATGAGTTCCACGCTAATCTTGTTGTTCTTTGTTTTTTCTTTGTTTTTTTTTTTGGTCGAAGTGTGTCCTGTTGTTCAATGTAAAGAAACTCTCAAATATTTGTTTTAGCTGCATTAATAAAATTTCTGAACCAACATTTCTAATTATAGATTCTGTAAATCTCTAACCTTTAAAGATGAGTTTATGTTATTTTACTATACTCTTAACAACCTCACAAGTGAAATATATTTTAAGCTTGAAAAAATAACAAAAGGAAACTACCATATAGCGTAGATTGTCTTTAAATCAAAACTCGATAAATTGATAATCTTTTTGTAAATAAAATTGTTTAGTCGCGATATAATTTAGGACCAATGTTTTATTTTTAATTATTTTTATAAAATTATAAGATAATATATTTTAAGTATTTATTTTCTATTTTGTAGGTCTCGAATATTTTATAAATTAATAATTAGCTAAAGAATACACACGTACAATTCTCATGATTGTGCACCAAATAATAAACTTCTTTCACTTTGAACTTTTTAGAACCTTCTCCTTCTATATTTTAGACAAGCTACCTTTAACTCTTTCAATTCAAAACTCATTGTTGCAATTCTTTTAACGTACATGAAGCATACTCTTAACTATGCTCATATAATGTTCTATGCATTTTATCTGTTATGGTTCTTTTCTTTATACCTTTGAGATGAGAAGTTATTTTTTCTATTTAACAACCAAAGATACCATAAATAATAAGAGATTGTTTTGATTTAATATTTTCTTTGATTCAATATACATTTTATTCACTTGTTTTAATAAACTTGAATACAATTGATCTTTATACTAATTACGCATGATTTAATAAATTCTTAATTGGTTAAATATATGTAGAGGTAATACTTTTAACATTAACTTGATCACTTGATGCATATGTTAAATATTATTAGCCGAAAATGTTAAAATATCTTTTTAAATTAATAGTTATTAATTATCAATAGAATTTAGGTGGTCTCAAAATTATTAATTTAAAAAGATTATAATGTAATTAAGAATTTAACGAGGTGGGTGTGGCTTTGAACCAACAATAATTGTATTATTTGGGAGGTCGCCTAGGTCACACATTTTGATCTCAAAAGGCTTGGAGCAGTCTATAATAAGAAGATCGTCTAATATTAAATGGAAGCCTTTTGAGCAGTCTATAATAAGATGATCGTCTAATATTAAATGGAAAATTTAGAAATGGACCATGAGGCTATCCAACGCCAATAGAGAACAATGACCTAAGAAAGTTAAAGTGGTCAATGGTCTGCGACTTGTCCAAATTGCATCATGAATGGCTAATCATAATCCCAATTAATAAGCAGCAAAAAGTTGATTAAATAATAAAATAGTGATTCATTATAATTAAAAACTTTGAATCGAATTACTGTTTCAACCTCATTGTTAACAAAAAAATTCCAACCAATAAACGTTTGCTCCAACCTGAGTCGTCTAGATAACCTGATGATTTTTTTACTTCGGATTGGGGGGTCCTCTATGTCACGTCCCTAACCCGACCTATGAAGGTTAGACTAGGGTGTAATCTAATCGTTCGCGTTCTTTTACGACTATAACCGGTTAACGAAGGTTAAGCTTATCCGTTAGACTAGAACTCCAAAAAATTTCTAGGAAATCGGCAGCATAACGGCTGTAATTGAGCTCTTTAGTTGGACCTAATTTTCTAAACGCCTCAAAACTTTCAATCTCAAATTCGGTTCCAACTAAGATTACTCTCCATCACCAACCGATATACCTACTAGTTATCTTGAAAGTCTCGTTTGATTAATAACCTAGCATGATAACTATGTCCCGTTTATTTGTTGAATTCCTGTTACATAAGTACCTGTTGATCTTAGCTTACTATTGAGTACCTATGTAGAATTAGATAGAGTTACATCATTGATTTCTTCACCTAGTGATTGAGTTGCCTATGGTAGTTACTAAATCAAAACAGTAATAGCAACTCATAAGAGAGCGTGCGTCGTCTAGTCATAGTCAGTACAAGCCAAAATTAGACCCCAAATTACAACGGGGGTCATTTACAATAACAACGATAAACAACATAAGAGGTAGTCTTCAAAATAAACATATCGTTCACAAAATAGTCACAGCTAAGTAAGGCACGTAGGGCAGGCAATCACTCCAAGAAGTCATCAATAGGCACGTTATCCTCGGGTACCTGTTCCTGATCTTCTTCACCTGAGATGATAAAAGAGGGTGAGTCCTTATGAACTCAGCGAGGGGGAACGACAAATATGTTTTGAAAACCCTTTTTTCGGTTAGCTTATGAAAAACCCCTTTTTGAAAGCATGACATATAACACAAGTAAGTTTTATAACGTAATATGAAGTAAAAGAATACATTTACCCGTCTTTCCTCCCTGAGGTCCTCTAGGAACCAAGCGAGAGTATTTATACACATAGTGAAAAAGATACGGTGAGCTTTTGCTCTCAACTCATTTCCAATAACAGTTGTTGCGGCCGACTTCAAATCATCCACTTATCACGCCAAATGGGTGTACTCCAGATGTACCCCGAAATCCTACGACCCAACTCTCCGAGAAAGTCTAGCCCCCAAGCGAGAGAGGGAATTAGATCATGGTAGTCACGGTTGCACCGGCAAGCCCGATGCCGCCTGGTGTGCGTGAAACGCTGCCACGCCAGAATGAAAGGTTACAACCTTGTATGCAATGCACATTTATAACATTTAACATATCACATTAGGAGGATAACAAAGTAGGTTGCCTCCGAGCAGTTATAAGATCGCACGTTGACAAGTAAACACACGAGGTATGCTTTGACATATAATTTCGCTTGTAAAACACATGGAGTTATATGAATATTAAACGGGCAGCCAAGTAACACATGTAAATTAAGTCATATAACTCATTTCGGGGTTCACGTAATCAAGTAATAAGATTATACAAGCATACAACGATGTTTACATAAGACCAGGTGCAAAAAAAAGTCTACTTATCAACATGTAATCATCGGAAATCCCATTTAGGGCTATAAGGAAAACTACGGGCAGCCCACTAATCACATAATTAGACACAATAACCATAGGATCAACACCTAGCGAGTTCTCATAGTCAATAGGGTTTTAATTCATGCTTACACGTGCGATTAAGCCACAAGTTGTCAGGTAATTAAACCCAAGCAATGCATCGATTAATTAAAACATCATCAATCATCCAAAACAGTCCACACAACATCCAAGTGCCATAATCCCAAGCATTCAATACCACAAGAGAAGTTATAATATTTTTCAAAGCATATCACTAAACAAAAACCTCAATGCAATGGTCTGTTTTCCCGCGATCATTTGGACAAGAAAACAATCTCCAATTCTAGTGAACAGGATGTCAAATTAAATCTTAATGAGTAATTTAAATCCAGAAACAAACCTCGCATCATTTGGAGTTCGGACTTAGGAGTTATGGCCAAAACCGTGAGCCTACGCAAAACTGTCCAGTTTTAGACATATTACGACTTTTGCCAATTTTGAGGGTCTTAGAGTCATAATTGGCTTTGGTCTATTTCTGAGAAAAATGTCCAGAACTGCAAAATATAGAAACCTACCAATTTTCATGCATTTTGGACATCATTTGCTAGACTGAAACGGCTTCGTTCTACAAAGTTAGAAGGCTGCCAGATTCTACTTCAACTTTCCAATTTTTTCCAGATTTAGATACCTCTCAATGTTTTACCATTGTGGAGGCCTTAGAGTCAGAATTGGCCTTGGCCTATTTCTATAAAAAATTCTCAAAACTGGCAAAACTAGTCACCTACCAATTTTTAGGCATTTTCAGCATCATTTACCAGGCCAAATGTACTTTGTTCTACCAAGTCAGAAATCTGCCAGCTACGCAATTTTACCTATCTTCAAGTTTTAGCCAAATATCTAGCCATACATGGTTATATAAGCTCATATACACACATATGCAACAACTACAGAGGCAAATATAGTCATATGAAGGCATGCATGTGATTTTTGAAAGCTTTTAAAGGAGTTTTAACCCTCACCTTAGCAAGATAATAGATGAAGATGCACAATGCTCTTGAAGATGCACAAAAAGGCCTTCTGTCCTTGCTTGGCTGAGAGATAGCTTGTGGTTCTTTTAATTCCTAGCTTAGTTATCATGTTCTTAGCATGTGCATGTGGTTAGAACAAAAGGAAATGAAAGAAAAGCTATCAAACATACCTAGGGCCGAAATGAAGAGTTCTATGAGCTTGCATGCATCTTTTCTTGTTTCTTGCTTGCTTGGGCTGCTATGGTCGAGTTCTTTAGAGTCTTTGAGTGTGTAGGAGAGCCTTAGAATGAGAACTTAAGCTATGGAGTCTAAGGATGCAGCCAAGGCCAAGAGAGAGAGAGAGAGTAAATGAGAGAATGAGAAAGTTTGAAAAGAATAAAATGTTTGTGTGAGCATGTGTCGGCCTTGAGCTTCTAAAAATTCTGATTTTGTGTCATCTAAAACATGTTTTGAATTGTTTTTTGGCATGGCATTGCAAGGGCCGAGACAAGCATGTATGATGGTGTGTTTTTGGAGTTTTCTATGCATTGTTTGAAGTGATTATGTCATAGTTTGTCTAGGTTTGATTTTTGAAATTGCAAAGCATGTCCAATGTCTTCACATGGTCGGCCAAGGTAAGGTTCAATTCTGAATTTTTTGTCATGTTTTGAGCTTTATTTTATTGTGGGTTGATGTGGTATTTTAGGTGCTTGGAATTTGCAAAGAATAAGGAATAAAGAATGAAGAATGTTTAGTGTTTAGTGAAATTTTGTCTTCCAGTGCATTGACTTTGGATTAAAATATAGTTAGTGGAGTTTGTAGGATTATTCTATAGTCTAGTGCTTTGTGTAGGATGCTTTCTTGATTAGCGTGTAGGCACGTTTTCCTAGGTCTAGGGCACGTACTACGAGGTAAGGTACGAACTACTAGACAAATGCACGCAATTCAATGCAAGGCACATAAATCGAAACACAACTCTTAAACCTAGGTCTAGGCACACAATTCAAGGTTAGGGCACACAAAATGAGGTATCGTACGCAAATCGATGTGGGGGCCCATACTCTAGGCTTTATGCCTTTTATATTATTTTTTTGGAATCACTTGTATGGTAAATTAAAAATGAGCATTAGCGATAGAAAGAGTGTCATAAGAGTAGAAAATCTTTTCATAAGGGAGCTAGGAATGTAGAATTTGCCCAAATAAAAAATAAAAATAAAAAAGGAGAGGAATGTAGCAACAAATTTGGGGGAAAAAGGTAATATCCGAGTCCCAATCGATTTACAAGATAAGGCGATGTGACGACTGTCGCTACTTAAAAAAATCAATTTCATAAGTTTGTAAAGATCTCTATACATCCATGACAAAGAGAAAAATTTTGATGTTTTTAGGATCAGTAATAACTTTTCTTTTCTTTCTTTTTTGGGTAATTTATCAAAATAGTCTTAAATCTTTATTTTTTTTGACATTTATGATACTTCATCTTTCACTTTTGTGATAATCATTAGTTCTTGGAGTAACATATGTCAAAAAATAACGTTAGTGAGCACGTGGATAGCACGTTGAGGACTACCATGTGATAATTTTGGAAAATATTTTATACTTATATTTTATCGCGTGATAATTTTACTCTTAAATATTTGTGCTTTTTGTGTCTACGTGTCATCCATATGTTCACTAACATTATTTTTTTATAAATGTTGCTCTAAGGACTAATGATTGTCATTAAAATAAAATATGAAGAACTATTTTATTCAAAATAAAAGATAAAAGACTTAAATATTAAAAAATACAAAAATTTAGAACCATTTCATTAAATAACCCTTCTTTTTTCTATCAAGTATCAAGCTGATGTGAAATATTCAGCCGCATATGACACAAGTAAAAAGAATTGAAATGCCGCCAAGTTCTAGAATACTTGCAAATTAGTTAATAGTCATTCTTTATTTTTTTCTGAAGAGAAATTTATATTAACATAAACAAACCAAATACAAAAGCGGGAAAGCACACCATAATTCAAGAAGGAAAAATACAGCCAGTTGGACCCATGAGCAAGCCCAACAAAGAACAAAACAGAAAGCAAAAATTATGGGGCAAACCAAAAGCCCAAAGCCCAACAAAAGAAACCATAGCAAACAACAAACAAACGCCATGCAAAAGCAATACGCAATATCGGCAATCACAACATCGCCAAATCCCAACCAAAAGCATTGAAGCCAAACATAGGTAACAACCCAGCCATTCCCAACCCATAAACACTCACTGAAGCCACCAAAACAATAACCAATAGCCCACAATAGGCAAGCATTGAGCAAATACTTAAAGCGACACGCGACCTAGGACGAAGGTACGTAGATAGACGGAATCTCCAATTAAGAAAGGAACCCAGACCTTAAACGGCGAAGGCGCAGTCTACCTGAAACCTCCAGCAACACTAGGTAGACAACAACAAGGGGATGAAGAAAAGGAGTAGTAGCAGCAAGGAAGTGCAATGGGCTAAACACTAGCAATGAGCTATACAATGCAAACGAGCCTCACAAGAAGGGATTAAGCCACAAAGAAAAGAAAAACTGAATGATCCATCTAAAACAAGAAAAGATATGTACAAGAAACCAAAATAGAATAAAAAGAAAGCAACAAAAACAGACTAAGAGAAAGTAGGTGCTACTGGACATTGCTCGGAGTACTGAAAAACATCACACTACAATGGAAACGAGACCTTCAACGAGAGGTGGCAAAGTCAAAACCCTCGCATAAGGGTTTGTAGAGAGAGAGAATTAATGGTCATTCACTTTGGCAATCTCTCAAACATTGCTTCATTACATACCATTTGGAAGCACTTCACTTGAGGTGTAGAATTTATTTGATTTATAAATGAATTCCGCGATGATTTGAATTTACAAATGAATTCCCTTGTTTTAAATTGTAAAACAGTTTTAAGTCAATTTTGTTATTTGCGAATACAAATTGTGTTTGAAATACATGTGAAATTAGAATTAATATTTTTATTTTACTTATATACCCTTTTTATTATATTGAAATTAGGCTTTTGATAAGTTATCATCTCATCATATTATTGATTATTGCTATTATATTAAAATTACCCCCAAAAAAGCAAAAAAAAAAAACAACAAAGAAAAATTTTCAATATAGTTAAACAATAGGAAATAAATCATAACTCCAACCACTAGGTCAAGATTATAGAATAAACCTACATTCTAAGTAACAAAGTAACCTTAAATTCAATCATACATTTAATATGAAAAAATAATCTTAAAGAAAGGGTGAGAGAGGCATCAAATTTATTTATTTATTTATTTTGGTGAAAGAGAAACATGGAGAGAGGCAATGATTTTTTTTTTTTTTTTTTTATCGTTGTGCTTTAGTCAAAGTCCATTTCTTAAACCTAGGTACAATTTTGTCATCAAAAAATGAGTAACAAATTTAAAAAACATGGATTTGCAAATTCCATTTCTTGAGCCCTATATGGACAAAGTATAAGAAAATCTAAGATTTACAAATCGTGAATTTTTAATTTTTTAAAAGGGTGCTTCCAAATACCAAAAATTGGATTTGTAAATGAATTTCATAAATTTTATGGAATTTATTGTTTCAAATAGTTTGTTAGTTTTACAAAATATTCAGCTGGCATGGATAAAATTTTAGTCATAATTCATGTATTAATTATCAAATTTTTAGTATATATGATAAAAAATCGATTATATACGAAAGAGTGAAAGAGTATAAGAGTAAAATACGACGGTATTTAACATTTTATTCCGAAACATAGAAGTACATAAAAAGATTGGTCAAGCACTCCTTGTTTCATCTCAACAATCTTTAAAACAAAAGCAACGACAGCCTAATCCACGGCAATCGCCTCCTTGATAGCCCTTGCGTTGGCAAACGTTAGAGCACCTAACTTCACTGAAACATAGTCCCAAAATGTTTTTGCTCTTATAAAGACATGTCCTTGCTTCTGCCTTTATAGGACCCATTTCTGCATAAATATCATGTTATTAAAAGCCATGATGAGAATGATGACAATGACAAAGACAACATTACCATCTCTGAATGCAAATGGAAAAACATTAATTTTTCCTCTCATTCGAAAGACAAATATTGTCTTACAATGGTTATGCAATATAGCTAACTAGAAATTATCACTAACGCTGGCAAAAGGAAACCATCTTGCAGTAACGTTATAGAATAAAAACATAGGGAAATATATATCCATGATTTTGATGCAATGACGACCCTATAATGGTTATTCTTCTAATGATGCAGCCTTGGTCATTTTTCATGCCAAAATTTCTAGTAATAAAATTAAATAACCGCATTATCGGTTTGCATGGAGAAATTGAATCGACATCGGCAAAACTATGCAGTTTTTTTTACAGTTAATACCTGTTAAGGTATGAATCTGGTGAAGCTGGATTTGGGAATCAAGCTTGTTTCCAACTTCCGTAAACCTGCAAAACAGAGAATGGAGCTGCAAGGGGCGGCTCTGCGTTAGCACTCCGATACTTAAGTCAGCTGGGTGCTTGAAGAAGAAAAGTGTAGATAATTTGTGACAATAATAAGTTAGTTACCTCCCCTGAAGAATGTTGGGTACGATTTATACTCTCTGGATAAGAGAAAAATCGCCATGCTCTGACACCCGTAGACTTTGTCGGGTGAGTTGTCGTTTGGATAAGATTTTTTGGGATATTATCGGGAGGTCCATTTTGGGATGTCATCGGGAGGTAGACAAGGTGCGGAGGTTAGGTCGGTTGCCGGAGACCTTCCTACTTTTGTGTGATAGAAATGATGCCTTAGGGGCATGGGAGTCCTTTTGTCGAGGTTGGCGTTTTTGCCCTTATCAACTGCCCCCTGATTTTTTGAGTTGTTGCAAGCAAGTCAGGAAATCACCTTTTTGGTGCTTTTGCCCAACCTCGATCTTTCCCAGCTGTGTTATTTTTGGCAGGTCATTTACTGCTCTATGCCACATGTCGTCCTCTCATTAATGCGTTAGTTTTGGCAGCTTTTCTAAAGCGTTGTGTCTAGTGTAACTGGCGCATCTTTCGGGATTCTTCAATTTCCCTTTATTTTTGTCTATAAGTAGAGGGTCTTTTCAAGTTTCAAACTTCACCTTTTTTTAAACTTGTTTTGTTCTTCCTTGCATATCCCGTGATCGTCTTCTTTCTCCCTTATTCTCTGTCCGTGAACTTCTCGCCTCTTTGTCATCTCTTTAGGGCCTTGATTTGCTAGGTATGTCTTTATAGCCGTTTCCTCCTTCTTATATATATTTTGAACAATGAGTAGCAGTAGTTCGGACTCCTAGAATCAATCTGATCACTCTTATGGCAGCGAGGAGAGTAGTGATTCTTCTTTTAATCCTGGTACCCCCGTTGAGAATGTGCCTTCAACACCTAAGGCTAGTCATCCCTTTTGGATTTTCCTTAGGGCAACAGCTGTTACCACTACTCCACTTAGGGTTGTCTCCCCTATTAGGGTTAACTTGTGCCATTTTGCTCCCCCACCTATTGAAGTTAGAGCACCCATTACTGTGGCAACAGTTGAGTCCACAATTCCTATTTCCTCCAGTCCTAACTCCCCTAGGAGGTCGGAGAGGACTACCGTAGCTTCTTGTAGAACGGTCGAGCCTCAGTTTACTGCTTTGTCGCGCAACTGCCACGTTAGTGATGAACTTGCTCTTTATGTTAAGAGTAGTGGGGTTGTCCCATCTGGCTTTTCTCTACGAATTCCCAAAAAACGCGAGAGGGCCTGTCGACCTGGTGATGGTGAGGTCACTTTTTATACTGATATCTTCCAGTTTTATGTTTTGCATATCCCTTCCTTTATCAGAACCATCCTAAACATCTTCAATCTTAGTCCTGGTCAGGTGATTCCGAATAGCTGACGGATGATGATCGGGTTTTATAGGTACCTTAAGGAGTTAGGCTTTGATCCGATTCCTAACCTCTTCCTTTACTTTTACGCAATAAAGTTTGCTGATGGACTGGGTTGGTATTATTTTACCGCCCAAACTGGAAAAAACCTTTTTACGAAGTGGCCTTCTTCAAACAATGGATGGCATTCTAAATAAATGTATATTTTCTCTGATTCGGAGTGGGATGTCAGTGCCAAGTGGCGTGTTCTCCCGAAACCTTATCCAACTAGTGGGGTCTTGACCCCGGAAGAGGAAGCTATAAGATACTTCTTCAAGGGTCACCTTCGTGTTGATGGTAATAGATTTTTGGTTCTTGAGGAGGTTTTCAACTCAGACCTGTATGGGGAGAATCCCCGAATTCCCTAAGCTAATCCAAATATGTGTGAATCTCCCAAACCTTCTCTTAAGAGTGAGGTTGAGACGTTCGAAGATCATTATCCCACTATTGGTAAGGCCGAGTTTTCATAGGTTTTTGCCTTTCCTTTTGCTCATTTTCCCAAGTTAACCATTCTCTTTTCTCTTTTTTTTTTATAGGGATGGATATTTCTGATGAGCTAAAGGCTACCTTAGCATAGCAGGCTCAATGGAAAGGAAAAAAGAAGATGGGTGAGGGCACTGCTCCTTTCAAAAGGAGTCGCTTTGAGACTGTTAAGGTCTAGGTAGAGGTTCGTAAGGTTGGTATCGAACATCCCGCCAATGAGCACCCACAATTCTTTGTTAATGAGACTAGGGGACCAGTCCCTTTAGAAGAGCCAGAGGGTAAGGCTGTCGACCCACCGAATTGAGACACGCAATCTGCTGATCTTGCTCACTAGGGGGCCCATCCTAAACCTAGCATTACTGCCTCTCCGAGAATCAAATTCAATCTGGGGCCTTAGCCTAGTTACAAGAAAGATCCCCATTTTGAGGCGATTTTGAGTGCCCCCTCTAAGTTAGTTAACTCTCTTGCGGTGAGAGAGGCCATAGAATACTGCTTCAAACAGGTTTGCCTTCTCCTTATACCAGTTTTAATTTTTCAATCTATAATTATTCATGTTGATCTCATCTGTGTTATTCCTCATTTGGCAGCAAACTCAAGCTCACTATGATGGCAATAAGTATTTTCTTAAGGCCGAAAATCTTGCGAATGACCTGACAGATAGATACTATGAAAAGAAGACATATCTCCATGGCTATGCCAAGTACAAAAATGAGAAAGAACAAGAGATTTCTGGCCTGAAGACGTCTCATGAGGCGGAGGTCAGGGCGCTGAAGGCTCAGCACGAGAGTGACTTAAGAAGGACTCGGGCTGGTTTGTCTTCTTCCCAGCAGCTTGTTGAGGTTTTGAGCTTGGTATTGAATACCTCGTTGGTAAATCACGAGGCTCGAGCTCAAGTAGTTACTGAGGATTACAAAGGCAGTGATAAGTATCGCGAGGTTTTCTCTCAGGCCTACTTCAAAGCCCAGAGCCGTTGCATCACCGAAGGCCAACAGATCTCTTTTATGCGAGCCGAGAAGCTGGCCAGAGCTCGCGGTGTTGAGTTTGACTTTTCCTCGCTACTGAGGGAGTCTACATCTGACTTAGAGAGGGAGGACGACGATGGTCTTGCTGATGTCTAGTTTCCTTTGATTTTTTTTTTTTTTGAGGTCTTCTTGTTGACCTTTCTCTTGATGTATAACTGAATTTCTCTTTCACTTTGTGGGAGGTTTAGACATCTCTTTTTTTCCTTCTTTCTTTTTTATGTATTTATGAGAAATGTTATGACTTCTCTCTTACCCTTTTCAGGTCTTCTGTATTTGTACATACATCTTTTATCTTTGCATGTTTTGTTGTCAATTCTTTGACTTTTGTGTGACCACTCGGGCGCAACTACCAGTTGCTTATCAGGCTATTTCACAACCTTACCGCTTAATGGTTCCTTTTAGTGCTTTTAGGAACTCCTTTAGCGATTTGACGGGTCAAACCTTGTGATTTTTCGACCTTGGGTCTTGCCTTAATGGCTTTTGACCTCATAAAATTTGTAATAATAAGTACTTGCAAAAGGTATAGGAAAACGCATTTTTGTATTTCATTGATTACTTCAGATCATTGCACAAAATACTTTTTAAGATTCTCAATATGCCAAGCATTCTTAAGCACTCTCCCTTCTAGATCAGCCAGCTTGTAAGTTCCTGGCTTGAGCTCTTCTGTGATCTGTAAGGGCCTTCCTAACGTGGCCCAAGTTTTCCCTGGGTAGGATCGGGTCAAAAACATATTTTTCTCGAGACTAAGTCTCATTTTTGCAAACGCCGAGGTCGAACGAGCTTGATGTAGCCTCATTCCATGGCTCTTTTATTTTCTAACATTTTGATTTGAGCTTTCACCCTGAACTCTTCTGTTAGGTCGAGGTTCGTTCTCAGGACCCTGTTATTTGTTTCTTCATTGAAATTAGATATCTTGGGGGTTGGTGAGCCTATCTCTACTGGCAGCACCGCCTTCGTCCCATAGGTCAGGCAGAAAGGAGTTCCCTTGTTGCCGAGCTTGGGGTTGTCCTCATAGACCAAAACACCTCGGGGAGCAGCTCGGCCTATAAACCTTTGGCATTCTCCACTTTCGTCCTTAATGCCTGCAAAAGAGTTCGATTAATGACCTCGACTTAACTGTTGGTCTGCGGATGAGCTACAGATACAAATCTTAATGACATGCTTAGTTCTTTGCACTGTCTCTTAAAGTAAGCACAATCGAATTGTGTGTCGTGGTCGGTGATCACAGTCCGTGAAATCCTGAACCTACAAACATCATTCTTCCATAGGAATTTTCAAGCAGCTTGTTGGTTATGGTAAAGGTTAGTTCAGCCTCTACGCACTTCGTAAAGTAGTCGATGGCTACAAAGATGTATTTCTTCTATCCAACGCTGATGGGGAGCTTTCCTATGATGTCCAGTCCCCATTGGGTGAAGGGCCATGGGTTGGTAATACAAGTCATCTCAATGGCTGGTAATCTTGGAATCCTTGAGAATCTTTGACAGACATCACATTTTTACACAAAACTTTGTGCATTTTCATGAAGCATGGGCTAGTAGTATCCTTGCCTTAACACTAATCGATCCAGAGCTCGGTATCCCATATGATTTCTGCATATTCCTTCATGGACTTCCCGGAGTACGTACCTCCTTTCCTCCTGGTCCACGCATTTAAGAAGCGAGCAAGTGAATGATCTCTTGTACAACTGGTCGCCGATCATGGTAAATCGGTGAGCTCAGCGCTCGATTGCCCTGGCTTCATTTCTTTCGCTGGGAAGTGTTCCGTTCTTTAGATACTAGACCCAGGGTTGAGTCCAAGCATCTTTAAAGCTGATGGTGGCTATTAGTTTTCCTTTCACAATGATGCTGGGTCTTTCGACCTCCCCGAGCTACACTATTGCTCTTTTAGTTGTGTTTAGCACTAATCGAGAAAGTGCGTCTGTTCTTTCATTTTCCCCTCGAGGGACCTGTGTTATGCTGAACCGTTCAAACCTTGATAGAATATCCTTAACATGGGTTAGGTATGCCGCCATTATAGGCTCTCTTGCTTCGTATTCCCTGTGGACCTGGTGGGCTACTAACTGTGAATCAGTCTGCACATCTACGGCCATTGCCCCCAGCAATTTGGCCATTTTCAGTCTTGCTACCAAGGCCTCATATTCGCCCTCATTATTCGAGGCTGGAAACCCAAATTTCAGTGAGTATAGCATCTCTTCCTCGGATGGACTTGTCAACACTCTCCCTGCTCCGCTCTCTTGTCTGTTAAAAGATCCATCGACCTGCATGTACCAGGTCGGATCTTCTGCTTTTATTTCTCCAGTGCACTTGACTATGAAATCCGCAAGTGCCTGGGCTTTTATTGCCGATCGGGTTGGTACTCGATGTCAAATTGGCTTAATTCTACTGCCCATTTTAACAACTTTCCTAATACTTCTGGTCGGCTTAAGACTTGTCTTAGAGGTAGGTTCGTCATCACTCTGATTAGATGCGCATCGAAGTAATACTTTAACTTCCTCAAAGCTGTTATCAGTGCCAAGGTGACTTTCTCAATCTACGGGTATTTGGCCTCAGCCCCATGAAGGGCTTTGCTGATGTAATAAACTGGTTTTTGAATTCGCCCGTCTTCTCGAACCAAGGCCGCTGTTACTACTATGGCCGTTATTGACAAGTAAGCATAGAGTGGCTTCCCATGTTCGGGTTGGGACAATATTGGGGAAAAGCTCAGGTACTCCTTTAATCCCTCAAAAGCCTTCTGGCATTCTTCTGTCCATTGGAAATTTTTTGGGCCTCGCAACACCTTGAATAAGGGTGCACATTTGTCGGCCGACCTGCCATGAATCTGCTAAGTGTTGCCATTTTTCCTGCCAATGACTGCACTCCCTTATACTCTGCGGGGGGGAAGGGGGGGGGGAGGGGGGTCATCTCAAGGATAGCTTGGATCTTGTTCGGGTTTGCTTCAATTCCCTTATGGGTGATCATATATCCCATGAATTTTCTAGTTACCGCAAATGTGCATTTTTCTGGATTTAACTTGATCTCGAACCTCTTCATGGGTTCGAATGCTTCTGCCAGATCGGCTGGGTGATCCTCTGTGCTTTGGCTTTTTACCACCTTATCATCCACATAAACTTCCATGTTATGCGCGATCTAGTGCTGGAAAACCTGGTTCATCATCCTCTGATAGGTGGCCCCTGCGTTCTTCAGTTTGAAGGGCATCACCATGTAACAGTAGGTGCCTCCGTCGGCGATGAATGCGATTTTCTCTTCATTTTCTGGGGCCATCTTGATCTGGTTATATCATTTGAATGCATCCATAAACTACAGCATCTGGCTCCCCGAGATTGACTCTACCAGTTAGTCTATCTGAGGCAGATGATAGCAATCTTTCGGGCAAGCCTTGTTGAGATCTGTATAGTCCATACACATTCGCCACTGCCCTGAGGCTTTCTTTACCTAGACTACGTTGGCCAACCAAGTCGGGTATTGTACCTCCCAAAAATGACCTGCTTTCAGAAGCTTCCCAACCTCTTCTTTGATGGTTTAATTCCTATCAGGATGGAAGTTCCTGCGCTTCTATTTTACCAGCCTGTGATTCGGGTCCACATTCAAGTGGTGCACTATGGACTCGGGCCTATTCTTGTCATGTCAGAAGAAGACAATGCAAATATATCTTTGTTCTCAAATAAGAAATTGGTTATACCTTCTTTCATTAAGGGATTCAGCTTACCGCCGACCCGAATTATTTTTCCTGGCTCCATCTCGACCTCATCCAATTTTTCTATTGGGATTGCTTTTATCTCCTGCCCTTTTCTTTCCTTCTTCTTGTCTTTTTTTCTTTCCTTCATCGCCCCATCCCATGGACTAGAGCCTTTGATTTTCAGTGCAGCAGCGTAGCATTCTTTTGTCGCCCTTTGGTCTCTTTAAACCACTACTATGCCACCATGTGTTGGAAATTTCATTACCTGGTAGTAGGTCGAGACGACCGCCCTAAGGTGATGGAGGACCAAACGTCCCAATATCCCGTTGTACGCTGATTGATAGTCTATTATCAAAAATTCTGTCATGAATTGGACCTGCTTGTTTTCTGGCCCGATAGTGATAAGGAGCTGGATTATGCATTCCGGTCTGAAACCATAGCCAGTGAATCCCATTAGTTCACCATTGAACACAGCAAGCTGTTCTCTGGTAAAGCCCATTCTAAGATAGGCGTCGTAGAACAGTACATCAGTTGAGCTGCCCATGTCAATCATCATCCACTGGACATTGCGTTTTGCAATTTGTATGGTGATTACTAATGGATCGTCATGCGGGGTTTTGACTTCTTCCAAGTCATAAGTTGAGATGATTAATTCCTCGTGAACTCTTGACTTTTTGGGTAATGGCTCTTCTCTTCCTGATCTTACGTATGCTCTACTGGCTGATCTGTTGATGCCTCCTGTAGCCGATTCTCCAGTGATCATGTTGATGTCGATCAACCTCCCATCGACCTTCCGCGGGCTCCTGTCCCTTTCTCGTCCACCTACGTGCTCGGGATCCTGTTCCTTCTCAGCTACGTAATTATTGAGCTTCCCTATTTGGATTAGAGCTTCGATTTCATTCTTCAAGTTCTTGCACTTATTGGTTTCGTGACCGTAGTCTTGGTGAAACCAACAGAACTTCTCTTTTCCTCTTCTCTCAGGATTTGATCTCAGCATCACGGGCCATTTAATGTAAAGGTCAGGTCAAGACTTGATCTCCATTAGCACTTCTAACCTAGGCATAGTCAATGGCGTGTATTTCTCAAACCTGTCTCTATGAGTTTAAAAGCTCATCATCGGACTCGACCTGGATCCTCTGGTGGATCCTTCGTCTCTCCCTTTCCCGTGGGGCGCTACACGAATAGAGCTTTTCACCTTGTGCTTTAGATCCACGGTATCTTCCTCGAATGTGATGTATTTCCTAGCTTTTTTCATTAGGTGGTCTAGATCTCTAGGTTCCTTCCTGGCCAGGGAGGAGCGAAAATGTTTAGACCTGGTTAACCCCTGCTTGTAGGCTACTATAACCATAGCTTCCTCTAGGCCTAGGATGTCTAGGGTTGCTTTGTTGAACTTTTCTGTGTACTCACGAAAAGTTTCATCCTTTCCCTGCTCTAGCCGAAACAGGGAGGTAGTGGGCTTTGATGCCTTGGTGCTGCTGGAAAATCTGTTCAGAAAAACCTCAACCATGTTAGCATAACTCCTAACGGAATTTTTAGGTAAACCACATAACCATTTTCTTGCAGTATCATCGAGTGTTCCGGGGAACGCTTTGCACTTGACTTCCTCAAGCACTTCTTTAAAGAGCATAAGATGGTCAAAGCGTTGCACGTGGTCTTCCGAATCTCCCGTGCCATCATACACTGGTAGTTTGGGCAGGTTATATGCTGCTGTGGACACCTCTCGTATCCTTCTGACGAATGAATGGAAACCTTGGCCGCTTATTGATCTTTTTAAATCCTCCGGGATTCTTGCCAGGTCTGGATCTGACCTGTCGCTTTCTTGCCTTTGTGGCCTCCTTACTTCCCTGCTGAAGGAACTGATGGAATCTTCCCTCATCTTTTCCTTCTACCTTGGTTCTTTTCGCCTGGGTAGAGAGCATCGGTCATTGCCTGAACGAGCTCTCCGGGGTGCTAGAGGTTGTTCTCTATCTGACCTTTGCTCCTGGATGAAGCTGTCCATGGTCTGCTTCATGATGTGGACCAGTTGAGTAAGCATTTGCATCTCATTACGCGACACTTGCTCTTGCACAGGCTGCCCAGTCTGGGCTGTCCCAGATGGTCCAACCGGGTTTTTTTGCTGTTGTATGATATTTTCAGCTGGAGCATCCATTTCTGGTATGGGGGTCATTTCGGTAAATTGCCGCTCATTGTTGTTCTGTGGTGATAAGTTGCCAGAGCCGACATGACTTCTAGTATGAACCATTGTTTTTGCTCAATGAGGAATCTTTTTCGATTTCCCACAGACGTCGCCAAACTGTTAAGGTATGAATTTGGTAAAGCTGGATTTGGGAATCAAGCTTGCTTCCAACTTTTGTAAACCTGCAAAACAAAGAACGGAGCTGCAAGGGGCGTCCTTGCGTTAGCACTCTGATGTTTAAGTCAGCTGGGTGCTTAAAGAAGAAGAGTGTAGATAATTTTTGACAATAATAAATTAGTCACCTCCCCTGAAGAATGTTGAGTACGATTTATAGTCTCTAGATGAGAGAGAAACGACATGCTCTGACACTCGCAAACTTTGTCAGGTAAGTTGTCGTTTGGATAAGATTTTTTGGGATATCATTGGGAGGTCCGTGTTGGGATGTCATCGAGAGGTCCGTTTTGGGATGTCATTGGGAGGTAGGCGAGGTGCGGAGGTTAGGTCGGTTGCCGGGGACCTTCCTACTTTTGTGTGATAAAAATGATGTCTCAGGGGCATGGGAATCCTTTTCTCGAGGTTGGCGCTTTTGCCCTTATCAATACCCATTTTGGTTCTTTATATTTAACCTGATTGACAAAGTGGTCCTTATCTTTAAAAGTGATATATTTCAGTCTCTTAACTTTTGTCCAAGTAATACTGTTAGTCATTTTTAGTAATTTTGTTTAAAAAAATTGTCGTAAAACACACGTGATTAGGACATTTATCCCAAATTGTGCATTTAGTACGTGCGTTTTTCGTCAATATTTTAACAAAATCACTAAAAATGACTAACGGTGTCACTTAGACCAAAGATAAGAGACTGAAATGTATCACTTTTAAAAATAAATGACTACTTTGTCAATTAAGTCAAAGATAAAAGACCAAAATAAGTATTAACCTTTTCTTTAAAAGTATGGGTTTCATCAGTAAGAAAAATAATTCAGACATGAATGAATAAGAATTGACTAAGTCTCAACTTTAATACTATATTAAAAATTATTCGGTTCTATCTTATCAATATAGGAGCATTGTACAAATTAAATTGTAACAAAAATCAAACAGAATTGAAGCCGTAATTAATGTAATGATGCAATATCGCATGGATGAGATAGAGAAAAAAAAAACCATTGTTGGTACTGAAGAGCAACAGCAGGCACAGAGCAGTGGTAACCAAATTAATGCCCTTCATCTTGGAATTCGAAAGACTAATTCAATGCAGATTTTAATTCTTAATGTAGGGGATATGATCCTCAATGTCATGGCTATTGCAGGCTTTTATACATATCAACAGAGATGACTACAACCAAAGAAATTCTCAATGCTAACTTCAACACAAGTCAAATTGCATTAAACATGGTGATACTTGTTATAATCCTTACTCGTTCATCTGTTCATTTACATAACTACTAACATTTTCCCGTGATATATGGAGGTACTTTGAGCAAGAAATGGAAAATGGTAATTGATGCATCAAAGCACTAAAAAATCTTAGAATTTGCCATGTTTAAATATGGGCCACAGATGTGAAACAAACGATAGCTTAGAAAATTATTAGGTCAATTTTCAGAGTGAAGTTGAAAATGAAATATTAGCTTAGGTCTCTTTTAATCAAAAGAAAATTATTAGGTCAGCCATGGTAAGGGCGGGGATGTTGTCCTCACTTGTAATGTACATATTAAAAGGACGTGGATCTCTACATTTACTTTCTTCCATTTATTTTATTTTCTTCCTGTTTTTGACGAAATATTTTATTGTTTATAAAATACTAAAAACAATAAAACTCGTAACCTTTGAGTTGATACTTCATATATAAAATTTTAGTCTTAGCATGTTATGTTTCCTTATTTGATTCAACAATTTTACCTTTTTCCATTAACTCTAAATATTTCTAACCTTCAATTTTCTGTAAATAAATTAATGGTGAACAATTAGGGTCTGTTTGGATTGAAGGATTTGGGTGGGAGGGATTGGTTTTGGGGTGATTATTCAATCATTTCCCTTGTTTGGATTGGGGGGTTAATGGGTGGAAATGATTTGGGATGTTTTAAAAAATTACTCCAGCCTTCACTTTTTGAATCACCCCAAATTGGGGTCAAAACAAGGGAGAGAAAAATCTTATGTACCACAATGACATTATTATCCTTAGTAGTTTTAAAAAATTACAGCATTGCCACTAATCTTGCAGACCTCTCTAGTCTCTTCTCTTCTTCTCTGCTGCAGCTCTTCTCTTCTACTTGTATCATATGATCAGGTCGTTAAAAACAAAGAAGCTTGAGCATGAATGTTTTATGTTAAGTTTTTATGCTAAATTTTTTATGCCAAGTTTTTTTCTTCTATTAGCTTTCAAACAGTAACGCTAAATACATTAGAAACCTCGAAGAAGTGTTTCAAGTTGCAGTATCCAAGATTTATGAAACTATGCATTTTATGGCTAGTAAAAATGGTGTTGGAGATAAATATATTATAAAAAGGGCAAACTTATCAATTTATTTATAAAATTGATCCCTCTCTTTCATTTCTTCTCCAATCCAAGCAAAGAATATATATAATCCTTTATAAATTTTTCCTTTATAATTTTATCCAATCCAAACAAGAGTTAATCCTCCCCTTTCATTTCCTTTATTATTAAATCCTCTCATTTCCTTTATTATTTTTTCCCTCGAATCCAAACAAGGCCTTAAAGAATAAAGTTGAATTTCAGATAGAAGATCTACTAGAATAACAAATGAATAAGTATAATCATGAATAAATAGAGGGGCAAATGAAAAAGAATAAGAGATTTCAGGTGTTAGTTTACTCGTGGGCTATTCTGTTAAGAATCCTGACTTTTCATCCAAAAATCAATTGGTATCAAGTGGAGTAACCCAAGATCTTATATAAGTGTATATTTTGACATATTCTTCCTGTTAGTTGGGAGACCAAAGTTCGAATTTTATAGAGTGGAGGCAGGTGGAGATGGGGGTAAAAGAAAAAAGAAAAAAAAAGGTGAGAATGGGAGGTAAAAAAAAATGGAAAAAGAGTTAATCGAGAGGATCGAAATTCAAAACGGTTCCTTCATTGCGGCTCATAATCAAAACAGTAGTTACCTCCTGTTATTCCCTCCATTCTAACTTTAGTGTTTACTTTGATTTAGTGGCATAAGAAAGTCTTAAATTAATATTAATTTAAGAAAACATATTTAGACTTTTGTGCTGTGCAAAGGATGATAGTTACTTTCGCTTTATTAATTACCTGCCTTTTTTTTTCAAACAAAGAGATGTTGGAAACTTTTTTCGTTATTGTACTTCCAAAACCTTTTTTTAAAGGGCTAATTACATCAAATAAGTCATTCCCACCACAATTTTAAGAATAAGGATCTGTTTGGTCTAATTGTAGAATTTTAATTTTTGAGATGTAAAGTTTTTATTAGTAAATCTTTGGTTAGAAATATTATTGAACAAAAATCGTTAACAATTTGACTTATATTGGGCAATGTTGAGCTTTTAAAAAATTTAAGGACATTATTGGACTTTAAAATATATGAAATAGTATATTTGAGAAATAAAATAAAAAAAATAACAACTTCCCGCATTATGTAAAAAGAGTTTCGCAAAAACCTATTTTAAAAAGTTCCAATTTGGTGTTTCTTATTTTTTAGTTTTTTTTTTTTTACTTTTGATTTTTATTTAAAAGCACTTTAAAAAATGAATCAAATTGGTTAGCATCACCTTTTAAACTCACAAAAAGTATTTTTAAATATAAAAAAAACCAACTCAAACAAGCCTAAAGCTGATGAAGTGAACGACAAATATATCATTTACAACTTAATATTAAACTTAAAGCCCAAAGGATAAATTATGCCGGTGATCACTTAACTTGTATGCAGTTTTAAATTGCCGACAAATCAAGGTTGTAACAGAACTCTAATTTTACTTTTTTTTCCCCCTTCTTTTTTCTCTTCCTTCGCACTTACACGTCTCTCTCAAAAAGATTCATCGTGATCTGGGCTTTCAAATGACTCCTTAAATAGTTTTTGTTAATTATCGTTATTGTGAGCTATGTTCTTTTTTAAGTATGTTTGATTTCAACTCTCAAAACCCAATGAGAACATAACTGAGTTTACTGGAATAGGATTTGGTTGGAGTTTCTGTGTCTTTTGAATTTCCTTTTTTAGTATTTTAAGCAATATTCACGGTTGAATTGAAGATGCCTAGTTATTCTTTCAATATACTGAAGTTATATATTTCTTGACATTCTTTAGAAAAACATTTTCGAAAAAAAAGTCATCTTAGTTTCAGAGAAATATGATAGTCTCAAACAAGTCTCTGTGAATTTGAAAATCTCTATACAAGTTCCTGCATTTTAATTTCTTTTGTGATTTTTTTATGAAAAAAAGGAATAATGCACTAAAATGTTATTTTTTCCCTTAAAATATGATGTGAACTTCTAAATTTTCATTGCTTCATGCAACGACACCAAAGAAAGGAATTTTGGCTATCAAAGATTAATTAGTGTGACCGTTTGCTTTCTTGGTTAAAAAAATTACATTAATGCAATCACATTCCAACGAACAAGTATAAAATTAATGGAAAAAAGAACCAACATAATCAAATTGAAAGGGCAAAAATGATATTTTAATGCATTCTCCCTTCTTTCATTAAAATATATAAATATATATAAGAATGAGTCTCACGTGTCTTCCATTTTACCACCAAGACATCTTGAAAGTGAATTGACCTAGCTCTTAGTGAAACAACCACCCTAAATATTATGACACGAGCCCAGTATATAAGAACGAAACCTAGATATTAAAGTGAAGAGATTCGTTGAGAGACTTTCTATTCAAAGGGACCTGTTTGAGACTTATCATATTTTTTAGGGATTAAAATGATTTCTTTTTCCAATTGTCAAGTTAATAGTTCAATGAAGGATATTTATCCACAAGCAATTTTTAAAAATTGTTGAATTGTAGAGATTACACAGTTGTACAAATCTCTAGAAGTCAAACTTGTTGAATTTTACAGATTATATAGCTGTGCAAAAGTCAAGTTTGTTGAAATATAGAGATTACATAACTGTACAAATATCTAATAGTCAAGCTTGTTGACTATTAGAGATTACAGAGGATTGTGGTAGATTGATAAGCTTAGATTGAGGGATTTAAATTCTCTATAAATACCTTGTATATTTTTAATCAGTAATATAATGGAAAAAATCATTTCATTAGTTTTGAAGATGGTATCAGAGAGGTATACGATTATTTGAATATGAAACCCATAAAAAATAATCCCAGAAATCCCAAACATATCCAAAAAATATATATATATTAGTCTTTGACTAACTCAAACCCAAACCCATATTCAGATTCATCCAAAAATCAAAAAAAAAAAAAAAACCCCAGATTCAAATCCAAATACTCAGAATCAAAACAAAATAAATAAATAAATAAATAGTACCCTCAAAGCCAAAGTTGGGAAATAAACTTGTTCAGTCGTCGGAGTTACCGCATCTCTCATTGCCGTCCATCGTGACTCATATCTATGTGAGTCCTTTTTTTTGTGTGTGTATGATGTTGAAAGTCTCAATTTTTTGAAGATATCTACATCTACAAATATTAGCAACGACACATAAGATGTCAACTATAGAAAAGTTGGCTTAATGATTAAAGAAAACATAATTATGAAATGGCCCCGCATATTTTTTTTACCTTTGCTTTTCATTGTTTCTTTACGTGAGAATGTTTTGAATCTCAATTTTTTTTTTGTTGTCTAACTTGTACAAAAAAAAAAGGTTTGGTGGCCTATATAGTTTATGCTTTTGAGGTGCTTTCAAACATTCCCACGTAAATATGTTTGAAATTGTCCTTTAGAAATCATTCAACATTCACAAAGGGCAAAAAAAAAAATCCGTTGTGAAAAAAAAAAGGTCTTCTAATTCAATAGTCTTTTGATTCAAAGCAAAGTGAAAAATAAAAGCAAAAGATAGCATGACCTCAAAAAATGAGTGAATCATCTGGAATTAAATCTATTCTAGTTATAGTTCAGTACGAATGAGTTTTTAATGCAGGAATCACTCTTATTAAATCCAATTACGACATATGGTCGTAGCTCATGAAAATGCAAATTGCTGAAAGAGACAAGAGCTCATACATTCATGGTAAGAATAAACAACATGTAGAATCTGATGAACACTATGAAAAATGGTATACTGAAAATCAAAAGGTCAAACATGTCTCCAGAAATCATGAGGCGTTATTTACGATTACCCACAACCTATGATATTTGGATTGCTTTGTCAAAAGCCTTTTATGATGGCAGTGATGAATTACAAGTCTTTACTCTTAATCAAAAAACATTTTCTGCAAAACAAGCTGGGCGAATTCTCTTTGTGTATTATAGAGAACTGACATAAATTTTCTAAGAATTAGATTATCGTGATACGGTGGTTATAAAAGATCCAAATGATGTGAAATCCTACTGCAAAACTATTGAACGACTAAGAGGACACATATTCTTTGTTAGATTGGATGAGGATTTTGATTCAATCAGACAAGAGATTTTGCGTAGAGACTCAGTACCAAATCTAGATGAATGTTATTCTTTGGTTAGACGAGAAGTTGTTCGTCGTACCACCCTCAAAGGAAATTCCGATACATTTGAAGCTAGTGCCATGGTTGCTCGGAACCAATCTAATCATGGTCAACAAGATCATGCTCGACCCAACAATGGTAGACCACCCAGTGGTGTTGACAAGTCTTCTTACAAATGCATTCATTGCAATAAGACTGGTCATATCAAAAGTCGTTGTTTTGATATTGTGGGCTATCTAGAATGGTGGGATCTTAGTCGCGCAAAGAAAAATCAACCAAAACCATCCACTGCAGTTGTTGTCGATACAAAGATGGAAGATGAAATCATAACATCTCGGCATTGGTAATCACTGCAAACAATGGTGGTAAGGTTTTAACTATTTCTACACTTGTTTTGAATAATGCATGGATAATTGATTCTGGTGCAACAGATCACATGACGTATGATTCTTGACAAGTCTCATCACTCAAACACACATCCCAAAAATTTGTCTCTACTGCAAATAGAACCTTCACCCCAATGCTTGAGGAATGATCTTTGAATCTAACAAGTACATTAAATTTAGATTATGTTTTGGTTGTTCCATCTTTATATTACAACCTTTTGTCAGTTTCTCAAATAACCACTACTTTATCTTGTGTTGTAATTTTTTGGCCTAATTTTTGTGTGTTTAAAGACATCAAAATCAGGAAAATGATTAGTTGTGGTATTAGACGGGGAAAGCTATATTACTTGGACTTGGGATCAAATAGTACTGAAAGCTTACAAAAAGCTCTGACAGTAGGTGGTCCTGACGATAAGAAAATGAAAGAAATATGGTTATGGCATCGTCGTTTTGAACATGTTTCTTTTGGATATCTAAAAAAATTATTTCTCAGTTTATTTAGAGCAATTGATGTTTCTAGTTTTAAGTGTGATGTTTGTAAACTTGCCAAAAGTCATCGTGCTTCATTTCCATCACGATTGAATAAAAGTCCACTTCCTTTTATGTTGACTCATTCTAATGTCTAGTGTCCATCTAAAGTCACTACTTTAGGTGGGTCACGTTGGTTTGTAACATTTATTGATGATTGTACTAGGATGACATGGCTTTGCTTCATGAAATCCAAAAGTGAAGTGAACTCATTATTCCAAAAGTTTCATAAAAAAAAATTGAAACTCAGTATAAAAGGAATATTAAACTTCTTCACAGTGACAATGGTAAAGAATATCAGAGTACCGAGTTTCAACGCTATCTAGAAGCAAAATGATTGATTTATCACACCATTTGCTCTAACACACCCTAATAGAATAGGGTGGTTGAACGAAAAAATTGACACTTGTTAGCGGTTGTCCGATCTTTGTTAATCGAAGCCCAAATGCCACTGTCTTATTGGGGAGAAGCAGTCATCTTTGCTGCTTATTTAATCAATTGGGTACCCTCAAGCACCATTAATTTCAAAATGCCCTTTCAAACACTTACTGATGCGGTTGTTGCCCTAGCTATTGCACATTTAACTCCTCATGTCTTTGGGTATGTGGTATTGGTACACCTTCACAAGCATCAACAAACCAAATTAACTCCTAAAACCTTGAGATGTGTTTTTGTTGGTAATGCCACTCATCAAAAAGGTTATCGGTGTTACCATCATCCAACAAGTCGATTATTTATCACAATGGATGTTATTTTTCATGAAAACACAATGTACTTCTCTACACTTGAATTTCAGGGGGAGTACCATATGGAAATTCAAACTCTTGATTATGATAATTAAGGTGAAGGCAACTTGGATATAAGTGGTATAATGTTGGATTCCAGTGGTGAAGGCAACTTAGATATAGGTGAATTGGATTTAAGTGGCATGATATTAGATCAAAGTGGTGATGAGCACCCAATAACTGAAGAAGTAGGTTTATCTTCAGCCCAACCTGAAATTGAGTCTCTAGAAAATATGGTTTCTTCTCTAGTCGACATATCATACCAATCGTTTACTGAAGATGTTCGTGAGCCACACAGAAGACAATTACCACATCGTCACACTAGAGGTATTCCTAAACCCACATATAAGTCAGATCTTTCTAGTAAAGTAAAATATCCCATGAGCCATTATGTGTCTAACCATCGTTTATCGGAATCAAATATGTCTTTTGTGAATCAATTATCTATTGTATCTATTCCTAACAGTGTGCAAGAAGCCTTAGTTGATCCTAGGTGGAAAACAACTATGAATGAGGAGATGAAATCCTTGGAAAAAAATCAAACATGGGAGTTCGTTGATCCTCCACCAAGAAAGAAACTAGTTGGATGCCGATGGATTTACACTATAAAGTACAAGACTGGTGGCACAATTGAATGCTTTAAGGCAAGACTGGTAGCAAAAGGATACACTCAAACCTATGGGATTGATTACATAGAAACATTTACACCTGTAGCCAAAATCAACACAGTTCATGTCTTGCTATCTCTAGTGGTAAATATAGATTGGCCCTTACAACAGTTTGATGTGAAAATTGTTTTTCTCCATGGTGAATTATCTGAAGAAGTCTACATAGATCTCCTACCTGGGTGCATGATACCAAAAAGGCACAGCCAAAAGGTATGCAGGCTAAAAAAATCATTGTATGAGATGAAACAATCTCCTAGAGCATGGTTTGGAAGGTTCAAAAAATCTATGATTGCATTTAGTTACCATCAAAGCAACTCAGACCATACGCTTTTCATAAAAAGGGATAAAGGAAAAATCACTGCGCTTATTGTATATGTGGATAATATGGTGGTTACAGGTAATAATCCTAATGAAAGGAAGACCTTATAGAATTATCTATCCAAAGATTATGAGATGAAAGATCTAGGCCCCTTGAAATATTTTCTTGGGATTGAAGTCTCCCGTTCTAATAAGTGAATATTTCTATCTCAAAGAAAATATGCATTAGATCTATTACAAGAAACTGGTATGTCAGCATGTCAACCAATCGATACTCCAGTAGAAGAAAATCTAAAGCTATGTGTTGAATCCAACCAAGTACCAATTGACAAAAGAAGATACTAAAGACTTGTAGGTAGATTAATGTACTTATATCACACCAAACCAGATCTTGCTTATGCCTTGAGTATTGTCAGTCAGTTTATGCATAATTCTTGTGAACAACATATGGATGTTGTTATATGAATTTTGAGGTATTTGAAGTCTGCTCCAGGAAAATGAATATTATTCACTAAAACTGCAAACTATCAAAACATAGAAGCATATACTGATGCTGACTGCGTTGGTGATGTGGGTAACAGACGATCTACTTCTGGTTACTTTAACTTTGTAGGAGGTAATCTTGTGACATGGAAAAGCAAGAGACAAAGTGTTGTAGCTCAGTCAAGTGCAAAAGCTAAATTCAAAGGTTTGGCAAATGTTCTTTATGAGGCATTATGGCTAAAACTTCTCTTGTAGGATTTAGGCATTTTATTTGAACAACCTATCTGATTGTATTGTGAAAATAAAACAACGCGTGATATTGCACATAATTCAGTTCAGCATGACCAAACATAGCTTGTCCAGGTAGATAGATTTTTCATTAAAGAAAAGCTAGATGAAAAAATTGTGGAATTACCTAAGATTCGTTCAGAAGATTAGTTGGCTGACATCCTCACCAACGTTGTCTCAAATCGAGTGTTCTTAAAGTTTATAGGCAAGTTAGGCATGTGGGACATCCTTGCACCAACTTCAAGGGGAGTGTTGAATTGTAAGGATTACATAGTAGTATAAATCTTTAGAAGTCAAGCTTGTTGAATTATAGAGATTACATAGCTGTGCAAAATTCAAGTTTGTTGAATTATAGAGATTACATAACTGTACAAATCTCTAATAGTCAAACTTGTTGACTATTAGAGATTACAGAGCATTTTCAGTACAAAAAAAAAGTGATAATTAGCAGCGGTTATTTTAGCTATTAGCGGCAGTTTTAAACCGCCACTAAACAATAGGCTGCGGTTCAATAAACCGGCACAAATTCGTAGGTCGCAAATAGAAATCGTGGCGGTTTAGCCAACTGCCGCAAAGTAAATCTTTTCGCGACGGTTCAAGAACCATCGTTAATTGTTTTAGAAAACCGCTGCCTATAATAGAACAGATTTTAAAAAAATTATAGGTGGTGTTTTTTAAAACGCCGCCAATGCTGAAATTGTTTTCGAAAAATAATTATATTAACTTATAGGCAAGCACCAAGCAAAAGAAAACAATAATAATTGAATATGTAGCAGTTCTTTTAACTGCCCTTATAATAACAAAACAAAAAATTGAAATTAGAAAGATGGCATACAAACTTCAAATTCCAAATGAGATATGCATACCAATATCATGCACAATGATATAATTACAAATGTTTAACTCTTTCCATGTCTCCATTACAGTAATTGGAGGACAAACCAACAATAAGCAATCGATAATATAATTCTTAAACTCTGTAGCTATTGTAGACTGAGAGGAATAGCTCAACCACTGTTGCTCCTTTTACTGTAAAATATGAAAAACGAATTAAAAAATTATTTGCTTAAACAATTTGCAAAAGAATGAAATAAAAAATACTATAAAAATTTGGATTTCATAAAAAAAGATCAAGCATATAGACCTGTTGGATTTCAGATATACTTAAAGTATCAACTTCTAATTTATTTGATGCCAAAATGGTTCTAAAAAACTATCTATTGAACTATTTAAGTTAATTAAAATACCCGGCATGACAAAAAATGTTGGATTCAATGTTCAATAAGAAAGCAGAAACCAGAGCATGAAGATATATCTTACTCATAGTCCATTATTCTGACAATTGGCGGGTCCACATCTAGAGATAATATTACCTACAAAAATAAGAGATAAGCAAATCAAGTAAACAATTTACAATAGAAAAACAAATAGAATAACATAGTTAGATATGGATGCTTTCACACTTAAGCATATAAATTAGTTCTATTAAAATATAATAAGTCTAATCATACTATAATTCTATCTTCTTTTATCTTTTCCTTGCCTTTATACTATCTTCTCCTATCTTTTTCTAGTTGTTTCGTCTCTATTGCAGGACCTAATCAAGGAAAAGAAAATACACTACTTAACATAGTTGACTAAACTTACTCAAGCTACCAGCACATACTACACGATGCACACACTAGAACATACATATCATTTGTTACAAGCATTATTACTAACATATGCCCAGCACCAAAGATCTCTACCATCATTATCAGTCACCCTCTACCTCCTTATAATACTAACACGACGCAATTCATTCGCTCAAACACAATACATGCATATATGTATATATCACCCACACCTAACCCTTAAACCATATAGCACAATAATTAATTACATATGTAGCTTATGCAAACATACATACACGCGACAAACACTCACACACATATGCATGACTAGTTCACACACACGGCTATATACCTCAAGAACACATCATTGTACAAGATCCTTTGCTTTACCAACACTTATAAACACAATAAACGCGTAACAGAGCACCATCACCAGAGCCAATCTTCACCACCGTGCATAGGAGCCACAAGACTTAGGACAAATTAGTACAACAAAATCCCCTACTTACTCCATACTAGTCAATACAAAGGTATTTCATTTAACTTATGTGATATATAAATATATGAAAGTAATTTATATGCATAACCCATAAGTAATTTATGCTAAATAACTCTTACTATATAAAGATTCAATCTTCCATTTTTCCTTCAAATTGGACTGGCTCAAATCCTGTTAACAAAATAAAAGAAAAGTAACAAGGCTCGTGAAAATTTTTGTATTCAACTTAATTAACCAAAAGATCACCAAAAGGGTAATGAAATGGGCAATAAGACTGGATTATGGACCAAAAAGTAGAGATATGGAAAACAGAGCATTCAAGATAAAGCTATCATCCTCATTCTAAAACGCATAATGAGTTTATTATAAAGATACATCCAACATAAATCAAATTAGTTTCCCACAAACTCCAAAACCTGCCTAATGACTAATGAGATGTAAAATACAGATTGCTGAAGGTGAAGAAAAAATGAAAGACAATAAAACAGGCTTCGAGTACCTGAAGGTAGAATACAAAGGACTAATCAATTTGTTTGAGATGTTCCTATAAAACAAGCAGAATGTTAACGAGCCGAGATATTTCATATATTACATGAGATGCAACAAAAAAGTGAAGGTGTGGTGCTCATATGCCCTATTAGTTGTTTCCAAAAAACGAATAAAATAAGGGTAAAAGAAATGTAAACTAGTTTCTGAGCTTTATAATCATCTTATCAAAATCAAGAGATACATTGATAGCCTTTAATTTGAGAGTATAAGATTCAAAGAAAAATGAATCTCTAAAAGCATGATAATCAAACAAATGGAAATCTTATTCCAAACCTCCGAGAAATATCATCAAGATATACTAACATGTCCAACCCATTATCTATGTGTGCATCCAGTGATGATATTACCCTAGGCATTTTGCTCTAACATCTGTGTCATGTACATCAAAAGAATAGGATTGAGAATAAAACTTTGGTAACTATCGTTATGACTCAAAAGTTATGGTTACAGGAGGATTTACCTACCAATTACATGTTCTTGATCATAGAAGTCTTAGCCAAAAGGTTCTTTGGCAATTTCATCAATTCAGCCTATAAAGATATACATTCAAACTGACCACAATTTTGATTTATACCTTTGGATACAAATGGAATGCCTAAAATCAAAGCTATTAATGTTTTATTGTGATTCTAAGTACTTCAGTCTCCATAAATTTTCTCAACCAATGAACTGAATCTACTAACAGTCTTTTTAGAGGAAGAATAGAAACACACCCTCATCCGACCACACATGAAAATTTCAGAGCATGGCACCATGAGAGAAACTCTAGCAACCAATGAACAGACAAGACGTCTTTCTAGCTATTATATTTGCATAGAAGGCCATGAATGTTTATCCACATATTCACACTGAACTAAATACATGTTAGTTTCAGGAAGTAAAGCTCTGAAATTAACTTTGTTTTACCAATTCAACATCAACTCTTTGATTCAATTAGTGCACTAAATGTTAGATCGGAGAGGAACTGGAGGAAAGAAGCCCAATTCGCAAATTATCTCATGTGAAACCACTAAGCCAAAGGGTTGATCTTCAATTAGGGTATCAGGTTATAACCAATCGGCTTGCCAAAAACCTATACCCAACATCTTGTATCCAAATTATTGTGAGTTCTTAACTCATATTTACACTGGCTTCAACCAAAACAATTCAGTTCTCCCTCATCAATGCAATCTTCTAGGTCTACTTCAATGACATAAATTCAACTCGGTCACACCCATCCCACTACTACATTGTGTCTAGCAAAACCGAAAACTAGTCAAGACCCTGAGCTCTAATCTGAGACTTTCTACTAGCATAACCACCAAACAAATCCTCCACAGATTCCATAACCCAAAATAAGCAAAAGTACAATCTTTTTCATTCTTTCCTTACAGTAGACCTCATAGCTTTACCACTATACAATAACTTAATAATAGATTTCATGAACTCTTACCAAAATCTTCAATAACTGAAAGAAATAACAAAATAAAGTCAAGTTATTCAAAATTGATAGTAAGAATCCACAAAACCCTAACTTTAAAATCAAGAAATCCAACTCTAATCCAGCCCTAATTCACTAACTTTAGGGTAAAAATTCGAACAGAAAATTCAACAAATAGCTTATGTGTGTGTAAAATCAACTCAAATTAGTGCTAATTCACCAATTCTCAATTAAGAAATTTTGAACACAATTTCAACAGATGGCTTAAATGTACAGATACACACATATATTACATATATACATCAATATAGACACATGTAGATATATATTGTGTGTGTATAATAGAGGAAGAGGTTAGGGTTTAGAGAAATGATGATTCAGACCTCGACAATCAAGGAAAAAATTGATAACTAGACATGGAGGCGGACACTGTCGAAAGGCCATGTTTTCTTGCGTCGGATTATTTCCATCGGAAGGCCATGTCTTCTTTTGCTAGATTAATGTCGTCGTCGCGTAAGAGAGAAGAGGGAGAGATGAGATTAGGGCAAAGTAATGAGCTTTGGAGGATGAGAAATGTTGGTGCGAGGACATTACCTTTTTAACAGTGATATATGTATTTTTATCTTATTATAAATTTGGTATATTTTGTCAATTCAATAATATGTATTTTTAAGGACATAGAAAATCTTTTTTTTTTTTTACTTACCACCAAATCCCTGAGAAAATCCCTCAAGTTTAAAGGTGGTTTTTAATTTTAAAAAAATAGTGAGTATATAGTTATTACAGTATTAATAAAAAGTAAATAAATAGATAAATGAATCACTTTTATTATAGTCATTTCAATATTAATAAAAAATAAATGAATGTATATATAGACATTGTATTTAGCAGTTGTAAAAAAAGTATAATTATATTAATTTAAAAACATAGATTTATATAAATATATAGTATGTGATACAAATTTAAACAAAAATGTTTATATATAGATAAATTTTGAAATTAGTATGATAATTGAGCTCAAACAAGAACTAAGTATGAGTTAAAAAGTAGTTATGAATGATTCGCGATTTTGAAAAAAAAATAATATATAAGTAAAGAAAAATTGAAGTTATTAGTATAACTTTAATGAAAAGTGCATATGAGTTGGTGAAAGTTATATCTAAAGTAAATATAAATTTGAATCAAATAGAATACAAGTAAAGAAGAGTTAAAGTTCTTATGATAATTGAACTTAAATGGAAACTGAATTGTTCGTTAAAGAAAATTATTATTGAATGATTGATGAATTTGAATATAAACAATATGGTTTACTAAATTGAATTTAATTTAACAAAAAAAATAGTATATGAACTATTAAAAAGTGTATTTAGATAAAAAAGTAATATATATGATATATATATATATATATATATATATATATATATGAAAAATAAATGTAATCATTTGTTAACTGCCAACTATATTATGATAAAAAAATAAAAATATGTTTTACAATTCAAATATATGATACTATCAATAAAATGCATATTACCTTCATTTACAAATAAAAATAAATTATAATACTTCTCATTTCTAAACTACCGCTTATAATTAAATAAAATTTTAAGAAATTTTAAGGCGGGATGCTATCCTGTGATCTCCACATTTCCCAAAGTGATACACTCTCACAGGTTCGTATATTCTTCATGCTAATTAACGATAATTATAATATTGGCTAACCTTGTCATATCCATTTCATTAAGAATTAATGATTTTTTAACAATATCTTCTATGAGATTTTTTTCTTTGTCCTTTTCATTGAAAGAAGAGATTAAAAACTGAGAGGTCTATTTGATATCTAAAAACTGCTGATAAATGATTCGCTTGCCTCGAAATGACCTAGACTTTACCTAGGTGTCCTACTTTTAGTTTTTAATATAATCTAATATTCGCGGCGATTTTAGGGAAGTGCAGCAAAAAGTTCCAAACTTGTAGCGGCGGTTCTCAAAAACTACCGCTAAAAGTGATCTACTTTTCACGGCGGTTCCCCAAAACCGCCGCTAAAAGTGGAATTTTCGCAGCGGTTTCTTAAACTGCCGCAAAAAATGCATTGTCATGCACAGTTAGCGGTGGTTCAGAGCGAAAAAAGTGTCGCGCATGAGGTCTTTTATTGTAGTGTGTGAGGGATTGATAGGCTTAGATTGAGAGATTTAAATTCTCTATAAATACCTTGTAAATTTTTAATCAGTAATATAATGGAAAAAACCATTTCATTAGTTTTAAAGATAAATAACATTCTTAGTTACACATACCTTAAGGTGTATCTTTTACCCAAAGTGTTGTTCAAGGAGAGATTAAAATAATGATGAAGTTATTGCTATTTTTGCTTTACAATAAAATTATAACATTTCTCTTACGAACATAATGTCACTAACCAACAAAGACACTATGTACTGCTAACATAAGCATGCGTTTAGGTTGATGTCAATTGGTTAGCAGAGTATGGCTTTGCTTCCATTGATATTTTGCTGTTTAAGATGCATGCCAGCCTTGAACATGCTGATTTATAAAGTTTACAGAATTATCCAGTTATTGTTGCGTGATCTTTTGTCCTAGAAAAATGAGGCAATGATGTGATTGTATTTCTTTTCTTGGTTGCTAGCAAACTGTAATTTAAGAAAGGAACTATTGGGTTTGAGGTAGTCAGAACTTATGACATTTCTAGTTATAGTGGCGCTCACACCATCTGAGTTCCACCTGAGTAGAAATTCATTTGAATATGACCAGCTAACCGAATAATTTTCCATCTAAGAAAGGTGATATAGTAATGAGTGCTATTTTTAGAAGGTAATGTTTGAGGAATGATTATAAAGCTTATTGTATTTCCACGTAATTAAACTGAATTTACTTTGTAATTTTTACATGTAATTTCAATCTAGAAGCATAAAGAGCAAAGGTTTGTGAACAATTGTTCATTTTAAAAATCTCGAGATATAAAGAATAAAGGCTTTTTATGTCGGAAGGTGGTTTGTCGTCCCATAAAGATTTAAAGCCTTCTAGCTAGAGGCGTAGAGAGACTTATGTCCAATTGAGGATTAAAGGTTTCTTTTTATTTGAAATTGATAAGTTTTATTGCCTTTTTTGCTCCAAGGCATGTGAAGGTCCTTTATGTCAATGTATATCGAGTTTAATTAAGTTCAAAATATTTAAATTTATGGTGTTCGTAAACTTATAGTGATAAATTGAAGTTGTTATAAACTAATATATATATTATGTATATCCTTTAAACGATCACTGTGAAATTAGGGATGTTTGGAGAGAGAGAGAGAGAGAGAGGAGAAAGTTCAACAGGTGAGAGAAACCGCGAAAATCGTACAAATAACTTTTAATAACAACACTTTCGTACAAATAACTTTTAATAACAACACTCAATCACGAAATGAAACGCCCTTCATCAAAAAGGGTCGTTTGTTTATTTTTTAAGGCACACAATGGGATCCAAGCCATGACAAGTAACTCAACATACTGATAGCTAGAGAGTTTCTTAAGGTGCGAATCACAAATATAAAATCAACAAGGCTTTGTGCAAAAACATCGGCGACGGAAGCCCCTGCAGTGGCCACCTTGGAAGCCCTCAGTCTGGCAGACAGCAGCACAGTTAGCTTTCCTCACACAAGCTCCCTTGAAGCGGTGGCTTTGTGACTCACATGTCCTGGCCTCAGCAACCATTGGTCCCATCTCTGTAAGCAAATAAAAAAATATGAGCATGGCTAATTTGTACCACGTACAAACAAGTACTAGGTTGTTTAGTATGTTATCGTTGAACAAAAGAATATGATTGGTTTAAGTTCAAGCATTATGGAATTGATGGTTTTCCAATGAGAACTATAGAGAAAAAAATAAGTATTGGTTCACACTCAGAAGATTGGGCTAGCATCAATGTAACTAGACCAAACGAAGGCCATAGAGTTGTGGGACGCGCAACTTCCTAAGTCGCAACCCAACTAACGGGAAGCTCACATGGGAAGTTCCCTCAATCGTGACCCGTAAAAGGAGGGGGGCCAAAGTAAGGCACGGAAACTAATCTTTATCACATATTAAGGGAGATAATATACTCATACGATCTTACCCTCAATCAGCCATTGAATTCTTGGATTTGACTGATTGCTAGTGGTCCCCAAAAAAAAGGAATTATAAGGTAAAAGTCGTGAAATTTTAATTACGGATTCTTAGGGTCTACAAGAACTCAATTTATGTGTTTTACAATACAATTTCTTTACGATGATTCTGAAATTCCATGGATAGTTAATTACTGACATAAGTGTGACAATATTAAGGTAGTATGTATGGCATCATCATTGACATATGAATGATATTATATTGAAAAAATGAGAGACCATAAAATAACGTAGTTTACCTAGTTCCAAAAAAATAAAAAAATAAAAAATAACAAACCATATATAGCGCGGTTTTAAATGTACGATGATTCATTTTATAGCACGTTAACTATAAATTAAATTTTAAAGTTACCAGTGGCCATGACAAGCATGAGCATGAGGAACACAGTAGCAAACAATCTCAAGGAGCGTGCCATCATTGCACCCTGTGTGTGTAAAAGAGAGAGAGAGAGAGAGAGAGATGAATTGCTATGATGGCCATCCTACGTATGCGTATTTATAAGGGCTAATTTGAATGAATATTTCACCATGTCATACTTCAAAAATTCGAGAAAAAGGGACACGCATATCCAATCTGTAATTCAATTTGCACTAGCCTTGTCTGCTACTTTTCGCTTTATTAAAAAACTTCTTTAGAGCATGCATCTACCAATAACCTCGTTTTTACATGAGCATTAAGCTAAAATTGAGCTTCTACCGAACTTCTATACGCTTTTTCATATCCGGATTTTGACCCTAACTTTACAAGGAAATCAATGGGATTTTGACCCTAACTTTACAAAGAAATCAATGAAGGTATAGTGATTATATAATTATAATAAAATTATCTCGACGATTAAATATGGTGAATTTATCTCGAATAATTTTATCTTTCTTTTTTTTTTGAATTGTTTTACTATCATTAATCTCCTTCATAACATTATAAAATTACGAGATAATTCCTGCCTCTAGTTGCTGCTATTGGACTTTAAAATCAACTGACCGATTGCCTGCACTGATAGAGAAAAGTATTAAAATGGCTAAACTTTTTTCCTCTAATTAACTTTTACCATATTACCATTTTGATACAAAACCAAAGCGTTTGCGTGTAATGATTCGTCCACAATACTTAAGTACTCAAAACATGTTCATATATTGCTCGTGGACAACTTTACATGTGTAAGATGTAAAGTGTTTTTTTGTAAAGCAAGAAGTAATACAAAGTGTGAAACGAATGAACTTGAATTTGGAAAGACAACGCACGCAGAAATGAGATAAACCAAAGACATAGCTAACTTGGTGTTAAGTAGTCTAGCCTTTTGATCCCCTCTGTTTAAGATTTTCTTATTTAATTACCGTTGGGGTTTGGATGAAAATCTAACCCAAACGTCATGCACAACAGAAGTAAAAAACAGTCTCTTAAAAATATGAATGTTGGAATATACATTTCTCTCACATCAAAAAATCACCAATCTCACATCCATTATATAAGATCTTGGGTTACTTTACCTAACACCAATTAGTTTTAGGATAGAATTTCATGATCCTTAACATGGTATCAGAGTTGGACCTTTAGTCCAATCGTATTCATCCACGTGTGACCAATCTCTTTGGCTTCATTTCGCTCTCACTGACTCGTTTGTTGAAATATACATTCCTCTCACATCAAAAATTCATATAAGATCTTTGGTTATTTTACCTAATATCAATTAGTTTTAGTATAGAATCTCATGATCCTTAACAATGACTTTTTAACTTACATAGTGTTTGGAACCAATTTATGTGTGGAATTCATTTCATTTATAAATGAATTCCTCATAGAATTCATTTATAAATGAATTTTCTTGTTTGAAAATGTAAAACAATATTAAGTCAATTCTGTTATTTATAAATCCAAATTGTGTTTGGAACACATGTGAAATTATAATTAATAGTTGTATTTTACTTAAGTATCATTTTTTTATTCAATTGAAATTAAGTTATCATATAAGTGTTATTTTCTCTATCATAAAGCAGTTGGTATCATAATTAATTTCTTATTTGGTTTAGCTTCGTTTTTTTTTCAGCTACTTTCCATATAATTCTTTTTTATTTCAGGGCCTAGTTTAGAACAAGATTTTACATACAAATCAATTAGGTAGGATACATATTGTCCAAAAGAAAATTCGCGAATAAATTTATAAAAAAAAATCAAAGGAATACCTCAATGAAAGAGGAGTGAATGGAAGATGTTGATTTTCTTTTTCTTTCTTTTTTTGTCGTCAAAGAGAGAAGAGTGGAGAAGACGTTTATTTTTTTCTTTTTGAGTTTTTGACTATTCCTAACAAAGTCAATCACTTAAACTTGAGAGTAGTTTTGTTTTTAAAAGATTAGCAGCCGAATTAGAAAACGTGGATTTACAAATTCTACCTCCTGAACTCAAATTTGAGTAAGACTTGTTGAAATCCAAGAATTGTAAATCTTGGATTTGAAATTTTTTAAAAAGGTACAACCAAACCAAAAAAAATGAATTTGCAAATGAATTTAATAAAATTTTGTGGAATTTATTTGTTCCAAACAGAATACATTAAATCTTATTTCATACAAAAAAAAAGGTGAGCGAACACGTTAAATCTTATCTATTTTACTCTTTATCTTTGTGTTCATGTTATCGTCACAACAATTAAATGGTCTAAGAAACATCTTGATTAGGTGGTCTGAGGTAACGTTTTTGATAAAGAGCTCCACTACTAACCGTAAGTTTATACCGACTTTAAAGTGCAGAACATTGGAAGGATGCTCATAAGACAGGCGACTTTAAAGTGCAGAACATTGGAAGGATGCTCAATAGACAGGCACGTATATCACATTATTGCTTATTTGAAAAAGAACTTTACATTTGAGGGATATTATCTCTCATCCAATTGATACTTTATGGAAAAAAAGGAATTCTGGAAGCAGTTTCTTTTGACTATTGATAAAGAGCATAATCAAAGGCAGATTTACCGTCAAGAATTTGGTAAAAAGATCACGTACTCATTTTTTTAATTAGAAGACATTTTGATTTTAAATTACGATTTCAATTTTTATTGTACAACGAACAATAAAAGATGGATTTATATAGGAGTTAGTGTAGCCTCCACTAACCTCATATTTTCTTTTTCCAAAATATGTATATCTTTTGTACAAAAAATAGATTAGGGCTTATTATTGTTATAGTCCTACTGCAGTAATATTTTAGATCTAATAATTCAATTAAGTAGCGTGCACACTAGACACCTTTTAAGTAACAGACGCAAAGATATTAAAGCACGTATTTACATAACAAAAGAAATTAAGGTTCTGTTTAGTTTAATTATGAAATTTTAGCTTTTAAACTGTACAATTTTTATCAATAAAACTTTGGTTAGAAATGTTATTAAATAAAAGTCGTTGACTGATTAATCCATCTGTTCTAGAGACTACTTCTCCCATTCAACTTTATCAACACGGATTATTTGTGCTTGCTTGACCATTTCCTTTCTTTATACTTTTCCCTTCTGTAAATATAACCATAATAACCTTTTCTCTCCCAAAAATTTGAAATAGTTGAATGATTTGAAGTTTCATTTAGGCAAGGTCGAATAGATTAACCCAAGAATAAATTAACGTAAGAGTTCGGTAGAATAGTCGAATAGCAATATGTTATAATAAGATATTCTAAGTTTAAATCATAATTTTAATAAATTAACGTAAGAGTTCGAGGTTAAACAAGAGATGCTTACCTTATATCTCGTTCATACGTTCTCCTTTTTCTTCTCTTTTTTTTTTTTCCGGTCCTCAAATGAATTATAGATAGAGCTCGAAAATGTCAAATTAGCAATATTTTCACTAGCTCACAAGAAGCAGTAGCTAAAATTACGAGACAAATTAAAGATTTCTTTTTCCCTCATCTCGTTGTATTTGATCTTTTCTAAACCTAAATCGTTCATTTTGAAATTTAATTATGGAAAAAGTTGTTAAAATAAATTTGAAAATGAATGGTTGAGATTTCAAATAATCAATTTTTTTTTTTTTTTGACTAAGCAAGTAATCATTTCATTGCACTGCAAAAAAAATTAAGATACAAAGGATATTTACATCAATATATTTGTAATATGTCATAAAGAACAGAGGGATCTATTTTGTGTACTATTGACATATTTACGTTATAACGATTTTTTTTCTCTAACATTGAGAAGGATTTTCTCAATCATCTGTTCCTCTGAGCTAATACATTTTCCATAAATTCTACTATTTCTTTCCTACCAGATGTAGTAAATGCTTACACAAAACATAGCTCTCATGATATCTGCCTTCAGTGTCTTCTTCTTGCAAAGCCTACAAAGTAGGATAATCATCAAATCCTAATGGGTAACAATATTCTGCTTTTTAATAAGAGAAGAAAGATATCTCCAAATTATGTTGGTAAAAGGGCACTCAAAATAGAGGTGATCCCTGCATTCCATCCCTAAACCACATAAAGAAACATTTTGCGCAATCAATAACTCCCCAACTAAGTAGGTGTTCTTTAGTGGGACTACGATTTAAGCACATAAGCCAAGTACAAAAACTATGTTTTGAAACAACAGCTTTATTCCAAACAAGGTCTACCCACTCCACCTTCCCTCTCTTTTCTCGAATGCAATTCCAGGTTGAGGTAGTTTTAAACTTACCGTTACTCCCTGCAAACCAACCAATAGATTCTTGGTAGTTCTGGGGAGTAAGAGAAGTCGTCAACTAGTTCATAAAATTGATTTCAAGAGGCCAATTCCAATGGTTCCTTCTAATGAATCTAACCATCTTTTCATTAATCAGCTCGAAAGGAACAGCAATATTGTTATCTCGAACAAAATCCACCATTCTACCACAAGGGAGCCAAGGATCCCAAAACCACCAGGTTCTTTCCCTATTACCCATTCTGTGCTGAACGAAGTCTCTTGCCTTCTCCTTGCATCTCAAAATATTTCGCCAAGTCCAACTTGTATTAATAGGGATATCCACAGACCATATATTGTCATGGTTTAGGAGTACCCTATTCATCCAGTATCCCCAAAGAGAGTTTGCATCAGTATACGTGTGCCAAAATTGTTTAGGGACAACAACAAAGTTAATATCTGCAAGGCTACGAATACCCAATCTTTCTTCCTCCTTCAACTTGCAAACCTCTGACCAAGCAACTCTAGCTCCTTTCACACAATTGCCACCCCCTTTCCATAAGAAGGCAGTGAACCTCTTTTCAATCTCATATACAACTCCTTTAGGGAGAAGGAAAATATTACGGCAGTAATAAGTAATGCTCGAAAGAACAGACTTGATTAGAAGGAGCTTACCTGCATAAGAAAGTCATTTGTTAGCCCAATGTTCAATACAGTTTGTGATCTTGGAGCAAATGAGGTTGCACATATTCTTGTTGAGTCTTCCTGTAATGAGAGGAATCCCAAGATACTTGACTGATAGCTTGCCGATTTTGATATTGAACACCTCAGCCAAATTTCTCTTCACGTATTCACTGTATCCCCCAATGAAGATTTCACTTTTGAGATTGCTAACTTTGAGTCCCAACAACTTTGAGAAGGTAACCAATGCCTTATCAATAAGATTCAATGACTGAATGTTGGCTTTTGAGAAGATCAGTATATCGTCCGCAAATGCAAGGTTATTCAACTTCATTTCTTTGTACTTAGGGTGGAATCCAAACCCTTCCATATTAGAACATCTCTGAAGCAGTTGGGACATAACTTCCAAAGCTATCACGAACAAGTGGGGTGAAAGTGGATCGCCTTGTTTGAGCCCCTTTTTACCCTTGAAAAAACCTTCAAACTGGCCATTAATGACAGTTGAATATGATGGAGTGGCAATGCTTATCTCAACCCATCTAACAAAGGCTTCTGAATATTCAAGAGCTTTGAGACATTTAATGATAAATTGCCAGCTTATTGAATCATATGCCTTCATAATGTCAATCTTAACAACACATCCGGGACTGATTATCTTCCTTCCATAATTCCTAATTAACTCTTGAGCAATCAGAATATTGTCAACAATCTTCTTACCTGGAACAAAGGCAAATTGATTAATGGAAATGATAGAGCCTAAAGTATCCTTCAAACAGTTAGTAATCACTTTGGAGATACATCTGTAGATGATATTACAACAACAGATTGGCTTGAAATCTTGCACACAAGCTGGATTCTCAACCTTGGGAATGAGATTAATTGCGGTTGCATTGATTTGTTTGAGAATAGCACCAGCTTGAACAGAATATCTCACCGCATTACACACATCATCACCTACAAGATCCCAAGAATTCTTGAAGAAGTGAGCTAAGAAACCATCTGGGCCTGGAGCTTTACTGATGTGGATAGAAAATAATGCCTTTTTAATTTATGAGTCAAGAACAGATGCCAATAAATTATTGCAGTGGTCGGCTGAAATTGGGCAATTCAAGATAGATTTGATGTCTTCCACTGAGTAGCTTTCACTAACTTGATTCTCTTTGTCGAGATGTTTAGAATAATAATCAATGATAGTATCTCAAACCTTCATACCTGACTTAGTGAAACTGCCATCCTCTTTGATAAGTGAGTGGATATTGTTTCTCGCTTTACAGTCCTGAATAACTTTATGAAAATATGAAGTATTTTGATCACCTTCTTTCAACCACAGGACTCTGGATTTTTGTTTCAAAATTGATTCCTCCTTCTCAAGTGCTTGCTCTGATTGTAACCTCAACATCTGCTCTTGCTCCAGTGAATGAGAGGAGAAACAACCACAATGGTACCTTCGGTGTTTTTAAACTTTTCATGATTAAAAGTCTTCAATGCACTTTTGATACTCTTAAGCTTTTGAACTAAATAGAACATGGGGTATCCTTCCACTTGTTGAGACCACAATCTCTCAATAAGATGAGGATACTCCTAATGAGATGTTCAAATATTATAAAACTTGAGTAGAGCAGCTCGTTGAGACTGCTTCTAGAAAATGGTAACTATTAAAGGACAGTGATCTGATAAAGACGACATTTCCACTTTCACCTCAAACTCAAAAACCTTGCAAATCCCCTCGCTGTTAACCAATACCCTATCGAGCTTGCTGGCTCTAACAATACCATCAGTAGCATTATTTGTCCATGTGTACTCAGGAACTGTACACTGATGTTCAATGAGCTCTGCATCTTCAAGGAATTTCTTGAATTCAACTTCTTCAATTGGAAGACAATCACATCTTAACATTTCCTCGGTTTTGAGGATTTCATTGAAATCCCCGAGAACACAAAGAGGTATATCATCAAACTTCCTAGACCATTCTATTAGTTTAGCCCATAAACTTCTCATCTCCGTATAGTCATTACTTCCATAAACAAAACAGGAGTACCATCATTAGCTATCATCTGGTAGGATGAATCGGCATAGAATAGCTTGGTCACATGTTTCCACCATATCACATGTAACTTTCTGTTTATCCCAAAAAAATCAAAATTTCCCTCTACGAGAATGGTCGTAGTTATTCGTAAACCCCCAATTCTTGAATCTTCTATTCACCACAGATTGGGCATTGCTCAGCTTGATCTTAGTCTCGAGCAAACCAAAAATGTCAAAGAAAAATATAGCCAGTTGGACCCATAAGCAAGCCCAACAAAGAACAAAATAGAAAGAAAAAAATATAGGGCAAACCAAAAGCCCAAAGCCCAACAAATGAAACTGTAGCAAACAACAAACCAACGCCAAAGAACAAAACCTGCAATAGCAATACGTAAATCGGCAATCACAACATCGCCAAATCCCAACCAAAAGCATCGAAGCCAAACATGGGTAACAACCCAGCCATACCCAACCCATAAACACTCACCGAAGCCACCAAAATAATAACCAATAGCCCATCACAAGCAAGCATTGAGCAAACACTTAAAAGGACATGTGACCTAGGATGAAGGAACGTAGATAGACAGAATCTCCAATTGATAAAGAATCTCATACCTTAAACGGTGAAGGCGCAGTCCACCTGAAGTCTCCAGCAACACTACCAACACAGGTAGACAACAACACGGGGATGAAGAGAATGAGTAGTAGCAGCAAGGAAGTGTAATGGGTTAAACACCAGCAATGACCTATACAGCACAAACGAGCCTCACAGGAAATGATTAAGCCACAAACAAAAGAAAAACTTAAACATCCATCTAAAACAAGGAAAGATCTGTACAAGAAACAAAAATAGAATAAAAAGAAAGCAAAGAAAATAGACTAAGAGAAAGTAAGTGCTACCGGGCAATGGTCAGAGTATTGAAAAACATCACACAACAATGGAAATGAGACCTTCAACGAGAGATGGCAAAGTCAAAACCCTCGCGTAAGGGTTTGTAGAGAGAAAAAATTAATGGTCATTCACTTTGGCAATCTCTTAAACATTGCTTCATTACATACTGTTCAGAAGTAATTGAGGTTTAGAATTCATTTGATTTATAAATGAATTTTGCGAGGATTTGAATTTACAAATGAATTCCTTTGTTTGAAATTGTAAAACAGTCTTAAGTCAATTATGTTATTTGCGAATACAAATTGTGTTTGAAGTATATGTGGAATTAGAATTAATATTTTTATTCTACTTATATGCCCTTTTGTTATATTGAAATTAGGTTTGTGATAAGTTATCATCTCATCACATTATTGATTATTGCTATTATCCTAAAATTATCCCAAAAAAGCAAAAAAGCAAAAAAACAACAAAGAAAAATTTTCAATAAAGTTAAGCAATAGAAAATAAATCATAACTCCAATCATCAGTTCAAGATTACAAAATAAACCTGCATTCCAAGTGACAAAGTAACTTTAAATTCAACTATACATTTAATAAGAAAAAATAAGCTTAAAAGAAAGGGTGAGAGAGGCTTTGAATTTTTTTTTTTTTTTTTTTTTTTTGGGGTGCATAGCCCCAAACCCCCATATGGTCAAGCAAAACTAGCCACGACCCCACGTGTTCCAAAAACTATAGCCGGACCCGTCTGTGTTGTTACCCTACATGCATACAACCCCCCTTCCATCAACTTTTATGTCCAAACTAGCAGAGAGTGCCAACCACGCTTGTGTTTTGCGTCTGAACTGACCAAATAAGTGTGTTTATTGACTAAAATACCCTTTGTCACAAGAAAAAAAACAATATTAGCCGACTTCAAGCTTTTCTCCGTTGACGCCTCCAACAACGACAAGATACACCGACTTCATCAACAAATTTGTCTTCCGCCGTTCAAGAGAAATTTTTTATGGAACTGATATATAAACTTGGGTATATTGTTCAAATTAAGATCTTCTTACATTTAATACAAACAACACAAAGTGAAAATGACCATCTTTCACCAATTTATCACATTTATCTCAGCTTCATCTTGTAATACAAATTCAATGAAAATCATGAGAATCGACTTCATCAATAGATTTGTCTTCCCCCTGCAATTCTTTTGGTGTATTAAAAACTAATTTTGAATCACCCAAAACCCCTGAATCGAAGAGGACCCGTGTCAGCTTCTTCACCATTTTTTTTTCTATAGCTTTCGCATATTCTCTGGCGATGGGTCACCTAGTGACAACCACGAAACCTAGCTTCTCCATGTTGCCATCCTCCGCCACGGTACAATTTCTCTTCTACGCCGGTATGAAGAAGAAGAAGAAGAAGAAGGCAAGGTTGTCGTTGTCGGTGATATTGATGACGAGAGCCGTCGGAGAAGTAAAAGACAACGTTGATTGTTTCTATTTAATAAGGGTATAACGGTCAATTTATTGCCGTAGTTAGTTTTTTTGACAGAATCAAATGATAGTGGTGGGTATGCACCTAAGGTAGCACTACAAGGGGGTCCGACAATAATTTTTAGACCACAATAAGATTGTAGCTAGTTTTGCTTGACCACAGAGGGGTCTGAGGCTATTTACCTTTTTTTTTGTGAAAAAGAAACAGGGAGAGAGGCAATGAATTTTTTTTCTTTATCGTTGTGCTTTAGTCAAAGTCCATTCTTAAACCTAGGGGTAATTTTGTCCTAAAAAATTAGCAACAAATTTTAAAAAATATGACTTTGAAAATTCCACTTCTTGAGCCCTATATGGGCAAAGTATAAGAAAATTGTTGATTTTTAATTTTTTTAAAAGGTACTTCCAAACACTAAAAATTGAATTTGCAAATAAATTTCACAAAATTTTATGGAATTCATTGTTTCAAACAGTCTGATAGTTTTGCAAAATATTCAACTAGCATGGATAAAATTTTTGGGCAATGCTTTGTGTCGCTTTTCACCCCTTTTTTAGATAGTCATAATTCATGTATTAATTGTCAAATTTTTAGTATATATGATAATAATTATATTATATACGGAAGAGTGAAAGAGTAAAAGAGCGAAATATGACAGTATTTAACATTTTATTCCGAAACATAGAAGTACATAAAAAGATTGGTGAAGCACTCCTTGAATCATCTCAACAATCTTTAAAGCAAAAGCATCGACGGCGTAATCCACGGCAATCGCCTCCTTGATAGCCCTCGCGTTGGCAAACGTTAGAGCACCTAACTTCACTAAAACATAGTCCCCAAAAGTTTTTGCTCTTATAAAGACATGTCTTCGCTTCTGCCGTTATAGGACCCATTTCTGCATAAATATCATGTTATTAAAAGCCATGATGAGAATGAGACAATGACAGAGACAACATTACCATCTCTAAATGCAGAGGGAAAAACATTAATTTTTCCTCTCATTTGAAAGACAAATATTGTCTTACAATGGTTATCACTAACGCTGGCAAAAGGAAACCATCTTGCAGTAACGTTATAGAACAAAAATAGAGGGAAAAATCTAGACATGATTTTGATGCAATGACGCCCCTATAATGGTTATTTTTCTAATGATGCAGCCTTGGTCATTTTTCAAGCCAAAATTTCGAGTAATAAACTTAAATAACCGCATTTTCGGTTTGCATGGAGCAATTGAATCGACGTCGTCAAAACTATGCAATTTTTTTTACGGTTAATACCTATTTTGATCTCTATCTTTAACCTGATTGATAAAGTAGTTCTTATCTTTAAAAGTGATATATTTCAGTCTCTTATCTTTCGTCCTAGTGACACTGTTTGTCATTTTTAGTAATTTCGTTAAAAAAATGTCGGAAAATGCACATGATTAGCAAATTTCTCTTATTTTTTTCCCAAATTGCACGTTTAGTACGTATATTTTCCGTCAATTTTTTAACGAAATTACTAAAAATGTCTAACGATGTCACTTAAATAAAAGATAAGGGACTGAAATATATCACTTTTAAAGATAAGAGACTATTTTGTCAATCAAGTCAAAAATAAATGACCAAAATGAGTATTTAACCTTTTCTTTAAAAGTATGGGTTTCATGAGTAAGAAACATAATTCAAACGTGGATGAACAAGAATTGACTCTCAACTCTAATACTATATTAAAAATTATTCGGTTCTATCTTATCAATATAAGAGCATCGTACAAATTAAATTAATTGTAACAAAACTCAAACAGAATTGAAGCCGTAATTAATGTAATGATGCAACATCGCATGGATGAGATAGAGAAAAAAAAAAAAACCATTGTTGGTGAAGAGCAACAGCAGGCAAAGAGCCGTGGTAACCAGATTAATGCCCTTCATCTTGGAATTCGAAAGACTAATTCAATGCAGATTTTAATTCTTAATGTAGGGGATATGATCCTCAATGTCATGGCTATTGCAGGCTTTTATACATATCAACAGAGATGACTACAACCAAAGAAATTCTCAATGCTAACTTCTTTTTTTTTTTTTTTGGTCGATCAATGCTAACTTCAACACAAGTTAAATTGCATTCAACATGGTGATACTTGTAATAATCCTTACTCGTTCATCTGTTCATTTACATAACTACTAACATTTTTCCCGTGATATATGGAGGTATTTTGAGCATGAAATGGAAAATGGTAATTGATGCATCAAAGCACTAAAAAATCTAGTATTTGCCATGTTTAAGTATGGATCATAGATGTGAAACAAACGATAAATTAGAATATTATTAGGTCTATTCTTAGAGTGAACATTTGTTGAAAGTGAAATATTATCTTTGACCTTCCTTTTAATCGAAAGAAAATTATTAGGTCAGCCACGGGAAGGGCCGGGATGTTGTCCTCACTTGTAATGTGGCTGACCTAATAATTTTATAATTTTACAATTTTACTTAATATATGTACTTAATTTTTCTCCTGATTATTGAAAGACCAAAGTCCGAATCTCATAAGATGGGGACAGGTGGGGATGGGATAAAAGAAAAGAAGAAAAAAAATGGGAATGGGAGGGTAAAAAAAAAAAAGAGTAAATTGAGAGGATCCAAATTCAAAACGGTTCCTTCATTCCGGCTCATGATCAAAAGAAGGTGGGGACAAAGTAGTTACTTCCTGTTATTCACTCCATTCTAACTTCAGTGTCTACTTTGATTTAGTGGCATAAGAGAGTTGAAAATTAATATTAATTTAAGAAAACACATTTTGAATTTTGTGCTATCCAAAGGGTGCTAGTTACTTTCGCTTTATTAGTTACCAGCCTTTTTTTTCTCAAACAAAGAGATGTTACAATTTTTTTTCTTTATTGTACTTCCAAAACTATTTTTAAAGGGCTAATTACTCAACATGGTATTTGAGCCGAGTTAAGATAGCTCGACCAGTGAACTCATTTAGCCCAATTAATAAATGGACTAAGTTAAATGGGTTAATTGGGTTAGATTCTGGTCAGTCCATTTTTTTAAACAAAAAAATAAGATATATATATATATATATATATTAATGAATTACTAAATTTTGAGACAATACAAAATTTTAAAAATAACTCAAAATGTTACTAAGTAAAAAATGTGAACTTACAAAAATTAAAATTTGATATGAGAAATAATACAAAAATCAAAACAAAAAATCATGTTCAAACTAATTATTTTAGTTGTAAAACAAATAAAACTTTTACAAACTAATGTTTTAATTTCTTTCTTTCTTCAACTAATATTGTTCTTCCGACAATTAATCTTCGAGATCTTCAATAGATGAGCTCTTTCCCTCATAGTACATATATTCTTCAGAATCCTCTTCCATCTTCGATAATCCTTGTTGCTTTCCTATAGACTATAGTATAGCTAATTGTGGTCATGCTTTGACCAAAAGAAAAAAAAATTATGGTCATGACTCATTGTGCAGATCTGACGTTACCTAAAAAAATGTGGTCATGCACAATATCACTTCACTTAGAAAAAAGACTGAATTGAATTGGACTAGTTTACCAAATCGAGCTGAGCTATTTTACTTAATTAAGCTGTGTTGGATTACTGAATTGAGTTGGACTGGGGTACCAAATCGAGCTGGGCTAGATTATTATCTGAGCTAGTTTATAGTTTTTAAACTTGAATCCAACTCAATTTGCAGTATTGTTGTATGTGTTATAACCCAACCTAGTATTTTAGCAACTAGGTTGGATTGAGTTGGGTTATTATCGAATTGGGTTGTGTTGTAACCCTAAAACACTACCCAATTAACATGTTGACTGATTACGTCAAATAAGTCTTTTTTTTTTTTTGTAAGAGAGGATTGCTAAGTTTTTTTTTTTTTTTTTTGTCAAGATGATATTAATGTTATTAACTAACAAACATGAATACAAAAGATTAGGCTCACCCTCAACCAACAAGAGCCCAAGAAAAAAGATAAAATACAACCAAAGAGACCAATGAAAACAAGTGATAAAAGTAGAACAATAGAGAGAAGCCTAGAGACAACATGAAGAGCACCATGTCCAAAGAGAAAAGGATAAGCATGGGAGCTGGACGATAGCGAAACTAGAGAGCAGCATAGAGACAACGTGAAAAACACCATGTCCAAAGAGGTAAGGATAAGCATAGGAGCTGGACGGTAGCGAAACTTCGGCGAGGAGCAGGCAACAAACATAGGGGACAACAAACGATCTTCCAATAGCCAAAACAGTGGCAAGAATACCCAACAACTAACATTCAATCCACGAATAACCCACCCACCGGAGCTGTCAAAATAGCAGCTAACGAACAAACGCATGAAGGGACGCATGACCCAAAGTGCAGGGAGATAGTCAAAGTCTCCAATAGAGACTCAAACCTCAACGGCGAAGGAGTAGTCCACCTAAAACCTCCAATAATACTACCAATACAAGTGGTGAACAATATGGTGGGGAAGAGAAGGAAGAGCATCACGAGCGAGGCGATGGGGGCAAAAGCAACCACGCCGATAGGCTGTACAACGAGAACAAGAGAAGAAAAGATGAATATCATTGAATGCGGATCACCGAAAACCCCATCCGGTAGCAAGTAAAAGAAGATAACTAAACGCGAACGTAAGAAACCCACACAAACAACTAAAAGTATGATACAAAAAAGATCAAAGCAAAGGAGGGAGCTAGATGAAGAACGAAGAAGAAGAAGTTGAGAAGATGAGACGAAGAAAAAGGTGAACGCGGTGGAGCTTGAGAGAAAATTTAGAGGTGCATGCTTATCCACCGCCTTGTTCCATATTAGGATTGCTGAGACTACGTCAAATAAGTCACTCCCACAATTTGAAGGTTAAAGCTAGCTGATGAATTTAAGGACAAATATATAATTTACACCTCAAGATTAAACTTAAAGACCAAAGGATAAATTATGCCGGTGATCACTAAACTTGTATGCAGTTTTAAATTGCCAACAAATCAAGGCTATAACAGAATTCTATTTTTATTTTTATTTTCCAGCTTCTTTTCTCTTCCTTCTTACGGCGACTAAAGACTATATGTTAGCCTTGCTGCAATAATTATTTACAAAGCTTCAGACTTACACGTCTCCCTGAAAAAGATTCATCGTGATCTGGGCTTTCAAATGACTCCTTAAATAGTTTTTGTTAATTATCGTTATTGTGAGCTGTGTTCTTTTTTAAGTATGTTTGATTTCAACTCTCAAAACCCAGTGAGAACATAACTGAGTTTACTGGAATGGGATTTGGTTGGAGTTTCTGTATCTTTTGAATTTCCTTTTTTAGTATTTTTAAGCGATATTCATGGTTGAATTAATGAAGATGCCTAGTTATTCTTTCAATATACCGAAGTTATCTATTTCTTGACATTTTCGAGAAAAAAAGTCATCTTAGTTCCAGAGAAATATGATAGTCTCAAACAACAAGTTCCTGCACTTTAATTTCTTTTGTGATTTTTTATGAAAAAAGTAATAATGCACTAAAATGTTATTTTTGCCCTTAAAATATGATGTGAACTTCCAAATTTTCATTGCTTCAAGCAACGACACCAAAGAAAGGAATTTTAGCTATAAAAGATTAATTAGTGTGACCATTTGCTTTCTTGGTTAAAAAAATTACATTAATGCAATCACATTCCAACGAACAAGTAGAAAATTAATGGAAAAAAGAACCAACATAATCAAATTGAAAGGGCAAAAATGATATTTTAATGCATTATCCCTTCTTTCATTAAAAAAAATATATATATAAAAGAATGAGTCTCGCGTGTCTACCATTTCACCACCAAGACATCTTGAAAGTGAAGTGATCTAGCTCCTAGTGAAACAACCACCCTAAAATGATTTTTTTTTTCCAATTTTCAAGTTAATAGTTCAATGGAGGATATTTATCCACAAGCAATTGTTATAAATAACATTCTTTGTTAAACATACCTTAAGGTGTATCTTTTACCTAAAGTGTTGTTCAAGGAGATTTAAAATAATTATGAAGTTATTGCTATTTTTGCTTAACAATAAAATTATAACATTTCTCTTACGAACATAATGTCACTAACCAACAAAGACACTATGTACTGCTAACATAAGAATGCGTTTAGGTTGATGTCAATTGGTTAGCAGAGTATGGCTTTGCTTCCATTGATATTTTGCTGTTTAAGATGCATGCCAGCCCTGAACATGCTGATTTATAAAGTTTACAGAATTATCCAGTTATTGTTGCGTGATCTTTTGCGTGATCAGTTATTATAAACTGATATAATAAGACTAACGGCAAAATTAAAGTTGTACAAATAACTTTTAATAATAACCCTCAATCACGAAATGAAACGCCCTTCATCTAAAAGGGTCGTTTGTTTATTTTTTAAGGCACACAATGGGATACAAGCCATGACAAGTAACTCAACATACTGATGGCTAGAGAGTTTAATAAGGTGCAAATCACAAATATAAAAATCAACAATGCTTAGTGCAAAAACATCGGCGACGGAAGCCCCTGCAGTGGCCAGCATGGAAGCCCTCAGTCTGGCAGACAGCAGCACAATTCGCTTTCCTCACACAAACTCCCTTGAAGCGGTGGCTTTGTGACTCACATGTCCTGGCCTCAGCAACCATTGGTCCCATCTCTATAAGCAAATAAAAAATATATATATGATCATGGCTAATTAGTTCCACGTACTAACAAGTGCTAGGTTGTTTAGTATGTTATCGTTGAACAAAATAATATGATTGGTTTAAGTTCAAGCATTATGGAATTGATAGTTTTCCAATGAGAACTATAGAGAAAAAAATAAGTCTTGGTAAAAATCGTGAAATTTTTATTACGGATTTTTAGGGTCTACAAGCACTCAATTTATGTGTTTTACAATACAATGTCTTTAAGATGATTACAAGATTCCGTGGATAGTTAATTACTGACATAAGTGTGACAATATTAAGGTAGTATGTACGGCATCATCATTGACATATGAATGATATTATATTGAAAAAATGAGAGACCAGAAAATAACGTAGTTTACCTAGCTCCCAAAAAAAAAAAAAAAACATAGCGCGGTTTTAAATGTACGATAATTCATTTTAAATCACATTAATTAACTAGAAATTAAATTTTAAAGTTACCAGCGGCCATGACAAGCATGAGCATGAGGAACACAGTAGCAAACAATCTCAAGGAGCGTGCCATCTTTGCAAGCCTAAAAGAGAGAGTGAAACAATCTGTAAAATGTGTGTGTAAAAGAGAGATGAATTGCTTTGAAGCCATGCTAAGTGTGCGTATTTATAAGGGCTAATTTGAATGAATATTCTGCCATGTGATAGTTTGAAAATTCCAGAAAAAGGGAGACGCATATCCAATCTGTAAAATGAGTCATGACTATTCAATTTGCACTAGCCTTGTCTGCTACTTTTCGCTTTATTAAAAAAACCTCTAATTTAGAGCATCTACCCATAACCTCGTTTTTACATGAGCATTAAGCTAAAATTTAGCTTCTACCAACTTCTATACGCTTTCTCCTCTCTGTATTTGGACCCTAACTTTACGAGGAAATCAATGAAGGTATAGTGATTATATAATTATAATAAAATTATTTCGACTATTAAATATGGTGAATTTATCTCGAATAATTTTATCTTTTTTTTTTTTGAGAAACTATAGTATCGTTTTACTATCACAATTTTTTTCACAATATTATAAAATTACGAGAGAATTCTTGCCTCTAGTTGCTGCTATTGGACTTTAAAATCAACTGACCGATTGCCTGCACTGATAGAGCAAAGTATTAAAATGGCTAAACTTTTTTCCTCTAACTTTTACCATATTACCATTTTGATACAAAACCAAAGCGTTTGCGTGTAATGATTCGTCCACAATACTTAAGTACTCAAAACATGTTGCTCGTGGACAACTTTACGTGTGCAAGATGTAAAGTGTTTTTTTGTAAAGCAAGATGTAAGTACAAAGTGTGAAACGAGTGAATTTGAATTTGGATGAAAATCTAACCCAAAAATCATGCAGAATAGAAGTAAAATTTAAATGAGAATGGGATAAAAAACAGTTTCTTAAAGATATGAATGTTGGAATATATATTTCGCCTACATCAAAAAATCACCAATTACAAATCTATTATATAAGATCTTGGGTTACTCTACCTAATACTAATTGATTTTATGAAAAAATCTCATAATTCTTAACATGGTATTAGAGTTGGGCTCTTAGTCCAATCGCATTCATCCACGTGTGACCAATCTCTTTGGTTTCATTTTGCTCTCACTGAGTACTTGTTTGTTGGAATATACATTACTCTCATATCGAAAAATCACCAACCCTAAATTCACCATATAAGATCCCATGATCCTTAACAATGACTTTTTAACTTAATAATTGAGACACAAAAAAAAGAGGGTGGAGATATTGTTCGTGCATAATGTCAGTTGTGATAGTAGATTATTTCAGAAGTAAGATCTTGATGTAAGACAAAAGTGACCGAAGACGTTAAATCTTATCTATTTTAGTCTTTATCTTTGTGTGCATGTTATCGTCACAACAATTAAATGGTCTAAGAAGCATCTTGATTAGGTGGTCTGAGGTAACGTTTTTAATAAAGATCTCCACTACTAACCGTAAGTTTATACCGACTTTAAAGTGCAGAACATTACAAGGAGGCTCATAAGGCAGGCACGACCCTTTATGGTATAAACATAACTAATCGTGAATGGTGTGGACGGTTCTAGGCCATGTGCATATCATGTTATTGCTTATTTGAAAAAGAACTTTACATTTGAGGGAGATTATCTCTCATCCAATCGATACTTTATCTTTTTAGATTGAAGAAATCAGTCTCCAAACGGAAAAAAAAGGAATTCTGGGAGCAGTTTCTTTTGACTATTTATAAAGAGCATAATCAAAGGCACATTTCCCGTCAAGAATTTGGTAAAAAGATCACGTACTCATTTTTTTTAATCTGAGGACATTCTAAGTTTAAATTATTTTTTAAATTTTTATTGTACCACGAATAATAAAAGACAAATTTGTATAGGAGCTAGTGTAGCCTCCACTAATTTCATATTTTCTTTTTCCAAAATATGTATATCTTTTGTACAAAAAATAGATTAGGGCTTATTATTGTTATAGTCCTACTGAAGTAATATTTTAGATCTAATAATTCAATTCAGTAGTGTGGACACTAGTGTTTGGAAGTATTTGTATTGTGTAATTCATGTGATTTGTAAATAAATTTCATGAAAATTTGTATTTATAAATGAATTCTTTTGTTTGGAACAATAATTTGTAACATATGTGGAATTGAAATTAAAAATTGTATTTTATTCAAAAACCCCTCCTTTATTCTATTGAAATTAGTAAAATTTAGAAATGATAAACAAAAACTTTTAAACTATCTAACAAGTACTAGTATGGACTGTTGATACCCTGACTTGTTGATCAATTATTTTCTTCGTATTTTCTTGAAAGAAAAATGGTGAGGGAGATGGTTTGAAATATATTTTATTTTTTAATCTTTGTATTTGAGTCAAAATTAAACTTAAGTGTAAAGAAAAATCTAAATATTAATTTTGTTCTCAAAAGAAATGAACTAACTTAAAAAACGTGGATTTGTAAATTTCACCTCTTGAGCTAGGATTTGTGTAAGTCTTGAGCAAATCCAAAATTTGCAAATCCTGGATTTTTAATTTTTTAAAATGGTGCTTCCAAATATAAAAAGTTGAATTTGCAAATGAATTCCGTAAAATTTTATGAAATTTATTTATTCCAAACAGTATGACACCTTTTAAGTAACAGACGCAAAGATATTAAAGCACGTATTTACATAACAAAAGAGATTAAGGTTCTATTTAGCCTAACTGTCAAATTTTAGCTTTTGATCTGTAAAGTTTTTACCAGTAAAGCTTTGGTTAAAAATACTGTTAAATAAAAGCCGTTGACTGTTTAGCCTATATCTAACAATGCTGAGCTTTTAGAAATTTTGAGGGCAATGTTGGACTTTAAAAAATATAAAGGAAAATATTTGAATAAGAAAAAGAAAAAAAGTTTCGCACATTATATAAAATCAGTTTTGCAAAAGTCTTTTTTAAAAAAGATTCAATTTGGAGCTTCTTGTTTTTTAGCTTTTTTTCAACTTCAATTTTTACTTATAATTACTTTCAAATATGGGTCAAACAAGTTAGTTTCAACTTCTAAACTACAAGAAATGCTTTTAAATATCTAAAAATTAAACCAAATATAACCTAATTTAATTCGCCAGAAGCGCGTTTGGTGAAGATACTTTAATCCATCTGTTCTAGTGACTACTTCTCCCATTCAACTTTATCAACACGGATTATTTGTGCTTGCTTGACCGTTTCCTTTCCTTATACTTTTTCCTTTTGTAGATATAACCATAATAACCTTTTCTCTCCCAAAAATTTGAAATAGTTAAATGTGTTGAAGTTTCATTTAGGCAAGGACGAATAAATTAACCCAAGAATAAATTAACATAAGAGTTCAGTAGAATAGTCGAGTAATAATGTGTTATAATAAGAGATTCTAAATTTAAATCATGATTTTAATCTATATATATATTATATATATAAGGATAAATAGTATTCTAGCCCCCTATGGTTAGTCGAAAGTACACAAGACACACTTGCGTTTTTAAAAGTACACCGGAACCCCCTGTAATTTTAAAAACGTAGCACCAAAACCCCTTTGTCAAAAAAACCATTAATTTTAACGGAGAGTGCATTGCACGCCCGTTAAGTGTGATTTTTCATTTTTTTGGCTTAAAATGTTACTTGTTGGACAAAAATGCCCTTATATTACATTTTTTTTTTCTTTTCTTTTCTTTTTCTCTCAACCCAATTTTCACCAAAAAAAGGGTTAATACTACTTTTGGTCCCTTATTTTTGACCTCATTGACACTTTGGTCCCTTATCTTCAAAAGTAAGATATTTCAGTCATTTATCTTTTAAAGTCGAGACACCGTTAGTCCTTTTCGCTCAATCCGTTAATTTTTTAATGGAAAAATAAAACACATGTGATGCACACGTGCTTCTCCCGTTAAAAAATTAACGGATTGAGCGAAAAGCACTAACGGTATCCTAACTTTAAAAGATGAGGAACTGAAATGTCTCACTTTTGAAAATAAGGGACCAAAGTGTCAATAACGTCAAAGATAAATGACCAAAAGTGGTATTAACCAAAAAAAAAACCCATTTTCTTACCCCACCCCTCCAGCCCCTTTCCCCTTTCCTTCCACCCCACCTCTGCAACTATGTTTTGTTTTTGTGTATATAAACATGTATAAATAATAAATATACATGCATATATACCCATATATATATGTGTATATATAGGGAGGTATGGTGCTATTTCGACTAACTATAAGAAGTTATGGTGCTATTTACCCAATAATCCTAAAAGTTTGATGTCAGTGCGGTTGTTATCAATTGTATAATTAATGTTTGAATTTTAGAATTCTTAGGTATCAGAAGTAGAGAGGACAAATGTCTGTAAAGTATGAATCTATATGTAGAATGAGATATGAACGAATTTTAAAGATATAGGATCGAGGAGTAATCAAACATCGATCGTAGGCATAAATTATGCAACAAGGGGTTAACGGTTATCGGCCACTAGAGGCTACAACTCCTATTAACTTATTAAATATATTAAAATTTATAAACCTCAATCGTTCATTTTGAAATTCAATTATGGAAAAAGTTGTTAAAATAAATTTGAAAATGAATGGTTAAGATTTCAAATAATTAAATTTAATAACCCATAATACACCTCATCTAATAAATGTGAGAGAAAAAGGAGAGAATCCAAGTCTGAGGTAAGTACCTCTATAATCACTATCTAGCTAGCAAAACTTCTCGCGCATATTTAACAAAACGGAAATAGCATAATTAGAACATTAAAATGATAGCAAAGGAAGAAAATAAGTTTTATTTAAGAGCAGATACTCGTCGTTAATTACAAAATGCTCTGAGAAACTACTTACTCTTTATCGCTAACGCTTGTCTCCAAACTGAAACATAAAACCCTAATTAGGCATCATGTCTATTTTACTGTGGGTTTAAACCCTGAACTTTTTTTCTGTTAATTAAGCAACGTGTATTTTATTGAAAAATATAAATATACATAGGTGAGTCATATGATCATTAACAATGAAAGAAGAGTAAAACGAAACTAAAGAAAGTTAACCTAACAAGGGGTAATCATTTAAGCACATGACTAGCCAGTTTATCCCATTTGGTTAAGGTAGTCGGTCATTAGTTTTTACACCGGTCAACTGGCTACCTTAACTAAATGGAACAATCAAAAAATCACAAGCTATCAAAGCAATAAACCAACAACCAAAGAGACAAGAGCATCACAAAATCTTCATGGTTCTTCAAGCTCTTCAAAATCAATAAAAACAATAACCTCTAGGGGGGATGGAGGCAAGCAAGCCCGTAAATAGCCATTATGTCAAGTGGGTAATTTGGATTTGGGAGTATTGGATCTGAAGTTTAGGGAGACATATATCGGGAGTTTGGCAAGTCATTAGACCTTAAACTTAATCATTTCAAAATCTAACAATGCTTAACATTGTGTTTTAACATAAAAATATATACCTATTAGGCATCACATCTTGCTGTACTGTTGCATTAGTCTACTATTGGTTTTTTTTGGATTGTAATGTTACACATCGGTCAGAAATCACTACAAGAAAAACTGTCAAAGGTGACAGTCCGTCTCCTTTTTATCGCCAAAAAAGTGACGAAAAGGAGACGAAACTTTCACTATATGAATAGTGACCATTTTGAGACGGTTTGGAGACGACTTTGGTATGTCGTCTCCAAACCGTCTCCCAATGGAGACGATTTGGAGACGGAACATGAATGTCATCTCCAATTCGTCTCCGAAATAGAAACGAAAAATAATTAATTATTAATTATTAAATTTTGCTTAACAATTTCTATAAACTTATAATTAAATTACTAATTAAATAGTAAATAAATTATTAATAATAAATTACTAGTTATCTTTATTAATTTAATTCTTCCATAAATTTTGTTTAAAGTAGCTCAATATTCCTTTTTCAAAAAAATTCCCATAAATTAAATACTTTATTTTAATCTAAAATTTAAGTTAATATTAATAATTAATAATTAAAGTATTATTAATATTTTACTCTAAACTTGTAATTAAATAGTAAATAAATTAATACTAATTAAATAAAAAAAATTCTCAAAACCAAAAGGAAACGGACCTATTGGTCCGTCTCCAAAAAATGAGACGGACCCAATGGGTCTATCTCCCAAAAGGAGACGGACCCATTGGTCCGTCTCCAAAAAACATGGTTCAAGTGGCTATTTTTGGAGGAAAATTTTTTTAAAAAAAGTACATACAAGTCCTTTCAAAGGATTGAAAGGACTTGTTGTGAAACCCCGCACGAGGCTCATGTGCATTTTATAACATTTCATATATTTTTGCAGCATTTAATATGCATTTATATCAATTAATGTGTATTTACCTTGAGTTGCGTGTATTCATTTTGAAATACATGCATTTACCACGTTTTACGTGCAATTATATTGGTTCACATGTAATTAAGTGTTTTGGATATCATAGGATTTAATTAATTACCGCTAAGTTAAGGCAAGCAACTAAATACTTAGAAAACAACTAGAATGGCAAACTAGTATAACATAAGTTAGTTGGAGGGCACTCTTATCATTAAGCAAAATCTGGAAAAAAAAAATATATCCTAACACTATTTGACATCTACCTAACACACACATTACACCACATACACACACAAAAACACTACACACCCACACACCCAAAACAATACACACACATATACATATCATATATACAAAACAAAATACCATTTACATATACCATACACACACTCACACGACACAAACACATACACATACAACAACTCACACACATAACACACACGATACACACACCACACTCATATTTTCGTCCATAGAGAATAAGGAAAGAAGAGAGAAAAGGAGATGAAGGAAGAAGAAGAAGGAAGAAATGAAGTAGTTCAACCATTTTGGAGCATTTTCTTTGCATTTCAAGCGTTTCTCAAGTGTCTTGCATCTCTTTCTTCTAGGCTTCAATACTAAGGTGAGGGTTGTTTTCTCAAATATTTTTCAAAGATACATTGAGCATGGTTTATGGTTATACTTGTATATTGAGCTTGATTAGATGGTTACATGAGGCTGTATTATGCATTTGAACTTATTGGAGGTGTATTGAGTTTATTGAGGATGTTGATGTTGTAAAGCTTGTATATGAATCATTGTGTTCAAATGTTGCAATTGAGGTGTTAATAAGGTGGTGTAGAGGTGTATATTCATGTGTTGCAAAAAGAGGGAAAAATTAGACATAAATCGGATATTAAGCAAAAATCCCAGATTTTCCCGTTAAGTCATCCGGTCATTACCTTCTTCATCCGGTCGACCGGATAGAGCATGTATCGCCCGGATCAATGCTCGCTGCTGGGCGTTGAGGCTTCTATCCGGTCGACTGGATAGATATTGTGTCGCCCGGATGTCCAATTGACAGCTTCGTGCAACAAACTTGTTTTAATGATTTTGGGAGCTACCGATGTAGGATTGAGGCAAGGTCGGATGCGTTGGAACCGTATTGAACCCTAGTTTATTGTAATGGACTTTAATTGAGGAATTTGTGTCTTTGATTGGGACTAGGTAGTTGTTAACTTCTATATGTTGCTTAAGAGGCTATTGAACGTAGGCAATATTGATGTCTTTTGTTCCATTGTCTCTAACTTGTTCCATGAACCTTCTTGGACTCTTATTTGATAAGCATTGAACATATAATTTAGCCTTTATCTTACGTATGTAATACATTGCATTAGAACCTAGCTGTGAGCAGCGAATTAACATGAACCAACCCCTTATTACACTAATGATTATGCTTAGCTATCGGAGGAATCGTACTTAGTCTGTCTTCTTATGCATGTTTATGTACTATATGAACTCTATTTGAATCATGATTACACTATTATGCTTTGATTACTGTTACTAACCGGTGGCAACCTACCTTGTTGCTTCCAAGCCTGTTTGCTATTTTGAATTTCTCTCTTATTTGGGGTGTCACCTAGAGAGATAGAAGGTATATATATTTGACACAATTAAGCAATCTAATGGACCCTATGGTAGAACTTCCGGTACCGCCTGGGTGGCATTGGGCTTGCTAGGATGGACAGGCTACTGTGGCATTAGGGTGTATATCCGGATTTTCCCTTCATAATTGGTGTGTGGTGTTATGATATTGATGAAGATGCTTTGACAAAAAGTTTTGAGACTGGACATCTCCAACAAAGTTCTTGATATTGTATCATTTGATCTACTCTCGCTTGGTACAACTCTCAGAGAATAGAATTGAGTATTTGTTTTATTATCATTGCCGGATATGATGTTCCTCCTACTCTCGCTTGGTACAACCCTCGGAGAGTAGACTTGAATATTTGTTTTATTATCATTTCCAGATATGATGTTCCTCTTACTCTCGCTTGGTACAACCCTCGGAGAGTAGACTTGAATATTTGTTTTATTATCATTGCCGGATATAATGTTCCTTCTACTCTTGCTTGATACAACCCTCAAAGAGTAGAGTTGCTTGCTTGGTATTAAGTTTGATTCTTGTCTTGTTTAAGTTGATTATTCTTGTTAAGTTGGTTGTGTTCTTGTTATATGTGATATATGCACATCATGGTTTTAGAAAGAAGTTTTCAAAAAGATAAAGCCTTTGTGAAAATTCTTCCTTGTTTACCTCATCACTGAGCTATATCTGAGGATCTAGCTCACCCTTCTTTTAACCATTTCAGGTGAGGATTAGCCTAGCAAGCTCCCATGTGGTTACAAGTTTCATTGATGCGATAAATCGGATTCTTGCTTATGTGATCTACATGCTTGCCTGTGAAGATGTACTCCTTGTTGTAATAAGTATGATTTTGTATAATTGAAGTATTTAATCTATGGTAATATTCTTTTGGTCAACTAGATACCTAGCTAAGTTGATAACTCTACTTAGTAAGCCTAGGTTTGGAATGTTGACAGGTAGACTCGGATATTGTAACATATAACAGGGTGTTGTTAACCTTTAAGGCCGATGTTTTGGGAGAATGTTAGAAGTCTTTTGGAATTTCTTGTGGAATTTATGACTGTTCAGGTTTCTACTTTCCAATCTTGCAGGGGATAAGTATTGACACATCATGTTTCGGCCTTAACCTAGTGATGGGTCGGGGTCGGGGTCGGGGTCGAGGTCGGGGTCGGGGTCGGGGTCGGGGCATGACACTTGTACCAGTTCAAGTGGTTGGAAAATTCAGCCACTTGAACTATTATTTCATTTCCCCCCAAAATATTTTGGGGGGAAATACAAAAAAAAAAAAAATTGTGACGGTTCAAGTGGCTGGGCCAAGTCCTTTGAAAGGACTTGGCACGGTTCAAGTGGCTGGAAAATCCAGCCACTTGAACCATTATTTCATTTCCCTCCAAAATATTTTGGGGAAAAATACAAAAAAAAAAAAAAAATTGTGCAGGTTCAAGTGGCTAGAAATTCCAGCCACTTGAACCATTTTTTCATTTTCCCCCAAATGAATTTTGGGAGAAAATTCAAAAAAAATAAATAAATTTGAACATAACCCCCCCTCCCCCCTCCCCTTTCTCTTAACTCATACTTCCAAGTGTGAACTCACTACTAGTTTACCTCATTTTAAGGTAATTCCTTTATTTACTTTTATTTAAATTTTCAAATTTGTTTTGGTTTAGTTCATTAGATATATGTTTGTATATAATGCCAAATATATGTATATAGTGTTCTTTTATTATGATTTTAGATTTTTTTTATACTACCACGTTTGTTTGGATTATATATGTATTATGTATATATGTCATATATATGTATGTATAACTAATAGATTTATGTAAATATATATAGTTCTGGTAGTTTTTTTCATGATTTTAAGGTTTTTTAAAAAATTTCAGCTTTATTTAGTTTCTTTCTCCTTTCATATATATATATATATGTGTGTGTGTGTGTGTGTGTGTGTGTGTGTGTGTGTGTGTGTGTATAATTGATAGATTTAGGTAAATATATGATTTTTTGTAGTTTTATCATGAGTTTAAGGTTTTTTTAAAAAAAAATGAATTTTTTGTTCTTTCATATTTGTATATATATATTGGATATATAAGTGTATAAGTGATAGATTTAGGTATATATATATATATATTGCAGGTCAATCATGATTTTAAGTTGATTATATATTATTTCAGATTTATTTATTATTATTTTTGTAATTAGTATAATTTTTGTAAAAAATTTCAAATTTTTATAGTAATTTTGACATAATTCAAATTTATAACTTTTTTATTTGAAATTATTTTTTTTTAAAAAATTAAAAAATGTGACGGAAATGAGATAAAATGTGAGGGAGACGAAATGTGAACGGAGACGGAAATGAGATGAAATTATAGGGAGACAGAAATGAGACAAAATGTAAGGGAGACGAAACGGAGACGAAATGTGAAGGAGACAGAAAAGTGATGAAATGTGAGAGATACGAATTGGAGACGAAATGTGAACGAGATAGAAAGGTGACGAAATATCTTTTCGTCTCCTTTTGAGACGAAATGGAGAGGAAATTCAAAAAAGGAGACAGGTTGAAGTCCGAGTTTCGTCTCTGTTCTGTCTCCTTTTCAGATTGGAGACGGAAGAGAGACGGAAATGTGCCGTCTCCGAACGCGAAATTTCTTGTAGTGAATTGTGTATATAAATGGTTTATAAGTGGGTATAATTGTGGGTATAAGAAACAATTTGGGTTAATCTTTTTGGGTTAGTGAAAAACAAGTCCAATTAGTTATTTTTTATATCTCCAATACTAGTCTTATTTGTGGGCCTATGATTTATACTTAGAGCCAGCAACTAACCAGATGTCGGAGCTAAGTACTGTGCAGAATAAAATTGTTCTACACCAAGAAAACGATAGAAATCACCTTTTGAACTTGTAAAGACTATCTCTAGAATCAAGCAAGCGAGTCTGAGGTTCTAGCTCAGGTTACCACTTAAGAATTAAATCTAGGTTTCTAATAATACCCGATGTTGGTGATTTAATACATGTTTTTCAAGATTAAGAATTAGAACTTCAATTTTTTTATGTATTAATGTCATTCCAATTTTTTCTTTTTGAAACACCAACCACCATGAGCACCTCTCTCTTGTTGCCAGGTTACCCTACTGCATATGACTCCTACCCTTACTTTCTTTACCACCACTTTTGGTGGAGTTCCTGGAGGAAGAATGGTGGACATTGTTTCCACCTTGGTAGCTTGCATCTTCTGTGGTTTCCTCTATCTACTAGAGAGTTTGGATATCTTGGATGTTGGTTCTGTCTATCTTTTCCCTCCTAAGTAGGTGTGAAACCAAGACTCGATGATTAGCGAAAACACACTCTAAGAGTGTGCATAAGCCACTGCTCCTAAAGGTTGGTACATCCGAAATGGTTTGTGGTTTATAAGCAAGCTTGTGGCCATGGTTATAGCTTTCGTATTGGGATTTCTGATGGCTCTTCCAAACATGGTGTCTACACCACGACGAGTCTTGGTGGGTGTGGAAGATGCATGGTGGGCTATGTGGTGTGGCAATGGCTTTAGGTTATTAGTTTGTTGGTCTGACCTAGTGTTATTCTGCCAGATTTCAAGTCATGTCAGTTTGGGCTTGGCCCACTTGATTTAATTTTTTATTTTCCCATTTGGTTGGACTCACGTGTTAATTAACATAAGTTTTATTTCCTTAACAAAAAAACAGAAAAAAAAAAAAAAAAAAAAAAGAACTACACCAAAGCAATCCTGGTAAAAGTTTCCGTAGCCACTTATTTTTTCCCGAAAACTTCATTTTGAGCCAATCTCTATTTCAACTACTGGAAAAAGCCATAGGGGTCCCTCTTTTTTCTTTTTCTTGTTTTTTTGGCCTTGGATATGGTCAATGAAAAAATTTTAGACATATTATCAAAGTTTTCAAGGTAGACACTCCATGAAGTGTTCAATTCACGATCACTCTCTTGATTTAATCATCATCTCAATGTTTCCATGCTTGATTTAATCTTTCAAGAACATGTATTGAGTGCATATAAAGGCATGGAATCCAGCAAAACATAGAATAGTATGCATAGGGTGAGTTTTGGGCTTTTCAGAGTCAAGTCTAATTAATCGAATAGAACAATACTTGTTAAATATTCTCAAATCGGACGTCTAAATACATAGGTCTGACTCGTTATAGGTCCAACCAATCGGATTACTACATTAGCTATAAATTTATTTTCTTTCCCAAACTACATGCTTCATGTCAGCAATATTATTATTTCTCAACAAGAAAAACTTAAGTCCAAAATAATGAATCATCTTTTTTTTGCTAGGAATAATGAATCATCTTTCTTGATACATAACATTAGATAAACAAGTTTACACAACACAACATAGAATCAATCATGCGAAAACTCATTTTATTTTAATATCTAAAGACATAATTCTGCTCTTTAAAAGAACAAGTGTGATGAAAAATACTCATTGTTCATATCATATCACGAAGAAATTCTAAGTTTTGCACATCTACATGTCAAGATCAATCTCCCATTATAATTAATTTAAAACTCCAAAAAGAAATGCCATCTTCACTAAGTTCATAAGTTAGCCTTACCTTGATTTCTTATTCTTGAGTTTTCAAGATCTTAATCTCTGCTATCTTTCAAGTAGTGGCATATCCAAACACCCAAGTTCAGGGGTGCACTTGTGTTGTGAGATATCAGAGTGTGTCATCATACAATGAAAATGTCCAATATAATAAGTTTTTTTAAAAAAAATAAAACTAAACAAAAAGATTTTTTTTTTTTTTTTTAAAGTTGATGCACCCCTCAACATTGAATAGGACCACCCCTGTTTTTAGGCACTTCCAAGTCCACAATCCAGTATCACATTCTCTCCCCCCCAAACCACCCCCCCCCCCCACCCCCCCCCCACCCCACCCCACTTCAAGTTCTTAATTTTTCCTTCACGGTCATGTATGACTGCCCGACCAATTTTTCCCAATGATAGCGCCGTGACTCCATAATTTGATATGAAGATGTTATCATAGACATTGCGTTCTGTACTGGATGAGAGACGAGTCATTTGGTTTCCAATTACCTTCTTTTTTTCTTCCGTCACCTCAATTGCAAAGCTATTACCCTTGCCAGTTAGTGATCAATTTATTCTCTTCCGTTGATCCAATGGAAGGTTTGATCTTCTTAACGTTATTCATACGTGGGGTTTTAGTAAATGGAAAACTAAGCATACAAAATCAATGCTGACCTATATGCAATCAATGAAAAAAACATTTAAGACCACGGATTATATTTATGCGGTTTAAACCACACAATATAATACTCGTATATAAATAATTTTTTTCAGTGGAGTCTAAAGTAATATTTTAACTTTAAAATATTTTAAAAATACATATATTTTCAAAAAAAAAAAAAAAAATTGGATCGAGTGCAAGTATAACTCCGGCATTGCTCATCATTTACTGATTGCCAGAAAACCTTCTTTTCTAGCCTCTTCTTGCTCATCCTCATTCTATCTGATCCATATTCATCGAAAGAATGCTTTGACACATTCAACTTCACACAATAGCGTCATACAGGGTCTCATAACATAAGATGTAGACTCATCAATATATAATGCACAATGGTTTACCAACAAGATTTGTTATGAAATGTAATGCTAACTTGTAAAGAAAATGAGCCGATGATAGTTTTAAAAGAAATCAAATTCAGGATAAAAGAAGGAAGAGATTGAAACTTTAAGCTTGAGAAATGGATTCATGTGCCAGCTAATAGCAAAAATATTACATGTTCTAAGTGAGAAACCAATTTTGTCTAAAATATTAAGATAAATTGTGTTACTGGCCACTAAACTTGTACAAAATTTTATATCATCCACAAAACTTTGATACTCCAAATCACCTATTAAACTTTGTATTTGTTTCAAATAAGTAATTTTGTCCACTTTTGACATTATAACCAATAAATTGAGCATCACCTAAGGCTCTATTTGGCTTAGCTGTGAAATTTCAGCTTTTGAGCTGTAGAACTTTGAAAGTAGAGTTTTTATTAGAAGTACTGTTGAACAAAAGTTGTTGACTGTTTGGCCTGTGTTATGCAACGTTGAGCTTTTAAAAATTTTGAGGGTAATATCAGACTTTAAAAAATATGAAGGGGTATATTTAAGAAAAAGAAAAAGAAAAAGAAAAAGAAAAAGAAAAAGAAAAACAACTTTCTACATTATGTAAAACAGTTTCGCAAAAGCTTTTTTTAAAAACCTCTAATTTGGAGCTTCTCATTTTTTAGTTTTTTCTAACTTCAGTTTTTGCCTAAAGGCACTTTAAAAAATGAGTCAAACAATTTCAGCTTTTAAACTTACAGAAAGTGCTTTTGAGTATTTAGAAGTTAGGCTAAACAGAGCCTAAGTCATTAGAAACTTAGGATAATGTTACTTTTGTCATTTGAACTATTAGTCAAAACTATAACCAAATAGATTATTTAAACTAATAATGCAACTTTAGCGAACAAATTGAAAAGGAGAAAAAATTAGTGGGTCATTTAAAACTTCGCACAAGTTTAATGACCAATGACACTTTACACATTCTATCATGAAAAAGCAACTCTATTTCTGAGAGCAGATAATTTTAACACGATCAATGTATATATATTGTTTTAATGAACATTATACGTATATTCTGTTTAATAAATAATATGTCTATAGATAAATTGTCTCATGTTTGAGATATATAGTTATTCAGTATGATATTAGAGTATGGAATCAAAAGATCTTGCGTTTGAGTCTTAATGTTATCCATTCGATAGAATTTTTCACCTACTATGCTCAATCAAAACAACTCCTACTTCATTTGAGAATGCCATGTTGCAAAAAGAAAATAAAAAATTAAATCTATCTTAACATATTAAATTATCAAATGAGATTGTCACTTTAGTATATAGCTCCTTAAACACAATTAGCTAGAGCCATATAGAGATTGAGGCACACTTGATCGAAGTATAAGAAGCTAACTATGTGAATGAATGACTATTCTTATAAATAACTTGATTCAATTTTGCTTCTTTGAGCTTACTTTATCATCATAGATAGAGCACATCTTATATATACCTATGTCTATATATATACTTGTGAATTTTTGTCCTATTTATATCTATATATACTTATATAAAGTGTGGAATATCTTAAGTGTTTTAATTCATTCTTGGGTTACGCTTAGCGAGTTATATCACTCCGATCCCTAATAGTTATAAGTCTAAGTATTGAATTAAATAACTCATATGTTTTTTTTTTATTTCCTATTCAATCTCACATTGTTATATTATAGGTATTGTAAAGGAAATGAATTTAACATAATAAGCAATGCACTAGTAAGGCTAGATAATATCAACTCACAAAATATAAGCAATGAACAAAAATATGATATTCCACTTTCTTTATAATATTATTGCTTCCATAAAAAAATTCAACAAAAATAATATAAAATTATCAAATGAACAAAATATGGATAAACCCATATCATTAGATAGAACTTTTTCCACAAAAAGCTCAATTGATATTAATTAGTTCATACGTGGAATTTGGGTAATAAATTGTTGCAAGTGATTTTCTAGAATTTCCTTCTTCAGCTTACCACATACCATCTCATTAATTGTGCAAGTATTCTTCGAAAAATACATATTCTTTTTTATTTTCTCTTATTCTACATAATTACTAGCTACTTCTACACAAGAGTATTCAAGAGTGCATCGATATGCCCCTTACTTTATTCTATGTTAGGATTCATTTTTTTAAAGAGAGGAAAGGAATGTGAGTTACAGAATTCCTCCCTTTGTGATTCATTTTTTTGGATGAAAAGAGAAATAGACGGAGGAATGCTAAAGAATGCCATAAGAAGCCTAAAGGTAAAAGGGCTAAAAATATAAGAAATTGAATACAATTACACAATGGAATTTTTTTTTTTCATTTGCTATATTTTTCCTCATCTCCCTTCTCCTTCTCTCCCATGTTTTTCATTGGAATAATAGAAATTTAATTTTTATTATTTTCAAAAAAATTGATTTCATCTCTATTGTTTAAAATTTCTCAATTTTGTCCCTACTGTTTTTTCAAAAGTTTCAATTTCGTCTCTATTGTTTCTAAAAAATTTCAATTCCGTTCTTGTTATTTTCTTAAAGTTTCAAATTTGTCTCTATTGTTCAAAATTAGTCAATTTAGTCCTTATTATATTTTTAAAAAAATAATAGGACTAAATTAATATTTTTTTTGAGAAACAATAGGGACGAATTTAATTTTTTTAGAAAACAATAGAGACTAAATTGACTAGTTTTAAACAATAAGACGAATTTAAAACTTTAGATAAATAATAAGAATGAAATTGAAACTTTTTTAAAAATAATAGAGACGAAATTGTTAAATTTAAACAGTAAATACGAAATTAAAACTTTTAGGAAGCAATAGAGCCTACATGTCACATTTTTCCTTTTTTCATTTTTCTTCTTCTCATTATATTTCCTCCCTTCCTTGGTACCTTCTCCATGGCACCCCACCATCCCATTATCTTTTTTTTTTTCATAATTCAGGAAATATCCATACATTAGTCAGTCCACAGAACATTAACTAAAATTAGACACCACCACATTGGGACCTTTGATCCATTGATGAGTTATGTCTGACTTACCCACACATGACTTAACAGCTAGATGTGAATCAAAACTCGGAATAAAGCAGCTCAACTCAAAACATATACTAATTCAGTTAAGAGTCTGATCACTGAGACATTGAGAGAGGAGGATAATCGAATTTGAAATCTCCCCAAATTCTATCACACCCTTTAAGCACCAGGGCAACCCCTCGGGGTTCACCATCCCATTATCTTGCCACCAAACTTTATCCATGTCAAAACCCACATCATTAAACCCATCATTGTTTCATGTAGGTGTGGGTACCCACTGGTATATAAAATAAATGAAATTATAAAAAAAAAAGTTTGAACAAGATAAAACAAGTGAAACAATCAATTTAATAATAAGTCAAATTCACAATCCAACCATCTCATTCAAAGCACAATCTATAGGTAAATAAACACAAAATTAGTGTCTCAAATCTTAAAAACACAATGGCTACTACATTTCAAATGCATTATTTTCAAGTTTTAAATGTAAACAAACTACTTACTATGGCCAAACAGGGAGGCAAAGTCTAGAAAAAAGAGGAGACTCGAATTGAAAGGATAGTAGAGTAATTGAATATATATTTAAATCTCTGACATATAATTAATATTTTCACAATATTTGATCTGTGCGAGTAATTTATTTGTGTACCTGTCACTCTCAACATCTCTTAACGCGTACTCTTTATAAAAAAATGGAACTAAGCAATCCAACCTCCATGTGCTTTGATATGACTTGTTAAAAAAACAAAAAAAGAAAAAGTAAACGAAAATATATAAAAGAAACAAGATTCCAACATGTAGTTTTGGATGGAAATGAGCTCGAACGGCGTTTCACTAATAAAAGTTGAGGGTCTAAAATGTTTATTTTAAAATTAAAAGACTAAAATATCTTTTATCACAAAGAGCTTCTGCAGGTATTAACCCATATTTTATTTACTCATCTTGGTTATTTTTGTGACATTAATCTAAAAATGCGTCAAGTTGTAGACAATTATTTTATTTGTTTTGGTTTAATGTGACATTCTGAATGATAATTCATTTCTTTAAGCAAGATACCGTGCCTGCAAGTAGACTTCTTCCTTACTGTCGAGGTTGAAAATCTCGCAGTTAGATTCGGAGCTGCTTTGGCCGAGCTGGTCTCCTTTGATCCGACTCCGAGCTAAACTTTCCTGGTCGGCTGTAGATCCTGCACAAGGAAGGCAAGGAAAAGGCGGGGTGGTGACCCGAATTTTCCCCTCAGGCGTGCGAATGATTAATATGTCCGAGCTGGCAAAGTAGTTGAGAGCAATAAATAACGAGAGAGAGTAAGTGAGGAGGGTTGAGCTCTATTTATACTGAGTTTGGGTCTGACAACATTTAATGCGACGCAGCTTTATGTCCCATCAGTGCTTTATGTCCCATCGGAACAGCTGGAACTGAGGTCGGGGTTAATGGGGTCGGGTCAGTCATCTGGGGTTGATCATTGGGCTGAGCGAGCTGCTGATGGAGCGCGGATTGGCCCACCTCTGATCAGGTCGGCTAATTTAGCTCAGCTCGGGAACCCCTCGTCAATTCCCCCCCCCCCAGTCGAGATCGAGTGGGTGAGATCTAGAGGTAGAAGCTAATCCCGAGCTGCAGGTGCCCGACCCCGATAGAGTAGGGATGGCCACGTCAGCAGTGCATGCCCAACGGATGGCTGCCACGTCACTTGGCGGTTCTGACGAGACGCGACGTTTGGCCTTCCCGAGGCGAATTTCACGGGCGCCTATAAATAGGGCCACATCCTACGAGATTTCACTGCATACTTCACTTTCTATTTCTCAAGGAATTTAGGTCGGACGCAAGAGTGGTCGGACACAACTAGCTCGGAAAGAATATTCTCGGGATTCTGCAGCTTGGACCAGAAGAGTCGGCCACACTCCGCAGTTGGGAGCATTAGGTACGTCCCGACTCCCTTTAGTCATTCCTGTACATTTGTATTTGCTGTAAACAGGATGGGGAGGTCGGAATCAGAAGATTCTCAGGCAATGGATGTAAGGTCTTACGGCGGGGATGAAAGTCCGCCGAGCTCGGCATCTACCTCGAACAGGATCCGTGGCGGAGAGAGCACCAGCTCGTCCTCAGGGCCGGCTCGGAAATCCAATCGCGAGGAGAGTGACGACGACTGCCAAGTTACCGAGCCGATCGAGGCTGTTCCAGTCAGTGCTGTTCGACCCCGGAGCTCGGCTTCAGCTAGCGCTTCTTCAATTCGGGGGAAGAGGATCGAGCAGTTGTTTGCCTGCTGCAAGCGAGAGTGCCATTCCACCGTGCGGATGGCGAACGCAAGGCTGAGGAACTGGTCGGTTGATCGGCATCACAAGTTGAAGGTTCCAGGTCGGCAAGAATCGGCGTGTTACCCCCCAGCCAACCACTACACCATATATGATCTGGCCTTCGACGTCATCCAGCTCCCCCTCCCTGGCTTCATCGTTGGGATCCTGAACCATTTCGAGCTCAGCCCGGGTCAGATGTCACCGAACGGTTGGGCTATAATGGTGGCTTTCTACGTGTTCTGTTTGGAGAAGGGAGTGGAGCCGACCTTGCGTCGATTCAGGCATTTCTTCGTATGTAAGCCCAATCCGAAGCAACCGGGGTGGTTCCACTTCGCAGCTCGGGTCGGCCACTCCATATTCACCAAGTGGCACTCATCTAACAAGGGCTGGCATAATGATTACTATTGGGTGGAGTCGTCTGTGAATCCTGGATGTAGGTTGGACTGGCTCCCGAGCCTGAGGAAAACCGTCAATGATGATCCTAAACTCTCAAAGGAGGAGCGTGGAGAAGTTGCAGTGCTCAGGCCCGCGCCCGGGATGCTGATAAACATTGACAGTGTGCTGAAATGGGAGCGAATCTGGGATTCCAAGTTATTTGGTCGGGAGCCCGATCTCTCAAAGGATCATCCCCACCTGATTCCCGACCCGGATGGAGATGACGGGGCCGGCTCGGAAGAGGGTCAGTTTGCAGGATTGGCGTCCGACCTCCCGTCCCGTTTTATTAACTTCGTTTTAGCTGGGTCTTCGACTCACTTTTGATTCCCTTTGCTCTTTACCTTTGCAGATATGGCGGATATGAGGAAGCTCGCGTACGCCCAGGTGCGGTCAGGACCGGGCGGCGCTGGACAAGGCCAGAGGCAACGCCACAGCGGCCAAGGGCGTGAGGTCGGTCCCGAGGTCTCCTCAAAAGGGGCTTCGGGGTCCCCATTGCCGAAGAAATCTGGGTCGGGCCTAACGATCCCGGAGCGCTCCTCCCCCCGATCCGAGAACAGAAAGCGGCCTCGGCCCGGGCACTCCGGAAAGGGCAAGGAGTCGGAGTTCAGTCCTCCCGACCAGCACCTCATGGAAGCGTCCAAGGTGGATCGCGACCCCAAACTGGCGACGGTCCCAGCCGAGCAACTCTCGCTGGACTTGAGGACGGCCATTGTTACGGTAAGTCCCTATCCATCTTACATAGGGATCGCATTCTTAGCTCGGCTAATTGCTTTATCTTCTGCTGAACAGGCCGAGTCCCACATCCTCTCTGCCCCCAGCTTCTTAATCAAGGCCCAAACTCACTGCGTTGAGCTCGAGCAACGGTACGTGGATTCCCGAGCCGAACTTGAGACAGTGAGAGAGGAAGCTGCTCAGAGGCAGAGGGCTGATGCGGCGGAGGTCGAGCGCTTAAGGAAGGAGCTGGACCTAGAGAAGGGCCGTCGTGAAGCCGCGGCCAAGGACGTCGATCGCTACAAGCGAGAGAAGCGGGAGGCAGAGGCAAAGTTCAAGGAGTTGGCGGAGCGGGTCGGCGTTCACGGGGAAAAGGCGGTGGAGGCCTTCAAAACCAGCGACGCGGCGGTGGACTGGTTGGCCACGGAAGGCGGGGCTATGGCAAAATACGCGGAAATGGAGTTCTACTTCCGGGGTCAAGTTGCGGCTCGGGAGAGAGCGAAGACTTTCTTTCCATCCTCCAAGAACGACTACATCGAGATCTTGGAGGTCCCGCCGCCAGAATTCTGGGAGATCCCCGAGCTTCCCTCCGACCTGATATCCCAGGCCAAAGAGGTTTCTGAGTTTGTCCAGAAGGGCCTGGACCAAGTTGGGGATGAAGCTGAGGCCACCACCTCCGCTGCCGCGCCAAAGTAGATTTAGCAATGTTTCCCTGATAGGGTTATTGTAATTTTTGCCCGAGCTGGGCCTTTGTAATCATTTTCCGTTTTTTTTTTTTTTTTTTTTTTTTTTTTTTTTTTTTTAATGAAATATTTATTTTGGCTTTATTTGCGTTTCAATTGAGTTTGTACACGCGTACTTTTCTCTCCGCAAATTTTTCTAAGTTAGTGGGGTCGGGCCAATTTTAATGGACCATACAAACTTAGAAGTAATAACCCGAGCTGGACGCGACTGATGTTTTAACATCCTAATCCGAGCTGGTATAATGGGGGCAACTCATTACGGTTACCGATCCGAACTCGTCAGTCCGTTTATAAAAATGGTCAATCTAATGTCGACAAGTATTGAGCTCGAGTTTAGACCCAAGCTAATACACCGACCTGAGGCCGGAATGCACCGAGTTGGAACTTAATCCGAACTGGCAAAACTGATCAAATTGTTATCAATTATACCCGAGCTGGAACTTAGTCCGAGCTGGTTTACTTATCATTTGCTCGTGATTAAGCGTGGCCACCGCGTTAATCCGAGTTCGAGTAATCTTGTAGTTGTAGCATTTGCACCCGGGTCGGGCATTGCACTGGTTTGTGTACTTGTTCCCAAGTCGGGAATTGCACTAGTTTGCAAAATCGCATTGTATTGAATTTGTACAAGTAATGTTTCGGCCCGGGGCCTTTACAAAATACCTTGGCTCGGGGCCGTTTTACAAAATATTGCGGCTCGTGGCCGTGGACAAAATATTCCGACTCGGGGCGGCTTTTAGACAAAATACCGCTTCAAATGTTCTGAATGCCATGCATTCTTTAACGGTTTTCCGTTCTTGTCTCGAAGGTAGAAGGTCCCGGGTCGGACTTCTTTTATGACCTCGTAGGGTCCCTCCCAGGTCGGGGAAAGCTTGTTAGTGGAGCGCGGCAAAAAGATGGCCTTCCTGAGTACGAGATCGCCGACCTTAATAGGCTTAGGCTTGACCTGCTTGGAAAAGGCTCTTTTCATTGCAGCTTTGCTGGCCAGCATTCTGATTTGAGCTTTAGCTCGGAGCTCTTCAGCGAGGTCGAGCTCTTCACGGATTCGTGTTCCGTTTATTTCTGGGTCATGGTGGAGGGTTCTACTGGTTGGAGACCCGATCTCCACTGGCAGCACGGCTTGAGTGCCGAAGGTCAGTTCGAAGGGCGATTCTCCCGTCGCCGAGCTGATATTGGTCCGTTGAGCCCACATCACTTCTGGGAGAATTGATGCCCATTGGCCCCCTGCTTCCTCCAGCTTGGTTTTCAGACCCTGCAAAATGATTTGGTTAGTTCTTTCAACTTGGCCATTACTTTGAGGGTGAGCAACAGACGAGAATCTGAGGTCGATCCCAATCTCAGCACATTTGCCTCGAAAGTATGCACTGTCGAATTGCTTGCCGTGGTCGGTGACAATGACCTTTGGTACCCCAAATCGGCATATGATATTTTTCCATACGAAATCCCAAGCTGCCTTTTCTGTTATTCTGGCAACACCTTCAGCCTCGGGCCATTTGGTGAAGTAGTCTACAGCCACGAAGGCGTGTTTCTTTTGGCCGAGACTGGCCGGCAAGGGGCCGATGATGTCTAGACCCCACTGATAGAATGGCCAAGGGCTTATCATCACTGTGAGGTCTACAGCAGGCTTCCGCTGCACGTTGGCGAACCTCTGGCAGGTGTCGCACTTTTTTACATACTCTTTGGCATCTTGCTCTAAGGTTGGCCAAAAATAGCCGTACCTTAACGCCTTCCGAGCCAGAGCTTTACCCCCCAAGTGGTTTCCACACACCCCTTCATGAATCTCCCGGAGTACATAGTTTCCTTCCTCGGGTGCAACGCATTTCAAAAGAGGCCAGGTGTAGGCTCTTTTGTAGAGCTGCCCGGCAATTATGACAAACCTTGAGGCCTGCTTCATGAGTTTCCGAGCAGCTTTTTCATCCTCCGGGGTCATACCCCCTTCCAAATAGTCCATGATTGGTTTGGTCCAATCTGGATTTAAGTTGAGCTCGGCTACCGCTTGTACCCCCAACTGGATACTAGGTTCAGACACTTCTTCCACGTGGACAAGGGCAGGTCGGCTCTCGCCCAAGGCTAGCCTGGATAGGGCGTCAGCCTTCATGTTCTCTTCCCTAGGAATCTGCTGTATCGTAAACCTTCTGAGCGTTGAGGTCAAATCCTTGACTCTGTTGAGGTAGGCTAGCATAGCACTGTCCTTGGCTTCGAACTCCCCTGATATCTGACTAGAAACCAACTGAGAGTCGGTGCTTAGGTCGATTGTCTGTGCCCCGAGCTGAGCAGCAATTTTTAGCCCTGCAATCACCGCTTCATACTCTGCTTCATTGTTGGACGCCGAGAAGGCGAACTTGAGGGAGTACTGGTGCTCATGCCGGTTTGGGTCGAGGATGACCACCCCAGCTCCGCTCCCAGACTTCCCTGAGGCCCCATCCACATGGACCTTCCACACGTCCTCCGGGTCGTACTCTGCTCGGCCAGTGCACTCTACGACAAAGTCAGCAATGGCCTGGGCTTTGATGGCTGTTCTGGGCTGGTAGGTGATGTCGAATTGACTCAACTCAACTGCCCATTTCAGTAGCCTGCCCGACGCCTCTGGCTTGTGCATGATGGATTTGAGCGGAGCATCAGTCATGACCTTAATCGGATGAGCATCGAAGTATGGTTTCAACTTTCTAGCCGCCGTGATGAGCGCGAGGGCGAGTTTTTCCAAGGAGGAGTATCTCACCTCGGCTCCCTGCAAGGTTTTACTAACGTAGTAGACCGGCTTCTGCTCCTTGCCTTCTTCTCGGACTAGCGCCGCCGCCACCGCTGTTCCCGAGCATGCCAAGTATACTACCAGCTCCTCCCCCACCTCAGGTCGGGATAATAGAGGTGGCGAGGCTAAGTACCTTTTCAGCTCCTGGAAGGCGTTTTGGCATTCCTCAGTCCATTCAAAGTTCTTAGGGTTCCTCAATATTCTGAATAGGGGAGCGCACTTGTCAGCCGACCTGGACATGAATCTGCTCAGTGCTGCGACTTTTCCTGCCAACACCTGGACGTCCTTTACGCAGGTAGGGGGCGCTAGGTCTAGGATCGCCTGAACTTTCTCCGGGTTGGCTTCTATTCCGCGGGCTGTTACCATGAAGCCCAGGAACTTGCCTGCCTTGACGCCGAATGCGCACTTTTCCGGGTTCAATTTTATCCCGAAGTGCTCCATCACAGCGAAGGCCTCAGCCAGGTCGGATACATGATCTTCCGCCCTCCTGCTCTTGACCAACATGTCATCTACATAGATCTCCATATTCCGGCCAATCTGGTTCTTGAAGACCTTGTTCACCATCCGAGTGTATGTGGCTCCAGCATTCTTGAGGCCAAAAGGCATGACCTCATAGTAGTAGAGTCCTTTATCGGTGGTGAAGGCGGTCTTTTCTTTGTCCCCGGGAGCCATCTTGATTTGATTATAACCTTTGAAGGCATCCATGAAGGAGAGCAGCTCGAACCCGGAGGTGGCGTCCACCATTTGGTCAATCCGTGGCAGGGGGAAGCAATCCTTGGGGCAAGCTTTGTTGAGGTTGGTGAAATCAATACATAGTCTCCATCCACCAGAAGACTTCGTCACCAGCACCACATTGGACAGCCAAGTTGGGTACTGTATTTCCTTTATGTGGCCGGCGTCCACCAACTTGTCCACTTCTTCCGCTATGATTTGTTGCTTATCATAATGAAAGTGCCGACGCTTTTGTTTTACTGGATAGTGATTTGGGTCGGCATTCAGGTGATGCTCGATCACACTCGGGTCAATTCCTGTCATGTCAGAAGCAGACCAGGCAAATACATGCTCATTCTTTAAAAGAAATTGGCTTATACCTTTCTTGAGATTGGCAGATAGTTCACACCCAATCTTTGCTCTCTTTGGTTCGTCAGAGAGCTCCACCTCCTGAAGGTCCTCAGTCGGGCTTCCCCTCTTAGCGTCTCTCTTTTCTTCGGGCAGATCCGGTCCCCAGCCGATTTGATATTTGGGTCGGAGTGAGTTTTCATAACACTCCCGAGCTGAGAGCTGGGCTCCGCGAATGGTGGCTACCCCAGACGGGGTCGGGAATTTCAGGGCCTGGTGGTACGTTGAGGGGACAGCCCTGAAGTGATTAAGCGCCACCCGACCTAAGATCCCGTTGTAGGTGGAGCTACAATTCATTACGATGAAGTTGGCCTGCATCGACAACCACTTATCCCCATCCTCCAACTTCAGCGGGAGGTTGATGACTCATTCGGCTCGGTGGGACTGCCCGGTGAAACCTGCTAAAGTACCACGCAATGGCCTGAGTCGGCTCCTGTCCAACCCCATTTGCTCAAAAGCACTGAGGAACAAGACTTCTGCCGAGCTCCCAGTATCCACCATCAGCCTTTTGACGGTGAAGTTGGCTATCTCTGCGCTGATCACCAGGGGGTCGTCGTGAGGCAATATGACCCCCTCCAAGTCTTCCGAGGAAAAGGTGATCCCTTGCATCCCCGGGGCCGGTCCCTTCATTGGTCCATACTCCCTCCCTGCACGAACATAACCCTTTCTGCCTGCCGAGGTCTCGCCTCCTGACGCTAGCCCTCCCGCTATGGTTTCAATCACAGCCAGACGTCCGCCCCCAACCTGGCGCCTGGTCGGACTTCTCTCCCTATCCCTTTGTTCCGTACTTCGGGTCGGCTGTTGAACTACATACCTCCGAAGGTGACCTCGAGCAATCAGTGCCTCGATCTCCTGCTTCAAGTCTTTGCACTCTTCGGTGGTATGGCCATAGTCCATGTGGTAGCGGCAATATTTGGTCTTATTGCGCTTATCAGGCCGGCCTTTCATTCTCGGTGCCGGAGGCAGGTGGTTTTGGTGCTGGATCTCCATCAGGATCTGCTCCCTCGAGGTGTTGAGGGGAGTGAACATCGTGAACCGGGGGTTCGGCTTCGGTTGCTGGGGCTATTTGCCTCGGTCATTCTGGGCTCTGACCCCAGGTTGGGCTCGGGAGGCCTCTCCTTTCTTCCCGGCCTCCTTCTCCTTGTCGTCGTCCCTTTTCGCCTGGTGGATTTCCTCCGAGTGTATGTACCCTTCTGCTCGAACCATCAGCTCGGAGACAGTATCCACAGGATCAATTGCTAAGGAAGACGTGAGTGGGCCCGACCTAAGCCCACTCTGGTAAGCCATCAGAGCCATGGAGTCCTCCAGGTTCGGAATTCGGAGGGACTCCTCATTAAATCTGGCCGTGTAAGCCCTCAAGCTTTCCCCTCGATGCTGCTTCACCAACAGCAATGTTGAAGTATGACGAGTGGCGCGGCGGCTTCCCGCGAAGCGAGACAGGAATGCCTCAGCCAGCTGGTGAAAACTTGCAATTGAACCTGGACGAAGTTTTTGGAACCAGTCCAAGGCATTACCAACCAAAGTGGTCGGGAACGTCTTCGCCTTCATGAGATCTGGCATATCATGCAGAGTCATGTGGTGGTCAAAATTGAGCAGGTGGCTGGCTGGGTCTCCGTCTCCATTGTAGACGGCCAGGTTGGGCATGCGATTGCCGGTGGGTAAGGGCGTGGCCAATACCTCGGGAGAGAGTGGGCTTACACCGAGTTGGTTGATGACCTTAGCTATGGCAGCCGCGGTCTTTGCTTGCTCGGGGTCGGCTAGAACCGCCCTTTTGCCTCTCTCCGGGTCGGACCTTGGTGTTGGCTCGTAGAAGCCCTCCTCTTCCTGCGTCCGTTTTCGTCTAGACTCCGGGATGTGGAACTGGGGGCGCGATGGCCGCGGCGCAGCCTCTTGCGGTGCCAGGGGGCCCTCAGCCAGCCGGGCCACCTGTTCCTTGAGTTCTTCGAACATCCTCAGCATCATCCTTATCTCCGGTGACAGGCTGGAGTTAGGATCTCCTTCCGCTCCGGGGTTAGTTTGAGTGGCTAAGTGTATACGTTGGCTCGTTCCAACGTCGGCTTGGGTCAGGTTTTGGCTGGGCGCCTGCACGGCTTCGGAGTCCCCTTCTAGGTTGGGCGAATCCTCCACCGGTATGTTGTGGCTTCTTGTTTGTACCATGATGGTTTCTCAATGAGTGGCAAAGAGAGCTACAATAGAACTCGTCGTTTCCCACAGACGGCGCCAAACTGTCGAGGTTGAAAATCTCGCAGTTAGATTCGGAGCTGCTTTGGCCGAGCTGGTCTCCTTTGATCCGACTCCGAGCTAAACTTTCCTGGTCGGCTGCAGATCCTGCACAAGGAAGGCAAGGAAAAGGCGGGGTGGTGACCCGAATTTTCCCCTCAGGCGTGCGAATGATTAATATGTCCGAGCTGGCAAAGTAGTTGAGAGCAATAAATAACGAGAGAGAGTAAGTGAGGAGGGTTGAGCTCTATTTATACTGAGTTTGGGTCTGACAACATTTAATGCGACGCAGCTTTATGTCCCATCAGTGCTTTATGTCCCATCGGAACAGCTGGAATTGAGGTCGGGGTTAATGGGGTCGGGTCAGTCATCTGGGGTTGATCATTGGGCTGAGCGAGCTGCTGATGAAGCGCGAATTGGCCCACCTCTGATCAGGTCGGCTAATTTAGCTCAGCTCGGGAACCCCTCGTCACTTACTAATTATTAAGGTTCTTTTTTCTTTTGGTCACAACTAATTATTAAGGTTCATATTAATATTTTTTGTTATTCTTTGCAGGATTAACATGAAAAAAATCTTAATCTCACACTTAACATTATGAAATCAGCAATATATATAATTAATAACATCAATAATTACTTCATACAAAAAATATTACATTTATCGGGTATTAATTTCAAAACATTTTCTAAACAAAGAAGACAACTGTACCCAAATGTACAGTTAAAATAATCATTATTTTTAAGTGCATACAATACCAGCCATTATAAAATTGAGAAGTCAACTTTTTTTGGCGGGGGTTTGGATCACTGTCTCCACCAATTATGTACTAAAAAGCCTTAGAATACGAAGACACAACTGTCAAGGCTTTGTTTTCGTTTTCTTTTTCTTTTATCTTTTGGATCAGTGTGAAGTCATTATATTTAAATGCTTATATTATATTAGTAGCTAATATTAATTTCATAGATCCATCTTTTTACGTGCGTATATCTATTACCAAGTTCAGCAGCTTTTAGTAATTAGGACGACCAGATCAATCTGTTTCGTTTTTCTTCGTACAGTTTGCACAAATGAGCTAACAGGAGGGATGCATCAGATCAATCCGGAGGCATCTAGCTTGAGAGAGAATCAAAGTTCATAGTACTCTGGTAAGTTCCTGTATATTTTTTTTTGTTCTACTACTACAGGGCTTCTAAGATTTGGAGTATTCTCCCTTTTGGCATCCGATGGTGTCCGGCTTAGTGCGGATGGTAGACTTCACAGGAACGTGAGGCTCAACTATGTATATGCCGGACATTGCGAGAATTTTTCTTAAGACAATTTATCTTTGTGCAGTCTAGACTGACGAGCTAATAGGAGGGATGAATGTGAATTGTCAGATCAATCTTGTTTCTTGCACGATTTTTCAATATTCTAAAGGCATCTAATTCGAGAAAGAATTTGAGATTGTAGTACTTTGGTAAGTTCCTTCACATTTCTACTTTTTTGGCATTCTGTGATGTAAGTCAAAGAAAGGATTATAACTTTAGTTATAAGCTGCTGAAGATATAACAGCTTAAATTGGTATCAGAGCCTAAATACCAAAAGGCTCTTGATTCAAAACTCACCGTCACCATTTAAAAATATTAAATTTAAGGTCAAGTGTAAAGCTCAAAAACATCACCATTTAAAAACATTAAAACTGGTCAAGACTAAAAAACCTGCACTTGTGGGGGCATTTCCTTGTGGGATTTTCTTTTTGAAGTTCCTTAAGTCTTCTTCTTGTGACAATCTTTGGCTCTGTGTTGAGTTTAGTCTCAGATATGACACTTATCTTGAGAATTTTTTATTTGCATTGCCATTGCTAACAACCTTGAAAGCTTTCTCTTTTAGTTTAAACGACGGGCTTGTAATTTCACAACATAACTTTGACTTGCATCAATTGTACCACCAATTTCTTTTAAGAAAAGAAATTTTCTTCATCGATCAACAATTTTTCAATTAGATTATCAAGTTTCATCTCATTCACTTGTGTTTGAGACAATGCTTAAAATCTTCCCAGGAGGGTGGCAACTTTTAGTATGTAAAAGCAAAAGTAACGTAGTAAAGTGTATTCTTCTTGCAGGATTCCAGGTTTAAGTTCTCTTGTTTGAAAAATATACGAGGAAGAATGGCTAACAAGGAAATATCTTCCTCTCATATTTCTCGTCACTCCTGGATAGATCATATCATGTCCCTCAAACTTTCTTTTCCATTTTTTAAGCTATCTATCAAAAAGGAAAGCCACTCCTCTCATATTTCTAAATCGTTGTCCCTTCTCGAGGAGCAAGAAGAAAAATATCAGAACTTTATGGATACTGCCCCCTTGAAGGATCATATCCTATTCCTCAAAATTGGGCTTCACTTTCTAGAAATGTTTCTCAGCTTCTTGGACGACGAGGGTCTTGATTTTTCTATTAAAGATGAGCTCTATGATGTGAGGTTGGAACTTCACTCACTTTCTAAGAGACCAATTGAGGGAAATCTCATCCTGGACTTGGATCGTGTATATTCTAATTTGCGAGAAAAGATGAAGGATTTTCTAATCAGGCAAAATTTCAAAATAGAACTTGTAAATAATGAATGGATGTTTCGAAGGAAAGAGTTTCTTGTGAGGATTTCTAGATATTTATTAAGCTGTAAGGCTGATCTAATTGCTCCTTTGACGAAAGAAATTGGAAACATCATAGAGAAGCTAATACTTCTGCAAGCTCTGTTTACATATCTGGCAGAGGAAGGGGTATACATTCCATATAAAAATGAAGAGCTTTTGGCGCCTCTTTCTTCTTTGCTACACAAAGCAACATGTCTCATTTACTTTTGCTTGGTTGACAAAATGGATGAAGAGGTAACACTTGCAATGCAGCAAGAGCTCTCTGATCTAGTAGAGAAGACAAATGTCAAAGAGATATATATGGTGGTCTTAAGAGCTTCAAGGTCAACTGAATCAACATCCGAGTATTTTCTCCTTGACAATTTGATAAAGCTGCTAGATTGTAATGCCAAATCAGTGATCTATCTAAATGATCTAAGTAAGAATCTCGATGAGAAGTTGAAATTCCTTCAAACTTTTATCAGAAATTTGCCAGATGAATTGAGATCAGAACAATTCAATTATCACTTCACATCCATTGAAGCTATTATTTGGAAGTTCGTACCTATCCTCTGCTCGTGTTATGACAGGCACATGAACGATGACATGGCTAGGGAAGTGAATATAGCAATTTCTGAGGTGCTTGACAAAATCAAGCAGATTCAGGATGACTCCAGAGAGGTTAAGTTGTATAACTATCCCACAGTTGATGGAATGGGCTTTCTGGATCTTTTCCTGGGACAGTTGGAGGAGTTGCTAAAATCTTGGCCAGAATCAATTGAGATTCTAAAGAATCAAATTGAAACATTGCATATGGAATTTAAATTTCTGAGATCTTCTCTTATGGAAACCAAGGGGCAACGTAATGAGCATGAAGAATTGGAAGATCTTTGGACGCGCTTCATAGGCTTGGCATACCAGGCAGAATATGTTATCAACTTTTACCTGGTAAAAAATGCTCTTGATTCTCGCATCATATTGTCACTTTCCAAAATCATAGAGCAAACCAAGCTTATTAAAACAGAGGCGACAACGATCTATAACGAGAAGAAGTATCATACACAAGCCAATGATGTGGCAAAGACTCCCATCCATGTTTCATCGAAAGCTACAGACATAACAACTGATGAAATAGTGGGTTTCGAAGATGAGGCAAAGACGATAAAGGAGTATCTTTTTGAAGACCAAGAGAAATTAGATATTATCTCAATTGTCGGCATGCCAGGACTTGGCAAGACTACGCTAGCTAAGAAAGTGTACAAGGACCCTTCAATCTGTGAGTTCTTTCATGTTCAAGCGTGGTGCACTGTTTCTCAAACATATCGAAAGAGAGAATTGTTGCTTACCATTTTAGGTGATGTTATTGGTACCCCGGATAATAAAGAAATGAATGATGAAGATCTAGCTGCAATGCTTTTCCGAAGCTTGAAGGGACGTAGATATCTCATCGTCATTGATGATTTGTGGGGCATCAAGGATTGGGATGATTTCAAAAGATCTTTTCCAGATGACAGATTGCATAGCCGTATTCTAATAACTAGTAGATACCAGAATCTGGCTTCGCAAATTAAAGATGGCAATAAGGTTCATACTCTTCGTGAATTCTCTGAGGTTAAGAGTTGGGAGTTATTTGCTAAGAAGCTATTTCAAAAAGGAAGCTTCTCTCAGGAATTTTTGGTTGTTGGACAACAGATTGTAGCGAGTTGTAACGGACTTCCTCTCACAATTGTTGTCATGGCTGGAGTGCTTGCAAGGGTGGAGAAGAGCGTACATAAGTGGAAACAAATTGCACAAGAATTAAGCTCATTCATTTTTAGTGACTCAGAAAGTAGGTGCAAGCCCATATTAGAATTGAGTTACAATCATTTACCAGATCATTTGCAATCATGTTTTCTGTACTTTGTAGCATTTCCAGAGGATGAAGAAATTCCTCTCTGGAAATTGAAGATGTTATGGATCGCTGAAGGATTTGTACGATATGATGAGGAAAAGAAATTGGAGGATGTAGCAGAGGAATATTTTGTGGATCTTATCAATAGAAGCCTTGTAATACCTACCAAAGAAAGTTCCTGTGGAGGAGTCAAAGCTTGTCGTGTTCATGATCTATTACATAACTTTTGCTTGCAAAAAGCTAAAGAAGGGAGTTTCTTGCAGGTGATACATGTGCGTGACCGGTCGGAAATTGCGAGAGTTTATGAAGAGCGTCGACTTGGCATTGATTTCAATAAGTTTGCACCTATGGAGGTGAAGCCTTCTCACTACAATGTCCGTTCTCTACTACATACTGGACCATCTGGCTTTCATGTTCCCTCGTTTGATTTCTCATTCATTTTTCGGAATTTTATGCTTCTTAGAGTGTTGAATTTGACTGATATATTCATTTCCATGTCTGGTAGCGGAATAAAATTGCTGATTCATTTGAGGTATTTGGCCGTTGAAACAGAATATTTGCCCTCGTCAATAGCCAACCTTTGGTACCTGCAATCTCTACTTGTCAAAATTCATTGGCAAAACAGTGTACCAAATTCACTCTGGAACATGGTTAACTTGCGCCATGTACGCATAAATCACCATGATTCTTTTATTGTCAGGCACATGACACTTGAGAAGTCGTCCCCCTTATTGGATAATGTGCAAACATTATCGACACCAAAATTTTCTTCCAAAAGAGAAGCAGAGAATTTTCTGAGAAGGGTACCAAACCTTCGGAAATTGAGATGCAAATTTGACAACGGCAATGAGCATTTGGGGGGAGTTTCATATAGATTTCCAGATTTGAGCTTTCTCAAACAGCTTGTGTCACTGAAGCTGTTTATAAGGGGTTCATGGCGCTGGAAAAAGAATGGTGTGTTTTATTTCCCTCCAAATCTAGAGAAGTTGTCTTTGTCAGGAAATCTGCCAAAATGGAAGGATATTGCAGACTTTGGGAGGAACCTAAAGGTTCTCAAACTAAGTGGAATGTTCGCGGATGGAGAATGGACCATGTGTAGCGATTTACAATGGATCGTGAATGATGGGGACTTCCCAAATCTGGAATATTTGAAATTAAGCCGTCTATTGATTCGCAAGTGGATTGCTTCAGAAGATTCTTTTCCCAAGCTTGCGCAATTAGTGATGGACAGTTGCAGACATCTGGATGAGATCCCTCCTTGCTTTGGAGAACTTTACACACTACAGGTGATTAGAGTAAGACATTGCTGCCGTTCTATCAATGATTCAGCCAGAACGATTCAAAAGATGCAACAGGAGGAACTGCAAAACGAAGAATTCAAAGTCTATATCATCCAATGGGACGAAACTACAAGTAAGTCAACACGAACACAATTGAATTTCTTTCTTTGAGATGCAATTACTTTTTACTTAATTGTTTCTAGTTGTTTGTCTCTTTTACTTTGGTGACCCTTGGACGCCACGTGGCTGTTTGTTGTACAAATTCTATATGTTTGATGAGGCAAGGTGTGTGAAAGTTGAAATGATTTTGTACTATTAAGATATTAGTATTTCTATTTAGGCTGCAAATTAGAACTAAGGTTTGTGATATAAATCCATATTATAAGAATGTAATGTTGGTTATAAGGTTTGGAGTTTGAGTAATTTTCTTGGGTTTTAGAAATCAATTCAAGCTGAGTAAACATATTTTCTTCTTTGCTTATCCGGTTTTGAAACAAAAAAAAAAATGTATTTTTTTTTTTTACTATGTTGTTTGTTAATTAACATTTCATCTAAAAGTCTAACCTGTTATAGAGAGATTTGTTGTATTTATTTATTGTATAGTTTTTGATTGAACCTTACATGTGACATAATTTTAGAAATGGGTCTAGTTACTTATTGTGTTGTTTTTTATTGAGCCTTACACGTGGTCATAATTTTACAAATAAGTGTCGATAAGTTTTGAATCGATGATCTTTTAGTATCTAGACTCTGATACTATATTAAGTTAGAGAGGAGTTTGTTTATTTATTGTGTTTAACATTGTTCTCTAATTCCTAAGTCAAGTTTATTCTCATTTTCGAATTATTGATAACTCTGCAACATTGTGTATTTGTTCTACCCCAATTTCCTATTTCAATTTCTAAAATTTGAGCTCTTATTTTGTTATGGAGCTTATAATTCGTACATTTGCTAATCAGGTTGATGTCTCATGCTTCCTTGTGGTTCACAACATTATTGCTGCGTGTAAGTTGAACATCCATTTGTTTTTAAATTTGCAAATTATTTATGTAACTTGTGTTATGTCATGTTTAATTACTCGTTTAGAAGTTTATCCTTAACTTTCTTTTTTCTAGAGCGTGTCGCTATCTTGAAATAATAAAAAAGTTAAAAATGCATGCTTATGGGTTGTTTATAATCATCCATACTAACTTCGAGCTTGTTAAAAAGTTAGTTTATGAAAAGATTTGTTTTGATGACAAAGTTTGCAGAATATCCTCTTCACTACGGATGATCCAGTGTGCACATTTCTAAAAAAAAAAATTCTTTTATAATCAAATTGCTACTTGCATAACTTAAAAGTCTCTAAGATTTTAAAACATGGTTTTTACTTTATCTTTATTTCCAAAGTTTATGATTTTAGAGATCATAACTTCAAAACTACTTTATAAGATTTTTGGCTACTCCACCTAACACTAATTGGCTTTGAGATGAAAACTCATGATTTTTAATATGGTATTAGAATTAGCCCCTGATCTAATCTTATGCATCTTTTGAGTGTGTCATCTTTCAGGCGTGTTCATCCACGTGTGACTCTTCTCAAATTATGTCACACGTGTGTTTGATGTTCTTCCGCGTGTGTTATCTTCCACGCTTGTACTTGTGTGACCCATCTCAAAATCTGGTCGTACTTGTATTCAATCTTCCACATCTGTTCATCCACCACATGTGTTCAATCTTACACGTGTGACCTGTCTTGAGACAGGTCACACGCCTTGAAATGATTTATTGAATTAAATATTTCCCTTATAGGGCTCTATGATCTTAAGCTTTTGTAGCTCTTTGGTTATGCTTTTAGTCTTTTCGGGTATAAGCCCTACCTTTGTTTATTCTGCAATTTGTATTCATTCCTCTTTTGTTAACACTTTTGCAGATAATGAGGATAATTGTTATGGATTACTAGCTTGGGATTTATTGTTGCCCTATTATTATCTAGAAAGGACTTTGGTTTTTGCTATCTTGTTTTGATGAAAAGACAATAGTATTGTTAATTTAATAGTTTTATTATGTTTGATGAGAATGGTACAAATTATTATGGCACTCTTAAATAAGTTTATTAATATTGGTTTTATGAATTATGTAACGCCCTGCATTTAAGGCCTTAGCTTGGTTATTTTATTTTAGTTAGAGTGGGTTTTAAAATTAGAATTTATGTTGGATTATGTGCATAGAAGAGGAATATGAAATCTCTACTTTCTTTGTAGCCTTCCTGTACATAAAAAGTAAAAATTCTAATGTAACACTCGAGCCTAGAGACCAGTCAAAGGCATACGGTTGTATCTTGAGGGCGTAAAATGGAACACGTAAATTTCAACTGTATTGATAAGAATAAACTTGGAAAGCATTCTACAAACAGTATTATTATTATTATTTTTTTTATATTTTTACAATGAAGGCCGAAACCGTGATTTAAGTTTAGAACCTTTGCAAATAGTAATTTACACATTCAGAAAGTGACACAATGGCCCTTAAAGTTTCAATTCTTTTTTATAAAAATCATTGCGTACTAGAAAAAAAAAATCAATACATACTAATAGGTCAGTGAGAATAAAAGTTATGACTTACAAGTATTGGGGTTTGCATTTATACTTAGAAAAATTCTGCAGATGGTAGTTTACACATTCAGGAAGTTAACAAGAAGTATCACATTCCGGGTTCAGAATTTTAAACCCAACAAATGAAACTAGTGTTATGAGACTAAAAAATAACTATTTGGGGCTTGGATCAATGAGGGTTAATAATTTTGAGCCAGTTGATTTGATGTCAAAATAGTTAATACCAAAGTGTAAATTAAGGACAAAAAGTGGTATTAACCCTAATTGAGACACAAAAAAAGAGTATGCGGGATTCCTTGCTTCTCTCGCGTTTGCTTGCGAGAAGGCTTAGAGTCTTTTTCACTAGATCCAAAAACTTTCTAAAAGATCTGATTTAACAAGAATCCCGCATATTGAGTGCAGTAGACCTTAGCAACCTACCTTGCAACTATAAAAGTTGGTAGCTCCTACCTTCTAGTAGAGATTACTTTTATCACAGACCAACAAGGAATTGCTTCCATATTGACTTTAAAGTGCAGAACATTACAAGGATGCTCATAAGACAGGTACGACCCTTTATGGTATAAACATAACTAATTGTGAATGGTGTGGACGGGTTCTAGGCCATGTGTATATCACATTATTGCTTATTTGAAAAAGAACTTTACATTTGAGGGATATTGTCTCTCATCCAATCGATACTTTATCTTTTTAGGTTGAAGAAATCAGTCTTCAAACGTAAAAAAAGAATTCTGGAAGCAGTTTCTTTTGACTATTGATAAAGAGCATAATCAAAGGCAGATTTACCGTCAAGAATTTGGTAAAAAGATCACGTACTCATTTTTTTAATCAGAGGACATTGTAAGTTTAAATTACGATTTTAATTTTTATTGTACGACGAACAATAAAAATGGATTTATATAGGAGTTAGTGTAGCCTCCACTAATTAACCTCATATTTTCTTTTTCCAAAATATGTATATCTTTTGTACAAAAAATAGATTAGGGCTTATTATTGTTATAGTCCTACGGAAGTAATATTTTAGATCTAATAATTCAATTCAGTAGTGTGGACACTAGACACCTTTTAAGTAACAGACGCAAAGATATTAAAGCACGCATTTATATAATGCTATCCTTATCAGAGTCATGAGTCTTTATTTTACAATTTAAAGATTTTTAACAAAATAGAGACCCTATCAAAAATTATAGTTACTTTTTGGGTCTTTAAAAATTTTTCAACCACATTGGATTTGGGTCTCTATTTTAGAGACTCTATTAATTTTTCAACATAATTTAATTTTGTGCTACTTTTTCGTGTATTTTAGTACTTAATTTTTTTTTAATACTTATAAATATATAAATTTTTTTTACGAATATTTTAACCTTAAAATTAATTAATTCTGACAACGATTATATTTTGGCAAATATTATGTCGTTAATTATACTCGATTACAACAACGTTATTCTTCTCTAACCCGAATAGCGGCCATCGGATATGATTTTTCCTCAATGATCTCATCCATTAATTTGTTATCATGAAACAAAATATCTTATCCAAAAAAAGCAATAAATGTTTCAAAGAAAAAAAGTAATAAATGTTTTTTTTACAAAACAAACAATATGTTTAAATATATATATATATATAAACAAAACCCTACCCTTCTCCCCACTTTCATTTCCCTATCTTCTTCATTCCCACCGCCGCCACCCCCTTCCATTCTTCGAAGTCTTCCTCCTATGGCATCACCAACCATCCCACCCCCTCCCCTCCCAACGGCATCACCACCCCCACCCCTTCCCACGGCATCACCACCCCCACCCCTTTTCCCACGGCATCACCATTATCCCACCCCCTTCCCCACGGCATCACCACCCCCACCCCATTTCCCACGGCATCACCACCATCCCACCCCCTTTCCCACGGCATCACCACCCCCACCCTCTCCCCACGGCGTCACTACCCCCACAGCACCCACGCACCCCCCATAGCACCCATGAAAGCATACCTTTTTTTTTCTCTCTCAAAATATGATTTTTCTGTTTTTATTTTTTCTTATTTTTTGCTTTGAACTTGAATGTTGAATCAATATATATGTATATATATATATACATATATACTGAACGTTGAAGGTGAATGTTGCCAATGTTCACCTTCAACGGCTCTAAAATATGTGGTTGTCGATTTTCTTATTTTTTATTTTTTATTTTTAGAATAGGTCTGTCATCTCTGACAGACATGTTGGAGACTCACCTCCTGTTGCTACAGTGAGTCTCCAAATTTGTTTTTTGTTATTTTTTTGTAGACTTGTTGTTTTTTGTTATCCTAGTCTCTAGAAAAAAAAATACTTTTTGGATCTTCAAACCATCTGGTGTGATTGGGTTTTCATCTGTTGGAGTCTCTAAAAAATGCTATAATTACACTTTAAATACTCTGGTAAGGATGGCCTAACAAAAGAGATTAACAATAAGACACCTTTCAATTCAGTCGTGTGGACAGTTAGGCTTTGTTTAGCCTAATTGTGAAATTTTAGCTTTTAAGCTACACAACTTTTACCAGTAGAGCTTTGGTTTGAAGTGCTGTTGAAAAAAAAATCCGTTGACTGTTTGACTTATGTCTAACAATGCTGAGCTTTTAGAAATTTTGAGGGCAATGTTGGACTTTAAAAAATATGAAGAGGTATATTTTAGAAAGAAAAAGAAAAAAAGCTTTGCGCATTATGTAAAATCAGTTTTGCAAAAGTCTTTTTTTAAAAAGATTCAATTTGGAGCTTCTTGTTTTTTAGCTTTTTTCAACTTCAATTTTTACCTAAAAGTACTTTCAAACATGGGTCAAACAGGTTAGTTTCAGCTTCTAAACCACAAGAAACAGGTTAATTTCAGCTTCTAAATCATAAAAAATATTTTTAAGTGTCTAAAAAATAGGTCAAATAGAACCTAATTTAATTCGACGGAAGCGCGTTTGGTGAAGATACTTCAATCCATCTGTTCTAGTGACTACTTCTCCCATTCAACTTTATCAACACGGATTATTTGTGCTTGCTTGACCATTTCCTTTCTTTGTACTTTTTCCTTTTGTAAATAAACCATAATTACCTTTTCTCTCCCAAAAATTTGAAATAGTTGAATGTTTTGAAGTTTCATTTAGGCAAGGACGAATAGATTAACCCAAGAATAAATTAACGTAAGAGAGTTTAGTAGAATAAAGAATAATAATATGTTATGATAAGAGATTCTAAGTTTAAACCAAAATTTTAATATATATATATATATATATTATGTATCAGAAATAGAGAAGACAAATGTCTGTAAAGTATGAATCTATTCTTTTATGAACGAATTTTAAGGATATAGGATCGAGAAGTAATCAAACATCGATCGTAGGCATAAATTATGCAACAAGTAAACAATATTATTCACAGTGACGAATCCAAGAAGGGGTTATCGGTTATCGGCCACTAGAGACTACAATTCTTATTAACTTAATTATTAAATATATTAAAATTTATAAATACTTTTGATATAAAAAATAAATTAACCTCCACTAAAAGAGAAAAAGAAGTTAGTTGAATCAGCAAATTTTATGAGATAGTCTCAAATTGGAAAAAAAAATGGATCTGCCCATGATTATTAATACGTCTAATGTTAGTTCAAGGGTTGGTGAAAAAAGGGGTAAAATGGATTTCTTATCATGCAAAGATTAAAAGATTTAGCTTTTAAAGAAATTCGAAAGTTATACTTTCAGATCAAAGTATATAGGGAGCTTAGAAGATATAACAGATTTACTTATGCGTATGTGATTTGAGGTGTCACATGAGCTTAATGAAGCGGAAGTATTCAAATTGATGACAAAAGAATACTTTCCAAAATTTTAATGGTTTGGTCCGAACAGGACCTAATCCACACTTAAGAATCAGAAGTTCGAGGTTTTTTATCTTTCTTTTTTTAGAAGTTCAAGGTTAAACAAGAGATGCTTACCTTATATCTCGTTCATACGAACTCTTTTTTTTTTCTTTTTTTTTTCCGGCCCTCAAATGAATTATAGATAGAGCTCGAAAATGTCAAATTAGCAATATTTTCACTTGATCACAAGAAGCAGTAGCTAAAATTATGAGACAAATTAAAGATTTCTTTTTCCCTCTTCTCTTGTATTTGAGTCATAAGATTTGATCTTTTTTAAACCTCAATCGTTCATTTTGAAATTCAATTATGAAAAAAGTTGCTAAAATAAATTTGAAAATGAATAGTTGAGATTTCAAATAATCAAATTTAATGGTCCATAATACATCTTATCTAATAAATGAGAGAAAAAGAAGAGAGAATCCAAGTCCGAGGTCAGTACTTGTACCTCTATAATCACTATCTAGCTAGCAAAACTTCTCGCACGTATTTAACAAAACGGAAATAGCATAATTAGAACATTAAAATGATAGCAGAGGAAGAAAATAAGTTTTATTTAAGAGCAGATACTCATCGTTAATTACAAAATGGTCCGGGAAACTACTTATTCCCATCACTAATGCTTGTCTCCAAACTGAAACATAAAACCCTTAGGCATCACGTCTTGTTTTACTGTGGGTTTAAACCCTGAACTTTTTTTTCTGCTAATTAAACAACGTGTATTTTATTGAAAAATATAAATATACATAGGTGAGTCATATGATCATTAACAATAAAAGAAGAGTCAAATGAGACAAAAGAGAGTTAACCTAATTACAAGGGGTAATCATTTAAGCACATGAGTAGCTAGTTTATCCCATTTGGTTAAGGTAGTCGGTCATTCATTCTTACACCGGTCAACTAGTTACCTTAGCTAAATGGAACAATCAAAAAATCACAAGCTATCTGATAAGGGAAGGAATACCGACCTTGAGATAAAAGACAAACCTACCCATAAGCACGAACCAGGCTAAGAAGGCAGGTCGGGTCTCCCATAAGGAGCTCGACCTCCAGACCTCAACCCAACGACATCCCATGAGACTCGACCTGATGTTGTCCCAAATTACATATCGACCCACAACATCCCAACGAGGTCAAGATATTCTAACAGAATAACATAATGTTAGCTCATCCCAGAATCCCAGAGATGCTAGATTCCCTCCTACCCCAAAGGTATAAAGGACCAATATACTCTCCAGCAAAGGTACCTAATTCATTCTAGTGAAATTATATACTCTTCTCCTTCTTCGTAAAGCATCCTACTAACTTAGGGATCAGATTGCTTACGCAGGGCACCACCCCTACAGTTCTTTCTCATCTTGCAGGTTTTGGATGTAAGGCCTGGCATACTACCTATGTGTATTTGCATAATTCTATGTGCATTTACATGATTATGTATGCAATTATTTTTTTTAAATAAATGTTTGATCAATATGTGCAAAATTTAGTGGTCTTCTAACATTTTTAAATACTTCAATTAACTTAATTAAAATAGCACTGACCATTGACTTAGCCAATTGAAAATTTAGTGGTCTTCATATCTAAGGGTTTTATGCTTTCCAAGTTGATTTATTGTTGTCTATCATGTGTGTATCTAGTCCTAGCTTCAAGATAAATGTGAATGGTAGTCAGGAGAACTATTGCATCTGCTTACTTCGTGTAAATCTTGAATGTTGGTGCAAGAAAACATGAAAGATACTAAATGAACTATTGCATGTGTTGGTCTTGCTTAGATCTTGTATGATAAGTAAAATTCCAGCCTAGTTGAGTAGCTAGAGCTTGTCTTTTCGTTTTTATATTAAGTGCATGTTATATTTGGGCTTAATCTTGGCATTTAATTTCAATAAGATGTTTAAGTGTGAACCTATGTCTAGTGTGTTTACTAGAATTTTTTCAAGAGAAATGGAATGTTGAAAAGTAATGCTTACTGTTGGTTGACCTACTTTGTTACCCAACCCAAGTGGTTATCTGTTAACATGTTATCGAATGTTTAAATGTGTTACATGTTTTATTGTGCTCGGAGGCAACCTACTTTGTTGTTCTCTCAAGGTGAATGTTCTCGTTATCGTTACCCGGGATGCATCCTTGAATAAGGCATAGTAGTGTCGTGTCACTCCTAGGTAGCTTTTGAGCGAGCAAGTGCACTAGCATGACTACCATAGTCCTAGTCCCTTTCTGGCATGGTCCCTAAGATCATAGAGAGTTAGGTCGTAGTTTTTCGGGTACAATTCGGAATACCCTGATTGGGAGTGATAAGTGGATGCTGGCAGTGTTAAAGTGTTCGTGGAAGCGGATTAAATAGCAATATCAATGATCGTGACTGTATCCTTACCATTGTGATATAGTTATGCGATAATCATTTCGTTATATCCATGTTAATGTCTAATGCTTTGATTGTTGATCGCATTGCACATTTCGAAAAGGTTTTCATACGTTAAAGGTTTTCAAAGCCTCTCTTTCACCCCTCTCACTGAGTTGGTAGAAACTCACCCATTTTCTTAACATTTCAGGTAAGGCTAACGCCAAGTACAAGCTTCAGGATATTGAGGATAATTTATGTGCTTGAAGTGTTTGGAATATGTTTCTTGTTATATTTATCTCGAGTTATGATGTTTGTGTTATGATGAAGTACTTGGACAAGGGATTTGTGTTAAACTTGTGTTGTTTACTTTAAGTGCTTGTGGAGTTTAAACTCTATGGTATGTACGTAATTAAGTAGTAGGAGTTTATGAACTTGGTTTATGTAATGTAAATCGCTAGGTATCCCCGTTGAAGCCTAAGTGATTTTTGTTTTGACCATATTATCTTAAATCGGATGTTATGTTGAATAGGGTAGATTGGTTATAGGTAGAGATCATCATGATAATACTGATGTGACAATCATTGACTCAAATAGTGTTGACAGTACAACCAATCAAACTTCATTTTCAAAACAGTTTAGGCTACGGGGTTTAGGAATGGATAATAGACACCTAAGGTAGATAAGAAGCTTATTGAGTATATCAAGGAAAATGTTTTTATCATGGGTTATTCATAAGTGTTATACCTAGCGATCGACCTTCGTGTCCGAACTCGGTTCTAGGCGAGGACGGGTCGGGGCTTGACATCTTTTGTAGTGTGTCTTTGCAGACCTAAAAGAAGTGATCTTCTTGAGCCCGTGATATCGCAATCCCAGATTTGACTAGTGTTCATGTAAGTATGGATGTTATTATTTTTAATATTATTCTTGTGGTATCAGAGATCGTATTAGTGAAATGGGATCGTGACATTGGAAAATATTTCCACGCCACTTTCCAAATCCAATTTCTTACCTCAATATTATCAAAGCAATAAACTAACAAAAACCAACAACCAAAGAGACAAAAGCATCACAAAATCTTCATGGTTCTTCAAGCTCTTCAAAATCAATAAAAACAATAACCTCCAGGGGGATTGACAAGTCATTAAACCCTAAACTTAATCATTTCAAAATCTAACAATGCTTAACATTGTGTTTTAACATAATAGTGTATACCTATTAGGCTTCACATCTCGTATTGTTGCATAAGTCTACTATTGGTTTTTTTAAAGATTGCAATGTTATACATTGGTGGGAAATTATGTATATGAATGGTTTATAAGTGGGTAATTGTGGGTTTAAAAAACAATTTGGGTTAATCTTTTTGGGCTAGTGAAAAACAAGTCCAATTAGTTATTTTTTATATCACCAACACTAGTCTTATTTGTGGGTTTAGGATTTATATTTAGAGCCAAGCACTCATATTTAGAGCCAGCAACTAACCGGATGTCGAAGTTAAGTATTATGCTTGTTCTACACCAAGAAAATGGTAGAAGTCACCTTTTGAACTTGTAAGAACCACCGCTAGAATCAAGCAAGCAAGACTGAGGTTTTAGCTCAGATTACCACTTAAGAATTTAATCTAGGTTTCCAATAATGCCCAATGTTGGTGATTTAATACATGTTTTTCAAGATTAAGAATTAGAACTTCAAATTTTTTTATGTATTAATGTATTCCAATTTTTTCTTTTTGAAACACCAACCACCATGAGCACCTATCTCTTGTTGCAAGGTTACCCTACTGCATATGACTCATCCCCTTACTTTCTTTACCACCATTTTGGTGGAGTTCTTGGAGGAAGAATGCTGGACATTGTTTCCACCTTGGTAGCTTTCATCTTCTGTGGTTTCCTCTATCTACTAGAGGGTTTGGATATCATGGATATTGGTTTTGTCTATCTTTTCCCTCCTAAGTAGGTGTGAAACCAAGACTCGATGATCAGCGGGAACACACTCTATGGTTAAACTAAAATAAATAAATAAATTGTTAAAATTCAAGAATGTGCAGAAGCAGACTCTCACGATAACGTGGCTCCGCCATTGCTCCTAAAGGTTGGTGTGGCTTCGAGGTTTATAAGCATGCATGTGGCCATGGTTATAGCTTTCGTATTGAGATGTCTGATGGCTCTTCCAAACATGGTGTCTACACCAGGAAGAGTCTTTGTGGGTGTGGGAGATGCATAGTGGGCTATGTGGTGTGGTAATGGATTTTAGGTTATTAGTTTGTTGGTCTTGAGCTTTGCTTCGTTGACCTGGGTGTCACTCTACCAGATTTCAAGTGATGTCGATTTAGGCTTGGCCTACTTGACTTATTTTTTTATTTTTTTTGGGCATAGTTTACTTTCGCCCATTTGGTTGGACTCACGTGTTATTAACATAAAAAAAATAAAGAGGAACTACACCAAAGCGATCTTGGTAAAAGTTTCAGTAGACACTTATTTTTTTTCTGAAAACTTCATTTTTGTTATGAAAATACGATATTATGGATTTTCATCATTATATACTTTTCGAGATTAAGATATAGGATCCTTGACTAAGTGGAAGATTACTACAATAGTTGGCCAAAGATGTTTGTAGGATTTTTGTAGTAAAAGATGATTTTTATGTATGTGAAATGTGATGTAATGTGTGATGTCATCAAGGTGATAAAAAAACTTTATAAATAGAGAGAGTTTGTAAGAAAGAAAACACATTGGAAAAGATCAAGAATCTTACTCTTTCAAATTCTCTCAATTCTCTCTTGTTTTAATATTTCTTTCTCAGTATTTAAGTTTTAGTTCATAAAACGTTATCAACACGAAGCTCTACCGTAGCAACAAAGCGCAAAATATCCAACCACTTCACTTGGATTATCAAAGGTACATATAATCCTTCCCTTTTCAATTACATTTTGATTATATGTTATAGATCAATTTATATATCACAGGTATACATTTGATGAAGTTTAATTTCTCCAAAAGTACAAATAACTAGACTTTGGACATAAAATTTCGTTATGCAAAGGAATGCCTGATTAACTTTTGGACCTAATTACCGTTGCTTACAAGGATACTAAAACTGTTATTGGACTTAATTTTCAATTATCAAAGGAATACAACAATTGCTCCCGGTCTGAACATAACTTATTATTAACTTTTCTTACAATCCTAACATTATTTATGTCTAACTTATTACTAACTTTTCTTACAATCTTAATATTATTTATGACTAACTTATCCTGATATTGTGATATTGAGAATTTTACATTCTTAAGCGTGTACCTTTATTTTATGTCAATTTTATTCTTTTTGCTTAATTTCAAAGTTTCATACTAGAAGTTAGTTTATTAGCCACATTTTTCTGGAATCTAACGTCTTTATGAGCTTTTATTAACTAAATTTTATTTAATATCATTTAGTATCACACAAGGCAAATCTTGCTAAGCTTGAATTTGTTGTCCTTGATATATCGAGCGACAACTACCTTTCATGGATTCTAGATGCCGACATACATTTACAAGTGAAAGGACTAGAAAAAACTATCATAACAGGAAACAAAAATTTCCTGCAAGACAGGGCAAAGGCGATGATATTCCTTCACCATCATTTACGTGAGTCATTGAAAGCAGAATACCTCACGGTGAAAGATCCATACCAGTTATGGACAAATTTGAAAGAAAAATATGATCATTAGAATACAGTGACTCTGCCAAAGCTTCGCTATCAATGGGTGCATTTAAGGTTGCAAGATTTCCCTACAGTACATGAGTATAATTCATAAATATTTATGATTACTACGCAGCTAAAAATGTGTGGTGAAAATATCACTGATATAGATATGTTAGACAAAACATATTCAACATTTCACGCTACAAATATGATCTTACAGCAACAATATAGAGAGCGTGACTTTAAGAAGTATTCTGAATTGATTGCATGTCTCATAGTAGCAAAACAAAATAATGAACTATTGCTGGCAAATCACCAAATACCACCAACAGGGGCAAGATCGTTCCTTAAGATAAATGCTACATTTTCAGAGTATAATAATAATGGTTATGGTTGGGGTCGAGGTCGTGGTCGTGGTCGTGGCCATGGACGTGGCCAAGACGTGATCATAGTAATACTTGGTATCATGATGGCCCAAAACATTTTAATTTCGAGAGGCCAGAAAATAATGAAAAAGGGAATAGCTCACAAAAGAGACCATCCCAAGATGATATATGCTATAGATGTGTCATGACAGGCCATTGGGAAAAATATTGTCGAACAACAAATCATCTTGTGGAGCTTTATCAAGCCTCAAAAGGAAAAGAAAAATTTATAGAAACAAATCTTGTTATGCACCATGATCAACACAACAATACCTACCTTGACTACTCAGATTTCTTTGAAGATGGTAGTGGGAATATTAAGCATCTAAAGGGTGAGAAAAATTCTTCCATGGATTCACTTGATTGATATCTCTTAAAAAAGACAGAGAATGTGTAATCGTCTTTCATGCATTAGTACTTAATATGTATTTAATTTATGAATGTTGTCTTTAAATTTTAAGGTAACTTTTAATTTACTTATAATTTATGATTGTGTAGTTTTTTAACATAAAATGTTGTATGGTTTGAGTGTAACATATTGTATCAGTTGTAAAATATCTATTAATCTCGTTCTCGTTTACTTGTTTATTTTGGAAGTATTTCTTACAATTCATTGTTCTATTTTGAAGATATGGACATGTTTGATATCAATGATGGGGAAATATTCCTAGCAAACAGTGCTACAATGCATACCATTTTGAAAAATAAATCTTATTTCTCCCAGTTAAAATTGGCTAAAGGCAATGTTAATACAATTTATGGCACCACGAATTTAGTTGAAGGCTCAGGAAATGCCACCATTATACTTTCTCGAGGAACAAAACTTTTAATAGGTGATGCCTTACATTCCAGTAGATCGTAGAGAAGTCTATTGAGTTTTCAAGATATTAATCAAAATTATTATCATATTGAAACCAAGAATGAGAAGAACAAAGAATATCTCTATCTTACATCATTTCTATCTGGAAAGAAACAGATAGTAGAAACATTGTCAGCATTACCCTCTGGATTATATTACACATACATAAATCTAGTAGAATCTAATAATGTGATCAACCAGAAATTATTTGACCCAACAACAACTTTTGTCATTTGGCATGACCGTCTTGGTCATCCAGACCCAGTAATGAGAAAAGAATCATTGAAAATTCACATAGGCATCCATTAAAGAACCAAAGAGTTCTTTTACCGAATGAAATTTCATGTGCTGCATATGCCCAAGGGAAATTAATTACAAGGCCATCCCTAACTAAAGTTGATGTTAAAACTCTTGCATTTTTAGAATGAATTCAAGGGGATATATGTAGGCTTATTGTTCCATCATGTGGACCATTCTGATACTTTATGGTATTGATAGATGCCTCAACACGTTGTTCACATGTCTCTCTATTATCCACTTGAAATGTGGAACTTGCAACACTTCTTGCACAAATAATCCGATTACGTGCACAATTTCTGGATTATAAAATTAAGAAAATTCGGCGGGATAATGCAGGATAATTTATATCTCAAGCTTTCAATGATTACTGCATGTCAATTGGGGTCACTGTTGAGCACCATATAGCTCACACACATACACAAAATGGTCTCGCAAAATCTTTTATTAAACTTCTACAACTAATTGTTAAATCATTACTTATGAGAATTAAGTTGCCTAGTTCTGCTTGGGAATATGTTATATTACGTGCGACAATAGTGGTTCGAAAAAGACCAAATACTTATCACAAACACTCTCCACTACAACATGTCTCTGGCCAAGAACCAAAAATATCACATTTAAGAATTTCAGGTAAAGGTCTAGTTTAGTCCATTATGTTTGGTGTAAATGACACTTTCATCCATTATCTTTCAAAATAAACCTTTTAGTCCATTATCTTTGGTGTAAATGACACTTTCATCAATAATCTTTCGAAATGAGCCTTTTAGTCCAATATGTTTTACATCAATGACGTCATTAGTCTAATATGTTTCCTCCAATATGTTTTGAAGTTGGACTAACGACATTACTTATGTAAAACATATTAAACTAAAAGGTTTATTTCGAAAGATAATGGATGAAAGTGTAATTTACACCAAAGATAATGGACTAAAAGGTTCATTTTGAAAGATAATAGATGAAAGTGTCATTTACACCAAACATAATGGACTAAATTAGACATTTACCCAAGAAATTTGTGTTGTATAATATATGTACCGATTGTTCCACCACAACAAACAAAAATGAGACCACAAAGAAGACTAGGGATTTATGTTGGCTTTGAATCTCGATCAATTATCAAATATCTTGAACCTTTAACTGGAGATCTTTTCACAACACATTTTGCTAATTGTGAATTTAATGAGGTAATATTCCCAGTCTTAAGGAGAAAGAAACAGAGGGTAAAAAAAACAAAAAATTTCATGGAATGCATCTCATTTTAATCCTCGTACAAATCAATGAGAACTAGAAGTACATAAAATTATTCATTTGCAAAAGATTGTAAATTAATTCACAGATGCATTCACTGATGCGAAGAAAGTAACTAAGTCACACATACCGGCTTTAAATGCTCCAGCCAAAATTGATGTTTCAAAAGAACAATCTTCCAATACAATAGCAAATGAATCTACTACACACCAAAAGCATGGTAGACCTATCGGTTCCAAAGATAAAATTCCTCGAAAGAAAAAAGGACATGATAAGCAAGTTGGCAATTCTAAAATTATTGAAAATCCTGTAGATGTCGCGATGCAAGAGAAGGAAACCTCAGTTGAATTTTAGGTACCTGAACATGATGAAAATGTTGGAAGTATTAATGAGGAGATCTCAATTAATTAAAATGCTACAAGAAGGCGATGGAATCATAATGAAATTAATGTTGATGAAAAATTTGCATGTGCTGTAGCTACTGATTTGATGAATGAAAATGAGGATCTTGAACCAAAATTTGTCCAAGAATGTCGATATAGAAATGATTGGCCAAATTAGAAAGACACAATCCAAGTAGAATTAAAGTCACTTGCGAAATGTGAAGTTTTTGGGCCAGTAGTTCAAACACCTAAAAATGTGAAACTTGTAGGCTACAAATCGGTATTCATTTGAAAGTGTTATGAAAACAATGAAATTGTAAGATATAAAGCACGACTTATAGCAAAAGGATTTTCACAGAGACCTATAATTGACTATGAGGCAATTACATTTATATTTTTGATTAGTCTGGCAATTTCTGATGAACTTCATATGCGTCTTATGGATGTGGTAACAACCTACTTATATGGCTCACTTGAAAATGATATTTATATGAAAGTCCCCGAAGGACTGAAAATGCCAGAATCATGTGGCTCGAAACCTCGAAAAATGCACTGAATTAAATTACAACGATCATTGTATGGATTGAAACAATTACGGCGAATGTGGTATAATCGTCTCATTACATATTTGCTAAGAGAATGATATGTCGATAATCCAATAAGCCCATGTGTTTTCATCAAGAAATCAAACCATGGATTTGTAATTATTGCATTATATATTGATGATCTGAATATAATAGGGACTATTGAAGAACTTACAACAACCACATATCTGAGTAAATAATTTGAAATGAAAGATTCTCAGAAAAATAAAATTATGTCTCAGGTTGCAGATTGAACATTTATCAAATGAAATATTCTTGTATCAGTCAACCTATACAGAAAAGGTGTTGAAAAAATTAACATGGATAAGGCTCACTGGTTAAATACACCAATGGTTGTTCGATCCCTCGACACCAAGAAGGACCCATTTCATCCCAAAGAAGATGGTAAAGAAATTCTTGACCCAGAAGTACCATATCTTAGTGCAATTAGAGCACTAATGTATATTGCTAATAACACACGACCTGATGTCGCTTTCTTAGTCAATTTATTAGCAAGATATAGTTTAGCACCAACACGAAGGCATTGGACTAGCATAAAATATATTTTTCGTTACCTTTGTAGAACAACTGATATGAGATTATTGTATTCAAGGCACAAGTAACCACATTTGATTGGATATGCAGATGCATGAAATATGTCTGACCCGCATAAATGAATATCACAGACTGGATATTTATTCACATATGGTGGTATTGCTATCTCCTGGCTATCCATAAAGCAAACTATTTCCGCAACCTCTTCAAATCATGCCGATATTCTAGCACTTCATGAGACAAGTCGAGAATGCGTCTGGTTAAGGTCTTTGATTCATCATATTCGAGAAGAACGCAACCTTTCAACAAATAAAGTGGATCCAACAATAATATATGAAGATAATACCGCATGCATTGCACAAGCAAAGGGAGGATATATCAAAGGTAACAAGACTAAGCATATCTCACCAAAAAAAAAATTTCACACATGAACTTCAGAAGAAATGTGAGATAGATGTTCTTCAAATTCGTTGAAGTGAGAATCTAGCAGATTTATTCACGAAGTCAATGCCTACATCAACATTCGAGAAATAGGTATGTAAAATTGGCATGTGCCGACTTCGTAATCAATGTTGATATGCACAAAAGAGGGGGAGTCATATACGCGCTACACTCTTTTTCTCTTAGCATAGGTTTTATCCCAAATGGGTTTTCCTAGCAAGGTTTTTAACGAGGTAGTTGAAGAAGCGTATACTAAGAATATTGTAATCTTTTTCCTTCACTAAGATTTTTATCCCATCGAGTTTTTTCTTAGTAAGGTTTTAACGAGGCATATTCTTAAATAATGAGTATTCAAGGAGGAGTGTTATGAAAATACGATATTATGAATATTCACCGTTATATACTTATCAAGATGAAGATATTCTTTCATAGGATCCTTGACTAAGTGGAAGATTGCTATAATTGTTGGTCAAAGATGCTTGTAGGATTTTTGTAGTAAAAGATGATTTCTGTGTATATGGAATGTGATGTAATGTGTGATGTCATCAAAGTGGTAGAAAACTCTATAAATAGAGAGAGTTTGTAAAAAGAAAAACACATTTGAAGAGATCAAAAATTTTACTCTTTCAAATGCTCTCGATTCTCTCTTGTTTTAGTAGTGCTTTCTTACTATTTAAGATTTAGTTCATAAAATTTTTGAGCCAATCTGTATTTCAACTACTGGAAAAAGCCATAGGGGTCCCTTTTTTTTCTTTTTCTTTTTTTCTCTGCCTTGGATATGGTCAAGGAAAAATTTTTAGACATACAGTATTATCAAAGTTTTCAAGGTAGACACTCCATGAAGTGTTCAATTCACAATCATTCTCTTGATTTAATCATTTCAATGTTTCCATGCTTGACTTAATCTTTCAAGAACATGTATAGAGTGCATATAAAGGCATGGAGTCAAGCAAAACATAGAATAGTATGCATTGGGCGAGTTTTGGGAACAATACTTGTTAGCCTATTCTTGATTGAACGTCCAAACACATAGGTCTAACCAGTTATAGGTCCAACCTATCGGATTACTACATTAGCTATAAATTTATTTTCTTTTCCAAACTACATGCTTCATGTTAGCAATATTATTATTTCTCAGCAAGAAAAACTTAAGTCCAAAATAATGAATCATCTTTCTTGATACATAACATTAGATAAACAAGTTTACCCAATACAACATAGTATCAATCATGCGAAAACTCATTCTATTTTAAGATCTAAAGACATAATTCTACTCTTTAAAAGAACAAGTGTAATGAAAAATACTCATTGTTCATATCATATCACGAAGAAATTCTAAGTTTTGCACATCTACATGTCAAGATCAATCTCCCGTTATAATTAATTTAAAACTCCAAAAAGAAATGCCATCTTCTCTAAGTTCACAAGTTAGCCTTACCTTGATTTCTTATTCTTGAGTTTTCAAGATCTTAATCTCTGCTATCTTTCAAGCAGTGGCAAATCCAAACACCCAAGTTCAGGGATGCACTCGTGCTATGAGAGATATCATAGTGATAACAGCTATCCACTTTTGAATTTTCAACTCCTTAATGTAATCTCATGTAATCCGATGTAATCTGATCTTTATATTTTGTATTCCATATCTTTAGGTTTGGTTGTTAGTCATTATTCATTGTATTATATAAAGCACATGATGTACACTGTTTATATACGAAATACAACAACTCTTCACAACCAAATCCTTTATGGTATCAGATGTTCTACGACGCAAGTCTTTGAACTTTTCTCACCTCTTCCGCAACGCTGTATAACCTGTCATCCTCACATCTATCTCTCGTCTCTTTTTTTTTTCTTTCTTCCTATCAATCAAACACCACATCTACTTTGGCCAACATCATCACTTTGTCTTTTGGTCAATAATCCTTTACCTTCTTTCCATCACGTCACTGTCCCTGTCTTCACTTTAATTTTCTCATAACTTCTGACACATGGCTACTACTTCAACTCCGGTCCTCACTCTCCTAACCTACAACGTTAAGACCTACGTAACAGTCACTCTCGATAACACAAATTATCTTACCTGGCAAACTCAGATACTTCACTTTTTTACTTTCAACAATCTTCTGGGATACATTGATGGCACTATTCCTAAACCTGAATCACCTTCTTTATTCACCACCTCTTCCGCTTCTGTCTCCACTATCATGCCGATTGTTGACTGGTCTCGTTATGACAGTTTTGTTACTGCCTGTATTATGGCTACACTGTCTGACTCGCTGGTCCATCAGGCCACTGGACATACTTCTGCTTATGCACTGTGGAAATCTCTAAAAGACTCCTTTACGCAGCAATCTTTAGCCCGAAAATCCCTTCTCCGGGCACAACTTCAGTCTCTCCGTAAAGGCTCACTCTCCATTGCTGACTATCTTCAACAGATTCACACACTCTCTACCTCTCTTTCTGCAATTGGGGATGCGTTATCAGACTCTGACTTGGTGTTGGTCACTCTTAATGGCCTTCCTAGGGACTATCGGCCTTTTGTTATGTCCGTCGAAAACTTGCCTACAGTTCCTTCATTTTCTAAACTTCGTGCAAAATTGCTCACTTATGAACAACGTAGTCTTCTGGACAATGATTCTTCTCTATTGACTAATGACTCCACTGTCTCTGCACTGACAGCTCAATTGCATCCCATGTCCATTACTCAAACGGGCTTGCTTCCAACGCCTATCACCACCTCATCTTCAAAACCCGTTTCAGCTAATTCCTCTAAGCAGTCCTCCAATGGTTCTCGCACCAAATGTCAAATTTGCCACAAATTTGGCCATGCTGCTACCAAATGTCGCTATCGCTATGTTCAGTCAAGGAATAGCAATTCCAACAATTAGTTTTCCGGTTTCCATCAACAACAACCCCAATCAAATTCGTTTTCACATTTCACTCCTGTTGACCCGTGGATCCCTGACTCTGGCGCATCATCTCACATGACTTCGGATCCATCATTACTTCAACAACTCCAACCTTATCATGGCTCTGATCGTGTGATTGTGGGCGATGGTAAGGCACTTGACATCTTACATACTGGTTATTCCTCTCTTTCTACTCCTTCACATGATTTTTCGCTAAACAATGTCTTGCATGTCCCTCAACTCACGAAAAATCTCCTTTCTATTTCTCAATTCACAAAAGATAATTTCGTCTCACTTGAGTTTTCTCCTTTTGCATGTGTTGTTAAGGACCTCCGAACAGGGACACCCCTCCTCAAGGGCCGCGTTGAGTCCAACCTTTACACACTCCCAGTGCTCTCTCCGAGTTCGTCTCCCAATCCCATAGCGTTGGCAGCCACGCGTCTCTCATCCTCTCTCTGGCACAGTCGCCTAGGCCATCCGTCGAAGTCAATAATGTCTGTTTTACGTTCTAAGGATTGTATTAATTTTTCAGATGCTTTAGCTTCTTGTTCCTTTTGTAATTCCTGTATGATGGGGAAGAGTCACAAGCTTCCCTTTCATCCCTCTACAAATAATGCAACTTGTCCTTTGGAAATAATACATTCGGATATTTGGGGTCCTGCCCCGGTTGAGTCATTTTCTGGTTACCGTTATTTTATTATATTTATCGATGAGTTTAGCCGATTCACCTGGATTTATCCCTTGAAGAAGAAAAATGATTGTGTTAATTGTTTCCTTCATTTTAAGCAATTAACTGAAAATCACTTCTCTACAAATATCAAATTCTTTCAATGTGATGGGGCGAAGGAACTCACACAGGGTACTTTAAAATCCATTATTGTCTCAGCTGGCATTGAATACAGAATATCATGTCCTCACACACCTGAACAGAATGGAATGGCTGAACATAAAATTCGTCATATCACAGAATTAGGAACCACTATGCTATTTCATGCATCCCTTCCGAAACAATTTTGGTTAGAGGCTTTTACTACTGCAGTTTATTTAATTAATAAATTGCCCACTCCAGTCCTCGCACAGAATTCTCCTTTTGAAAAATTATACCATAAACCTCCTTCTTACTCTAATCTTCGCGTGTTTGGCTGTCTTTGCTTCCCCTTTCTTGGTGCCACTAAATCAGATAAACTTAGTCCCAAGTCTGTGCCTTGTGTATTTATTGGTTACAGTCTAGACCATATGGGATATCGTTGCTTTAATCGAAATACTGGACATGTTTATTTATCACGCCATGTTGTTTTTAACGAAAATCTTTTTCCATATAACGTGTCTCGTACTTCTCCCAATTTACCTTTTTCTCCACGTTCTTCTCTTCGTGATTCTCACTTATCGCTATCTGATACTACCAACACTCAAAAAGTAGTTTCAGATTCGCGATATGATAACTTCAATGTTGTGCCCCACTCCTCCTCACCTTTACTGACCATGTTGACAAACCCTCACAGCTCTCCACTAAACTCCGTGTGGCCCACGAACCCACAATCTGTCACACCGATGCCACAGTTAAATGCTCCACCCTCGTCAATTCTCTCTCATCATTCATTATCTCAACCTTCTCTCTCCTCTCGCGGTCCCCACGTGCCTTCAATGTCCAATAACTCTGCTGACAATGCTAATTCTTTGCAAACTCCTTCAGCTAGACCCACATCCAATTCTTTAGTGTTTTCTCCCACTAGCCGCGGACCCCACGCGTCTTTAATAAGTCCCTGTGCACCTGCTTGTGCTTCAGACAATACTAATACTTCTCTTATTACTTCACCGGGTCCCACCTTCAATCCTTTCATGCTTTCTCCAATACACTCTCCTAACTCCACACAATCTCTCTCCCCGATGGCCTCTCTCTCGCAAAATACTTCACCTCACACGGACTCTAATTGTTCTAACTCTTCACTTGTACCTCCTATTCCTTATGCTCAGTTCACTTCTTCAGCCCTCATCCCCTCCACTTCGCAACACTCAATGGTTACTCGCACTCGAGATAATACTCGCCCAGTCAAAAACTTTGAAGACTACGTTACCTTACATGCTGATACAGTCAGTCCGTCTTCATCGTCCTCTATCGACTTTGAACCAACCTCTTATTATGTTGCCTCCAAATTTTCTCATTGGCGAGCTGCTATGAATGCCGAGTATAATGCACTTATTCAGAATAGTACTTGGTTGCTTGTTCCAAAGCCAGCTACTGCAAACATTGTTAGGTGTAAGTGGGTCTTTCGTGTCAAGCGTAAATCTGATGGGTCCGTAGAGCGGTACAAGGCTAGATTGGTGGCTAAAGGGTTCAATCAAGAAGAAGGCATTGATTACACAGAAACGTTTAGTTCGGTTGTTAAACCGACGACAGTTCGCATTATTCTTTCGCTTGCAGTGTCTCAGAACTGGCCCCTTCGACAAATTGATGTCAATAATGCTTTTTTACATGGCTTATTGACTGAGGATGTATTTATGGCACAACCTCCTGGCTTCAAACATACCTCTTTTCCGGATCATGTCTGTAAGTTACAAAAAGCTATCTATGGCTTAAAACAGGCGCCTCGGGCTTAGTTTTCTCGGTTAAGCAATTTCTTCTTCACATTGGTTTTGTTTCATCTAAATTTGATATCTCGTTGTTCATGAGACATTCAGGGACTGACACTTTGTATTTATTGGTTTATGTTGATGATATCATCCTCACTGGCACGAGTCTGCAGGCTGTTCAATCAGTTATTACCTTATTACACTGTCAGTTTGCTCTCAAAGATTTAGGTGATTTGTCCTTTTTCTTGGGTATCCAGGTTCAGCGCACTGTTGCTGGCCTTTTTCTTAGTCAACAGCGGCATATAAATGATTTGTTGGACAGAACGAAACTTCAGCAAGCCAATCCTATTGCAACTCCTATATCGAATACTTTGCAGTTGTCTAAGCATACTGGTGATCCTTTTTCAGATCCAACTCTATATCGTAGTATTGTAGGAGCCTTGCAATATCTCACTATTACTCGGCCTGAAATTAGCTTTGTTGTTAACAAGGTCTGTCAGTACATGCATGCTCCTACTGATGTTCACTGGTATGTGGTTAAGCGCATTCTTCGCTACTTGAAAGGCACTATCACTCACGGGCTGTTTTTACGTGCATCTCCGAATACTGGTTTACATGCATATTCTGATTCCGATTGGGCGGGCTGTCTTGATGATCGTCGTAGCACTCATGGCTACTGTATTTTCCTTGGCCCAAACTTAATCTCTTGGTCTGCAAAGAAACAAACTAAGACTTCTCGTTCTAGTACGGAGGCTGAGTATCGTGCCATTGCTTTCGCCACTACTGACTTATGTTGGATTCAATCTTTGTTACAAGAGTTGCGTGTGGTGTCCTCATCTAAACCTGTCCTTTGGTGTGATAACATTGGGGCTACCTATTTAACAGCTAATCCTGTTTTTCATGCTAAGACCAAACACATTGAAGTAGATGTTCACTTTGTTCGTGAAAAAGTGGCATCTGGTGATCTACAGGTTCGATTCATCTCTACTGTCGACCAATTAGCTGACGTTATGACGAAGCCTCTTTCGCGACAACGGTTTACCACATTATGTACCAAGCTCACCGTACTCAGTCCGGCTTCGCTTGAGGGGGCGTGATAACAGCTATCCACTTTTGAATTTTCAACTCCTTAATGTAATCTCATGTAATCCGATGTAATCTGATCTTTATATTTTGTATTCCATATCTTTAGGTTTGGTTGTTAGTCATTATTCATTGTATTATATAAAGCACATGATGTACACTGTTTATATACGAAATACAACAACTCTTCACAACCAAATCCTTTACATAGTGTATCATTATACAACGAAATTGTCCAATATAATAGTTTTTTGAAAAAAAAAAAAAAAACTAAACAAAAAAAAAAATTCAAGTTGATGCACCCCCTCAATATTGAATAGGTCCACCCCTTACTGGATGAGAGACGAGTCATTTGATTTCCAATTACCTTCTTTTTTTCTTCCGTCACCTCAATTGCAAAGCAATACCCTTGCCAGTTTGTGATCAATTTATTCTCTTCCGTTGATCCAATGGAAGGTTTGATCTTCTTAACGTTATTCATACGTGGGGTTTTATAGTTAATGGAAAACTAAGCATACAAAATCAATGCTGACCTATATGCAATCAATGAAAAAAAACATTTAAGACCATTCTCATCAGATGCGAATTCAGGAATTATATTTATGGGGTTTAAACCACACAATATAATACTCATATATAAATAATTTTTAAACCACAAAATGGATCGAGTGCAAGTATAACTCCGGCATTGCTCATCATTTACTGATTGCCGGAAAACCTTCTTTTCTAGCCCCTTCTTGCTCATCGTCATTCTATCTGATCCATATTCATCCAAAGAATGCTTTGACACATTCAACTTCACACACTAGTGTAATACAGGGTCTTATAACATAAGATGTAGGCTCATCAATGCACAATGGTTTACCAAGATTTGTTATGAAATGTAATGCTAACTTGTAAAGAAGATGAGCCGATGATAGTTTTAAAAGAAATCAAATTCAGGATGAAAGACGGAAGAGATTGAAACTTTAAGCTTGAGAAATGGATTTATGTGCCAGCTATTAGCAAAAATATTACATGTTCTAAGTAAGAAAACAATTGTGTCTAAACTATTAAGATAAATTGTGTTACTGGCCACTAAACTTGTACAAAATTTTATATCATCCACAAAACTTTGATACTCCAAATCACCTATTAAACTTTGCATTTGTTTCAAATAAGTCATTTTGTCCACTTTTGAAATTATAACCAATAAATTGAGCATCACCTAAGTCATTAGAAGCTTAGGATAATGTTACTTTTCCCATTTGAACTTTTTTTTTTTTTCTCGACAAGTAATTTTATCATTCAACTTCCAAAAAACATGAAAAATACAAAGTCGACAATAATGATATGTAGCAAAAACTATCATTTACATAAGCCTATCCACAATGTTCCATAGTGTAGATAAATTTATATTCCCTAAGTTATCCACATATTTGTTTTGGAGGTTAATCATCTGTCTCACATCCAAAAGAATTTTCTCGATAATTTGTTCTTCCGTATTAGCCCCCAAACCATGAACTTTGCAGTTTCTTTCTTGCCAGATGTGATAAACACAAGCTCCCATGATTGATTTAGCTAAATCTGCCCTCAAACTCTTCCTTCTGCACAGTCTACACAGCCTCACTAGGATCAAATCCCAATGAACATTCAGATTCTTCATTTTGAAGAGAGAAACGAAATGTCCCCAAATTCTATTCGAAAAAGGGCATTCAAAAATTAAATAGTCACGACATTCCATCCCAAGGCCGCAAATCTCACACTTAGCGTCATTGATAACACCCCAACAAAGAAGTCTTTATTTAGTAAAGTTGTGATCAAGACACATTAGCCAAGTACAAAACCCATGCTTCGGAATCACAATTTTGTCCCAAATTAAATTTTCCCAGTGCACTGTTAGTCATAGTTATAACCAAATAGATTATTTAAAACTAATAATGCAACTTTAGCAAACAAATTGAAAAGGAGAAAAAAATCAGTGGGTCATTTAAAACTTCGCACAAGTTTAATGACCAATGACATTTTACGCATTCTATCATGAAAAAGTAACTCTATTTCTGAGAGCAGATAATTTTAACACGATCAATGTATATATATTGTTTTAATTAACATTATACGTATATTCTGTTTAATAAATAATGTCAATAGATAAATTGCCTCATGTTTGAGATAATCATTCAATATGATATTAGAGTATAGAGTCAAAAGGTCTTGCATTTGAGTCTTTATGTTATCCATTCGGTAGAAATTTATTAAATGAGATGGTCACTTTAGTATATAGCTCCCTTTATGCTCCTATTAACATTTACATTTATAATAGAAGCAAGAAGGATAAAGGTATAATTTAGTCCATTATCTTTAATGTAATTTTTACTTTCATCTATTATCTTTTAAAATAAAGCTTTTAGTTTATTATCTTTGGTATAAATGACACTTTCATCCATTATCTTTCGAAATGAACCTTTTAGTCCAATATGTTTCACATTAGTGACGTCAGTAGTCCAACTTCAAAATATATTGGAAGAAACATATTGAACTAATAGCGTCACTGATGTGAAACATATTAGACTAAAAGACTCATTTTAAAAGATAATAGATGAAAGTGTCATTTACATCAAAGATAATAGATTAAAAGATTCATTTTAAAAGATAATTGATAAAAGTGGAATTGACTAAATTATACCTTTACCCGAAACAAAAATATACATATGTTAACAAATGGAAAGCCAGTACTGGAATTTAGAAAATAGAAGAAATAAATCAAACATTCTCATTAGCTAAGAGTTTATTTTTGGTCATATCATCTATTTGAGTTTTTAACTAAATCACCAAGTTTAAATTATGAAGACTGTGAGAGAAGTCAACAAAGCTTTGGATCTGACGATACTCTTAAACACAATTAGTTAGAGCCATATAGAGATTGAGGCACGCTTGATCGAAATATAAGAATGTGAATGAATGACTATTCTTATGAATAACTTGATTCAATTTTGCTTCTTTTGAGCTTACTTCATCATCATAGATAGAGCACATCTTATATATACCTATGTCTATATATATGCTTGTGAATTTTTATACTATTTATTTCTATATATACTTATATAAAATATGGAATGTCTCAAGTGTTTTAATTCATTCATGGGTTATGCTTAGCAAGTTATATCACTCCGATCCCTAATAGTTATAAGTCTAAGTGTTGAATTAAATAACTCATATTTTTTTTTCCCTATTGAATCTCACATTGTTATATTATAGGTATTGTAAAGGAAATGAATTTAACATAAATAAGCAATGCACTAGTAAGGCTAGATAATATCAACTCACAAAATATAAGCAATGAACAAAAATATGATATTCCACTTTCTTTATAATATTATTGCCCTCCATAAAAAATTTCAACAAAAATAATATAAAATTATCAAATGAACAAAATATGGATAAACCCATATTATTAGATAGAACTTTTTCACAAAAAGCTCAATTGATATTAATTAGTTCATATGTAGAATTTGGATAATAAATTGTTGCAAGTGATTTTCAAGAATTTCCTTCTTCACCTTACCACATACCATCTCATTAATTGTGCAAGTATTCTTCGAAAAATACATATTCTTTTTTTATTTTCTCTTATTCTACATAATTACTAGTTACTTCTACACAAGAGGGAACTACATTCGTACTAGTATATTCTTAAATGGAAAAAAGTCAATTTAGGCTTTATTTGGCCTAGCTGTAAAATTTCAATTTTTAAGCTGTAAAACTTTTAGAGTAGAGCTTTTGTAAAAAGTGTTGTTGAACAAAAGTCGTTGACTGTTTAGTCTGTTTTAGACAACGTAGAGCTTTTAAAACTTTTGAAGATGATATCGGATTTTATAAATATGAATGAGTAAATTTGAGAAAAAGAAAAGAAACATAGTTTCTTTCATTATATAAAACAGCTTTGCAAAAGCTTTTTCTAAAAAGCTCCAATTTGGAGTTTCTCAATTTTAACTTTTTTCAACTTCAACTTTTATCTAAATGTACTTTTAAAAATGAATCAAACAAGTTATTTCAACTTCTAAACTCACAGGAAGCACTTTTGAGTATCTAAAAGTTAGACTAAACAAAGCCTTAGTCCCTGAGATTTAGCATAAAGACTAAATAGATCCCTATAAAATCATATTTTTTTAAAGTATAAGAACCTATTTGATGTTTATATTAAATCTCAATGACTAAATTGAATTTTTCCATCCTTAAATAGAATTTATCTTTTGATCTGACCTCAAGTTTTGAAGTCAAACTTGTAAGGCTAAAACTAGGGAAAAGAATATGGAAAATTATTTCAGGACTGTTAAAAATCATCTAAGTCCTAACTTTTTGGTCTTGAGACAATCAGATCCCTTAGTTATTTTTTTCCTCTTCTCAAGTCCATGCAAACTAACCCCGTTAATATTGCTTAACGGTCACATAATTGACCACGTAAAAATCTTATTTTACCCTTCCAATTCATCTTCCCCAAAACACAACCCCACCACACTGACTACTGTTCACACAACCAACACAAACACATAAAACACACACGGCCACTGACACAAACACACACATAAAATACAGTTAAAAAAAAAACGTTTTAATCTTTGGTCAATAGCGCCCAAGGGGATGATTGATGAAATAAACAAAATGAAAAAAAACTAGATCAAACATAACTACAGCTCTTTGTAACATTTTGTCGAACAACTTAGCTACAGTAGGAGAGGAGTGATATAATCTTCCTCAAATCGATGAATTCTTTATTTAGCACCAAAAAGAAAAAGCTTACGATTCCAAAACCAACACAAACCCAAAGTTAATCCTATATGATTCTCCATTTTCCGATCCATTTTCAAGCCCAAAGCCAATCCAAAAGTTGCGTCCTGCATTTTTGTTGCTTAAAAATATATATTTTGCTAATTGAGCATCTTTGTGGCCGTGTGCGCGCATCTGTGTGGCTGTCTATGTGTGTGTGGCCGTGTGTGTGTTTGTGTTGAGTGAACGGTGGTGTGTGGTGTGTGGCGTGTGGTGTGGTAGGGTTGTGTTTTAGGAAGATGAATTGGAAGGATAAACTAGGATTTTTACGTGGTCAATTATTTAACCGTTACGCAATATTAACGAGGTTAGTTTCATGGACTTGAGAAGAGGAAAAAAATAACTGAGGGACCTGATTGTCCCAAAATCAAAAAGTTAGGGACATAAATGATTTTTACCCTTTTTTTATATTAATCCTAAATTGACTACTAAACTATTTTTTGGTTCCAAATAGACCATTAAGTATTCAAGAGTGCATTGATGTGGCCGTTACTTTATTCTATGTTAGGATTCATTTTTTTAAAGAAAGGAAAGGAATGTGAGAGTTACAGAATTCCTCCCTTTTTGATTCATTTTTTTTTTTTATGAAAAGGGAAATAGACGGATGAATGCTAAAGAATGCCATAAGATGCCTAAAGGTAAAAGGGCTAAAAATATAAGAAATTGAATTCAATTACTCAATTGAATGTTTTTTTTTTTTCATTTTTTATATTTTTCCTCATCTCCCTTCTCCTTCTCTCCCAAGCTTTTCATTGGAAAAATATTACATTTAATCCCTATTATTTTCAAAAAGTTTTAATTTCGTCTCTATTGTTTAAAATTTCTCAATTTCGTCTTTATTATTTTCTCAAAATTTTTAATTTAGTCTCTATTGTTTCTAAAAATTTTCAATTATGTCCTTGTTATTTTTTTAAAGTTTCAAATTTGTTTATATTGTTCAAAATTAGTTAATTTAATCCTTATTATATTTTTAAAAAAAATAATAGGACTAATTGATATTTTTTTAAGAAACAATAGAGATGAATTTAATTTTTTTTAGAAAACAATAGAGACTAAATTGACTAGTTTTGAACAATATGACGAATTTAAAACTTTAGAGAAATAATAAGGACGAAATTGAAACTTTTTTAGAAATAATAGAGACGAAATTGAGAAATTTAAACAGTAAATACAAAATTAAAACTTTTAAAAAACAATAGGGACTACATGTCACATTTTTTCTTTTTTCTTTTTTCATTTTTCTTCTTCTCATTATATTTCCTCCCTTCCTTGGTACCTTCTCCATGGCACCCCACCATCCCATTATTTTTTGTTTTTTATTTTTTTGAATATCCCTATATCAATCAATCCATAGAAAATTAATCAAAATTAAACACCATTGCATTAAGACCTTTGATCCGGTCATATCTGACTTACCCTCATCTAACCTTACAGTTAAATGTGAACTAAAACTCAAAAATATAACGACCTAAACTAAAATATATATTAATTCAATTAAGAATCTGATCATTGGAACATTGAAAAAAATCAAACTTAAAACCTTCTCAAATTCTATCACACCTCTTAACTATCAAGTAAACCCTTGGGGTTCACCATCCCATTATCTTGCCACCCACCATTATCCATGTCAAAACCCACATCATTATACCCATCATTGTTCCATGTAGGTGTGGGTACCCACTTGTATATAAAATAAACGAAATTAAAAAAAAAATTTGAACAAAATAAAACAAGTGAAATAATCAATTTAATAATAAGTCAAACTCACTATCTGACCATCTTATTCAAAGCACAACATATAGGTAAATAAACACAAAATTAGTGTCTCAAATCTTAAAACACAGTGGCTGCTCCATTTCAAATGCATTATTTTCAAGTTTTAAATGTAAACAAACAACTTACTGTGGCCAAACAGGGAGGCAAAGTCTAGAAGAAAGAGACTCGAATTGAAAGGGTAGTAGAGTAATTGAATATTTAAATCTCTGATATATAATAAATATTTTCACAATATTTAAACCGTGTGAATAATTTACTTGTGTATCTGTCACTCTTCACATCTCTTAACGCGTACTCTTTATAAAAAAATTGGAACTAAGCAATCCAACCTCCATGTGCTTCGATATGACTTGTTAAAATAACAAAAAAGAAAAAGAAAAAGTAAACGAAAATATATAAAAAGAAACAAGATTCCAACACGTAGGAGGCATGAGGTCAACCTCATATTTGCTGTGCACTTACTTTAAAAATCCTCTTTTGGTCTTTAGTCTTTTGAGAATACACACAAAATGTAGAAACCCATTTTTTTATTTTTGGATGATGAAAAATTTAATTGATAGTATTTAATTATCAAATTATTTGATAAAATTTAATTATTAATTATTAAATTTTTAAAAATAATAATATATTTTTATACGGACATTAAATTTATAAAAAGTAAAATTTTAAAATAATAAAAGATATTAAATATAAAATTTTATAAAAATAATTTAATCCAACCGTTGGCCAAGAGTACCCCTCCTTTATTGATACGGCAAGTAGCAGCCCCCACTCATCTTTTGTCGTCCTCTTAATAATCATAATCATCATCTCAAAAATGAAGAATAACTGAACACACACTTCACAAATCAACCCCCTAAAGACCCAAAGCATCACATTCACACACACACACACACACACAAAAGTACCATAAAGACTTTATTAGATGTGAAAAAGCTTGAAACTTTGTGGAAACATCACACACATACAAGTATCCAGAAAGACTTGAAGTTTGAACAGAAGAGAAGAAGGGAAGTAAATGGAGTCAAAGTCTTTAAGATTCATAACCCACCAATCATTATTCACAGCCGTCCGATCAGATGACCTTGAGGCACTCAAAGTGGTGATACAATATGAAGGGTCAGATCATCCATCAGCTTTGATGAGTCTGCAGAATGATGCAGGGGAGACTGCACTGTACATAGCTGCAGAGAATAATTTCATGGAGGTTTTCAGATACTTGCTTAGCTTCTGTGATTTGCAAGCTGTTATGATCAAGTCTAAAGCTGATATGACTGCCTTCCATGTTGCTGCTGCACGTGGCCACTTGGGTATGAACTGTGATCGCTCTTCAGTTTGTTTAATTGTTTTGAATTGATCATTGGTGTTGTTTTTGAATCTTGGTATGTGGGTAAAGGGCAGCCTGGGCACAAAACTCTCGCGATGCACGGGTCTGGGTCATACACACTTTGGACTATTGTATACATTTGTTGTATTTTTGTAAGAGGTGGTTTTTACGAGTCGTGTGTCCAAGTCACACGGCAACAACTTTTCTTTTCTGCCAAAGCTCCCCTTCAATCTTTATATGCTAGTGCTTGAGAATTTTTACTAGCTTTACATAGTTAACTTGTGGGTAATTTACTGAAATGGTTCTACATTTTTATCTTTTTTAATATTTATGTCCTGTAATGGTCTTTCATTTTTTATTTTTGTGACAATCGTTAGTTCTTGAAGCAAAATTCGTTAAAAAATTAATATTAATAAGCACGTGAATGATACGTAAATACAAAATTTATAAATCTCCAGGGGTATAATTATCATGCGATAAAATATAAGTATCCTAAAGTTTATGCATTTTGCGATCACGTGCCATTTATGTGCTCACTAACATTATTTTTTTATAGATTTTGCTTTAAGGACTAATGGTTGTCCCCAAAATAAAAGATTAAGGATTATTTTGTTCAAAATGAAAGATAAGGGATTTAAATATCAAAAAAGACAAAGATGTAGACCATTTTGGTAAATTACCCGTAACTTGTTTATACACTATGTTTGGATTCGTGAGGGGAAGGAAATGAACGGAATTTAGAGAAAAAAATTCATATAGGAAAGGAAAGGAAGTTATTCTCGTTTGGATAGTGAGAAAAGAAGGGAATGGAAATGGAGAGATTTTAAGGATTGGGAAGTTAAGGAAAGGACAGGTAAATTTAGATGTAAATTTACTAAAATACACAAAAGCAACTATGAGAGATGGGATAAGGATTTTGGCATATTTTTATCTTGTAGCAAATTATTACTTCCTTTCTTCCACTTCCCCTCAATTTGGGGAAAACAAAATTGACCACGTGATTCCAATTTGTCATGCTCCAAGCGGTGGACCCTGAGCTCGTGGGCTTGGGAATAGTGTGATTGGTTTAAGAGTAAGATTTGTTCAGAATGATTAATCTAAGTTATTTCTTAAATCCACAATATACACTTATAATTTGCACTTGTTACGACTCCTGTGGGACAGTACACAATTTGAATTGTAATAAAATTGGTAAGGTTTGATTAGAGTCTTGCTATGTCAACATGTGAAATTTGATTTTATGGGTTGGCTTCATTTTGTGCACACAAATGGAAAAACAAGAATATTGAATAGTTGGCCTAAGAAATTGTGGTAGCTAGATGTATAGAATATAGTACATAATTAAAGGAAAGGAATGGACTATCTTCCTATATCATTTCTATTATTAGGAAAGGGAAAATGGAAGAAAAGTAGAGTCATATTGAGTGGTACTTAAGTGTGGAGGTTTTGTGTTCCTGGTTGCAGCTGAGCTTCGGTGACATATATTGGATGGATTGGACACTTCCAATAGTGGCAAAGGGGGCACATTCCGTGACAGGAGAGGTGGTTGTATGAGACAGAGAGATCTGTAATCCTGTTTCATTGCATAGTGGAATGGATTCACAATCTCCGTTGGCATAAGCATAGCCAAACCACGTTGAAATTTTGAGTGCTTTTCTTTGTATTGCTTTGTATTTCTATCATTTGTATTCTTTAGTAAAACCACAATCCCCTTCTTGTGGTAACACATACTCTGTTAATCATTCTGACCAGCATATGATATTTATACTGCCAGGAATCGTTCAGGAACTTTTGCTCATGTGGCCTGAGCTTTGCAAAGTATGCAACTCCTCCAACACCAGTCCACTCTATTCAGCTGCTGTCCAGGATCATTTAGATATAGTGAATGCCATTTTAGATGCCGATCCGACCTCAATTCGTATTGTGAGGAAGAATGGAAAAACTGCATTGCACACAGCTGCAAGATATGGTCTTGTAGATATGGTGAAATTACTTATTGAGAGAGATCCAGGGATTGTCTCTATCAAAGACAAAAAGGGTCAAACTGCACTGCATATGGCTGTTAAAGGCCAAAATACAGCAGTAGTAGAAGAAATATTGGAAGCAGATCATTCAATATTGAATGAACGTGACAAAAAGGGTAATACAGCTGTTCATATAGCTACAAGGAAATGCCGTTCTCAGGTACTTTTATTGATGATCTTCGTAAAAGAATTTACATTGTTCTTCTGGTTTTGAATATTTTAGATTCTTTCCACATTTTCAGTTCTCCTTCCTGTTAGTCGTTTCATAATAAAACTGGATTTATTTTATTTATGTTTTAAAATGTTTGAAACAAATAGTATTTTTGGTCTTTCCATAAAAGCGGGAGGAAGGACCATTTTCATATGTATATTCTGATTGAATTTGATCCTTTGCAGTGTAAAGAAGGCCTAATTTGAATTCTCTGGTTCAGTTTATATTTTTATTTAATTAGGTTGTTTGAGCTTTATGAAGAGTCTACTAGGTTTACTATAACCTGAAGTGGATTTCCGATAACTATATTTGACATGGGCCATGCATATAGTCTTCTGCTGACATAAAGATTACCTTAAAAGATATAGCCCTTCCACTAAACAAAACTTGTACAAATTAATTATATGAACTTGTACGAAATTTTGAAGCCCTCCTCTGTATTTCATGCCTTAAGGGATTACAAGCGGCCTGATTAACAGAAGGTAAGCCAAGATGCCCAATTCTTGAAGAAAAGTTATATGAAGACATTGAGAGAATGAGGTTAAAGCTGAAAAAACAGAACTATATGTTAATTAACAATCTATCTATTTTTAGATCTTCAAGCCTTTTGCATGTTATATTGTTCCTTATAAATTTGATACTGATTGCAACTAGCTATCTTATTGAATAGGTCATAGAAGCACGTAAGAAGTTCATGATTTTTTAGTATTAGACAATGTAGTACTGGAGGCATTTCCCCCTCTCCCACACCCCACTCCCCACTCCCCACTCCCCACTCAAAGAAATAAAAGAAAAGGAAAGAGATTGTGCTATTCCTAGACTTGGTATTGACTCATTCTAACTGGTTGGAAATTGTATTTCACATATTCATCAGAAAGAGTGTAGATCTGAGAATTTACATAGACTTAGGAGTATGCTAAATTAAGTTTCTTTATGAAATTTATGTTCCTTTTTGTTCCACAAAACTTCTAAACTTCTTCGTTATTAAGGATTAGAAAAGTTGTAGCACTCTTCTCTATGATACATAGATCAATTTAACTAGCCATAAATCATATTTTGAGCAATGATCACATTTTGATTTAAGTCCTTTCACTAGAGTTTTAGCCGGAGATTGGCTAATAAAACATTTTGCAAATGCAAATTTCTTACTATTAATTGTACACTTAACTTCATAAATTAAATCATTTGTCATATCAATTTTATAGAGTTGAAAATGGTATATTGGTTTGAAGTAGTTCTGCCATGTTTTTGTATGCTCTAGATGTTTCTAGGATGGATTTCAAAAATTCTTCTCAATCTGCTTTTAGGATCAGACATCTATAAATCATTTTCGATACTAGAATCCTAATTGACAAAAACCAATTTTTTAAAAGTCAAATTTACAAAGGCACCATACCTGGATGTTGTTTTAAGCCAGCTGACCCACCCTTTAATTCCATTAGATCAACTTCTATATCAACCCGTCTTATTAGATCCGCAGCCTTCTGGCAATCAAAATATTGCCAATGCTCCTTTAATCCTATAGTTACCGAAAATATTTAGCAAAAAAAAAAAAAAATCTCAGCACCCTTCTGTGCAGCCAATGCACCAAACCCAGTCTAGAAGTTCAACCTAGCTATCTTTTTCTTGCATTTATTTTCTTTCTAAACCTGGATCATTGAATTGTTTCTTTACCAAAATCCTCTATAAATATAATCATGTGAAAGTTGTCCTAAATCACAATTTACTTTGTAGCAATTTCATCTATATGGTCCCTCATTAAGTGGTTATATCTGCTCTTAAGAAGGATTAGTTTTACCTGTTGGTGAAACTTGGGACTGGGGAGCATCCGCAAGTCTGTTATTTTGCTTCCTTAGAATGTAGTGAAGTTAAATCATTGTCAGCTGTGTACGAAAATCTGCACATCTAATATACTAACATTCTAGAATAATTGTGGTGAAAACAATATATGCCTGGAGATGATTATAGAGAGTAATTCTTTCAGGTTATTGAATGTGTTGCACCAAATGCAATATTGATAGTTGACGTATTAATAATGCAACTAAAAGGCTTCAGAAGTTTTTTTCTTCTTTAATTTAAATTTTTTCATCAAACCAAATGATGGGACACTGCTGCTAGTCATAGAAAACTAGATGGTCAGTAGATAGATGTCAACCTATGATATTAAGGACTTTCAACGAAGCCCTTTCTGGTTAGTTTAGGTTTGATCCCCTCGGTGCCAATACAGACTTGAAAAAAAAAATCTTTCCACCATAAAACATTTTGAATAAGTGAATTAGCTGCTCTGGCCACTGTGTCATGGAGAGCTAGTCTTTGCTTAAGTTTTGTTCATAGATCTCATGTTCATGTTGTGATGTAATAGGGAAGGTAGATCACATCAACTGAATACTAGCCCATTAAAAGTTAAGGAACCTAAATCTTTGAATGAGGACAATAAAAATTAAAAAGAACCAGAATAACCAACTAGCAAATGTAACAGGTCAAAGCATTCGAATTCCCATTGAAAACCCACATAAGACAGGTCCTTGGAACCCCAAATCCAACATATATCAAATAATGCAGCTTCACTTCACCAGCGAAGGGAGAAGGGTGGGAGGTAGCCACACTAATTATTTGCTTTTACAAGTTGATATGGGCAAGTACGGAGGCTGTTTACTTTTCATTTCATGGTGGAGGTTTTCAAAGCTTAACAGGGTGCTTGAAGGCGAAAGGAGTATAAAAAGATAGAAGACTCCTTAAAATTCTTCTTGTGGACATATAGGCAATATCATTGTGATTGTCTTCCTTAGTTCATCCTTGGATACGGTTCACCAGTGCATAGCCTTTTATTTTATGCCATGTCAATCTTGTCAACCCCCATGGGGGACCTCTTTCAGATAATTTTTTACCTACTAAAGAGAAGAGAGCAAACAGAAAAGGGGTGGGGGAAGGGGGGAATAGACCAGGAAGATTGCATAAGTTATGTGCAGTGATTCACGGATGATCAATATTTGAGGTCTGTTCTGATGATTATAGCTGAACTGAAGTCTCATTGTTCAAGCAAACGAGTGTAGTAAGTGAAAGCTTGTAGTGCCCAAGCAAACTGTGTTTTTGTGTTATATCATCTGTTCTCTTAAACTCATACATACAATGGGGTCAAATAAAGATTCATGGTTCTCCGTGGTATATCATTTAGTTAAAGCATTTTGTTGTGCATTGCCATGCTTGAAGGTCAAAATGGAAATATAATTTGTCTTCTCCAGAAAGTAAATTAAAAGGGTAAAGGGAAAGGAAGAAAAGGTTTAGTTGGCCTAGATAAGTTTCTTGCACGTAGTATTGCTTTGACATGCAAGAGGCTATTCCTCAACAAAAACGTGCGAGGCTCTAGTATTCCTGTTCTAAAAACCACTGAAACTAAATGTCTTCAATTTATTTCAGTTCACTACTTTTGTAGTTTTCACTTGTCGTTTTTTGGTATCTTTCTCATATGTCCTGTTTTCATGTTTCAGATAGTATGCCTTTTGCTTACTTATAGATCAATTGAGGTCAATACCATAAATAATCAACGTGAAACTGCAATGGACTTGGCAGACAAACTCCAGTATGGAGAATCTGCTTTGGAAATTAAAGAAGCTCTAGCGGAGGCTGGTGCTAAGCATGCAAGATACGTTGGCCAATTTGATGAAGCAATGGAACTTAAAAGGACTGTAAGTGACATTAAGCATGAGGTGCACTCCCAACTATTACAAAATGAAAAAACCCAAAGGCGAGTTTCTGGTATTGCTAAGGAACTTAGGAAAATTCACAGAGAAGCTGTCCAGAATACCATAAATTATGTGACTGTTGTTGCTGTTCTATTTGCCTCGATAGCTTTCTTGGCTATATTCAACTTGCCTGGCCTTTATGTGGCTACTGGAGCAGAAGCAGGAAAAGCCAATATCTCTAACGCTGTTGCGTTCCGGGTGTTCTGCCTCCTGAATGCAACATCTCTCTTTATGTCTCTCGCTGTTGTTGTTGTTCAGATCACTCTGGTTGCATGGGACACTAGAGCACAGAAACGGGTTGTCTCAGTCGTAAACAAGCTAATGTGGGCTGCCTGTATTAGCACCTGCGGGGCTTATCTGTCTATAGCATTTGTGGTTGTGGGAAAGCACAGCTCCTGGATGGCCATCTTCATTACCGTACTGGGTGCACCCATCCTTGTTGGTACTCTCGTTAGCTTGTGCTACTTTGTCTTCAGACAGCATTTCGGAATTCTTGGGAATGATTCTCAGCGACGCATCAAAAGGGCAAGTGGTAGCAAATCTTTCTCATGGTCATACTCTGCCAATTATTCAGATATGGATGATTACAACTCTGATGAGAAAATCTATGCTTTGTAAATATATATATATATATATTGAAGAATGCGGAGAGTATTTATCAGAGTACTGTGTGTTTAGTTTTAGTACTGGAGCAGGGGAACACATGTCATCTTTGCTGCTGCTCTGTATAATCCGATATTCGCTGTGTTTGACTGCCTCGTGCCTCGCACCTTGGGGGGGGTAAAGTGAGAGGCTGATGCTAAGTTTGTAGGAAAGATTTGGAAGTACTGTATCAAGTATGCTCTTCTTGACTATCAATTCCAGGAAGTGAGAGTTGGTTTACTTATGTAGTATATGGTGTAGATTCTTGTATATGCAACATAGTTTTATGTTATTGGAAATCTGGAGCATAAATAAATCGACTTGGTTCAACTCTTGGATGGTTTCTGATCTATTAAACGAGAGAATTTTTCCTTTCTTTCTTTTATAATTTTTTCTTATACCTTATTTTCCTTTCCTTTCCTTTCCTTTCCTTTCCCTTGCGAGTCCGGACATAGTGTTGATGCTTTGTTTGGATTCATTGATTTTGAAGACAGGAAAAAACGGGATAGAGGGACTGGTAGAGAACTTTGCTTTTGTTCCAAGTCGAGAGAATATGAAAGGAAAGGAAAAAATAGTGCTCAAAAAGACTAAAATATCCCTAATATCTAACATACAAAGAATATGAAATAATTATATTCTAAGAATTTTTAAATAATAATGTTTCATTTAAAATTACCTTTTTCTCTTTCCTCTCCTTTTTTAATCTAATAAGGAACATAAAATCCTTCTCTCGTTTCCCTTTATTTTTTCTGGTTATCCAAATGAAGGGTTTTTCTTTTCTTTGCCTTTGCCTTGCAAATCCACACATTAGTGTTGGTAAAACATTTATGTTTTCTCATGTCTTTGTCATTCAATGCGCCATTTCACTGGCTTTCATTGAAAACATGATCGCCTCTTTCACACTCGCACCGGTCCAGGATTCATATGATCTTAGAATAAGACACAATTATTGCATTGAAGGAAAGTCTAGTCGGCAAAAAAAGTAGTTGAATCTGTTAATTATCCTAAAAGATGTTTCGCTCATTTCCACGTGCTATGCATATAATGAATGTGCATAAAGAAGGGATGAATCACTTGTCTCCTTTTTGGGGAGAAGAAAGAGGTAAGAAGCTGCAACATCACCTTTTTCGTCTTTCTCCAAAATCATAAGGCATTGAGAATTGCACAACTGAACAAATCCCAAAAGACTGATTCAAACCAAAATTAGCGAGCCAATCCTTTTGGGAGAAGAGAGAGGTAAGAAGCTACAATCTATCTCCAAAATCACAGGACACTAGAAATTGCACGATTATAGAAACCCTAAAAAAAAACCTAATTCAAACCAAAACTAGCGAGCCAATTTATACACTTACTTGTTTTGCTCGGTCAGCAAGTAATTTTTCCATTCCATTAAACAAAAACTTTTGCTATGTCATGTACAAGTGTGTCAAATTTTACTTAACGACAAAAAAAATCCTAAATCAATACATTTATTTGCTTCACAATAAGCACGGATCAACTGGAAACCAGGATTTTCTAGTACCATTATGAAAGAACATGCAAAATATCCGTACTTTTCTAATAACTAGATTGTGCATTACAACAATAATAGGAAGAGAGGCAAAAGTAGTAGATAAACAACAAATACACATGAGAATACGCATCATTTGAAGACACTTTCAACAGAATCATATATGATAAAACGAGGGCCAATTTAGATAAAAGGCAAAAAATTGGATCCCCTTGAATAAATAATATCTACTTCTTGCCCCTATGGTTTTCCAACAAAAATAACAGAACCACATTGGGCATGTCCATCCCACTGGTAAAAGAATATATTGTTCAGTAACATCAAAAAAATAAAAAACTTAACTCAAAACCCAAACCCCACCATCCAGACCTTTATAGATTTAATGATACTACTAGAAATATACAATTTACAAAGTATACGAGCCATCGGTATACCAGCACCAAAATCGCGGTATAAGCAACTTCAAATTAATGGAGGAAGCGAAATAATCACAGCTGTAATTGTCCTGGACCTCTGCGTGACGATCTTGAAGGAGGTCTGCTCAAGTCTGCAACCGGCAAAGGTCGGTTGGGCTCTTCCGGTCTTTGTACCTCCTGAAGAGAGAGCGTCGCAATACATGATATTCAATATTTGGAGCTTAGCAGACATAATCACAATGTGTAACATGTGAGGCTGTTATAACTTTTCTTTTTCGAAAATTAACAAGAAGATATATGGTACGCGTCTTAACCATGGCTAAGAAAACTTCTAATGACATTCGCGTGTGCCTAAAACATGCACATTTCACAAATAATAAGACGTCATATCAAGTTCCCGTAAGTTCATGCACAAACATGACGATGAACATGTTTTCTAGCCGTATTTGATCAACTTGATGCCTTATTTATTCTTCCAATAATCTTGTCTTCTATGCTTCCAACAGATGTTTTCTCCAGACAACAGAAAATATCCTAGTACCTAAGTATAAACCAACCCGAGTTCTGGACAAAATTAGCATTCTCTTAACGAATCAATTATAGAGGGTTGCTTCAACTTCCTAAACTAATAAGGAAGACAAAGTCCAATTCTTGATTGGCAATATGACGAGTAGTAAATTGCTATGGCAAAAGACAAACCTTTGTTGATGATGTAGAACTAAAGCGTGATTGTGATTGTGATTGTGACTTTGAATGCATACGATGCTGCTGTTGAATGTGCTCAAACTGTTGAAGTTTTGAAGTAAAGTTTATTCCATTGTGCACACTACGCGAATCTTCATTGACATCACCATCCTCAGAAACTTGTGAACTACACCCCATGTAATTAACTTCCAAAAATGCGTTCCCTGACATGGTTCGTTTGAATTGTTCACCACTGAAAGAGTAGGAAGGAACAGTCTTCAATCGAGTACGGAGAATCTTGAAGGCTGCACTTTGCTGCATCAATGATTAAGTAAATAAATCAAGAATCATTAAAAGATCTTATTGAAGCCTAAGTGCTTAGGAGACCGAGATCAACAGCTTGTATTCAGTTTTGGCAATGTCACTAATAGTCCTAAATGTGTGCTATCAATTTAGCGTTTGGGTGTCATTTTAGATGAAGGTCCTCAAAAGAGAGCCTCCTCCTAGCTCCTTAAATTTTCCAGTCGGCCCGAGAACAAGTCAGTTTCTATTACAAGAGAGATCTCTAAGCATGCTTTAGATTATTATTCACCATCAAGCAAAAGCTGAAATAAAGAAAGCTTTCCATTTTCTATCAAAGAACTGCTTTTTCCAGGAAAAAGGACAAACTTGGTATAAAAGTGAAACGTGAGGAACTTAAACGTTCTAAGTGAAACTTTGGAGCTAATTGAGAAATCCTTGTTTAACTGGAAATGTGCAAAATTCGAACAACTTACCTGATTGTAAAGTGGTAAAAAATATTTGCTTGATGAAAAATGAAGGAGATATTGAAACTATCAGTGTTCAATTTCTTTTTTGAATTGAAATGGAACAATAAAAATAACAAAATTTTTGAAATAAATAGATAGCAACAAGTATTCCTCTATTCTCCATGACATGGATAATCACAAATTCACACAAGGGAGGCAGAGTTCTATAAAATGAACTACTAAACCGACTTCTGTTTTGATAAAAACATGAACTGTTTCATTACAGTTGCTATCCTTCCATTCACCAAAGTGATAATTACTTGTGATTATGACAAGCAGAAATGAACTGATTTCTATGTGTAAATGAATGGTGCAGAAAAAAATTTCAGGGTTCAAAAACGCTTCCACCAATTTTACAAGGAAAGTTCACTACAAAAGAGATCTTGGAACAAGCTGCGAAGAAGAAAGAAAAATTTAAGTAAAAGTCTGATCACGAATTGGAAATTGAAATGCTTTGCTCCACATCCCTATTAAATTTTTCCAGGCATTGCCCCTCCCAGCAGGCAAAAGTTGTAACGAGATCTATACTCTCAGATAGCGTGTGATTAACAGAAAGGAGCTCATAAATTACCACCCCCTCGTAAATAAATGTTTTAAAGCAAGTACATATTTAGCTGACTAAGTGAATGTCTAATTGTCTAAACACCATACTAAACCAAACCACCAAGCCTTTTCCCACTGGTAACACAATGCATCTGACAAATAAAATGACAAATCCAATAAACTCAATAATGTTCACAAAGATTGAAGTTGAAAAATATGCAAACCTAAATCAGCTAGAGCAATATAATGCACAGGATACCTGGGGAAGCAGCATCAAAAGACCATATAAAGCTTTCAACAACCATATGTGCCTTCCAGGTTCAAGAAGCTGAAATAGACGTAATCATGAAAATAACTCCACAAGTATAATAATTTGGGCCAAGAAATAAAGCATTCTATTACAATTATTCAATCATAATATAAACCAACCACAAATCATGGCACTCTACATGGAAAAGATCATCTAGTAGGTATCACAAATAATCAGATTATGCACAAAGTTGCTCCTGTCAAGTTTAGTTGGACTAGCCAATTATGGTTCAGTACAGGGACAGCACAAGAAATATTCAATCAAACACTTTCAGTTGTGTCTTCAATCAGAGCATGTGCAACCATAAGTCCCACAAAAAGGAAGAGAATATTCAAGTTAAGATTCTCTGCTTGTCTTAGATTATAAGGCAGAAAAGAGAGAGGGTATGGCATATAGCTCCTTTAGGTCTCTCTTGCCTTTAACAGGTTATTTGTATACCTTTGCCCAGGGGAGACATACAGATCAATTAGTGACTCATTCTTCTCTTCCTCTTTCTTCAATTTTCAAAATTATTTCTGCCACTAAATTTAGTCTAATGAAAAGGACTTCTTATGAGATATATTGATAAGAAAAATGAATTAAAAATATTCCATTAACATTGCTACAATATTTAATTTCACTTTTGATACACGTTCAACAGTAAGATGATGTTCAATATAGAACGAGATTCATAAACAAGGTTTGAAGCCCAAGTTTACGTTATTTTAACAAAAAAACATGTAAACTCCATCAGTTTTGGGCTATTATGATTTGATTGTAAAAGTTAGTTCCATAATATAACTGCCGATACATCGCAACCCCGGAACCATTATTTTAATCCTTGGCTTACACACACACATACATAGAGACAGCATAACCTTTAAATTGTAAAATTATTCATCAAACCACAATATTTTGTGTAGTAAACAATAATATTGATCCTTTCTTTTCACAAAGATACAAGGCATACAACAACAGACGAATTACTAAAAAGAGCTTTCCCATGATTATTTAACATACACTTTAAGAATGAAAGATCTTTCACAAAAGAAATTACCAGAGAAACAAAGGCTGAAATTCTGTGCTTAAATATTATAGTAACTACTTAAATAGGGAAGAATATAACAAAGATAAACTACCTGCAGCCTAAGATAAGCAAATGTAGGAGTCTCCAGTAGGTGGATCAATTTGTCCAGTTGGACCAAGAACTTAACATTTATATCTTCTTCAACTAGAGATTGGATGACGGAACTTGCATGCTGGTAAGTCTGAAAAAAAAATTCAAAACAAGATACAGCAAACAAATAAGTACTGCAAGATGACCATAAGTTTAATCAGTGACTGCAAGTCCAAATGTAAGGAGAAGCAGAGAAGAATAAGACTAGTGAAATACTAAACCACATAGCTAGAGGCTTTTACCTGTGCTAAAAGGCAAAGACTTATGATTGCCATTGGGGAATGGCACCATGAGGCATATAAAGAAAGAAATAAGTCTTTCCCAGCAGCATTGACCAGTGACTGTTTAAGGAGGTCTCGAAGTTCAGACAACTCTGAGGAAGTAAGCAAAATCAAGTTTAATGCCTGAAATAGACCACAAAACGAGTAGGTTAGAAATGACAAACAATTACCACGTCACACTACTCAACCAAAACTATTGCATCTACAAGTATATAATACAGATTCTTTCTTCATCAGGAACCTGAACTATAATAGTATAAATAAGCAACCTGAACCATGATAGATGCAAAATCCAGGTCAGATTCTGCTTCAAGAATGGTAGAGAGTTCACGATAAACTCTTTCGGCATCTAAAAGCACACAGAGTCGCCGAATGATCAATGCACCACGTCTACAATAACAGGAAACAACATGGAAATAATTCAGTCGAGACCACCACCGAATGCATAATAGATAACATCAGAAACACAACAGGGGGCAACTACAAACCAAAACGCCTTACTTCTCCAGGAGAGAGTTGTCAACCCGGAAAGTATGAACCAAGAAAACAACAAGATGGCAAAAGTGTTGTGGGTCTTTGGCTATGCAGGCATGCACCTCAAGCACCAGAAGCACTACCTGGATATAAAAGGAAAGGAAGAAGTACAAAATTAATAAGCATCTACACAGTCACAGCTTCATTTATTTTCACATTGGTCCAACTTATGTAGAGGATTCTAATTTTTGTCTAGAACAGAAGTAGGCCATTTCACGAAGATTTTGGCATGATATTCAACCTGACAAAAGATTAAAATACATAGAGCAAAATGCATATCCTGAAAAACTCCCTCGTAAAGTGACAAAGAAATAATGACTATTCCAAAAATAAAGAACTCAGTATTTTTCACAGCTAATATGTAACTAAGAGTGATGAGAAATAAAAGAATCTTCATGCAACCCTATGAATGAATCAGCATTCAATGGACAAAGAAAGAAGGCAATAGAAAAATATACCTCATCAGACGGATCTGATAATGCCTTCAGAAGAGTGTCAAATGTATCATTTAGAAAAGACAAAACCTGTTCCACGGAGAAAAATAAGTATATTCTTCAAAGCAGGGTCCGATACAAAATCAGAAAGATTGGAGGAAAGCTCCTCATAAGACTAACAAAAGAATAAGACAATAGCAATTGCCCTTATTATGCAGGAAGGTATCAAACAAATAATGCAAAAGTAGATAATTTCGGAAACAACACAAATATGAGAGAAGAATTTATAAGGAAAGGAGCAGTTCATTGATGGGCATTATCTTAGTTTACTATCAGTTAGGACTAATTTTCTGCAGTAAGCAATTATAAACCTAACCAAACTAAGCCTTATCCCACTAGGTAGGGTCAATTAAATGGATCTAACGATGCTACACATTCTTGTCAAGTGTTGTCTCCTCTGTTAGCTCCATGCACAAGAAATCTCACTTGCGTGTTTTGATCCAACTCACCTTAGGTTTTCCTCTGCCCCTCTTACGGTGTCCTTCATCCATACCTTCCCACCTTCTAACAAGTTCTTCCACAGCTTGTTTCTTAACATGTCCAAACCATCTCAACCAGCTCTCCCTCATCTTATCCTCAATCAGGGCCACTCCCACTTTTTCTCGTAACACCTCTTCTCTAATCTTGTCCTTCCCAGTTTTGCTACGTATGCATTCCAAACAATAGACTTTAACAGTTCAGTGTGTTAAAAGTAAGAATGCCTATAGTATCCTAAAAAAAGTAAAATAGAATCTCATGTAACACAAGCCAAAATTCCCCAGCGGCAATATATAATAAAGAGATCTCATTTCTGCAGTACTTACAGAAACAATTCCATCTCCTTGATGGACCAGCACCGTGCAAAGTGTACCAGCATCTACACCCTAGCCCTTCTTTCTATTAGGATCTTTCAACAGACTCTTTGTGGAGCAACCATGAGTACTTCCTTCCATCAGCACTTCCAAATCGGGGAGAAGGATATATAGGAACGACTATGTCAGGAATTTAAGATCATAAATACACTCAATCCACAGGTTGTTTCTTTACCCTACCTTTATTCTGTGATTCTATCAGATCGGCATTCAGTCTTTTGCAGAGAATTTAACCTTCCGTCACAAAATGATAAATACAAAGTGGTGTTCCCAAATTTGTCTCACTCCAGGATGACATATTATATCACTTGTCTGAAAACTGTGATATGATATCTCCTTTTCAAATGATAGATCGTGATAATTTACTATATGCCATTTTTAAGTCGAAAATATTTGTTTATCCACCTCATTTCTTCTTAAAATATATATTCCCAACACTAATCTTTGAGAAAATAAGGTGTGCAAAGTAAAACCAAACATTCAATATTGAACATGAAGAGGAATACTAATATATTTATGAACTTCTGAAAGTAATAATGTCAAACTCAAACCATCTTTTCAGGAAATTCACTAATAACACCATCAAAGTCCCCAAGAGACTATCTACATGAAATGGATAAGAAGCATGTAAGAGGGATGAATAACCCATGTTTTTTGTGATACCTCCTTTCGATGCCTGTTAAGAAGGGCTGAAATCCAGTGCAATGCCTCAATACGAGTTGCCTCCCATTCACTAGATAAGTGCCTAAAATATGGAAACAGCCAAATGTCACTACTACTGTACTTTTATTCCAAGATCACAAACAGCTAACTGTCACTACTCTTCTGAAACAACTTCCTGTTGACTGTTAGAAGGGAAAGAACAATATAGCCCTCAAGAAAAACTACCAGAGACTCTTAAAGTAGAGCTTCCCACAGAAACATATACCTCCTTGCAACAGAAAGGATTGCTCCTACATCAAACCCTTCAGCTGGATCAGCTTTGATGGAACGAAGTTCTTCATTTGTTTCACGAGCAACCTAAGAGAAGGAAAGCAGGGTGGAAGAAATGAATCAAAAAGCAATATATTCTCACGGAACGATTGAGCAGGTAGTGAAACAAAAGGTATAACTAGATAACTATCAATCCACTTACAACTCTAATTTTCTCTTCCTTATCAGCTATGCAAGGCAGAATTGCTCCAAGAATCTCAGCATAATAAGGAACAAGCTGATCCCCACCAAGTTTCACAAACTCGTTTATCTGCACATTGAAGTAGTGTATTGAAACTGTTATGAACAAATTTGAACAAACTACTATGCTATTATTATGCATCAAAAGACCAAGGAGTTATGTATATATATAGACACTTGCCACCCACATACACATAGATACACAGAAACTTTATTCTGAGCATCTCAACGTCCTTACCCAAGTAATAGCTGTCAATCGAGTATATTCATCCGGCGAAGCTGCCCTCTGCACCAGTATCTCAGCCATGCGACCATAATCTACAGACTGAGGACTGCTTAATCAGAAAACTATAGAATAACAATATGATTAGGTTGTCATTAAAATGACAATTTTTTCTCAATCAACTCAAAAGAAAAACAATATAATTAGATACATTGAAAAGATAATTTTTCTCTCAATGTTTTATATATTAATATTGTTACTACACAATTTCACATATGTATCATCAGAATCCTAATTGGCAATAAACTACTAATGACAGTAAAGACAGATAACGTATCTGCTCCACTCAAAATTTATAAAAGAGAAGCAAAAAAAATAGTGACTAAAGCATATAAATTGGGGGAGAAAATCTCAACCACGTTCGAGCTTGTGAATTAAGCTTGTGATATAATCATAATTACTTCACTGTAATTCACCTTTGAAAGTTATTATATAGTAATGGTTTCAAACCCTAACCAATATGTAGGAGGAATTGAACCCTAAAGAGAGATAATCCTGCCCAAAGCCATATTAAAGGCCATTCCACCCCCAATCCCTCCCCCCTGTGAGCAGACAGTTCTTAATAAAGTATTATTGGAGCCAGATAATACAAAAGGAAGTCAGAAGCAGCAGTTGAGAGCACATGTCCAAATTGAATTCAATATGGTCAAAGTCTTACAGGAGAGTTCTTAATCTCTTGCAGAAACTCTCCAAGTGCTGAATCAGCTTGTTGCCGTATTTCATGGCTAGAATCACTAAGCATATTGAATAAACCTGAAAGTAAATTACATCATGAGAGATTGATATGTGTCCAATAGATGTCAGACCACATATGTACGAACTTTAATATCGAACACTTACCATCCAGAAAATCTGGAAGAAAACCCAGCATATCTATATCTGGGACACTATCTAAAACAGTGATCCATCCTACCAAAAATTGGCGGACATAAGGATTGAGGACGTTCATTCTTTCTCTCAACAACGGTATAAATTCTTCAATGCTGGGTCACAGACAAAAGGGAGTAGAGAAATGTCGTACAACAATTTGGTAAATTATGCAATAACATGAAATCTGATTCACCAGTAGCAACATAAAACTAGAATAACACGAAAGCACACCTGAACTGATCACTTTCTGTCACAATGTCCTGCATTGAACAATAGGAAAACACAATCTAACTATCCACATGAATCAGTGATGTAAAAATATGAATAGATAATAACAAAGTTTAACCTTCACAAGTCTGTCTAAAAGATGAGCAGCACTCTGTACATTGGGATCCGAATCTGCAGAAAGCTTACATAAAGCATCAAAGATATGGTTGAAGAACACGATAAAATCTCCCCTCACAACCTGCAAAATAGATACAAGTAAGCCAAAACTACTCAGAAGAAAGTTGTACAATATAAACACACTCTTAACTCTCACCTTTGCTATGTTATATAGAGCTTCACAAGCATAATAGCGAACTCGGCTATCTTGATCAGAAAATGAATGAAGGACTGGTGGAACAATTTGCTGGAAGATCATAAGATGCATTAGAAAGGCGGAACAAAAACTATATTTTCAACACCAGAAAGAACTTTAGAAACTATAGCCACCTAGAATATGTCAGAAGGAAAATAAATCATTATGAAAAGAAGAAGAGTAAAGAAATAGACTATGATGGACCAGAATATAGGATGATTGAAACAAAAGTTGACAATAAGACATGCAACTTTTCCCGCTGAAAAAAATAAAATAACTAGTATATTCTCTAACGGATGGTTCACAAACATCAAATAGCACAAAGTCACATTCTCTTTCTCAGCAGAGAACAAAGCAATAACAAGTGAGAAAAAAAGGGGAATAAGACATCCAGGTCCCTAACTTTTTAGTATTGGGACACATAGGTCCCTGAGTTTTTAAAAATCTCTTGGGAGGTCCTTGACCAAAGGATAATTTGGTCTTTTTCTAAAATAGTTGAATAGAATAAATAAATAATTTTAAACTAATTTCACAAATTTAATAAATTATACACATAGCCCAAAAAATAAAAAATATTCCAAAAATATAATAAATTACAAACTCACGCCATCATCACCACCACCAGCACCATACTCAAACCCACAACTTCACCATTAATACCACCAAGTCCACCACACACCACACTCCATTAACATCACCATCACCACCACTACATCCATTTGACATACTTATATGTGAACTCCAATCCAACCATTAACATCACTACCACTATATCACATGCCTATTACAAACCCCACCAACACCAACTCTACAATCACAACCACCATCAACTCCAACTCTTCAACCAAAAAAAAAACCCAACTCTATTGTCAACCACAACATAAATCCGACCACCAACAACAACTCCACCATCAACTAGACATTAGTAACCCCCAAAAAAATCGCATCCCCACTCCCCACCCTCTCAACCTGTCTCAACTCAACCCCTAACCCGCTACAACCCCACCCACAACGAAATTTTTTTTTTTTTGGTTTAAGGTGTGTATAGATTAGTTTTTCTTTTTGTTTAAGATGTGTATAGATTAGTTTGCATATACATATGGTGTATGGTGGAGTTGGTGATAAAGTTATGGGTTTGTTAATATGGTGTACTGTTAGCGGGAGTGGTGGTGGTAGTGGTGGTGGTGGTGGTGGGTTGGAGTTGTTAAAATGAGTTTGTAATTTGTTGGTTTTTTAGGGTTATGTTTTTAATTATTTTAGGTTTTTGTATAATTTATTAAATTTATGAGGATAGTTTTAAATTAGTATGTTTTTTTTATTTAATTATTTTAAAAAGACGAAATTAACCTTTGGTCAAGGACCTCTTAAGAGATTTTTAAAAACTCAGGGACCTATGTGTCCCAATGCTAAAAGGTTAAGGACCTGAATGTCTTATTCCCGAGAAAAAACTATACGATATCAAAAGACTCTAACAAACGACATCAACAGCCAACCAAAGGTTGTAACCAATAGGGAACTGCTGCTTTATATGCAAAAAGAAATGTCACAACGGGGAACTGCTGATTTATCCGCAAAAAAGAAATGTAGGCAGAAAGAGTAATTGATTTCTACATTGTCTTCTCTCTGCCACCAAATGTTCCTCTCTCTCCATATAGTCCAAGATATGTATAAAGATTCTATAAGCATAATTTTATTCTTTACCAGAACATGTGATAACAATTATGAGATATAAGGGCAGAACATATTGTTATCCAAAATTTCCATTGTGGAATTTCATAACAAGTCGTACTCTCACTAATACCCATTAAATAAATGTTTATAGATACTTAATGACAATTATTTCCTTCGTATGAGAAAACACATTTACATTTGCATACTCTCTTGAGTAAAGCTCCATATATATGGATTATATTAATTGACTGAGTTGATAAATTAAACGCTATATTTCCAAAAATCTGTCTTTGCAAAACTTTTCCGATTAGCTATTTTCAAAAGAAAATTGCTCAAGAAATCAAATACTAGTTCTATACATAATTACCATTCTGAAATAGATTAGTAGGGTCTGATCAATTTTAATTTTTGAAATAAATAACAGTTGAATCGGAAAAAAATCATCCAAACCAAACAGAACCAATATTTGTACAATTCGAAGTGAATATATTTTGCTCATTTGTATACAAAAATAAGAAAAAAAATTCTATAAAACATCAAAAACTGACGGATTCCTTACCTCGAGATGCTGCGCTGCCTCTGAAGTCAAACCCACTGTTGCCGCAGCCAACCCTATGAGTCCTCCCTACACATTTAGACAAAACCAAATATTCAAACTTTAAAAAGAAAACAAAAGTTAAAAACAAAACTGAAGTGAAAACCAAAAAGCAACCCTCAATTCAACCCCTAAATAAATTTTCAGATATAGGTATATATATGCACACACTAAAATTCACCAAAATATTAATTCTAAGATACACACACATATATACACTCAGTTTCACAAAATGATCAATTTTAAGACACACACACACAGACATATATGTATACATATAAACCCCCAATTTCACCAAAATATCAATTTTAAGATATTACTACACACACACACATACTAAATTTCACCAAAATATGCATTTGACATATGTATAAAACTGATTGTGATGGAAAGCTCACTTTGCGATGATTGGCCTGCGACGAGAAGGTGAACTCCTCGGTCAACAACTTGATAACCGCCGTTATCTTATCGTGATCCCCCGCCGCTGCCAACTGCTTCACTATTCCTTCCTTCTATAAAACCACCAAAAAAAAAAAAAATCCAAACCAAAACCTAAATCAATAAACCCTAAAAATTCAAAAACAAAATTCTTCAAAAATTCAAAAAAAAAAATTTGCCTAAACATTTCAATGAAAAACTACAAAACAATACACACCTCAAGGGCAGCATTTTTGCGCTTCTCGTAAAGCTTATCGGAGAGATTACGGAGAACCGCCGATGGAATTATCAACAACGCCTCCGCCATATCCAAAACACCAAATTCACAAACCCTAACAAGGAAACAAAGAAAATCGAATTCCTTTCCTTTCCTTTCCTTTCCTTTTCTGCGACTTGAATTTTCAATTCAAAGTCCTCTCCTGATCTTCTCTTCTTGTAATCGAAACATTGGCACTACATATATATATAGAGAAAGAGAAGAGCAATATGTATGTATATGTGTATGTATTCGTATATATACATATATATATATTGGGGAGGTGAAGTTAAGGTAAGTAAAAGGAGTGAGAAAACGAGAGAGAGAGAGAGAGAGAGAGAGAAGAGAATAGATCTGGTGAAATTTTTCTTACAAGGAAAATTAAAATTTCCGGTTAAAAATATAAAAATAGTAATACTTACTATACTGAAGGATAAGTTTTTCCTTTTCTGTGAATATTGTCTTAATTTCTTTCGACTTTTTTATTTTTTTTCCTTCGTTGAGGATAAGGAATGTCGTGGGGGGGGGGGGGGGGGGGGGGGGGGGGTGCGTGGGTGTGGGGTGTGTTTGGTTGCTGGAATTACGGGAGTAAACGAGCTGGCGCTGCCCTGTCTTGTGCAGGGAAACTTTTTGTTTTTGGCTTTTGGCCTCGGATTTTGGATCTAATATTATTCTCGCACCCACCCCAAATTTTTTTAGAGTTTAATCTCTCATTTCAATTGTTCAAGTACCCATTTTTGTACTCAATGATTATCTTATTGGTATTATAACTTACCATTCGTTTACTCGAATTTCAAGTTAAATATCAAATTATTAATTCCATATTCAAAGTTGAATGACAAATTATAGCCTGTTATCATACATACACATAGACACAAACATGCAGTCTTTCTCTATCATATACCACACATTTTGTTTAATTTAATTAAATCTTTTTGGGGGGTTTAAAGTTTAGGTTTATTCATGAATGTAATTTATGTTTTAATTTGTGATTATTCTTTTGTAAATTAGTTGGAGCTTTGTTTTTCATTAGATTGAGTTATTTATTTGTTTGTAAGAATAACAACGAGTCGAATATCGCTAAAATTTATAAAACCAAACCCGAATATATTTAAATTATATTTTACGAAATCCGTTGAGTTGAGATTTTGCTTACTAAACCCAAACCTGATAAATATTTGAAAACCTGTGGGTGCTCGACCTTTTAATGAATAAAAATAATAATTTTTTAAAAGAAAAACTTAAACAATTTTTTAAAAAAATGAAAAGAATCCTAAAATAATGACAAATTGCAATGAATAAAAAAAAAAATTTATTGTCTATAAATAAATTTAAACTTACTAGAAACATTCAACAAAATCTTTATGTTGAGAAGTTATCATCCTTCCATAATAATATGAAATAACCTGAAGAAAAAAAAAATATAAAGTACCTGTCACAATTATAAATTATTATTCTCGTTTGAATTATTCAGCAATTGAGCAGTTGTATTATTTGAATTAGATAAAATAATAGGTAAACATAAACTATGAGGGTTAACAATTGATAATAAATATTGGGTTATAGTCCACAACTATTATTCTTGGACCAATATTAAAAAATTATATATTTTTTAAATAATATATTATTTGTATATGTATGTAAATATATAAATATTTTTATTAATTTACTAATCGAGTTCTCGAGTTTTGAATTTTTTTAAATTGTTATTACCAAACCCTATCGGACTACCAGTCGGTAGCCATTTATAAAAATCAAATCCTAACGGATACTCCATTGATTTGGTAAATGGGTTTATAATCAAGTCAAATTCCTGTCGAATTCGAATTGAAAACCTACTCATTGCTAGTTTTCTTCCATTTGATTATTTGTATAAAGCAACTTATTACGAAGCACATAAGCCTACTAATAGCTTTGTTTCACATTTATTTTGTCAACATACCTCATAAAAATGAATTACTAATTTCTTTCATAGAAGGTACGTCATGGCTTATGTTTTTTATATGAATTATGGCTAGTATGAAAGGGTAAATGGGAAGCTTGTGCCAGTATGCAAGTATTATTACAATTTACTGTGCAATGAAGTTTTGAGAAAATGTGAAAGAGAGAGATTCACGTTTTAGAAGTACATAAGTCTTAGAGTACAGGTTTGACTTATGAAATCATACTGAGTAAGATTTAGGGTCAATAAGGAATCACCCCAAAGTAATAAGTCGCTTTGGCAAATCCTAAGAGTTGGGATTAATAAAAAATTCAATTTATAAGTCCTAGCAAGACAAATTAAGAAAATCGTCCACTCCTTTCAAATCCGTTGTCTCTCTTTTTGTCTCTCATTGCACAAAACTTCATTATTTGCCTTTGGCGATTAAGGAAGGCTACCGCTTGCTTTATGGTGTTTTTGAAGTAGAGACATCCTGTCTTGGGTTTTTAATATAGCAAACAACAACCACGAACTTGATTTGAAAAGTTCAGCAAGATAAATTGTATGTTCCCGTATTTATGTTGTTTGCTTTTTGTTTTGACATGAATAATTAGGATCACCCTTGAATGTAACTTTAGAATTTTTAAAAATTCTTTCTGCTACGCGTGTATCTCGCATTTAAAAGTTCATTTAGGAAGTCCAAATTAGAAAGTTCTACTTTCATTTTGCATACACTCTAGATTTAATTATAGGTTTTACCAAATGGCTCTCTAGTGAAACAAAAGTGGATGCTAAAAACTTTGAGGAAGGGCCTTCTTAGTGAAGAAAAGTTGCAATAGATTCATCCCATTTTTCGAATGAACAGCTTGAGCATGAGGGATTGTAAATTGAAGTCTAAACAAGAAAAAAGAGTAAATTGAAGTCTAAACAAGAAAAGTTGCAATAGATTCATCCCATTATATCATGAGGAATATAATGTTTCAGGCACCAATAAGAAAAAGAAAATAAGATACATTAGAAAAGAAAAAATTTGTCAACTCGATTATAAAATTATCCCTTCTTTTCATTTTATTTAAATAAATAAAATACGCAATTCTTTATGAAATTTTCTTTATGATTTCATCCCGTCTAAACAAGATTTGATCCATTCCATTTCCTTTATAATTTCCATTTCCCTTGGTACGCTGTTAAAAAGAAGTGATATGGATTGGGCTCATGAGGGGGCTAAGACTTTTCTTATAGTTTTGATGATAGGGGACTGTTTATTGCTGGTTTGGGCTGAAAGGCTAGATTCATGGATCTTCAATTGGGGTAGGTTGGGTTGGGGTACTGGATCTTCAGGGAGCTCTTGGGTCGATTTGTTTTTAATTGGGAAAATAGCACATTTAGTCTCTACTGTTTGTAAAAAAAAATTAATTTATTTTTTATTATTAATTTCTCAATTTTATCTCAATTTTTTCTCCAAAAGTTTAAATTTCTTCTTTATTATTTTATTTTTTCAATTTTATCCCTATTATTTTTAAAAAGTTTCAATTTTATCCCTATTATTTTCAAAAAATTTCAATTTTGTCCTTATTATTTCTCCAAAGTTTCAAATTTGTCTCTATTGTTCAAAATTAGTCAATTTAGTCCTTATCATTTTTTAAAAATAATATGACTAAATTGACTAATTTTAAATAATATGGACGAAGTTAAAACTTAGGAAAATAATAGGAATTAAATTTTAAAAAATTATAATAATAAGGACGAAATTAAAACTTTTTTAGAAACAAGATGAAATTAAAAAATTTTAAACAATAGAGACGAAATTAAAATTTTAGAGAAACAATAGAAACTAAATATGACATTTTTCCTATTTAGTTATTGTGTATTAATTATGCTTCGCAATGAAACATAAATTAAAAAAGGTTAATTTTAAAGGAGGCCTAACGATGGCTACCCACCAGAAAAAGGAAAAGAAAAGAAAAATGCAAGACGTGTTTCAAAACAATAATAAATCGTTGATGAAATAGCTTTTCAAAAACTTAATGCTAAAGCAATTCTCGACAATGAGAGAGTTTACAATTATCCATCAGAAATTATAATAGTAATGAACACTGTAAATTTTGAAGAATCTTATCAAACTTATATAACAAAACAAAGAACACTACCAAACTTGGTACAAAAAAATGGAAATCTTATACCAATCTCCATTTAAAAATAAATAAATAAAGATAGGACTAAGTCATATAATACACATAAAAAACTGAAATATTGGGCTAGAGAAATGGGCCAAAACAATAAAGAAATTTGGCCAGAGTAATAGGCCAAATCTGACAAGGATTAGACGCCCAAGATGCTCGGCCCAATATGGTCCAAGCCTTGCCTAACGGGCATTGACCCATTCAACCAAATGTCAACTAACTCTCTAAAGATCAAAAGCCACGATTCACTCTATAATCTAGGGGCTAATATCCATACTAAGGTGCAATCATATTCTACAAAATCGTAGCTCTCTCTAACGGGTATAAGCCTCCTATGCATCTATAAATACATGGGTTCACTAGTTCAAAAAAGATAAGGGACTTTTACTCACTTCTTGTTATTTGCTCATTTGTTTTAAACAATAACTCTTTGGTCCTTATAACTGACTTAAACATCGAAGGAGGACCCCAATTCAAACACTTGGGTCTTTGTTTTACAGGTTCGGAGATCAGCGAAATCACGAAATCGATTACTGTGTAATGATGTAAGTTCAAAAGGTTAAACAAATTACTGTGTAATGATGTAAATTCGAAAGGTTGATCACTATTTAATCACTTGTTAATTAGTAATTTTCTAATGCAGCCGAAATTATTACTACATTTTCATGCTTAATTTTTTTTATTTCTTAATTGTTAGTTGTTTTTTAGATTAATTTTGCTATAGAATTGTGATGATTAACAAATGATTAGATTGTCTTAAGGGTGCTTAGTTTGTGTAGCTGACTAGCTCATCCTCTGTTTTCCTTTTTGCAATTTTGGGGTTCTCTTTTGTCAATTGATAATTAGTGATGTGAGTTCAAATAATTATTCGGATAAACTATTTAGAATTTAGTTAATATTTAGTATAAAATCACCTTTGCATGTGTGAAATATGAGGTGAATATAGGAACATTTCCTATGAGATTCTTGTGTTTTAACAAGGAATTCTTTTGATTTATAAGTCTAGATTGCCCTCATGGATTTCATGATCCTGACGATTGCCTTATGGTTTCAAGGACACAGTCTAGAGGGTCATCTGATCAGTGTGAAGGGTGAAGTTTATCGCCATGTCTGCCTTTGACAATTGCGCATCCTTTTGGCATTAAACAATTGGCAGGAGGTTAGGATACAAAATAAGAATAAATCTGCTCGTAATGTTATTACGTAATGAACGATAATTTAAAGGTAGTGAATTGATAATATATTCATGATAAAATAATCTTAATATTTTATAATAATTAAATTTCGTTCATAACATAATAACATTATGAAAAAATCATCACTCGCTGAGCTAGGGGCAAGGAATGGGCTCAAGCAATCTAAACACCCAATATTCACGTGACCTATGTTTATTAAGTAAAATCGGAAAGTTTGTATAAAATATTATTGTGGACTATTAAGATTATGGGCCAAATATAATTGATTGCTAGTGTTGTACTATGTAGAAGAAAGTATATTAAACAAATAATATGTAATCGCCATAACCCACGTTTAATAGCGTGTCATTCATTGGTAATAAGATGAAGAATGGAAGGATTCATTATCTTATTCAATAGGATTATATCTATGATTAAAACCTACTCAATAAGGTTAATGAGTCACTTGAATGTAACTCATGATGATCACCCATTACAAAAGTGGTTGCCTACTCAAAACTAAAAAAACTGGCCATGTATTGTCTATGTTGGACTCAGTTATTTGATAGGAGTAACTAATACTTTACTATATATATTAATTGGTTTTCTCTTTGCCCATATTTGAGTTATAGAAATTCTATCATAATATCTAAGCTATAAAGTAAAGGTTAAGGTAAAAAAATTAATTTAATTACTATAATAGCTTTATCTTCCACAACGGCAAGTAACCTATGCCCTTGATGGTTTACTATCAAATTACATGCATCATTCTGATAAATTAAATATAAAAAATTGTTTCATGTTTAATAGCAATATTATGCTTACATTTCGAACTTCCGTACAAATATGAAATCTTATATACTGAAATTGGAAAACATAATAACAAGGGTTAATATGCTAGTTAGTTTCTAATCTTTATTGTGTTTGACAAATATAATAGATCCCTTATTTTCAAAAGTGTTACATTTAAATCGTTTCACTTTGTAAGTTGTGTCACCATTAGTACGTCTTTTTGCTTTTACAGTTAAAAAAGTAACGGTAGGCACAAGAAAAATGTAACTTTACCACTTTTTGAATGAAAAATGACAAAAGGACTAATGATACACCATTAGTTATAAAGTTAAATAATTTAAATGTAACACTTTTGAAAATAGAAGACTTATTTGTGAAACACGACTAGAAATTAACTAGCTAGTATATTAACTATTAACCCTAGTAACAAATAGTAATGCCTCATGAGACAACCAACTAAGTCAGCCAATGAAGATTGCTTCCACTATAGCAGTTGCAAGGAGAGTGGTTGGATCACCTAATAAAATAGATAAAACAGTCTTGAGAAATATTTTCACAGTGCTCGAAAATGTTTTCCTTTTCCTCTTCTTGGCTTTTGATTTAGCCAAGTGTCGCAGATCAATTTTCTCCAATCCCAGATTGCCATCCTTGATAGAAGCATTAATATGCAGCATTTCCATCAAACAATGCACATGAAAGTTGTAATCTCCACACCTTGAAGCATAGGCCCAACCCGGAACACTGCCACATGATGAAATCTTTTTCTCTTGGCACCAATTGCACCTAGATGAGACCTTTGAGACCTTCTCATGATGAAGCTCAAAGAGTATGTCATCAATGGGCAGCTTCTTTAATAGTTTGCTGCAACAAGGATGCAAAAGATGTTGTTTGTTGACAGAACGGTAGTTAAAGCCTAGTATATCTTTCCCGCATGCATCACAACACCTCTTTTTGTATTGTACTTGTGGCTTCTCAAAGAATTGAAACTCTAAGTTTCCAAAAAATTCATGGGATGTGGTGCCTTTTGGGGACTTGCACTCCTCATGAAGTTCATAGCCACAGTTGTGGCATCTGTGTCTTGGCCCAGATCCTTGTTGCTTGCATCCATCACAATTGAACTGCTTATTAATGTTTTCGATGAGCACAAAATGGTGATCGTCTTTGCGTGAGCATGCACTATTTTTCCTTGGAATCAGCATATTGTGCATGGGCTGCGAAGATTCAAGTAATTAAATTAATTAGCATTGAAAGAAAGTAGAAATTGGTTATTGATAAAAGTTTAAAAACATAAACAATCAATTATGCTAATGATATATTATGAAATTTGTTTTTGTGGTGCTTGTTTTGCTTGTGATCATTGTGAACAAACTTCGGAGGAAAGAACTGAACAAGAAAACCTATGTTCATATTGTCGTGTCAGAATTGTTAATTTTTAGGCAAAATTCAGGGTTTAGACTAGTGATGTCACATATTTATCAATTCAGCGATCAAAATGTTTATTTTGAAAGATTGGTGATTTATTTACCTTAATATTTGTCTCTAATTAGGTATCACATTTATCGATATTCAAACACGCCTAGACTGATGATAGCTAAAATAAGAGAAATATCAAGAAACTTTTTTTTTTTTACTCGCTACCCGTATGAAATTTGAACCTTGGTCTCCCACCTGTAAGGGGGAGTAACTCACCACTAAATTACTCTTGAATTTCAAATATCAATAAACTTGGTCATATTGTAAATGTATTTTTATCAAGAAACTTGGTCATAATATTTTAGGAACAAGTAAAAATTGTAAGTTCATTTTACAAACAACAAAGGGAATTTACACAATTTTGGTTAAAACCCATACTCAACAGTTGGCGGGCTACTTCTTGGGATGTGGGTGGCTAGGGTTCGAATCCCAAAAGACGGGAGTGGGGGGCAAGGTAGGAAAAAAAAAGTGTGACATTTACACAATTTTGGTTAAAATCCTTTCTAGCTCACTACGAAAGAAAAATTACATGTCCATAAACTAGTAGTAAAAGAAAATTAACCAACCTACTCAATTTGGAAAATACTCTATTCACGTTCTAATTAGCAAACATAGATAGCCATAGTTATCAATGCACTAATCACTTGTTTAACTTACAAAACAAAAAGGATTCGACATAAAATAGCACTAAGTCATTTTGATCAACATGTATGCAAGCGAGCATGTAGCATATAAAAATCAAATTGATTTCTTAGACTGATTAGTTGATAGGTTATGTTATATCTGAAATATGATTGATTTCATAATTACTCAAAAATACTACAAAGACGAAATCTTACAGCAGCTTCCACTTCCGCTGGAGATTCATCATCTATAGGAAATTTTTCGTTTTGGTCGACATGATCGATAGGACTTGAAAGCATTATTGATATAATGCCCGCAAGTATAGTCTCCACCTGCAATAAAATAATGTCAGTCACATCTTCAATTGTCCCAGCAACAGTTAATAGAGGTGTCATTCCAAATCTATTGGAAATGTTTCCTAGCTAAAACTGCAAGTAGAGACCTATTTGTGGAATATTTTGATGAATATCAGATGAGGTGATAACATATGTGATATTGAGCCGAGACTATTACATGGTTTTGAATTTAAATTTCACCGTATGTCTTTAAGTTTAAGCTTTTAAATAAAGTGCTAACTTAATATATGTATTACATACAACTTGAGACTACTTGGCCTAAATCAACTATATTACAGGTCTGATCTCACATCAATTCGTTATTACAACACTTATTTCATCGACCAACACTAAATCCATCCACATCAAAGAAATCAATTTTGCAGGAGCAAAAGATATATTCAGAAAAGTTCAGAAACCCACGGATTTATAAAATAAACAAAAAAACATATTAAGTAATACTATGGTGGTTTTACCGTATAAACGGGCGACCAACACTCGCTAGCAGGCCCGTAGCCGTTGGGATCAATACCAGGTGGATTAAGAATTGGAATAGAGACATTTCCTTCACGGCAAACTGTATGTCAAAAACCAAGAGCTCAACAAATCAGAAACACATTTTACAAGACAATGATGGTGGATAAGTAGGCAAAAAATTGTAAAACCAAGTTGATCAGGAGCAGTATACAGCGATTAGGAAGCCAGATCTCCGAGGTAAACTTCACTGTCGGAGGACTGTTGGGATAGTTTAGTGGAAAGCTCATGGTGGCATTGAAGATACCTCCCTCACTGCATTTGGAAAATTCATGTAGTACAATGAGAATCTGAGACACAGATTGATATATGCATCAGAGGAGGACATCAATGGTGCAATGAACTTAAAACATATCCCGACAAGTGAATTGCACTTGACTTTGCATTGTTGGTCTATTTTAACAAAGATGAACAGAATGGTCAAAATGAAACCCGATTAATAAACTAACGACCCTTTTAATCGTCAGAACAGAACTACGGGAATAGCTTAGTAACTTTCAGCATAATACACCTTATTTTATAAACCATACTAAAAATTAAATCTTCTTTTTTTTTTATCACACAACTGCACAATATAGGCTCAGTAAATCCAAAAGCAATCTCCTAGCTAATTATTAATCAACGAATACTTCATAATTTGCAAGAACAACTGCAAATTTTTCAATTGGACCAAATCTGCCCTGCTTTCACAATTTTCTTCTTCTTCTTCTTCTTCTTTTTTTTGTTTTTTTTGTTTTTGTTTTTGTTTTTTAGATCCGTGGGTGAATTTCAGCCTTTTCTCTGACTAGTCACATGAGACCCTGGAGTAACAATCAAGTAAACTTTCACTGACCCTGAAGGAGTCGAACTAATGACCTTTGACCAAAAATTTGCTTAAAATCACAAAACTGACAAGATCTTGTGTGAAATCTTAGTTGGTCAGGTGGATTAAAATCGCAAAATTGACAAATTTTTTAACAAGATTTCTCAGAATCCAGAACTCAAACATGACAAGATTTCACACAAATATGATGCTTAAAAATCCAAGGAAGCAGAAAACAGAAACCCAATTACAAATAAACAGTTGAACTCAAGAAACAACAACCATTAAATTACAATCAAGCACATAAAATGCAATCTTTGAGAGAAAAAAAAATACTAAAAAAGGCACGACGCACTTACTACATAGTATCAGGGGGGCCAACAATGGTTAGGTTCCATTGCAACATGTTGCTGCCATCCACCAACGTAACTGAAATCCCATGAATAGGGTTCCTGACGAGATCTTCCAACAAAGAACGCCCATCTTCATATTAGTAATTGAGTTCATAAATGAAAATGTCAAATGATAAGCAAAAACAAATATAGTTAACGGCCATGATTTCATTAACACCTTTGAATTGCTTTCGAAGGATGTTACCAGCTTGAGAAGTTGAATCCATGAGCTTGATATATGTGTGTGTGTATATAGTGTAAGTGTGTGTAGTGTGTGTGTATATAGTGTAAGTGTGTGTAGTGTGTGTGTGTATAGACAGAGAGAGAGAGAGAAGGAGGGTAAAGGGAATCTTTTAGCTTTGAACGAGAAGTGCTTGGGGTTTATATAGACAGCAGAATAAGTATAATTACCATATTAGGTTCCTGAAGTTTCGAATCATTCATGACGTGTCCAGACTTTATCTTCAAGAAACACACTAACACACAGTACACACACTCAATGAAGTGTCAAATTTTTCATGACATGTCCAGACTTTATCTTCAAGAAACACAGTAAAAACTTATTCCCTAGTATTGACTTAGTCCAGGTCCAACATGATGTTGTGTAATACTTTAATAATAATGACTATATGATAGGTGTCCGTACTGATACGTTCCTCTTTCACTATCCCTCTTTGTAAACCACATGCATTTGCTCCCCGAACCCAATCAAGTTGCAGCTACCAAGTTTTGAGTTGGAAACTTTCGGACTGTTTATTATGTTTAATCTCGTAATTGACTTGGAACATATGTTAAAATTTATTAATTGATAGTCAAACTCTGTTAACTAAGTTCTCACAATAACAAAAAAAATTAAAAAAATTATAGTAAAATCTCTTTAAATTAATACTTAATAAATTAATAATCTTCTTTAAATAATAAAAATGTTCAATCCTGACTTGGGACCAGTATAAAAATTTAATAATTTCGATTAATTTATAACATAATACATTTAAAATATATTTTCATATTTTATCTACCCAAATATTTCATAAATTAATAATTAGTTAAAAATTAAATGATAAATTAACTATAAAACTAGATAAACTTATTCTAATCTTACTAAATTACATTCTTATCTTCTATTTTTATTAGACTTTTCTACTTATTTTTTTAAATTAGCTTTAAAAAAATATGAGTCACTTTTTAAAAAAGATACCATAAATATAATATATTTACTATTAAGCTAAAAAAACTAAAAAAATCTTAATAAATTAATAATTATTAATTTATCGATAAATTAATAATTATTAATTTATCGATAAATTAATATTTCAATAAACTAATAGAATTTAATAGTGCTAACGTTATTAATTTAAAAAAATTATACTGTATTTGTAGTCACTGGTTCCTGAACCAAAAATCATGTGCTCTACTCCATTTGGATCCATTGTTGAATAGAGACAACGAGAAAGGCTTTTATACGATTGGTGGGCTCTAATACAAATCATGGGGCTCACTAAATTTGAAACATGAAAAAGAAATATCGTCTCACTAAATTTTATAGATTTAATCATTTTGATCTTACTTACGTGTGTGTCTAAAACTCCTTCATCTTATGTGTACCCATTTCATTCAAATTTTCAACTTGGCGGACAGCTATCAAATAGTGTAATTACAAACACTCTTTAATTCTTTTATTTTCCTTTCTATAATGAGGAATTGTATTCATTTGTGGAAGGATATTGGATCTACACGAGATTACAAACTCCGTAATGCAGTGATGTATTTTAACATAGACTCTAAACAAAAGACTAAACAAAAAATTACCTTAATTGTATAAGGTTATGCGTGTCATTAGAATAAATCTTCTCTTCGGCGTTCTTCTTAAGCAGACTTTTCTATGCCATTTGCTAGGATGAATTGGAATGAGAATGCGTTACAAACCACCTAAGTAACCACCAACTTATGCATTTAGTCTTTGACTCCGTTGGAGACCTGTCTTTTTCTCCAGAAATGGACCACCGATATCTCATATCTTTTTCTTTGCACAGGCATCAATAAACCAAATGTTACGTGGTGGATGTGGAAGTGGAGGAATGAGAAATTGTTTGGACATGTGCCGACTAGGGATGCTTCCAACTCTACTCAATTTCTGATAAAATACACAAAGAAACAGGGGCGGAGTCAGAAATTTAATGTTGGGAGGTCAATTTTTTTTTATTTTTTTTATAGTAATTTTTGCACTGTATTTTTTAGATTAGTAGAAAAGATACTCAATATTTACAGTTATAAAAAAAAAAATTAAAAATTAAAACAAATATAGCACTAAGTACCTCAAAATTATATATATCTATCTAATAGAAAAATAAAATCAAAACAAATAGTAATAAACACATATAAACCATTAATTATCTCAAATTAATGTGTATTGAGACGATATGTTCCGAATTCGATTGTCTTACAACTTTGAAGCCCAACATTTAACTCCAAATTTAGATGTGTGCATGAGGCTTGATTGTCTACCATAAGGAGCCCAACATTTAACTCTAATGTTAAATGCATGGGCGCTTGAGTTTCATCAATAACTTTTTGAATAGCATGAGATAATTAGGATTTAGGCCATTATGAAAAAATTTATGAATCCCTTTTTCCTGCAATATCCACCATGCTTCATATGCCAAGACGGATACCATTCTTCCTTTTCCTACAATAGCGACTTGCTAACTATTGGTATATATTTATAATTCATCCCCACTAAAAGGAAGGGGTTGAAGCGAGGTGCTATTTTGAAAAATCAAATCTAGAGCAACTAAAAGGCGTGTACAATTTGGATACGAGAAGTCACCACATGTTGGAACCTCAATATTGATGGTTATTTAAAGGAAGATTCAGAACTCTCAACTGCAGGGGTTTGTTATGTGATTCAACAGGTACGTGGTTAAAAGGTTTTGTTAGAAATCTAGGTATAAGGACTAGTCTTGGAGCAGAACCATGTGCCATGTAGGAAGGTCTTCGTCGAGCTGAACATCGATCTTGGTATCCAACAACTGATTACGGAGAGAGACTCACGTAATGTACCATCCTTTCTTGCGCAAGGTTCTACATATAACAACTCCTTCAAGCCCTACATTGAAGAGTGTCATCAAATTCTTAAACATAATCCTGGCTTTGATGTACTACGCATTTTCATGGAGGCAAACCAATGTGCAAATTGCTTGACAAACTTCATGTTGTCATATATAATAAGGGTCCATATGCTCATAGAGCCTCATGCTTTGCTGGACGAATGGTTACAAAAGAACATTAAAGTTGAGACTGTCACGCCCCAACCCGACCTACAAAGGTTAGACTAGGGTGTAATCTAAACATTCAAGTCATATCACGTACTTAATTGTTTATGAAAGTTTAACACTTAACGTTTTAGCCAAAACTCCACAAATTCTCCGGAAAAACCGGCAGCATAACGGCTGTAATTGGGCTCCTTAGTTTGACCTAATTTTCTAAAGGCCTCAAAACTTTCAATCTCAAATTCGTTTCCAACTAAGATTACTATTTATCATCAATTGAAACGTCTACTAGTTATCTCGAAGTCTCGTTTGATTAACAGCCTAGCATGATAACTATGTCTCGTTTGTTTGTTAATCCTTGTTATACAAGTACCTGTTGAACTTAGCTTATCAATGAGTACCTGCTTAAGATTGGATAGATTCATTTTACTTAATCCTTACCTGATACTTCATAATCCTATGATAGATACTAGTCAATAGTGATAGCAAAAAAGACCCTAGTAGTGTCTATCTAGTTAGGATCAGTACAAGCCAAAATTAGACCCCAAATTACAACGGGGGTCATTTACAATACAATAACAAGCAACATAAGAAATGAAATAGTCTTCAAGCAACACATCGTTCACAAAATGGCCATAGTCAAGTAAGGCACGTAGGGCAAGCAATCATTCCAAGGAATCATCATTAGGCACGTTGTCCTCGGGTACCTATTCCTGGTCTTCTTTACCTGAGATGATAAAAGAGAGTGAGTTCTTATGAACTCAGCGAGGGGGAACGACAAATAAGTTTTGAAACTCATTTTCCGGTTCAACTTATGAAAACCCTTTTGGCAAGCATGACATATATCACAAGTAAGTACTTAATGTAATGTAAAAGTAAAAGAACACAATTACTCGTCTTTTCTCCCTGAGGTTCTCTAGGAACCAAGCGAGAGTACTTATACACATAGTGAAAAGGATACGGTGAGCTTTTGTTTCAGTTCATTTCCAGTATCAGTTGTTGCGATCGACTTTAAATCATCCCCTTATCACGCCAAATGGGTGTACTTCGGATGTACCCCGAAATCCTACGACCCAACTCTCTGAGGAAGTTTAGCCCCCAAGCGAGAGAGGGAATTGGACAATGGTAGTCACGGTTGCACCGGCAAGCCCAATGCCACCCGGTGTGTGTAAACGCTACCACACCAGAATGAAAGGTTACAACTTTGTATGCAATGCATATTTATGATATTTAATATATCACATTTGGAGGACAACAAAGTAGGTTGCCTCCGAGTAGTCATAAGATTGCACATTGATAGTTAAACACGCGAGACACGATATGACAGGTGATTTCACTTATAAAGCACATGGAGCTATATGAATATTAAATGGACAGCTATGTAACGCATGTAAATCAAGTCATATAACTCACTTCGAAATTCACGTAATCAAATAACAAGATTATTCAACATGCAACGACATCTACGTGGGGCCGGGTGCAAGAAAGGCTTACTTATCAACATGTAATCATCAAAATCATGTTTAGGGCTATGAGGGCAACTACGGGCAGCCTACTAATTATATAATCAAACACGATATCCATAGGATCAACACTTAGTGAGTTTACCTAGTCACTAGGGTTTCAATTCGTGCTTACCCGTGCGATTAAGCCCCAAGTCATCTTGTAATTAAACTCAAGCCATGCATTGATTAATTCAAACACCCTCAAGTATTCAAAACAGTCCACACAACAGCCAATTGTCACAATCCCAAGCATTTAATACAACAAGAGAAGCTACAATTATTTTTCTAAGCATATTAATAGGTGAAACCCTCACTGTAATGGACTATTTTCTTAAAATTATTGAGACAAGCAAACAATCTCCAATTCCAGTGAAAAATATGTCAAATTAAAGCTTAAGGAGTGAACTAAATTCACAAACAAACCTTGCATCATTTGGAGTTTGGGTTCAAGAGTTATAGCCAAAACCGTGAGACTACGCAAAACTGTCCAGATTTGCACACATTTCAATACTTGTCGTTTTTTAGGGCCTTAGTGTCAGATTTAGCCTTAGTCCATTTCTGACAAAAATGTCAAGAACTGAAAAATCTATCAGAACACAAAATTTCATGTATTTTGGATATCATTTACTAAGTTAAAACTGGTTCGTTCTACAAGGTCAGTGAGTTTACCAAAACCTGTTTCATTTTTCCAGACTTTCCAGATTTGAACACATTTTGATATTTTGCCATTTTGAAGACATTAGAGTCAAAATTAGCTTAGGCCTATTTCTATGAAAAATTCTCAGAAATGGAAAAACTAGTTACCTACCAATTTTCATGCATTTTCAACATCATTTACCTAGTAAAACTCACCTCGCACCAACAAGACAGAAGACTGTCCCATACGCGATTTCATCTATCATCACATTCTAGCCAAATATCTTGCCATGCATGTTTATAAAAGCTCATGAACACACATATATCACAAGTACAGAGGTAAAAATAGACATTCAAAGGCATGCATGTGGTTTTTAAAAGCTTTTCAAGAAGTTTTAGCCCTCACCTTAGCAAGACAACAAGAAGATGCACAAGACTCTTGATGATGCACAAGATTGACTCTTTTCCTTGCTTAGCCGAGAGACCACTTGAGATTTCTCTAATTTCCTAGCTTAGTAACCAAGTTCTTAGTAGGTGCATGTGGTTAGAACAAGAAGAAAATGAAATGGAAGCTAACAAACTTACCTAAGGCGAAATGAAGGTTCAATGAGCTTGCATGTGAGTTTCTTTGCTCCTAGCTTTGCTTGGTCGAGCTCCTAAGGGTCTTGCATGTCTTGATGAACCATTGAGTGATGAACTTAAGCTAAGGAGAGTAAAATTTCAGCTAGGGCCAAGAGAGAGAGAGAAGAATGAGAGAGTGAGAGGAAAATGTGAGAAAGAAAGAAAGAATGAAAGAAAAAAAATGAAAAGCTTGCTAGGTTGATGCTTGTGTCGGCCTTGGGCCTTGAGAATTCTGAATTTGTGTCTTCAAGAAGCATAATTTTGAATCACCTAGCATGGCAAGAGAATGGGTCGAGAATGGTGGAGTCTTGGGTAGAGTTTTGAGCCAATTTTTTTATGATTGTGTCATAAAATTGTCATAGAATGTCTAGGTGTAGATTTTGAAATTGAAGTGCATGCACAAGGCTCCATGTGGTCGCCCAAGGATGTGTTTAAATCTGAATTTTTTTGTTTGTTCAAGGCTTATTTTATTGTGTGTTTGGGATATGCAAAGAATAAAGAATAAAGAATAAAGAATGCTTAGCTTTTGGTGCAATTTCGTCTTCTAGCGAGTTGAATTAGCAATTTAATATTAGTTAGTGGAGTTTGTAGGATTAATTAATGATCTAGTGCTTCGTGTAAGATGCTTTTTCGATTAGTGTGCGGACACGCTTTTCTAGGTTTAGGGCACGCACTACGAGGTAGGGTACGAACTACAAGACGAATGCACGTTTCCCAAGTAAATGGACGCAACCCTAAATGTATGCACATAGTTCAATGCAAGGAACACAAAACGAAACACAATTCTTAAACCTAGGTCAAGGCACGCAAATCTAGGTTAGGGCACACGAAATGAAGTATCACACGAAAATCAAGGTCGGGCCTCACATCCTCCCCTCCTTAAAAGAATTTCGTCTCGAAATTCAATATTACCTTTGAAATAAAGCTGGATATTGTTGCTCCATCTGGTCTCGCCTTTCCCACGTTGCTTCTTCAACTCCATAGTGATCCCACAACACTTTCACCATCGGTATAGATTTACTGCGCAACTCCCGATCTTGCTGGTCTAGGATCCGAATGGGCTTCTCTTCATAAGACAAGTTCTCCCGAAGCTGCAACGACTCTGGCTCCAAGATATGTGATGGATCAGGGTGATACTTCCGTAGCATTGAAACATGAAAGACGTCGTGAATATTGGAGAGGTTTTAGGGTAGTTCCAGGCAATACGCCAACTTGCCAACCTTCTCAATTATCTCAAATGGTCCTACAAACCTCGGGCTTAACTTTCCACCCTTGCCGTGTTTAATCAGTCCCCTCCGAGGTGATATCTTCAAGAATACCTTGTCGCCGACCTCAAACTCTAGACTCCGTCTCCGTCGGTCTGTATAACTTTTCTGCCTGTTTTGGGCGGTAAGTATCCGTTTCCGGATGAGGTGGATATTGTCAACAATCTTCATAAGTTCAGGTAGAAGGGTTGGGTCAAAAGTCTTCGTCTCACCAACTTCATCCCAGTAAATTGGGGATCGACACTTGCATCCATACAACGCCTCAAATGGGGCCATCCCGATAGTGGCCTGATAACTGTTATTATAAGCAAATTCCGCTAAAGACAGATATTTCTCTCAACCTTTCCCGAAGTCTAAAACACACGCCCTCAATATATCCTCCAGAATCTGAATAGTTCTCTCAGATTGTCCATCAGTCTGAGGGTGATAAGCCATGCTGAAACTCAACTTCGTTTCCAAAGCTTCTTGTAATCTCTTCCAAAATCGGGAAGTAAAACGAGGATCCCTATCCGATACAATACTCACAGGCATCCCGTGCAATCTTACAATCTCTGCCACATACATATCTCCCAATTTCTCAGGACTATCCTCTTTGTTCATCGGTAAGAAGTGCGCTGACTTAGTCAATCTATCCACTATGACCCAAACGGCGTCATGACCCTTTTGTGACCTGGGCAGGTCCATAACAAAGTCCATAGTTATATGTTCCCATTTCCATTAAGGGATCTCCAACAGCTGAAGTAAACCTGCTGGTCGTTGATGTTCTTCTTTGACTCTCTGGCAAGTCAAACACCGTGCCACAAACTCTGCAATCTCTCTCTTCATGTTATTCCACCAATAGTGTTGCTTCAAATCCTGGTACATCTTTGTTCCGCCGGGGTGAATGGTGTATCTTGAATTATGGGCTTCTTCAAGAATCTTCTTTTTCAGCTCTGGCTCATTAGGAACACAAATCCGATTCCTAAACCTCCAAATACCATCATCATGAAACTTGAAATCTGTGTTGCTTTCTTTAATCTTCTGAAACTGTTGGTCCTTCTGTTGAGCCTCTCGTAATTCAGACAACAAGGTCGATTGAACTTGTATAGTGGCAAAAAGTAACCCTTTTTGAGTCAATCGTGGTTTCCACAAGAATGCTTCATCCAACAACTTCTGCACCTTAACTTCCAGTTTTGCCATGCTTGCTTTCCGACTTAACGCATCTACAACTACATTTGCTTTACCGGGCACATAATTGATTGTACAGTTATAATCATCCAAAAGCTCCATCTACCGTCTTTGCCTCATGTTCAACTCCTTTTGTGAGAACAAGTATTTCAAGCTCTTGTGATTAGTAAACACCTCGAACTTGTTACCCCACAGATAGTGCCTCCATTTCTTGAGTGCAAACACAATAGCCGCTAACTCCAAATCATGCGTTGGGTAGTTCAATTCATACGGCTTCGGTTTCCTAGAAGCATACGCAATCACTCTACCATTTTGCATCAATACACAACCCAGTCCTTCCTTCGAAGCATTGTTATAGATTATAAAACCTTGACTCCCCTCAGGCAATACAAGGACATGTGCGGTAGTCAATCTTTTCTTTAATTCTTGGAAGTTGTTCTCACACTTGTCATCCCACACGAACTTTGTTTTCTTTTGAGTGAGCTTTGTAAGCGGTCTTGCGATCTTTGAAAAATCCTTCACGAACCTCCAATAATAGCCGGCTAGACCAAGAAAACTCCGAACCTCCATAACGTTTTCCGGCTTCTTCCAAGACATCACCACTTCTATCTTTGCTGGATCCACTGCCATTCCTTCTTGGGATATGATGTGCCCCAGAAATGCAATCTGCTGCAACCAAAATTCGCATTTGCTAAACTTTGCATACAATTGATGCTCCCGAAGTTTCTGCAGTACCAATCGCATATGTTGTTCATGCTCAGCCTCAGATTTCGAGTAAACCAAAATATCATCAATGAAGATCACCACAAATTGGTCCAAGTAGGGTTGAAACACCCTGTGCATCAAGTCCATAAAGCTGCAGGGGCATTAGTTAGTCCAAATGGCATCACCACATATTCATAATGCCCATATCTCGTCCTGAAAGCCGTTTTAGGCACATCCTCCTTTTTGATCCGTAACTGATAATACCCTTGCCTCAAGTCGAGCTTCAAATACACTTTGGCCCCTTGAAGTTGATCAAACAACTCGTCGATCAATGGAAGTGGGTATTTATTATTGACAGTCACTTGGTTCAATCCTCGGTAATCGATGCATAGCCTCAACGTTCCATCTTTCTTATTTACAAATAGGACTGGTGCACCCCACGGAGAAGAACTTGGTTGAACAAACCCCTTCTTCAACAATCCTTACAATTGGTCCTCCAATTCTTGTAGCTCGGCCGGTGCCATACGATAGGGAGCTTTAGATATCGGCTGGGTGCTAGGCAGTAATTCTATAATGAACTCGATATCCCGATTTGGGGGTAAACCGGGTAATTCTTCTGGAAACACATCCGCATAATCTTTAATCACTAGCATCTCCTCCAACTTAGCTTTATCCAATGGCTTGTTGATGAGGTAAGCTAAGTATCCACTACACCCTTTCCTCAATGACTTCACTGCTTTCATAGATGAAATGATGGAACTCCCGGTGAAGTCTCTTCGACCCATGACCTCCAATATTGGTTGACCAGGTATCTGGAACGTTACAATTTTCGTCTGGAAATCTAGTTGGGCATGATGCTTTGCCAACCAGTCCATCCCTAAAATGACTTCATAGTCTCGGAAAGGTAATACAATAAGATTGGCAGAGAATTTTATATCTTTAATTTGGATTTTACATGCTTTACACGCTGAGCGAGTAACAAGTTTAGAACCCATCGGAGTACCAACTTCTACTTCGTAAGGCAAAGATACAACTTTCATTTCACACGTTGCACACATAAGGGAGTAATAAATGAATGAGTAACACCTGGATCAATTAGCACCTTAACAGGTTGATTTAGTATCAAGAATGTACCTTCAACAACAGCGGTCTCCTCTGGAAGCTCCTCGCACTCAATAGCATAAGCTCGGGCTTGAACTCTAGGAACTGAAGTCTTGCCTCTACCAGCTGGTTTAACTTGATTTTGTCCTACTTGCTATTTAGGGCAATCCTTGATCTGATGCTGATCACTGCCACACTGCATACATCGTCCTGACTTCTTCCAGCACTGAGCCTCGGTATGACCCTTCTTGTCACAGTAAGACCAGTTGATAGACTAAGTAGCAGATGAACTACCTGTGGATCCGCGGGTAAAAGAGGCTGATGGTACTTTAGTCGGGCCACGGTTATTAACTGGTCTGTTCTGGCTCTGGCCCTGACTACGACTCTGGCTCTGAAATTTCCTCTGTTGACCTGGAGGCTAATATGGTTTCTTGTTCGGCTGGCTCGAACCGGCTCTATCAAGTTTTCTCTTCTCAACTCGGGAAGCAGCAGCAAGGAGAGCAGAATAGGTATTGAAGTCATGCGAAGCCAACTAGTCCTGAATTTTTGGCCTCAACCCATTCGTAAATTTCCACATCTTCGCCTCAGGGGTACTGACCATGTATTGAGCATAGCGGGACAGTCGGTCAAAACGAGCCTCGTACTGGGCCACCATTATGTTACCCTGGTTCAGGTGCATGAATTCCTTAATTCGCCTCTACCTGGAAACTGCAGGTACGTATTTCTCGTTGAATGCCTTAACAAAATTACCCCACAAGTGAGGTGTATGATCAGTTTCCCACAGTGCCTCTATAGTGTGCCACCAATGCTCGGCATCCCCGTGCAACAGAAACACAGCGAACTCCACTTTTTCTTTATCAGTATAGTCAAGTGGTCTGAAAATTCTCTCGATCTCAGACAGCCAAGCCTCTGCCTTTTCATCATCAGTTTCCCCGTGGAATTTGGAAGGGCGAAAGTCAAGAAACTCTCGCATTCTGCTATGTCTCCTATGGTTACCATCATTCCTATTGTTGTTGTTGTTCGCTTCACGTGCATCTTGACGTTCCATCACTCGGGATATGCGATCCATGGCATTCACCATCATGTAAAAAATAGCCATGCCGGGATTAGTTTGATAAGCATTTCCGGTCTCTTGGGGCTCACTGCTCCTATTAGTAGTGCGAGTACTAGGGCCAGCCATCTATAGGCAAAGATTACGATGCACAATTTATTTAAATACGACAAACAAGAATTTAACGCATAAGATATGCAACATATAATTTCACATGAACATACAACTTTCGAAACAGTGAAGACATGTTAATCACATAAGCACATAGAACATAGAAGGCATAATTAATATTACCACACATGAACAAGTCATCCTAATAACCTTAGGGCTTCTACCCATGGTCCGAGAGTTAAACCCGGCTTAAGCAATCTAAGCTCTGATACCATTCTTCTAAGGTGTCACGCCCCAACCCGACCTATAAAGGTTAGACTAGGGTGTGATCTAAACATGCAAGTCATATCACGTACTTAATTATTTATGAAAGTTTAACACTTAAAGTTTTAGCCTAAACTCCACAAATTCTCCGGAAAAATCGGCAGCATAACGGCTGTAATTGAGCTCCTTAGTTTGACCTAATTTTCTAAAGGCCTTAAAACTTTCAATCTCAAATTCGTTTCCAACTAATATTACTATTTATCATCAATTGAAACGTCTACTAGTTATCTCGAAGTCTCGTTTGATTAACAGCCTAGCATGATAACTATGTCTCGTTTGTTTGTTAATCCTTGTTATACAAGTACCTGTTGAACTGAGCTTATCAATGAGTACCTACTTAAGATTGGATAGATTCATTTTACTTAATCCTTACCTGATACTTCATAATCCTATGATAGATACTAGTCAATAGCGATAGCAAAAATGACCCTAGTAGTGTCTATCTAGTTAGGATCAGTACAAGCCAAAATTAGATCCCAAATTACAACGGGGGTCATTTACAATACAATAACAAGCAACATAAGAAATGAAATAGTCTTCAAGCAACACATCATTCACAAAATGGCCATAGTCAAGTAAGGCACGTAGGGCAAGCAATCATTCCAAGGAATCATCATTAGGCACGTTGTCCTCGGGTACCTGTTCCTGGTCTTCTTCACCTGAGATGATGCGGCCGACTTCAAATCATCCCCTTATCACGCCAAATGGGTGTACTCCGGATGTACCCCGAAATCCTACGACCCAACTCTCCGAGAAAGTCTAGCCCCCAAACGAGAGAGAGAATTGGACAATGGTAGTTACGGTTGTATCGGCAAGCCCGATGCCGCCCTGTGTGCGTGAACGTTACCACGCCAGAATGAAAGGTTGCAACCTTGTATGCAATGCACATTTATGATATTTAATAGATCACATTTGGAGGACAACAAAGTAGGTTGCCTCCGAGCAGTCATAAGATTGCGCATTGACAGTTAAACACGCGAGGCATGATATGACAGGTGATTTCACTTATAAAGCACATGGAGCTATATGAATATTAAATGGGCAGCTATGTAACGCATGTAAATCAAGTCATATAATTCACTTCGAAATTCACGTAATCAAATAACAAGATTATTCAACATGCAACGACATCTACGTGGGGCCGGGTGCAAGAAAGGCCTACTTATCAACATGTAATCATCAAAATCATGTTTAGGGCTATGAGGGCAACTACGGGCAGCCTACTAATTATATAATCAAACACGATATCCATAGGATCAACACTTAGTGAGTTTACCTAGTCACTAGGGTTTCAATTCGTGCTTACCCATGTGATTAAGTCCCAAGTCATCTTGTAATTAAACTCAAGCCATGTATTGATTAATTCAAACACCCTCAAGTATTCAAAACAGTCCACACAACAGCAAATTGTCACAATCCCAAGCATTTAATACAACAAGAGAAGCTACAATTATTTTTCTAAGCATATCAATAGGTGAAACCCTCACTGCAATGGACTGTTTTCATACAATCATTGAGACAAGCAAACAATCTTGTGAAAAAGATGTCAAATTAAAGCTTAAGGAGTGAACTAAATTCAGAAACAAACCTTGCATCATTTGGAGTTCGGGTTCAAGAGTTATAGCCAATACCGTGAGACTACGCAAAACTGTCCAGATTTGCACACATTTCAATACTTGTCGTTTTTGAGGGCCTTAGGGTCAGATTTAGCCTTAGTCCATTTCTGACAAAAATGTCCAGAACTGAAAAATCTAGCAGTAGAATAAATTTCATGCATTTTGGATATCATTTACTAAGTCAAAACTGATTCGTTCTACAAGGTCAGTGAATCTGCCAAAACCTGCTTCATTTTTCCAGACTTTCCAGATTTTGACACATTTTGATATTTTGACATTTTGAGGATCTTAGGATCAAAATTAGCTTTGGCCAATTTCTATGAAAAATTCTCATAACTGGCAAAACTAGTTACCTACCAATTTTCACCCATTTTCAACATCATTTACCTGGTAAAAATCACCTCACACTAACAAGACAGAAGACTGTCCCATACGCGATTTCATCTATCATCACATTCTAGCCAAATATCTTGCCATGCATGTTTATAAAGCTCATGAACACACATATATCACAAGTACAGAGGTAAAAATAGACATTCAAAGGCATGCATGTGGTTTTTAAAAGCTTTTCAAGAAGTTTTAGCTCTCATCTTAGCAAAACAACAAGAAGATGCACAAGACTCTTGATGAAGCACAAGATTGACTCTTTTCCTTGCTTAGCCGAGAGACCACTTGAGATTTCTCTAATTTCCTAGCTTAGTAACCAAGTTCTTAGTAGGTGCATGTGGTTAGAACAAGAAGAAAATGAAATGGAAGCTAACAAACTTACCTAAGCCGAAATGAAGGTTCAATAAGCTTGCATGTGAGTTTCTTTGCTCCTAGCTTTGCTTGGTCATGCTCCTAAGGGTCTTGCATGTCTTGATGAACCATTGAGTGATGAACTTAAGCTAAGGAGAGTAAAATTTCAGCTAGGGCCGAGAGAGAGAGAGAAGAATGAGATAGTGAGAGGAAAATGTGAGAAAGAATGAAAGAATGAAAGAAAAAAAATGAAAAGCTTGCTAGGTTGATGCTTGTGTCGGCCTTGGGCCTTTAGAATTCCGAATTTGTGTCTTCAAGAAGCATAATTTTGAATCACCTAGCATGGCAAGAGAATGGTCGAGAATGGTGGAGTCTTGGGTAGAGTTTTGAGCCAATTTTTTTATGATTGTGTCTGTGACACCCGAGAATTTCACCATAGAATTTATTATAATCGTTGCATACTTATGTGCGCATTTCTACGTGCATCATTTTTCTTGTTTAATTGTTTTTATTGTAGGTTACTATTCATAATATTTTCGACTGTTTCGAAAGCTTGATTTTAAATTTTTCCTAGGTCACTCGACATTTAAAAGGAACCAAGGAATTTTCGTTTTGAACTTTCGAGCTTAGGAGTATGCGTTTGAAAAATATTTTCCGTGAGCTTTGAATAGTGTTACGTAAGAATAGTAACATTTGCAACTAAGAATAATTGAAATTGCATTTTGGCCTAGTTTGATTAAGTTTTTGAGATTAATAAGCTTAGGAAATTAATTATATACATCACATAAAACAACTAACTCATCAATTAAAAGCCACATAACATATTAGCTCTCAAAACAATTGCAAAAATTCCCTCCATGTCCCTCCCATTTGGCCGTCCACTTCAAGAGAGGAAAGGAGAGAATTTTGCTTCAACATCCATGCACTTGAGCTCCTAGATTGATCTTGAGAGGATTTTGGAGCAACTTAGGACCTTCAACAAAGCTTCTACATCTTCAAAATTGTGAGGGAGATGCATTTATTTGTTTTTAAAGTTTATGTGCATATATTGAATTTTATTGATTTGTTGATATTAGCTATAAAGCTTGTTATGAATGCTTTCTATGAGTTATTTGATGCCTATAGAGTTAACTTTTGAGGTTTGATAGCAAAGTTAATGGTTGAAACTTGAAATTGATCAAAGAGGTGATGAATAGTCCAGTGAATAGTAAAAATCCGAAAATTTAGGGTTTTTTATATTATATAATTTGTTAATTGGCTTGAATTGATGCCTCATTTAGGTGCTCTAGACCCTAAGGAAGGTAATTGAAAAGCCACGTTAGGTTGAATCACTCGAATTTGAACTTTAGTGCATAAATAGCTTACTTTAAAAAGGGGGTTTTGCACGTTAGGCAATCCGGGCAAATTTGGGCATCGATTTGGGTATCCTTGAGTTAAGGAAGCACCTTTGGTGCTTTCGTTTCGCGAAATTGGGGTTCGGTTAGTATGGCTATAGTTCAAACCCGTTCGGGGCCTTCCCGAACTTTTGCTTCAAAAATGAGTTTTTATGACTTTAAAGGGTACCTTTAAGCTTAATTAGGAATATAGAAAGACTAGGGTAGGATTGAGAATCTCGAACCATGCTTAGGAGAAAGAAAGCTCGGTTAAAGAAAGGGGAAATGTAGTTTTAGCCATTTTAGTTGCATTTGGAACTTGTTGTGTGTTAGTAATACCTTGCATTGATTATTTAAGATGTATTTAAGTTATTTGAGTAGATTATTGGAGTTAGTTGTGTTGATTGTTACTTTTGGTATCTTAAAGTTAATATCGTGCTTATATGAACTTTTATCGTGCATATATGCGAGGGCGGCCTACTTTGTCGTCCCTCTTACGTGTTATGTGTTATATTGATTGTTTGTGACTTGTATTGGGTTGCGCAACCTAAATCGGACATGGTAGCGTCGAAAAACACGGGCGGCATCGGGCTTGCCGTGCTCCCTCGACTACCATGGTGCCTATTCCCTTCTCGCTGAGGCATACTCCACTACCCCAGAGGCGTGGTTCACCTGCTGGGCATGGACCTACCTCGGGAGAAAGGGTCGTAGGATCGGGATACATCCGGAGTATCCCAATTGTGGTGTTTGGGGTTTGCCGGCATATTCGTGATACTCGTGGATCGCGGCTCGTGGATGAAGACTTGGAAGTGGAACCGTATCCTTTTTAAAGTGATTAATTGCTTGGCTTATTGTCTTGTTGGTTTACGTGGCTTATATATGTTTTCTTGTGTTGCATATCATATTGCACGTTGGCATGCTGCATCACCTCCCTCGCTGGGCAACTTTGTTGCTCATTCCTCATTTAATATGTTTCAGGTGAAGCTGAGGTGAATCCTCAGCTGATAGAAGAAGAGGAAGTTTACGTAGATCAGAATCCGTGACTTTGTGTGCTGAGGTGGATTTTATGTGCTTCTTGCGTGGAGTTCTTGTTAAAAATGTATTTTGAGGCTTTGGAGTCTTGTATATATATGTTTAGTAGATGTGTACTAGGATGTTAAAGAAAGTTGTTGGATTGTAATAATGAATTCTAGACTTTAATTTCCCTTGCATGCTTGGAGTGTTAGTTAATCTTCATATGAAACTTAGAATTTCATTGTATTTAATTACTTATGACTAAAACCAACTTATCTCGCATGCTTGTGTGCTTTAGTAGAATGTTGTTGCTCCAAGGCTCGGATGGCCTTGTGATTGTGTTTTAGCTTTGGAGACATTAGTAGATAAGTTGTTGTTATAGTTCAAAAGTCTTGAGTGGCTATTTGCAGGTAACAGTATTGTCCTATAAACAGGAGAGACTCCGTCCGTTTTTTCCCTAAAATTTTGTGCCCGGGGTTTGGAATTGGGTGAGAATAGCATGATAAATAGGAGTCCCGGTCTCGTGAGGGATCGGGGCGTTACAGTGTCATAGAATGTCTAGGTGTAGATTTTGAAATTAAAGTGCATGCACAAGGCTCCATGTGGTCGCCCAAGGATGTGTTTAAATCTGAATTTTTTTGTTTGTTCAAGGCTTATTTTATTGTGTGTTTGGGATATGCAAAGAATAAAGAATAAAGAATAAAGAATGCTTAGCTTTTGGTGCAATTTCGTCTTCTAGCGAGTTGAATTAGCAATTTAATATTAGTTAGTGGAGTTTGTAGGATTAATTAATGATCTTTCTCGATTAGTGTGCGAGCACGCTTTCCTAGGTTTAGGGCACGCATTACGAGATAGGGCACGAACTACGAGACGAATGCACGTTTCTCAAGTAAATGCACGCAACCCTAAATGTATGCACGTAGTTCAATGCAAGGCACACAAAATGAAACACGATTCTTAAACCTAGGTCAAGGCACGCAAATCTAGGTTAGGGCACACGAAATGAGATATTGCACGCAAATCGAGGTCGGGCCTCACAGAGACATTCCCTAAATTGCTGGTGTTATAGATTTGACTTAAAGTTTCCTTCTTACCAAAAGAAAAGGTATTTACAGATGATTTCAACTACTAAAGACTAGTAAATTTCCAGGTCACTTGTAATGTCACGTCTATTCTACAATGAATATTGATATTTCACTTTTCTCCAGGCTCTAGGAATCTTTCTTCAACCTTGTATGAACTTAATCCTTCTTCTGGCATTATAGGTGTTTTCCTAAATAGGATCACTTATCTATTATCACTCTAATTTGGTCAAAGTCCCAAAACTTGTCTATTATCTCAGTAAATGGCAAAATTAAAACTATACATGCAGAATGTTAAAAACGAATTTCACCTGCACATACATGGACGTGTTTAAAACAATAAAAAAATATTCCTTTCTAATAATTTAAATTTTTAAATAAACTGATAACTTAATAAAAAGTGTTTGTCTTTTTTGCAACAAGAAACACTTCTTGGATAGAACAGACTGAATCCACCCTAAACTCAGGTCCATTATGAGTCTAATTTCAAATATCTCTAGAAGGATGGAACCTCATATATTCTAATCCATGCACTCTACTCACTTTGCCATTGACTGTTTGAGGAAAGTTGTTTCTTATTCTTAGGCCTTACACTTGTGTTAAAAATCATGAGGTTTTATCTTAAAACCAATTGGTGTCAAGTGGAGTGGCCCAAGATCTTATAAGGTGGTCTTAGAGTTTCTGATTTTCCGATATGGGACAAGTGTTATATTCTAACACTCTCCTTCACGTGGGACCTGATTTAAGAGGGGTCACACGTAGAATATTGAACACGCATAGACCCGGTAAGAATTGAGAACCAAGAGCTAACATTGGGAGGTACGAGTCAGCGAGAGTGAGAACCAAGAACTGATATGGGGGTACACAAGTCAGTGAGACGAGACAGGAGAACAGATGGGTCACACGTGGAAGATGAATGAGACTAGACTATGGGCCTAGTTCTGATGTCATGTTAAGAATCATGGGGTTCCATTTTAAAACCAATTGGTGCTAAGTGGAGTGGCCCAAGATCTTATAAGGTGGTTTTAAAATTTTTAATTTTTTGATATGAGACAAATATTATATTCTAACAACTTGGAAAGACTTTGGCAAGTCCACGTCAACAGCTAGGCCAGCAAAATAACCCAATAGTATCAACAAGACTTGAGAGAATCTGGTTTCGAAAAGTCAATTTGATCGGCTGTTGCATATACAAAGTGCATGAGCTCTACGTTCTGGAAACTTTTTATGTTTCTTACCCAAACATGCAAAGTCTAGATGGCCTCCTCCCTTGCGCAATAGAGACTTGAGCAATTTGATGTCTACCCATTTGCGAGTTTTTATAGTCAAACAAATATAATATAGAAATTTTTTTGCTAAAGAGCAAAAGTGTTTTTCACAAGATTACAAAGTTAAACAAAATAACATTGCGTTTACACAAAAATATCATTTAATCTCTCACTAACGTATAAGTTTTCATTTACAATTGTACACCTAAACTTTTTATATTTACAAAACAAAGTCTACTTATTTGTTATTATAATATAGAAATTAAAAAGCTGGGAGCTATGCATTTGATACGTGAACATGGATGAAGCAAAGTGAAGTCAATGTATCAAAACTTTAAACTATATTCGTACATCGAATCAAGCTTCAGTGACTGATCAAAAAATAAATAAATAAAATCAAGCTTTAGTGTCAGAACCGTGTTCAAGTCAAGGTATGTACAGGCACACTCAGACTCCTTTAACCGAGGACAATATTGTAATTTTACCATTTATTAAGAAAAAGAGCAAAACCCGAACAAAAAAATCACTAGCACACCCCCTCCCCATATGCTTCAGTCTATCACCGATGTGCGTTTAAATTCTCTCATCTACTTATTTCCTCATCTATTAGATTAAATATATTATGAAAGTGAAGTCAATGTATCAAAACTTTAAACTATATCCGTATATCGAATCAAGCTTCAGTGACTGATCAAAAAAAAAAAAAAAATCAAGCCTCAGTGGCAGAACCGTGTTCAAGTCAAGGTATGTACAGGCACACTCAGATTCCTCTAACCGAGGACAATATTGTAATTTTACCATTTATTAAGAAAAAGAGCAAAACCCAAACAAAAAAATCACTAGCACACCCCCTCCCCATATGCATCAGTCTATCACCGATGTGCATTTAGATTCTCTCATCTACTTATTCCCTCATCTATTAGATGAAATATATTATGAAAGTGAAGTCAATGTATCAAAACTTTCAACTATATCCGTATATCGAATCAAGCTTCAGTGACTAATCAAAAATAAATAAATAAATCAAGCTTCAGTGGCAGAACCGTGTTCAAGTCAAGGTATGTACATGCACACTCAGACTCCTCTAACCGAGGACAATATTGTAATTTTATCAATTATTAAGAAAAAGAGCAAAACCCGAACAAAAAAATCACTAGCACACCCCCTTCCCATATGCATCAGTCTATCACCGATGTGCGTTTAGATTCTCTCATCTACTTATTCCCTCATCTATTAGATGAAATATATTATGAAAGTGAAGTCAATGTATCAAAACTTTAAACTATATCCGTATATCGAATCAAGCTTCAGTGACTGATCAAAAAAAAAAAATCAAGCTTCAGTGGCAGAACCGTGTTCAAGTCAAGGTATGTACAGGCAAACTCAGACTCCTCTAACCAAGGACAATATTGTAATTTTATCATTTATTAAGAAAAAGAGCAAAACTCGAACAAAAAAATCACTAGCACACCCCCTCCCCATATGCATCTGTCTATCACCGATGTGCGTTTAGATTCTCTCATCTACTTATTCTCTCATCTATTAGATGAAATATATTATGAAAGTGAAGTCAATGTATCAAAACTTTAAACTATATCCGTATATCGAATCAAGCTTCAGTGACTGATCAAAAAAAAAAATCAAGCTTCAGTGGCAGAATCGTGTTCAAGTCAAGGTATGTACAGGCATACTCAGACTCCTCTACCCGAGGACAATATTGTAATTTGACCATTTATTAAGAAAAAGAGCAAAACCCGAACAAGAAAATCACTAGCACACCCCCTCCCCATATGCATCAGTCTATCACCGATGTGCGTTTAGATTCTCTCATCTACTTATTCCCTCATCTATTAGATGAAATATATTATGAGTCATCATATTTTAGAGTGAAGTGCACCAAATCCTCCTATCATTTGTCGGAATTGCACAACACCCTCATATGGTTTAAAAAAACCTTGAACACTACCTTGTGATTTGTCAAAGGTGCACAGCACCCCTCTATGTCAAAAAATCCGTTATATTTAACGACAGTGCGAAATTTTAATTTTTTTTACTTAAGTAAAATATTTTTTGGACAAAAATGCTCTCAACTCAAAACAATTGTTTTTTCTTTCTTTCTTCCATCTATGTTCCACAAAACAAAACAAAAAATAAAAAATAAAAAATTGAACCAGTAATCATCGTCCCCAACATCCACCCGCCACCCCCACACCACCCTACCACCCCACCCCACCCCACCGCACCCCACCGCGTCACCTCATCAGAATGCTAAGTTATTAAGAGTATTCACACAATAAATTTTCATGTTTCAAATGGTCATATAATTCTTTTGTGCTAGAATTAAATGTAAATGCAAATCGTTTGAAGGACCAAAGAATCGAAGCAAACTGACCCGATTTGGTTTGTTTAATATGCTTCCGTGGCTTATTCAAGTTTTAAAAGCTCTAATCTTCAAACTGCAGGATTGAGAATTTGCACGTGATTGAGCTTCATGGTGTTTATGATTCTATCTGAGCTGGCAAGAGTTGAATAAATTCAGGTTTTGTAAAAATACGCGTAATGGAAGCTCAAGTGCAGGATGTTATATTGCCAAGTCCACGCGTCAAAGCAGTTCTTCACCTTGGATCAGAATCATACGATAAAAAATAAAAGTTATAATTCATTCTCTTCTCTAACTGGTACTCTCGCTGCTAATTACTTAAAATCTAAATTGTCCTTAACCCACCCATTTCTTCAAACACATACTTATCGCTTATTTTCACATCATGGGCAGGGGCGGTGGTACGAGGGGGGCCCGGGGGGGCCCGGCCCCCCCAACTTTAAAAAAAAAAAAAAAATCAAAGATATTTTTTATTTGTTGTCAACTTTGGCCCCCCATTTTATGTAAAGTTTGTCTCCCATTATGTTAGCTTTTGTTTTTTTTTTTTGGGCAATGATTTCAGATTTCTAACGACTAACAAGTAACTTCTGTCTCTAACAATCAAAACAAAATCATAACTGGCCCCCACTTAAAAAAAAAAAAAAAAAAACTAGTGATATTTTTATTTAGTGTTAGCTTTGGCCCCGATTTTATGTAAACTTTGTTTCCCATTATGTTAGCTTTTGCTTTTTTTTTTTTTTTTTTTTTTTTTTTTTGCAATGATTTCAGATTTAGCAAAAGTTTAGCCTCTACCTCAAACAAGCAAAACAAATCGTAAGAGATAAAATCCTCTGCCTCTAAGCTTTGAATTTCATATTTCAAAAGAATTTCTCTAATTAATAACCATAACATTGTAATTTGTATTCTTCTCCAAACTCCATTAGCTATGTAAGTGATCTCTTATCTTTTGACTTTTATGTAATCTTTAGACTTCATTTATTCTAAATAAAATTTTAATGTTTTATTATTATTTTTTTTGCAGATCCCAAGCTATAATTTTCAGTCTTCACCAATTATTCTTCCCAAATTCAATTATTGCGTGTCTAAGGTAATATATCTCTATTTATTAATTTTTTACTATATAATTTATAAGTACAGAATTATTTTGTTAATTTTTTTGTGTAATCTATTTACTTTCCTTGTACATTGTTGTTTATATGTATCTATTTTTTATTATATGTTGATTATTACTTTTTAAATTGTTAGAAAATATAAATGATACTAATTTTAGTAGTTTAATTGCCACTAGAGAATATTTCTGGAAATAAATTGTATTTGAGAAAAAAAATTATATAAGTTGATGTTGATCAATCATATATATAAAAAATAAGAATAACTTGTTAGAAAATATAAATGATACTAATTTTAGTAGTTTAATTGCCACTAGAGAATATTTCTGGAAATAAATTGTATTTGAGAAAAAAATTATATAAGTTGATGTTGATCAATCATATATATAAAAAATAAGAATAACTCTATCTTTTTTAAATATTTTCAGGTCAAATATGAATAAGGCTAAAACAATTTATTCATTCTTTAAAAGGAAAGAAAAGGAAGTTGAGATAGAACCTGAAGAACAAGCTTCTATATCTAATATTGATACAAATGTGAGTTTAGAATCACCAACAAAATGTCAAAAGATTGAAAATGAGACAATTGAAATAAGTTCTTTAGTCCGTGACCCGGGTTTACGTCCTCAAATTTGGGAGTATCCAGTGAATCAAAGAGATGAAATTCGTAGAGCATATATTCATTTCGGTCCATATCAACATATTCAATCACATTATCCATAGTCTGGACAAGAGAGTCATCGACGCCGATTTCAAGCCCATTGGTTTAAAACATTTCCTTGGTTAGAGTATTCACCTACAAAGGATGCTGTATTTTGTTTTCCTTGCTACATATTCGCAAAAGAATCAATTGGAAAATTCGGATCAGAAGCATTCACAGTTAAGGGATTTAAAAGCTGGAAAAAAGTAAATAACGGAAAAGATTGTGCTTTTTTATCTCATGAGGGGAAGGATTCAAATTCAATTCATAATTCAGCTACCAAATATTGTGAGAATTTGAAGAACCAGTCTTCTCATATTGAAAAGGTGATTCAAAGGCAAACTTCTTCACAAATTTTAAGTAATCGTTTGCGCCTTAAAGCTTCCATAGATGCTATTCGATGGTTAACATTTCAAGGATGTGCTTTTAGAGGGCATGATGAAAGTTTAGATTCAATAAACCAAGGCAACTTTCTTGAAATGATAAAGTTGTTAGCATCTTATAATGAGCAAGTAGAGGGAGTTGTTTTAGATAATGCCCCAAAAAATGCAAAATACACATCACATGGTATTCAAAAAGAAATTTTGTCCGTTTTGGCTAGAAATGTGCAAAACAAAATTCGTGAAGAGATTGGTGAAGCAATGTTTTGCTTAATTGTTGATGAATCTCGGGATGAATCTAAGAGAGAGCAAATGGCTCTTGTTATTAGATTTGTTGATAATGAAGGATTTATTAAAGAGAGATTTATGGACTTGATTCATGTTAAAGATACAAAAGCATTAACTTTTAAAAGAGAGATTTGTTGTGCATTATCTCATCATAACCTCAATGTTCTTAATATTCGTGGTCAAGGGTATGATGGAGCTAGTAATATGCGTGGAGAATGGAATGGGTTACAAGCTTTGTTTCTTAAAGATTGTCCTTATGCTTATTACGTGCATTGCTTAGCTCATCAGTTACAACTAGCTCTTGTTGCTGCATCTAGAGAAGTTCCTGATATACATATCTTTTTTGGAAACTTGAGTTTCATTGTTAACATCATTGGGTCTTCTTCCAAGCGCAATGATGAATTACAAGCTGCCCAAGTAGCTGAAAATGCAAGTTTAATTGAACGTGGCAAGATTGATACTGGTAGAGGGGCCAATCAAATAGGAACTTTACAACGGCCTGGAGATACTAGATGGAGTTCCCATTTTAATTCAATTTGTAGTTTGATAAGGTTGTTTGACGCCACTTTTGTAGTTCTACAGAATATAGCTATTGAAGGATCTACATACTCGCAACGTGGAGATGCGAACTTTGCTATTAAGGTATTGATGTCATTTGATTTTGTATTTATCTTGCACGTGATGAAAGAAATTATGGGGATTACAAACGTGCTTTGCCAAGCTCTGCAACAGAAATCTCAGGATATTTTAAATGCTCTGCATATGGTTTCTAATACAAAACTGTTAATGCAAATGTTGAGAGATGATGGTTGGGAAACTCTTATTGAGAATGTGACATCTTTTGCTTCTCATCGAAATATACAAGTTCCTGATATGAATGTTTCATATTCTGACATAGTCCGACTTCGCCATCAAAAGGATATTGTAACAGTGGAGCATCATTACCGAGTAGACTTATTTACAGCTACTATAGACCAACAATTACAAGAGTTAAACAATAGATTTAATGAGCAAGCAACCGAGGTTCTTATTCTTAGCACAGCTTTGGATCCTAGGGATGGCTACAAGTCATTTGCAATTAATGACATATGCAAACTTGCTGAGAAATTTTATCCTTCTGATTTCTCTGAACAAGAGATGAGCTGTTTGAGTTATCAATTGCAACATTATGAGCTTGATGTGCCTAATCACCCTGATTTGAAAAATTTGACTAGCATAGCAGATCTGTGTAGAGGATTGCTGATAACTGGAAAATCAAAAGCTTATCCTTTAGTTGATAGGTTGATACGGTTAATTTTAACTCTTCCTGTCTCGACAGCAACTACAGAACGAGCTTTTTCTGCCATGAAGGTTATCAAAACAAGTCTTCGTAATCGGATGGAGGATGGCTTTCTCAAAGATAGCTTAATTATCTATATAGAAAAAGAAATTGCCAAAGATATTCCTGTAGATACAATAATTGATGAATTCTATTCCATGAAAGAAAGACGAGCCCAACTTCATTGACTGATGAGGTAAACATTTCTTTGCATATTTTCTGTTATTTTTTATAAATATTATTTTATTTACATTAATTTCTATAGTTGCATTTTGTTTTTGCTAGTATATATATGCCTTATTAAGTTTACTGTACAAAAAAATACTATACAAAAAATACTGTACAAAAAATACTGTACAAAAAAAATAATTTCGGCCCCCCTAATACTCAATTTCTGGCTCCGCCCCTGATCATGGGCATTGCGTACTGCAAACCAACCAGAAGAGGCAAAGTAAGTCCCTGTCTGTCGCTACATATGCTAAGACTGTATTGATTGTTATGACAATTAATTACGATCATTGTCTCAGTCTTAAATATTCTAGTCCCTTCTGCAAAATTATTTTTTATCGATGTATTACTGATTTTTAATTTATTTATGTTTGAACGGATTATTTTTAGTTTTTCTTTTATTTTTCCTTTGTGAATGATGTGAATAATGGTGTTTTTGGACTGATTTGGACCTTTTTATAATTTTCATTTATAATATATGTTACTTAAAAGTAGAATAGTCTTTTAAGTCAGTCAACACTTTGACCGTTAGTAATTGACTAACAGAAGTTAACCAGAGGGACCTCTTTGGTCTTTTTGCAAAATTGAGAGACCAATTTAGTTTTTAGGACAAACTTTAAGGACTAAAATGGTTTTAACCCTTATTGGCAGGAGAATAAGTTTAATTGCTATTAGGTTCCTGAAGTTTCAAAATTTACATGACATGTCCAGACTTTATCTTCAAGAAACATATTAAAAACTTATACCCTCTAGTTCGAAACTTTTGAACTGCTTATTCAGTTTATTTTTTAATTGATTTGGAGCATATGTTAAAACATATATTTTACTTTTAAATTTACTAATTAAAAGTCGAATTCTATTAATTAAGTTACCACGATAACAAATAAAAAAAATAATAAATAAATAAAAAAACGTGTTTGTAGACCATAGGTGGTCATCGAAAGTTTTAGCTTTATTTATATTTATTGTGAAGTAAATTAATTTTCTGATTGGTAGTCTAATATGGAACTTATTACTTATTTAGGAAGTTATACAATTGCCGATGGTGCACAAGATTGGATCACCGTGGGATACTTCAAAGCGCGTCAAATCTAAAATCAAGATGTCTTTGAGTCTGTCAAAGTCCAATTGATCCATATGTGTCTGCAAGGCACTTGGCAACAAAATATTAAGCAAGTTGACATTTTTTTAGAGTTAGAAACCTTTTGGTCTCTTAAGTTTTTGGAGAAGTCACCATTTAATTCTTCAACTTTTAAAAAGTAATAATTTGGTCTATTTTAATATTAATTTTTTGTGATTTTTTTATTTTATTTTTGGATTATTTTCTCTCTCCTGCATGATATTAGAATATCATAAAAAATAAGAAAGAATCGCCAAAAAAATCACAAAATATACATGTCTAAACCAAAACAAAAAAAAATTACAATTTCTACAAAATATCTTCAACATCATCATCTACTACAATTAGAGTAGAAGTAAACAGAACAATTATTAAGTTCAAAAATAAGAGATGTTATTGTGGGTCAAAAGTAATTGTTGGCAAAAATAAATTATAATTTTTTAACTTGATAACTGTTCACGAACAGTTACTTTTGACATACAATAACATATATTATTTTTTAACTTGATAATCCAAAATGATCATGCAGGAGATATCCCAAACGTGTCTTTAATTTCATTTTGTGAATTTTTGGTATTTTTTAGTATTTTTTTTATTTTTGGTGATATTTCAAACATATATTTAATACCATACCAAAAAAAAAAAAATTATCAAAGAGTAAAATAAAAAAATTAACATTAAAATAAACCAAATAATTACTTTTCAAAAATTAAAAGATCAAATGGTCACTTTCTCAAAAGTTTATGGATCAAAAGATTTTTATCTCCATTTTTTATATGCACATAGGGCATACACATACGTGTGTTCTGGTGCATGTATTAACTGCTAGCTGTCTCCTACGTGTCCTTGATGGTGGGCAAATTGTGATTGACCCAAGAAAATTAAAAAAAATAAAACAAAAGTTGAAAAGTATATGTGATTGTACCGCCAGGTCAAAATCGATATTGACTTTAAAGAAAATATTTTTTTGACTTATTCAAAATTAAATTTAAACAAATTTTTAATTTATACTCCAAATACTTCCCTATTAAGCTAATTTTAAAATAATTTTTTAGTTAATTTGAATCCAAAACTTAAATAAATTTCTCGCACACGATCAGTGACAGACTTATATTCAATTGAGGAGTATATGTGCAACTCCTTAACTTGGAAAAAAAAAACATTTTTTTTCTTTTTTTTTGTTTTTTTTTTTTTAAATTATTATATTGGAGACTTTCATTGTATGATAGTATACCATGATCTCTCTTACGGCATGAGTGCACCTTCTGAGTTCGAGTGCCTAGGTCCGCCACTCCATAGGATAATAATTTTTTAGCTGATTTAAAGCCAAAACTTAAATAAGTTTTTCGCTTATATTTTAAACACTTTACTATTAAACTAACTTGAAAATACTTTTTTAATTGATTTGCACTCAAAACCTAAATAAAATTTTCATTTATATTCCAAACGTTACCACCCTTAAAATAACCCTAAAAAAAAAATTATATGCGGTTGTACGGGGAGCAAAATTCATATTCATCCCCCTGTGCCTTTTTCAGCTCTCTTTGTCTAGGCAACCAAATAAATCTTTGTGAAGACAGCCGAAGAAATCTCAAGTCTCACTAAAATTTAGAATTTTTCTCCGATAAAGACAGCCTCACCGTGGGCCCTCTTACAAACAAGTGGGCCTAACAAATCTTTGTGAGAGGTGGTGAGACTGTCTCATGAAAGACACGAGTCTAAATTTTATAGATTGAATCATTTTGATCTTACTTCCATGTGTGTCTAAAACTCCTTCATCGTATTTGTACCCATTTTATTGAAATTTTCAACTTGACAGACAGCTATCAAATAGTGTAATTACAAGCAATCTAAAAAGGAATTGTATTCATTTGTGGGAAAACATTAGATTTACACGAGATTATAAACTCCGTAATGAAGCAATGTATTCCAATATATACTCTAAACAATAGACTAAACAAAAAATGACCTTAATTGTATAAGCTTATGTGTGTCACTAGAATAAATCTCTTCTCTTCGGCGTTCTTCTTAAGCAGACTTTTCTATGCCATTTGCTAGGATGAATAGGATGTTACGGGTCAAAAAAGAAAAGACTTATGCGGACACTTGTGGAACGAGAATGCTTCTTTAATATTTATTTAATGTGATGAAAACAATTAAATGTTAGTATGAACTCAATTTTGCAACTTAAAATTACCATTACAAACCACCTAAGTAACCACCTACTTGTTCTTCGTTTATGGGGAACTAAAGCAAGAACGAGACTATTAATTAAGATTAAACAAAATTTCAAGTTCGAGCATTACTCAATACTGTCTTATTTTTATCACTCACTTGTTATCTTTTATGTGAATACTTAATTGGTTTGTCAAAATTATAAATGTTTTTAATTTTTTCTCATCTTTTAATATGCCAAATAAATCATAAGTTTAATTAAAACAATATTATTGTAATGTTGTCCTCTCGGTCATACAGATAAGAGATCGATTATTGCCATAAGATTTATTGTTGATGAATGAAGAAATCATGAGAAAATTAAAAAATGGTCAACAATGCTAAAAGAGATGGCACCACTTTACATGCTAATCATGGGGAGAAGGAAGTTAAACCTCTAATCAATCTAGACACAATCAAAAATCTCGGCGTGCCCCCCCCCCCCCCCCCCCCCCCCCTCCCCCCTCCGATCCCCCCAAAACCTTAAACAAACGACTTTTTCAAGATTCTACATAGCAAAGGATTTTTTTGGCTTCAAAGGAGGTCGTAGCCATGTAATTACAAAATTATTCAAGATGTTGTAACACCTCTAATATGATTCTCCAGAAGAGTAATAAGTAGAGTAGGAATGTTATCGAAAATCATGTAACTAAGAAGCTGAGAAAATGATAGGGTAACAAAGCATTTATGACAATTAAGGTGGACCTTGAGAAGGCATATGACAAATTTAACTGGGAGTTTATTCAAGATAAACTTAATCAACTTTACCTTCCGACCAAGTGTATCTCGTTACCATTAGAATTCTTTGGACTATTCATCAATAGAACCTTTCCTTTCTTTCAGTGACGGCTTCGCCAAGGTGATCTGATAGGTGCTTAGCTTAGGATATAAATTAAGATCAAATCTAAGTCAAGTTTCAACTCTCAAGTGCACGATTGGTTGTAGAGTAGTGTGCTTAGGTGCGAGGTCGAATCCACAGAAAGGTGATTTGAAAGTTTTATGAAAAAAATGTATGTAAAGTGCCTAAGTAATTGCAGTAAATTAAATGATATATTGAAGTTTCAACTAAAGCTAATGAAAATAAAATAAAACTAAAATTAAATACAAAAGCTGAAATTGAGATTTAATAACAATTGGGAAGGTTTGGGGATCAGATTCCTATGAAAAGCTTAAATTCTAAGCTCGAACTTAGGATTTTCCTATTCTAATGCGGAATTAGACTACAAGTCTAATTAATTAATTAATTACCTATGTCTAATTAATTAACGAGTCAAACCTAGTTTAAAGGTGCAACGCTATCCCCAAGTTCTTTATCTAGTTGGAGTGTAAATTTATCCTAAAATCTTAGGATAACTCGTTAAGAAATTAAGTACAGAAAAACTATAGTACAACCTATAGTTTTTGTAATAAAACCCAAATATATATTCTATATAATTTAGCATAAGAATATCTATTATGCATTAAACAATAAATATTAAAGAACATAAATCATAAAAATATATAAAGCATCAAAATAGTAAATTTAAATCCAAGACCATAGAATCAAGACTATTACACAGAAATTCTACCATAAACAATGAATTATTTGTTCATATTCAAAAGAATTACACTGAAATTAGGAAAAGAATTTGAAGCGAACTTTCCCGATAAAATAAATTTAATGTGTTGAAAACGATGTTCAAAGCTTGATTCACATCCCAATCATTCGTTGAATTCTTAATTCGGAGCTCTTCTTTTTCCACTTTTTCTCTCGAGCACATGGCCAAGATTGGCCGTGGGACCCTTTTCTATCTTTCTATCCAAGTCCAATTTGGATTAATTAAATTGCATTGACCAATTTGGCCAAGGTATTAACCTTGGTCAACGGGTCAACTCTATTATATATATATATATTTTTTCCTTCTCTCTTTTCAATTCTTTTCGCCATGCTTTGCCATCCACTAACAAATCTTTATTCCCTTCTCTTCATCTAACTTCCTTTCAAATTTTTTCCTTAATGATTAAATTCTTACATGTATAAAAACACAATTAAAGTAATCAATCTCTTCAATAAATGTGCACAATTAATTCTAAAAATGCGAAGAAATAGGATAAAAATATGAATACATCAACACCCCTTATCCTACTGCTTGCTTGTCCCCAAGCAAGACTTAGATCTAAGCAAATCTTCAAGTTCTCAAGAGGTTATTCTAATGAATCGATCAATTAAAGGACATGGTTCGGGAAACGATTGATCTTATAGTGTAGTAGTGAAGCAAACTCATTCGGATTTCTCTCTTTAAACACCCCATGTAACGAGCTTTCAAGGTCATCAATCCCAACCACTTAAGGCTTAGGTTGATAGGCTTTGAAAGACCCCATGCGTACCTTACTTGCTCAAAGTGTTGAATACCGAAACACCGCACGCCTTAAGTACATATCCCTAAAGATAGACAATGAATACAAGGACAGTGGTGCTACGAGATAGAAGTGAAGAATTTTTTTCTTTTTTTCTATTGTTTTGCTTCTTTTTTTTTGTTTTGTTTTGTTTTGTTTTTTTGTTTTTTTTACTATAAGGGCTCAGGCACGCAAACAAAACTACTCCAGCGAAGGCACTCATACCACAACCACATCATATCTCATCATCTCACAACCGAGCCATGGGACCACAATAGCCTAGGCATAATCTCACAGTCCTTACGCCTTGGCTTCATCAAAATCAATCCTAAAAGTTCAACTCAAAACTACCTCATAAAATCAAGAACTACCTACTCTCCTCAATCAATTCATAAGAGTTAATCAATAAGTTATCAGAACTCCTCAATTACCGGAAAATCAACCAAAAATCCACAAAAAAGCATAAAGATCGAAAAAAATTTCACAAAATTTCATAGTTCTAAAATTTTCTCCCAAATCAACAATAGACATAATTAAACACCCACACCCCTAAACCTAAAGTTTGCTTGTCCTCAAGCAAATAGAATTAAAACATGCTAGGGGCATACGAAGGGAAAAAAACAACATATAATGAGAACACAATAGTGAAACAACATAAAAAGAAAGAAATTAAGAGAAATAGAGGGAGTGGATGGACATACCTGAAGAGGGCAATAGTGAGAAGAAATGTAACACTTCAAATCTACGACTTTGAATTAAGCTTAAGAGGAAATAAATAACAACATAAGACAAGAAACGATAAAAAATAATAAAAGAATAAAAAAAAATATTTTTTTATGTTTTTTTATATTTTTTTGTTAGTCAACTACATTTACATCTCCATACAAAGACTCCGAACTCTGAGAGGTACTAAAGCCGACTCACTACAATCATAAAGACAAGGAAACAATTTAAATATGGAAAGATAGAATTCAAATGCCTGGATCCATTTAATATCAGCCAGTTAAACAAATCTTGTGCAGCTTCAGAAGTGGAGTCAACTAAGTACATTAAAAATGCGGAGGAGAGGCCATTAATTTCAAACCATCAACGTACTCAAACCCCAGACATTTTCCCATACTTAGGAGGGAAAGCCAAACATTATGCTTTCGGCCAATGGTTTTACTTTCATTGTATCCATCCTAGTTAACTCCAAGGCTTCCATTACATTAAATAATCCATTTTCGAGAAAATGGTAAAACCCACTATAACCCAGTGGAGGTCCAACCTAAAAGTTAGGAAATCACCGGAGTCGTTAGATGCAATAATAGTATCTATCATCAACTCTAAAGAAATAAGCACAAGCAGCTAGAATGAAGCAAAATGTAGGATTGGAATGCAAGTTATAACATCTAGAACCTAATAAATAAACTAAAAACAAAATATAATACTAGAGCAGATAGGAAAGAAATTAACATAAAAAAAGTAAAATCTAATAGCTACGTCTAGGGTGCCTCCTAGCAAGGCTGAGTTTAACGCCCTTTGCCCTGCGCCAATGTTAGAGCAAAATGCTCTTAAATTATTTGGGCACAAATAACCGAATGATGATTTCATAACAAAATATGAGAGGACCCTTCCATAAATATTGTTTCGTAAGGGGCATGAAGCGATCATTCTCAAACTCATCTTGATAAGGTGAGAACTCCCATCCCAAGATTTTGTGTGTGTGCTTTTGCTCTAATTTGCTAGTGACCACATGAAATCCACTAAAATCGAACTCTGCTTGCAAAGGGTCAACCCAAAAACTACAACAATCTAGTCACCTCCCTATACATCATTGCGTTCAAATTTGGGTCGAGCCCTAAATCTTCCTCTTTGGAGGAAATATTTTCTTCTTCCTTTATTAACCACCCAATGGCCCTCTTTTGATGATCAAGGACTATCAACACACGCTCCTCATGTTTTGATGAAAGATTATATGCTCTAATGATAGGAGGAGTACGATAAGGGCCTAGATATGCATGATCGGTATGAGAAGACCATGGTATGAGTTTCAAAATAGGGTTACTATCATTCATAGATGATTCAGGACAAGGAATAGAAGGTGAACCAGAAGTAGGCTTAAAAGACTCATATAAATAACAAGTAGGATCTAAGGAGTTGTGTGCACCCAACTTTCTTAAAAAGGTAGAAGAGTCAAATTGAGCTATTATGACATCAAGATCATCCTCTAGACATGATTGGGCTCTGGGATTGAAGGAGAATGTACATCAAACTCAGAAGGCTTAGCAGAGTCAGAACTAGGCATAAAAGAATTGGAGACAACCAACTTCTCTAGTATAGGAGCTAAGTCAAATTGAGTCGTAGAATCATGAAGCTCGTCCTCTCCCTCAAAACAACAAATGACCTTTTCTACCTCATTCTCTCTCTCATTCCTACTATCATTCCCTTGCATTTTTTCACTCTCCTTATGTCCCCTAGTTTCTACCAAACCTAAGTCATGGTCACACAAAGTTTCACCACTAACAAAACTATCTTGATCAAATTGGTTTGTCACAGGTTGAACAGAGTGTTCATTATCAGTCCAACTATTTATGCTCTTAGCTAGTTGACCAATTTTGTCTTGTAGCCTATCTAAGGATTTGTGGTTGGATTCGACGAGCTGGACAAGTTGACTGATCTTGTTATCGAAATCTGATTCAGGAGAAGTAAGTTCAGTTGAGTTAGGATGACAAATATTTTGATTTAAAAAATTGCATCCAAAGTCTTCACGAAACTCAGAAGGATCGAGGTTGGGGAATCGAGATACATTATTCTGATTTTGAAAACCATGAGGCAAAAAAGATGAATTGCTTTGATCCCAAATGAATTTTGATGATTCTGCTGCTCAGGATTATATGCATTAGAGTACAAACCATTTTTCAAAAAATAACCCTGAGTGGTAGTTATATTACTATGAAAGAACTCAAAATATTGAGGACAATTAATAATGACATGCCCAAATTGAGAACATAAAGCACAAATTTCACATGTATTTGGAATAAGGGATGAGGTTATATCCTTAAAAGGCCAATGATTGGGTGACTCACTAGGTAGATTAAGAAAAGCATTCACATCAAAAGGGGTCATATTCCAATCAACAAATTTTTCCTAATATTTTTTTTCCAAAAAAATAAAGGAAAAAAAAGGAAGAAAAAAAATAAAGAATAGATAAAACAAACACTTAAACAAATTATTACACTAATCCAAAAATAATACCGTGCCTCTCCGGCAACGACGCCAAAAACTTGATGGGTGCTTAGCTTAGGGTATAAATTAAGATCAAATCTAAGTCAAGTTTTAACTCACAAGTGCACGAGTGGTTGTAGTGTAGTATGCTTAAGTGCGAGGTCGAATCCACAGGGAAGTGATTTGAAAGTTTTATGGAAAAAGTGTATGTAAAGTGCCTAAGTAATTACAGTAAATTAAATGATAAATTGAAGTTTCAACTAAAGCTAATGAAAATAAAATAAAACTAAAATTAAATACAAAAGCTAAAATTGAGATTTAATGACAATTGGGAAGGTTTGACGATCAGATTCCTATGAAAAGCTTGAATTCTAAGCTTGAACTTATGATTTTCCTATTCTAATGCGGAATTAGACTACAAGTCTAATTAATTAATTAATCACCTATTTCTAATTAATTAACGAGTCAAACCTAGTTTAAAGGTGCAACGCTATCTCCAAGTCCTTTATCTAGTTAGAGTGTAGATTTGTCCTAAAATTCTAGGATAACGCGTTAAAAAATTAAGTGCAGAAAAACTATGGTACAACCTATAGTTTTTGTAATAAAACCCAAATATATATTCTATATGATTTAGCATAAGAATATCTATCACGCATTAGCTACAAGTGTAATGGAATAATAGACAATAAATATTGAAGAACATAAATCATAAAAATAAATAAAGCATCAAAATAGTAAATCCAAATTCAAGATCATAGAATTAAGACTATTACACAGAAATTCTATCCTAAACAATGAATTATTCGTTCATATTCAAAAAAATTAAATTGAAATTAAGAAAAGAATTTGAAGCGAAATTCCCCGATAAAATAAGTTTAATATGTTGAAAACAATGCTAAAAGCTTGATTCGCATCCCAATCATTCGTTGAATTCTCAATTCGGAGCTCTTCTTTTTCCACTTTTCACCGCCTTAAGTTTAGTCATATGGGCTTTGGATTTGTCGTCACATTGCCAAGATTGGCCGTGGGACCCTTTTCTATCTTTCTATCCAAGTCCAATTTGGATTAATTAAATTGCATTGACCAAGTTGGCCAAGGTATCAACCTTGGTCAACGGGTCAACTCTATAATATTTTTTTGTTTTTCTTTTTCCTTCTCTAACTTCCTTTTAACTTTGTTCCTTAATGATTAAATTCCTACATGTATAAAAACACAATTAAAATAATCAATCTCTTCAATAAATGTACACAATTAATTCTCAAAATGCAAACAAATAAGATAAAAATATGAATACATCACGATCCCCTTTCTCCATATTTATTTATTCTTTGAAAAGAAGCACTACGTGATACTTTGTGAGGTAGGGGCTCTGCAATGTATGTGACATCTTACTTGAGTAGTGCTACTCCCACAAGGTGAGTTGCATAAGCTGGTGAGCGATTATATGAGCAGGGAAGATGGAAGTGGATACACTTTGAACTTTTTTTTTTTTCCTCATTCAATTTTCTTATAGATTACAAGAGTTAGAAGTGATTAAGAGACAACTAAGGAATATTTCTTATCCATGTTCAATAGTCCGAGTAGCTTCAAAGTAATCTAATAACCAATGTTATAATGAATGATTAGAGTGGCCAATTATATTTGTAATCACCTAGTGGTGGATATGGAAGTGGAGGAATGAAAAATTGTTTGGACGTGAACAAACAAGGGATGCTTCCAACTGTACTCAATTTCTGATAAAATACACAAATGAAGTGGTTGAAGCGTGGTGTTGTTTTGAAAAAAACAAATCTAGAGCGACTAAAAGGCATGTATTGGTTTGATAGGATAAGCCACAACAGGATGGTTGGAAGCTCAATATTGATGGTCGTTTAAAGGTTAATTCAAGGCTCGTAGTGACAAAAAGTTTGTTCCGTGATTAAATAGATGCATGGTTAGAGGGTTTTGTTAGAAATCTAAATATAATGGCTAGTCTTGGAGCAAAACTATGTGTCATGTGGGAAGGTCTTTGTCGAAATTATCAAATATTAAAAATTAATAAATTTCTAGATCAATTATAATGTCACGTCTATTTTGCAGTGAAGATTGAGATTTCACTTTTCTCCATGCTCCAGGAATCTTTCTTCAACCTTGTATGAACTTAATTATTCATCAGGCATTATAGGTGTTTTCCTAAGTAGGATCACTTATCTATTATCGCTCTAATTGGGTCAAAGTCCCAAAACTTGTCTATTGTCTCACTAATTGGCAAAATTAAAACTATACATGCAGAACGTTAAAAATGAATTTCGCCTATACATGTAGCCTGTAGAGTCGTGTTTAAAACAATAAAATAATAATTTCTTTCTAATAAACTGATAACTTGATAGAAAGTTTTTATTTTTTTTATGACAAGAAATACTGATTGAATAGTCCTTAGCTTAAGTCAACTAAGAGTCTAATTTCAAATATCTCTAGAAGGATCGAACCTCATGTATACTAATCCATACACTCTACTCAGTTTGCCATTCACAGTTTGAGGAAAGTTGTTTCTTATTACTAGTCCTTATACTTGGAAAGACTTATGGCAAGTTGGAAAGACTTATGGCAAGTTGGAAAGACTTTGGAAAGCCTACATCAACAGCTAGGCCAGCAAAACAATCCAATAGTGTGAACAAGACTTTAGAGAATGTGGTTTCGAAAAGTCAATTTAATCGGCTGTTGCATATACAAAGTGCATGTGCTCTCTAAGTCTTGGAAACTTCCCAACAATGTATAGCAAGAATTCTTCATGTTTTTTACCCACACATGCAAAGTGGAGATGGCCTCCTCCCCTGCCCCCATAGAGAGCTTTAGCAGTTTGATATCTACCCATTTGCGAATTTTATAGTCAAAGAAATATAATATAGAATTTTTTGCTAATCAAGCAAAAGTGTTTCGTTAATAAACTTAAATTTAAAAGATTATAAAGACAAACAAGGCAATACTGTCACAAAAATGTCATCTAATCTTTTATTAACATGTAGGTATTCATTTACAATTGTGCTTCTAAACTTTTTACATTTACAACACGAAGTCTAATTATTTGCTAATATAATATAGAAATTAAAAAGTTGGGAGCTCTGCATTTGATACATGAACATGGATGAAGCAAAGTGAAGTCTAAGTATTCTAAACTTTAAACCAAATCAGACAATATCGAATCGAACTTCAGTGACAGAACCGTGTTCAAGTCAAGCTACATATAAGTACACTGATTTTACCATTTGTTAAGAAAAAAGGGCAAAACTAGAACAAAAAATGCATCAGTCGTCCCCGATGCAGGTTTGGATTCTCTTATTTACTAGATGGGTGTATTATGGGTCATCAAATTTAGTCTTTTAAAATTTCAACCATTCATTTCAAATTTATTTTAGGGTAAATAGTGTATTACCCCCTATGTTTTGTTAAAAATATACAATACCCCTCTGTGTTTTAAAAATTAACTGATTATCCCCCTGTGTTTTGCTAAAAGTGCATAATACCCCCATGTGTTTTAAAAATTAGTTAATTATCCCCCTGTGTTTTACTAAAAGTAGCTGATTACCCCCTTATATTTTATAAAAGTAGCTGATTGCCCCCTTATATTTTTTAACAAAAACGCTAATTTTTAAAAAGTACAGGGGGGTAATTAGCTACTTTTATAAAATATAAGGGGGTAATCAGCTAATTTTTAAAATACAGGGGGGTATTGTGCACTTTTAGCAAAACACAGAGGGATAATCAGCTAATTTTTAAAACATAGGGAGCTATTGTGCATTTTTAGCAAAATACAGAAGAATAATACGCTATTTACCCTTTATTTTAACTGCGCACCGATTTTATCTGACAAAGTTGGAATGGTCTTATTTTTCAAGTTTGTAACGTGTAGGTTGTGGTTTCTATTGCAACTTAAATTTAAAATGAATGGTTAAAAAAAATTTTAAAAAAGAAAAATCAAAACCCAACCAATACAATCCCTTGTCCCCCTCCCCCCAAAGAAAAGTGACCCCCTTGCCCCCAAGAGAAGAAAGATCAAAACAACCCTCCTCCCCTCCACCTCCCATCCAAGTCCCTCCCATTACCTGCCAGTAATAAAATTTCTCACGTTTACTTTTTAATTTATATATATATATATATATATATATATCTCAATTTTGGGTGCTTGGTTCATTTGCGTGTTGATTATGACTTACTATGACGCATGAATTGCTAATTCTTTAAAAAATTCCATTTTTTTTTTCTCCAAATACATTAATTTAATGGCCTAGAAACTAATTTTCTTACACATCATCGTTAAGCATATTCCAATTTTTTTTTTTTTTTTGGGTCTGAAACATTCATTGTCGTTAAACAGAAACTCGGGAGTACAACACATAGGTGACAAGGTACAACTCAAAACACAAACCGACACGAGCCACCTGGATCGGAGCCCAAATAACAGAAAGCCAGAAGCCAGACCGGAAAAAAGCATGTGTTGCATCACAAACAATGGTTCGAAAAATGGGACGTACCAATTTGCAATACATATATTGAATTCATATTAAAATCAAGGAAAATTATTCAGTTAGTCCGAATTAATATCAGACCGTAAGAGAAAATATAAGACTTACTTATATGTAGGATTTACTTATATGTAGGCCACCAACCAATAGAGAACAATGATGCCAAAATTATTTGTTGAATGTCTTAGTTTGACAATCTTATCTCATCATGTCTCATTCATTTAAAATAGTTGCTTATTAAAACGTAATTTAAAATTGTTGTCAAAAAGTGATTCTATGAGAAATGATTAACCAGTAATAAAAAAATTTAACTATTACAAAAGGTTTTAGTTGATTCAATTATGTTTTTTTTTTCAATTAGAACATTGCACACTCACGCGCTATATACAAGAATGAATTATTATGTAATCCATAAACTCTTTCTGATGACAGCCTATCAAATAAAATTACGTATTTTTGAATATGTCGTTATATTATGTACATGTATTCAATCTGTAATTTTTTTAATGTTCATGCTCGTGTCCGGCGACGGAATGGGCACGACTCCCCCTCAGGAGCTAAAACATTAGAATGTGCGGAGCTATAAATGTATCAAGACCCAATGTTGCGCACCTCTTAGCTAGAAAGTCAGAAGTGGATGATTCTGATATTACAGAAATTTTAAGGATAATACTTACTCAGTTCAACACACTTAAACCTCTCATAAATAATGAATTATGTGTTGTATAGAACAAGTAATGTTTGGGTTTTTCTATCAAAAATATATAGGAAAATCTAATAAACAAATCGTGGATCGAACCCTACAATATCAACAGAACCAGATTCATTTTAAAAGGGGTTCTCTTACTCACCAACTGCAATCAACATGTGGTTAATCTCCAGCATTTTATCCAAAATCTCCTCTTCAAATCTGGGTTTTCAACATCCAATACAACAGGGAAAACACTGGAGGTGGTGCGATTTTTCTATAAAAAAAAAAAAGATGTTTCAGAAACCACATATCTTATGGAGAGAACACAAAAGTTTCATACTCTTACGGGTAAATTACTGTAGAGATCACTAAACTATTTTGCCAATTCTGTTCTAACCATTGAATTATTTTCAGCTCCAAAAGAGCCATTAATTTATTGAAAAGGTTGCATTCAGACCATTCTGATAGAATAAAGAGGGAAGAAAGAGTGTGGTATTGGGGCTGATGCTGGTGCAAGGTGAGGAAAGGAAAAGGACGATGCAAAATGAGTTTTAAAAAAATGAAAATCTAAAAGAAAAAAAAAAAAAAAAGTACAAATAAAAGAGAAAAAAGAGAGTTAAATTTTATTTGAATCCTGTAATTTTAACTATTTATGTTTGAGCCTAATTTGTTAGGTTTTTTTTAACGATATCTAACAGAATGGTCTGAATGCAAAATAATTTCATGACCTCTAAAATAATTTACCCTACTCTTACGAGTTAGATTTCTTCAGTTCAACAACATTTACAGAAACTCCCACACGTTGAACTCGAGAGCTCAAACTTAACGACGATGTTTACAATCATGGTTGAGATAAACATCAATAAAGATTAACACATCGTAATAATCTCTCTTAATGTTGCTGTATGTGCGTTTAAGATGAATACAATCATGGTGGTTAACTTTTTAACCAAGCGTACAAGAGGTTGAGGGCATAAATGGTATCTCCAACAGGAAATTTTAACAAAACCCGAACAAAAGGGATCTGTCATATACATCAAAAAGTATGGCGTATAAGTCTCATTTTCTAATCCGCAAGGGTGTCAAGCAATAAATACCCGTATTTTAATAGACCACAAAGAGTTAACAGAAGAAGATAAAGATGATACAAACAACAACAAAGATGCAGCTATAACAGTTGATAAACCTGATTACAGGAAAAAGAAGATTAATTTTATTCAGTAACTAATGTGCTGAAGATACAACATACCCAACGCGCAGCGCAGTGATCAAAATCTCTCAAAAGGAACTGGAGTTAAGAGAGATTCTTCAAGCTCCCGAAAACCTCGGTAGACCGACTCCATTTGACTCTGTGGAAGCGGCAACCTCTTCACCTCAGTCATATACCTGTTAATCAGAATTCGTTTAGGCCTTTCATCCAATTTATACTTATTAAAGAGCTGGGTGCATAAACTTGTGGGAGAGAAAAATGGAATGCAGTAAACACACGTTTCAACTTCATGAGGAAGTAACAAACAAAATGCAACTTCTATCTTGATAACAGTGAAACCAAAACCAAATCAAATCTCACTAGATGGGATCAACTATATGGACCTTGATAAAGATGAACAAAAACAAAAATCAACCTACACATACTTCAAATGGTTCAAATCCTTTATTTTTCCATTTTGTGATCGTGCAGCATGTGTCTTCCATCCAAAGCCACCAGTCCCGTATTCTTTTGCTATTTAACATTAATGGCAGTCATGACTGAAGTTACTATTCTTGGCTAGAAAATAAAAACTTAACAAAATTGTAAAACATCTAAACCATTTCGTGTAAAGTCAATTTTAAGAGCAAATGTGTTATCGCTTAGAATTTATATTACAGTTTTTACACAAAATTAGAACTAGTTTTTTCTTTTTGTCAATAAATTCACAAGTTTATCAGCTATTGACTTCTCAAGGATATTCTGCAGTTCTAAAGAGCTGCAATCATAATGGCGGAAATGATTCATATAGGAATTAAACTTTTGGACAGGTATAATACAGAAACATTACTGATAAGAAATGTCATGATTTAGCAGAAAACTTTGTAAATGTACAACCGTATATCATAATATAGAAAAAGGATTGATAAAAGAAATCATGATATAGAGAGGAACCCACAGTATTAGATGTTTCAAAAACCTGCTCGTGCAAAGAATAAGAATGATGAAAATCCTGAGAAGTTACAAAAGAAGAAACTAACCTATTTGCTGCACTTGTGATCTTATCACGAACCCCTTGGTTAGAAATCGGAGTTTGCCCAAATGAAAATGCTCCACCAAGAATTAGAGAGGCTCCAGTAGCACTTGTCCCCATTCTTTGTGCAAAGACAGACGTCGCCCACTCACGAAGTACAGCAAGCACCGAATGAAGAAGGCGTAACCTTAGACTTGGAGATGGCAAGATCACTCCAATATTTGTACAATTCGAAGTAAAAATATTTTGCTCATTTGTATACAAAAATAAGAAAAAAAAATTCTATAAAACATCAAAAACTGTGCTGCCTCTGAAGTCAAACCCACTGTTGCCTCAGCCAACCCTATGAGTCCTCCCTAAACATTTAGACAAAACCAAATATTCAAACTTCAAAAAGAAAACAAAAGTTTAAAACAAAACTGAAGTGAAAACCAAAAAGTAACCCTCAATTGAAGCCATAAATAAATTTTCAGATATAGGTATATATATGCACACACTAAAATTCACCAAAATATTAATTCTAAGATACACACACATATATACACTCAGTTTCACAAAATGATCAATTTTAAGACACACACACACAGACATATATGTATACATATAAACCGCCAATTTCACCAAAATATCAATTTTATGATCTATATTTATATACACACACAGTCAATTTCACCAAAATATCAATTTTAAGATATTAATACACACACACACACAGATACTAAATTTCACCAAAATATGCAATTTGACATATGTATAAAACTGATTGTGATGGAAAGCTCACTTTGCGATGATTGGCCGGCGACGAGAAGGTGAACTCCTCGGTCAACAACTTGATAACCGCCATTATCTTATCGTGATCCCCCGCCGCTGCCAACTGCTTCACTATTCCTTCCAACTATAAAACCACCAAAAAAAATTCCAAACCAAAAACTAAATCAATAAACCCTAAAAATTCAAAAAAAAAAAATCCTCCAAAAATTCAAAAAAAAAAAAAAAGTGCATAAACATTTCAATGAAAAACTACAAAACAGTACACACCTCAAGGGCAGCATTTTTGCGCTTCTCGTAAAGCTTGTCGGAGAGATTACAGAGAACCGCCGATGGAATTATCGACAACGCCTCCGCCATATCCAAAACACCAAATTCACAAACCCTAACAAGGAAACAAAGAAAATCGAATTCCTTTCCTTTCCTTTCCTTTTCTGTGACTTGAATTTTCAATTCGTCCTCTCTTGATCTTCTCTTCTTGTAATCGAAACATTGGCACTACATATATATATATATACAGAAAGAGAAGAGCAATATGTATGTATATGTGTATGTATTCATATATATACATATATATATATTGGGGAGGTGAAGTTAAGGTAAGTAAGAGAAGTGAGAAAGCGAGAGAGCGAGAGATCGAGAGAGAAGAGAATAGATCTGGTGAAATTTTTCTTACAAGGAAAATTAAAATTTCCGGTTAAAAATATAAAAATGGTAATACTTACTATACTGAAGGATATGTTTTTCCTTTTCTGTGAATATTGTCTTAATTTCTTTTGACTTTTTTTTTATTTTTTTCCTTCATTGAGGATAAGGAAGGGATATGTGTGTGTTTGGGGGGGGGGGGGGGGGGGGCGCGGACGAGCTGGCGCTGCCCTGTCTGTGTAGGGAAATTTTTTGTTTTTGGCTTTTGCCCCCGAATTTTGGATCTAATGTTATTCTCACACCCACCACGAGTTTTGAAAGAGTAGAGTTCCTCATTTCAATTTGAATGGTGTTATTCTACAATCACATTGGTGTTATAATTTACCAATCGTTTACTCAAATTTCATGTTAAATATCAAATTATCATTTCAAAGTTGAGTGACAAATTACAGCTTACCCCCAGCATACATATATATGGACACAAACATGTAGTCTCTCTCTCTTTTATATCACTCATTTTGTTTTTTTTTTTAATTGAATTGAATCTTCTTTGTTGTTTGCCGAAAAATATTTTTTTAATTTTTTAGTATTTGGTAACATCCAAAAATTGGTAAACTGAAAAATATTTTTTACTCAACAATTGCTGCTGTTTTTGTTTAATTTTTCGGTGTTTGGTAACACCAAAATATTGGACAACTGGAAAATATTTTTCAGTCAACAATTACGGTTAGTACAAAATTCGAAAAAATATTTTCATGTCCTTTGGGAGAAGAAAATATTTTACAGAACTCATTATACATCCAAACACCATAAAATATTTTTCAGTATTCTATTTTTCAGAAAAATATTTTCCCCCATTATTTTACGGCAAACAAACGGAGTCTTAAAGTTGAGGTTTATCCATGCATGTAATTTATGTTTTTATTTGTGATTATTCTTTTGTAAATGAGTTGAAACTTTGTTTTCTAATTAGATTGAGTTATTTACTTGTTTTTTTTCTTCCACTTCATTATTTGATTATTTCTACTTGATAATTGATTTTTGTTCCTTATTATTTTCACATTGGGTGCAATTACAAAACTTTAATAGCTTTGCTTAAGTTGTATGAAGTAACTTAATACGAAGCACACAAGCCAACTAATAGCTTTCGTTCGCATTTATTTTGTCAACATACCTCATAAAAGTGAATTACTAATTTCTTTCATAGAAGGTACGTCATGGCTTATGTTTTTTATATGACTTATGGCTAGTATGAAGGGGTAAAAATGGGAAGCTCGTGCCAGTACGCAAGTATAATATTACAATTTACCGTGTAATGAAGTGTTGAGAAAATGTGAAAGAGAGTGATGCATGTTTTAGAAGTCAAACATAAGTCTTAGAGTACAGGTTTGACTTATGAAATCATACTTAGTAAGATTTGGGGTCAATAAGGAATCACCCCAAAGTAATAAGTATCTTTGGCAAATCCTAAGAGCTAAGATTAAGTATAAAATTCTGTTTATAAACCCTAGCAAAACAAACTAAGAAAATCACCCACACCTCTCAAACTCATCGTTTCTCATTACACAAAACTTCATCATTTGCCTTTGGCGATTAAGGAAGGCTACCGCTTGCTTTATAGTGTCTTTGAAGTAGAGACATCCTATCTTGGATTTTCAATATAGCAAACAACAACCACGAACTTGATTTAAAAAGTTCAACAAGATAAATTTTATGTTTCCGTATTTATATTGTTTGCTTTTTGTTTTGACATGACTAATTAAGATCACCCTTGAATGTAACTTTAAAATTTTTAAAAGTTCTTTCCACTACGTGTGTATCTCTCATTTAAAAGTTCATTTAGGAAGTCCAAATTAAAAAGTTCTACTTTCATTTTGCATACACTCTAGATTTCATTCTAGGTTTTACCAAATGGCTCCAGTGAAACAAAAGTAAAGTAGATGCTAAAAACTTTGAGGAAGGGCCTTCTTAGTGAAGAAAAGTTGCAACAGATTCATCCCATTTTTTGAATGAACAGTTTGAGTATAAGTGATTGTAAATTGAAGTCTAATCACGTGGAATATAATGTTTCAGGTACCAATAAGAAAAAGAAAATAAGATACATTAGAAAAGAGTAAATTTATCAACTCGTTTATAAAATTATTCCTTCTTTTCATTTTATTTAAATAAATAAAATACGTAATTCTTTATGAATTTTTTTTTTATGATTTCATCCCGTCTAAACAAGATTTGACCCATTCCATTTCCTTTATAATAGTTTTGATGATAGGGGACTGGTTATTGCTGGTTTGGGCTGAAAGGCTAGATTCATGGATCTTCAATTGAGGTAGGTTGGGTTGGGGTATTGGGCATTCCGCCCTTGGGTCGATTTGTATTTAATTGAAAAAATAGCATATTTAGTTTTTATTATTTTTAAAAAGTTTCAATTTTGTTTTTATTATTAATTTCTCAATTTCAACTTTTTTGTTCTCCCAAAAGTTTCAATTGCGTCTTTATTATTTAAAATTTTTCAATTTTGTCTCTATTATTTTTTTAAAAATTTAATTTCGTCTCTATTGTTCAAAATAAATCAATTTAGTCCTTATTGTTTTTCAAAAAATAATAGGACTAAATTGATTAATTTTGAACAATAGGAATGAATTTAAAACTTAGAGAAACAATAGGGATAAATTAATTTTTTTTAAAACAATAAAGATGAAATTGAAACTTTTTAAGAAATAATAGAGATGAAATTGAAAATTTTTAAATAATAGTGACGAAATTAAAATTTGAGAGAAATAATAGGGACTAAATATGACATTTTTCCTATTTAGTTATTGTGTATTACTTTGCTTCGCTATGAAACATAAATTAAAAAAGGTTAATTTTAAAGGAGGCCTAACGATGGCTACCCACCAAAAAAAGGAAAAGAAAAGAAAAATGCAAGACGTGGTTCAAAACAATAATAAATGAAATGTTACGTTGATGACATAGCTTTTCAAAAACTTTTTTTTGTTGACAAGCTTTTCAAAAACTTAATTCTAAAGCAATTCTCGACAATGAGAGAGTTTACAATTATCCATCAGAAATTATAATAGTAATGAACACTGTAAATTTTGAAGAATCTTATCAAACTTATATAACAAAAGAAAGAACACTACCAAACGTAGTACAAAAAATGAAAATCTTATACCAATCTCCAATTTTTTTAAAAATTTAAAATAGGTCTAAATTATATAATATACATAAAAAAAAATGTCTCTGACATGGCATGAAATATTGAGCTAGAGAAATAGGCCAAAACAATAAAGAAATTTGGTCAGAGTAATAGGACAAACCTGACAAGGATTAGAGGCCCAAGATGCTCGGCCCAAAATGGTCCAAGCCCTGCCTAACGGGCAATACCCATTCAATCAAATGTCAACTAACTCTCCAAAGATCATGGACCACAATTCACTATACAATTCAGGGGTCAATATCCCTATTAAGGTGCAATCATATTCTACAAAATCAGAGCTCCCTCTAACAGGTATAAGCCTCATATGCATTTATAAATATATGAGTTCACTAGCTCAAAAAGATAAGTGATTCTTACTCACTACTTGTTATTTGCACATTTGCTTTAGATAAGCACTCTTTGGTCCTTATAACTGATTTAAACATCGGAGGAGGACCCTAAGCCCAACACTTGGATCTTTGGTTTGCAAGATCGGAGATTAGCGAAATCACGAAATTCAGTCCCAGTTTATCGTTCGAGCCCACACCAGGTTAACTGTTCATAACAATTATTAATGAGAATTGATTTCACAACCTCACGCACCCACAACAAGGAAGGCCAATGGTTATACCAATCTCCATTATTGAAAAAGAAGATATAATAACAAATAGTTTTTGCTAAATAAGTAAGTGATCCTTTCCAAAAACTCAAACAAAATAATTACAATGTTGTAAAAACGTTCCAAACCTGACTAAGAATTCTAAGATCAATATTCAAACTTTTACAAATAAATCTATTTATAAGACTATCACAAATTTTGGTCCAACAAAAAGTTTGCCTTGTGAAAGGGAAATAATTTTCCTTGTATTATATGAATGAACTGTACAATTGTATATATAATGTTAATAGCATGTGATTGAGATAACAAATACATGAGAGATTTGTGCTGACAAGAATAACAACAAATACATTCAAAAATACAACAAATAATTTTAAAATTGAATTTGAACTACACAATATCCGTTGTCATGCCCCTTCAAGCGAGACTGAGTCCTAAACAGTGAGCTTGGATCGCAACAATTTGAACCGGGAGATAGATAACCCTTTTGTCATAATATCCGCAAGCTGGTCAGCAAGAGAAATGAATCGAACTTGAAGCTCATTGGTGGAGACTTTTTCCCGAACAAAATGTATATCAATCTCGATATGTTTGGTGCGTGCATGATACACCGGGTTATCAGTGAGATAAGTAGCACCAATGTTATTGCACCATAGTGTTAGCGGAGTAGGGGACGACAACTGAAGTTCAAACAATAATGACTTGAGCCAGTATAATTCCGTAGTTGCAAAGGAAATATCCATGTACTCAGCCTCGGTGCTGGATCGAGAAGTGGTAGTCTGTTCTTCACAGACCAGGAGATGAGATTAGAGCCCAAAACAATACAATATCCTTGCGTACTGCGACGATCATCGGGACACCCAACCCAATTTGAATCAGAGTAGGCATGTAGAGAGAAATCAGAAGAGGATTAAATATGCAGTCCGTAGGCCGGAGTATCTTGTAAGTAATGAAGAATGCGTTTGACAGCAGTCCAATATACATCAGTAGGACTATGCATGAACTGACAAACTTTATTGACCACAAATGATAATTCAGGACGAGTGACAGTTAAGTACTAGAGGGCACCAACTGTGCTGCGATAAAGTGTTAGGTCAGGAAAAGGATATCCCAAGTGCTGAGATAGTTGCTGATGAGGTGCAATTAGAGAAGAGACCCATTTGGCCTTCAACATATTTGTGCGAGTGAGAATGTCATGGATGTCCTTTTGTTGATGTAGAAGCAACCCATTAGGTGTACGAACAACCTGAACACCAAGAAAGTAAGAGAGATCACCTAGATCCTTGATAGAGAACTCTTGATGGAGAGATTGAGTGAGAGACTGAATGGTAGCAACATCATTTCCTATGACAATTATATCATCAACATAAACAAGTATGATTGTAAAAGCATTAGATGTTGTTTGAACAAACTGTGATGTATCCGAGGTTGATGAAGCAAAACCAAGGGAGAGAAGATAAGTGCTTAGTCTTGAGAACCATGCACGAGGGGCATGTTTCAAGCCATACAATGTTTTGTGTAACCTGCACATATGATCTGTTAGTGAAGGATGAATGAAACCCAGGGGCTGAGCCATATAGACCTCTTCTTGTAAAAACCCATATAAGAAAGCATTATTTATATCCAGCTGTTTGATAGGCCAATTTTTAGATACTGCAATAGATAGCACCACACGGATCGTTGTCGATTTGACTACAGGACTAAAAGTATCTGTGAAATCAATACCCTCCTCCTGATTATAACCTTTAGCCACTAACCGTGCCTTGTATCTGTCGATAGATCCATCTGGTTTTCTTTTAATGCGGAAAACCCATTTGCAGCCGACAATGTTGGCCTGAGGAGGTTTAGGAACTAGGGTCCATGTACCATTCTAAAGAAAAGAATTATACTCTGAGTCCATAGTTACACGCCACTGTTGCATTTTGTATGCTTGATTAAAGGTAGTGGGTTTTGTTTCATTTTGATCTAATGAAGGATGCACTGTGTGACAAGCGTTATAAGTGATGTAGTCAGAAAATAACTTTGCTTGCCTGGTATTATCTTTGGTCCGCGTAACCATAGGATGACACTGCAAAATAGACACATGGGGAGGAGAAGATTTGGGGTTGACGAGAGCAAGGTTGTCCGTGGTGGAATATGGAGCAGGTGTTGAGGTAGGATGCGCAAGTGAAGTAGAGGAGGTAGAGTTACAGGATGCATGGGAAGGAGAAGATGTGGGGTTCACGAGAACAAGGTTGTCCACGTTGGACAAAGGAGCAAGAGTAAAGGTAGGATGCACTGGCGAAGTAGAGGAGTTAGAGTTACTAGGAAAGTTGACCAATGACAAGTCATGATCAAGGGTCTGTATTTGTTCATGTAGACTAAGGGACATAATGGGTGACAGAGAAGAGACATCAATATCAGGAAGACTTATGGGAGCTTCTAGACCGTGGGACCCATGTGAAATTATAGGAGCAGGTTACAATGTGCTAAAACACGTAACATAGGAGTGCACAGGACGTGAAGGTATGAAATTCAAGGGCAAGGTCGCAAGAGATTGGACAAGTGAGATATTACTTTCTGGGAAAGCGAAAACATGAGGTGGAAATGTAACGTGAGGTAAGGGAAATGCATTCGTTTGAGACTGATGGCTAACAAGTGGAACAGTACAAGCAGAGGACGAGTGTGAAGACGACAAGGTTACAAAAGGAAACGAAGACTCATCAAAAGTCACATGTTGCGATAGATAAACGCGATCAGTGGGGATATGGTAGCATCTGTAAGCGTGATGATCAAGACTATAGCTTTGAAACACACATGGAAGAGATTTTGGACTTAGCTTGTCAAACCTATAGGGTCGTAGAAAGGGATAACATAGACACCCAAAAATACGAAGAAAAGAATAGTCAGGGGGTATGTCGAATAATTTTAGAAAAGGAGAATGGTTTTGTAAAATTGGAGTAGGTAAACGATTAATTAAAAAAACTGTTGTGTTAAAAGCTTCAAGCCAAAATCGTTTTGGGAGTGTGGCATTGAATAAAAGTGTAGTCCCCATTTCTGTAATATGGCGAATTTTATGTTCAGCAAGACCATTTTGTTAGGGTGTGTGTGGGCAAGATATGCGATATTCAATGCCACTTTTGTTGAAAAGTGCTTTTAGGGAACCTTGTGTCAATTTGGGAGCTCCATCACATTGAAATGAACGTATTTTGTGTCCAAATTGATTTTCAACTAAAGATTGAAATTGCAGAAAACAAGAGTAGTTGTCACTTTTATTTTTCATAGATTACAGTCATGTAAAACGACTATAGTCGTCAACAAAAATGATAAAATACCTAAAACTTGAACATGACGGAACAGGGGCCAGACCTCATACATCATAGTGAATTAATTGTAAAGAGAAAATAGACGACCTAAACGAAGGGGAGAAAGGGAGTCTATGACTTTTGCCTTGCATACATGCATGACATATTTTATTTAATGAAAGAAAGTCTTGAAATTGAACAGCAGACTGAGAACGTAAAGTGGACAGCACTGGTTTTGAAGGATGACCCAACCGACTATGCCATAGAGAAGCAGAAACTTGACTGGTAGATAGTGCAATGGAAGACTTTGACGAAGAGAAGGATGGCACAGACAGTGTGTAGAGATTGTATTCAACTTGGCCTCGGAGAAAGGGGTCCTTGTGTGCGGATCCTTTATAACACACATGGAAGGAAAAAATTCAAAAGAAACATTATTTTTCTTGTGTGAATTGAGATATTGACAAGAGATTTCGAGTTAGATTAGGTACATGCAATATATTTTTTAAATACAGAGAGCGATCATAATGTGGAATAAAATTTGAACCAGTGTTGTGAATGTGGAGAACAGTACCATCATCCACAACCACGTTGTCAGGACCAGTGTAAGGTTGAAGATTGTGTAGAACTGAAGCATCTGGCGTCATGTGCTATGTAGCACCGAAATTTGGGATCCAAGTATTTGTCGGTGTAGGAAGAAATGGTGGAAGTGAGTTGGGTTGATGGTGAAGACCGGCGAACTGCTGAGTGGGAGGACTAGGCTGAGGCGGAGAATACCTATATTTGCATCGTGAGGCTGAATGGCCTCGCTGACGGCATATTTGGCATGTGCCTTTGTAGCCTGAGTTTGATCTGGATGAGGATGAATTTGACTTGTTAGAAGAGTTGGTGTTGTAGGACGAAATAACTTTGGATGAATTCTTGGTGAAAAGAGCTTGTTCATTGTGTGATGGAGAATTGATTTGTGATACAGAAGGAGGAAAAGATTTTGTTACAGAGAGGTCATCACCATCAAGAATAAGACGATGCTTGTACGTCAAAAGCTTGGCTCACAGTTCTAAAAAGGAGAGTGGAACAACAAGATTTTCAACGGACATAACAAAGGGACGATAGTGTCGAGGTAGTCCTTCAAGAGTGATGAGCATCAAATCAGAATCGGATATAGGATCCCCCATGGCTGTTAAGGAGGTGGAGAGATGATGGATTTGATTGAGATAAGTAGCAATAGACATGAATTTTTTTTTGAGGCCACGAAGCTGGGCTCGGATGAGAGATTTGCGTGCGACGGACTGTTGCATGGAGGATTTTTTAAGGGAATTCCAAAGCTCACACGCAAAGTTATAGCCAAGAGCATGGTGAGCAAGTGTTTCGGATAGTGTGGCAATGATGCACGCAGTCACAAAGCTGTCGTACTTTTGCCATTCTTCAAGAGAGGAGAGAGTGGATGGGGAAGTTTTGGAAGAGGAACCAGTAGCAGAGGAAGAAGGCGTTTTGGGAGCTAGAATTGACCCATCGACATATCCGAATAGGCCATTGAAACAGAAGAAATTGGTTATCTGAGTTTGCCACATGAGATTATTATAGTGGTCTAGAGAGATAGTCACATAGACCCTGACATTGCAGGTGGGAAGGGAGAATGTAGAAGCTGTAGATGAAGCCATTTGAAGGTGCTAGGAAGTGATTTTTTTTTTTTTTTTTTGAGGAATAAGCAAACGTGTGCAGTAAAGGAAGAAGGAGCAAACAGTTACACAGATCAGAAGAGACGTTTGTCGAGGGCGACTGATACCATGAAAGGGAAAGAATTTTCCTTATATTATATGAATGAACTGTACAACTGTATATATAATGCTAATAGCACGTGATTGAGATAACAAATACATGAGAGATTTGTGCTGATTATATGAATGAAATGTACAACCGTATATATAATGCTAATAGCACGTGATTGAGATAACAAATACATGAGAGATTTGTGCTGACGATAATAACAACAAATACATTCAAAAATACACAATATCCGTTATCACCTTGAATATCATCCCGAATCTTTTCAAAAACTTATTCCCCGACGAATATAATAATAAATAGTTAATTATTGAAGGTCGATCAATTTCACAACACCACTCGCAAGAAGAGCGATTGGATCACCTAACAGAACAGATAAACAATCTTGAGAAGTACAATATAACCTCTTTAAATTAATAGCATTGAGACTACCAAATTCTATTAATTTAATGATATATTAATTTATCGATAAATTAATAACTATTAATTTAGAGAGATATTTATAATTTTTTGGCTTTATAGTAAAAATATTATGATTATGATTTTTTTTAAAAAAAATTGACTTGTATTTTTTCGGCCTAATTTGAAAAAATAAGTAGTAAGAATAGAAGATAAAATTTAATTTAGTAGGATTAGAATAAAATTTTTCTAATCTCGTATCCAAGACCTTGTATAATTAGGATGAAAACTAATTTCTCTAATTTTATATCTTAATCCTTGTAGGATTATCTAAATTTTTTTCTTTAAATAATTAAATATAAGATTCAACTAGATTTAAAGTTCAACAAAAAATAAGTTACTCTTGATTCATATTTTAAGAAAATCTCATAGTCAATTTATTATATACTTTTTAGCTAATTATTAATTTATGAAATATTTAGGTCAATAAAATACAAAGAAATTTTTTTAAATGTATTATCTTATAATTTTATTAAATTTATCAACTTTTTAAACTAGTCCCAAGTCAAACCGGACATTTTTATTAGTTAAAAAAAATTATTAATTTATCAAATATTAATTTAAAAAGATTCTGCTGTATTTTTACAGTGCTCGACCATGCACTCCCTATTTCACCCTTGGCTTTTAATTTAGCTTTGTGTCGTACATCAATTTTTGAGCACGAAATGGTGCTCATCTTTGAGAAAGCAAGCACTATTTTTCCTTGGAACCAACATAATGTATATGGCCTGCACAGATTCAACAAAAACACTATTAAAATTTAAACTAATGAAATACCATTAAATTTCTTTTAGCTGTTTGTTTGGCTTGTGCAGAAATACTAGAAAAAATAGGATTAAAAATTAATAATATGATGGTTTTTTTTTTTTTAACATGGGTGAAAATGTTAAGAGTAAGATTAGTAGAAATGCTTTGTCAGAATGTGTAAAGGTATAGGTATTACACATCATAAGAGAGGTAAAAAATAGTCTAAAAAGAGTTGTATGAAGTCACTTATAGCTCTAAAAAAGAATATAATATGACATCGTTATATTGATAAAGTCAACACCACCTAATAAAATAAAGGTTTGAATATATCCGTAATACTTTGAGAAAAGAACGAACAAGAAGGAATATGTTTGTTTTTGGACATTTACACTACACCCCTTGAAATATAATTAATTTCGAGCAATTCCTTATTAAACTGTTCACATCTTTCATTGCAAGACACGAGTATATTTTTTTTCTTTTTCAAAATTCAAACTTTTTTTCTTCTTTTGAATAGTACTCTATTTATTCTTCCAAAAATTATCTATATTGTAAAATCCATATCATAATATTTGCTTCCAAACTTTTTAATTAGAAGATAACAAGGTTGATATATATAAAGAAATGTTAATTCTCCGAACAATAAATGAAGATAAATTAAAATCACCGTTTTATAAATCAAATGAATTCCACATTACAAGTGCTTTCAAACATTTTGACCTCTATTAAGTGGAATAATCAGATAATGACATATTATAATTACAAACTTTGAGTTCAAACTATAAATTTTACCTTCATTATACCCAAAAAAAAAGATAATAATAATAATAATAACAATGTCTGGGTAATTTCTAGAGCTACTTATTTATAGGTACATCATGGTCATTTGATTAGATTAGTTGAGCAAGAGGAGTTTTTATGATGAACTAAGCCGTTGATCTAGACTCCCTATTTGGCTTCTTAACTCATATAGGAAGTGAAATTGACTTTTCTTTTATCTAACAAGCTCTGTATTTCACTCACTATTTTAGCTAGTTGACTATTCTTCTCTTTTAACTCTCAACATATAAGAAGAGAGAATGACTCCCTATCTCACTCTCCATATTTTTTTTGTCTTTTTTTTTATTTTTATATTAGAGTTTCTATGTTTTAGTTTTTCAATTGCAACTAAGTCACAATTATAATTATGATTTTGGATAAATTTATTTATACTTAAACTTTATTGACTAGTTTCCAATAACATGTTACTTTTTTTTATATAATCCATGTTAAATTATAATTAGAATTTGTTTTTGCTTCAAAATGGATTATTAAGATGGTGAAATAATGGACCATTGAAAATGCGATCATTGAAAAAAAAAATGTAAGTCTCTATTTGGCCTAATTTTAGACACTTGAAAACATTTTTTTTGAATTTAGAAGCTAAAAGTAATCTATTTGGCCATTTTTTAAGATTTTTAGGTAAAGATTAAAACTTAAAAATAAAAAACTCCAAACTGGAGCTTTTCAAAAAAAGATTTCATGATGTTTTTACATAATATGAAAAATGTTCTAGAAGAGGAAGCGGGGATGACAATAAGGGAAGAGAACTTACAGTTAGATGTGAAAGCTTGGATTATACAAGCGAGGAAAAAGCAAAGTTAGAGGTGAGTGTCTGAGTAAAACGTGAAGAATTTTCATTTTATAAGTTTGTAAGGCCATAATAAAGGGGAAAATAGGGCTATAAGTTTTTTTTTTCTATTTTTTGAAAGTCTAACATTGCCTCAAAATTTTGAAAAACCAACATCATCCAACATATATCAAACAGTAATGGCTTTTCCTCAACATCACTTCTATCGAAAAAATTATTACTAAAAGCTACACACTCAAAAGGTAAAATTTTATAACTAGGTTAAACAAAATCTAAATCTTCGAAATCGAAATATTGTGAAACAGTGAAAATTAGAAAATGATAATAAAGTATTAGTGTGCTAGCTATAATATCAAATATTATTAGATGAAATTGAAATAAAAAGTTGTCTAAAATAAGAAAAACTCATTTCAACTCCTTTTACTAGAGAAAAAATGAATAGCGTTGGAGATGGCCCAAATATACTAAGCTTAATGCTACTGACCTTCTTTGAGCATGAGTTTTCTTTTTTTCTTTTTCCTTTTTTTTTGGGTGGGTTTGAACATGAGTTAAACTAGAACAAATCTTTTGTCACAAGTAATCTACTCCATTCACAAAATTTAATATAGATTCTCCTCTTCATATCATACAACATTATGATAGAAATCAATTAAAGTAAAACTTATTAAGATCATTTTATTACAATTATATTAACATATCACCATTATTAAATCTTTATATGAATATACTATCACAAATCTCCCTCGTAACATTACAATGATATGAGATGATTCAGATCCCCTAATGAGACTGACACTTTGCTTAGGCTCCATTTGTTGCAATAAAATATTTTTCTAAAAAATATTTCTGAATTTTTCAATGTTTGGTAACATAAAAAATTTGGTTAACTGAAAAATATTTTCCAGTCAAAGAAAAATTTTAGTTTAAAAAAGTGAAAAATATTTTCTTATCTCTTGGAAGAAAAAAATATTTTTTGAAATTCACTCACTTTATCCCTAATCCAACCACCCCTACCCCGCCACAACACCCTACGCTCACTCCCCCCACCCCAACCCCACCTTCTACCCTTGGTAAATATATATTTTTTTCTTTATAAAATTTCATGTCAGAAAATATTTTTTACTATAAATCCAAACACAAAAAAATCTTTTCCAATTTTCTAATTTAAAAAAAAAACGGTTTTCTCTGAAAATATTTCTCCCAATAAGTTATTAACAAATGGAGCCTAAAACGTGATTGAGAATTAAAAATGAAACGATACAAGAGGACAAAAAAAAAAAAAAAAACACGACCGGAAACATTGATTTCATAAATTTTTAACTTCAATGTTATCTTTTACGAGAGAGAGAGAAAATAAAGGCAGAAGTGGAACATCGATTTTTTCCTCTTCTTTGTGTTTTACTATTATTCTAATTGGTAAATATAGATACTCCTTATGCAAAAATAACTAGGAACATACTGACTTTTTCAATGTGATATCTCACATCCATAAAAATAGTATATGTGTATTGTTTATAAGTGAGTTTATGGGTATAACTTATACACATAATAATTTGGGTTAATTATTTGAAACCTATAGATTAGAGAACTTAAATAGTTATTTTTTATATTTACAACACTAATTTTACTTGTGGATTTAAATTTTTGTGCTCGGGGCATAACATTCAAAGTCTGAAATTTAAACATGTGTTTTCATTAAATAGTCATTCTATTTATGCTTCCAAAACTTATTTGTGTTCTAAATCTATATCAGTATAATCTATATATAATATTTGTTTCTAAACTTTTTATGTAGAAGATAATAAACTTCATATGCTAAAGAAATGTCAATCGTATGAGTAATAAATGACGATGAAAAAAAAAAAAAACTTTATTCTAGAGATTTTTTTTTTTGTTTTTTGTGGGGTCAAGGAGATGGTATGGTACTTTTTTTTGGCTAAAAAAAAGTAAAAGAGATATCATTAAACTCAACAAAATCAAATGTTACAAGTGTGAAAAACACCACACATCAACCTAACATAGGATATTTTCAAATTTTAATATTACCTAGATTCTCCATTGTTTCGCCAAAAATCAATTTTAGTCCCATTGTTTTAAAGGATGAAAATTCGTTCACAATATTTACAAAAATATTCAAATTAGTTCTTACCGTTAAAAAACTAATAAAAAATTAATAAAATGTCTAAACTACTCTTACTAAAATAAGAAAATCACAAACCTACCCTCCTTCCTCTTCCAATCAAACCCAACTCCATTCTCTTTCCTCCCGCCGCCCCCCCCCCCCCCCCCCCCCCCCCGCCCCCCCCCCCCCCCTCCTCCAAGGACCCCCTACCAATGGGAATCTAGCCCCCCACCCCAATCTGACACACATACACCCAAAAATACACACGAACAACTATTCTTAATTGAGTATCGTACTGATTTGGAGACTAAATTGCAGTTATAGTTCCAATTGTTATTGAATTTGTCAAAATTAAAAAGTTATAAAGTACAATAGTTTCAAGTAATTGCAACTATTCTTACTTGAGTGCCGTACTCATATTGGCATATTCAAAAAAAATATCCATATGATTTTAGAGAAAAAAAAAAATAGCGTGTCACTCTAAAGATATATAACAGACACTAGAGGCCTATTGGGTGGGGGCAACTGGAGGAAGACAGCACGGGGCAAAGCAAAGGGCAGAGCTTCGAGTGACTTGTTAGGGCTGTCGAAGAGAAAAGAATCAAGTCACTCGAAGCTCCTCTGGCGCGCCCTAGCCGAGCGGTCCTCGCATGCACAAGCAAGCAGATTAGCCCCCTCATTCTCTTATTGTGCCGGCAGGCCTGAGCGAGCGAGGTAGGTTTAGATTAGAGGGAAGAGGACTGCGAACCTCCGTCCCATGAAGCGCCAGGGAACCATGCATTCCTCCCGGGCTGGGCTCTAATCCCACCTTATTACAAACCATGATAAATTGTGCAATATATGAGAAATGAAGAATAATTAGAAAAAAAAGAACTAAATGGAAACATGTAGTTTGCACAAATAGTACATTAGAAAAATACGGATAATTTGCACAAATAATATAGATTATTTTAAAGACTTGAGATGACTTACGTTATTATACTAAGAGTTATTATTGAGAATGAATATTTTGAGTATAGACATAATTATCAATATTCAATAATACTTCTCAAAAAAAGAATCAATATTCAATTACAATAATAATATAGGTGATGAACAAGGCGAAAAATGAAAAATTGTTGAAATTTTGTTTTTTAATAATTTGTAATTGGAGAGCATTGGACACGTGAAATTACCAGTCAAACCTAGATTAGATATTTTACGAAGACACACAGAAATTGCACTTCATTTTTAACCAGTTTGTGTGTATGGCAATTTTCAATGCGTATTGCTGTATATAACTTTAAAAAATAATAATAATAAACAAAGACGCAAAAGTTCATCAAAACTGCTGACAATTTCATATAGGGTAAATGACCAAAATGGTCCCTTATACAGATGGATATCCATTTCTCATCTTAATCGTTAAGGAAGCTTTGATTTGATGAAATACTCCACGAAATTTCCTCTTTGCCGTCCAAAATTTCCATGAAAGCTACTATGTCTAGTCTTATAGCGGAGAAGCAATGTATTTAAGTATGTCAAGTGTTGACCAAAAAAAAAAAAAAATTAGAAGAGTTGACCAAAAGGGAAAAAAAAAAAATGCCAAGTTGAATTAGTTTTTGGAGTAAATTACTTGTATAGCAGATTGGTCTCCAATTTTCAAATGAACCTTTTTGGTTTCTGAGTTTACAATTATGTGATGCTGGTAGTCCCAGACCCAAAATTTCAATTTAAAATTTAACGATTTAAACCATAATTCAATATAAAATTTAACAAACAAGTTGTTGATCTCTGTGTCAGAATTGTTAAATTTTAGGCAAAGTTTAGGGTGAAGACTAATGATAGTTAAAAATTACATAATAAATTAACTACGAAAGTAGAGAAACTTATTCTAATTCCACTAAATTAGATTGTTATCTTCTATTCTCATTAGAATTTTCTACTTATCTTTTTAAAGTAACCTGAAAAAATATGAGTGTTTTTTCAAAAACGATACTATAAATATAATATATTTACTCTTAAGCCCAAAAAAACTAAAAATATATCAATAAATTATTAATTATTAATTTATCCATAAGTTAATATCTTGTTAAACTAATAAATGTAGTAGTATTAACACTATTAATTTAAAGAAGTTATATTTTACTTGTAATCACCAATTCCTAAACTAAAAACGTGTTTGAAGACTATAGGTGGTCATCGAAAGTTTTAGCTTTATTTATATTTATTGTGAAGTAAATTAATTTTTTGATTGGTCGTCTAATAAAGAACTTATTAGTTATCTAGAAGTTACTCCATTTGGATCCATTGTTGAAGAGGGACAACGAGAATGGCTTTTATACGGATACGGCCCACTAAATTTGAAGACAACAATCAAATAGTGTAATTACAAGCAATCTTTTCTTCTTTTAATTTCTTTTTTATAACGATAAATTGTATTCATTTGCGGGAAGATATTGGATCTACACGAAATTACAAATTCCGTAATGTAATAATATGTTCTAACTCATACTCTAAACAAAAGACTAAACAAAAAATTACCTTAATTGTATAAGCTTATGTGTGTCATTACAATGAATCTTCTCTTCAGCGTTCTTCTCAAGCACACTTTACTATGCCATTTGCTAGGATGAATAGGATGTTACCAAAGGGTCAAAAATGACTTCTGCCGACACTTGTGGAATGAGAATGCTTTTTTAGTATATTATTTTATGTGATGAAAATAATTAAATGTTAGTATGAACTCGATTTTGCAACTTAAAATTACCATTACAAACCACTTACTTGTTCTTCGTTTATGGGGAACTAAAGCAACAACGAGACTATTAATTAAGATTAAAAATATTTTCAAGTTTGAGTATTAAAAATATTCGTTTATGGCTACTGCTGCTCGTCGGAGCAGGAGCAGGGGGTGGGGAGTGGCCGTGGGGGGAGGGGGAGTAGGGTGGGGAAGATGAATTTTTAATTTTATTTATTTAGTTATAAATAATTAAAAATGAAAGAAAAAAATATATTATAAAAGGGCAAAACTGACATTTAATAACTTAAAAAAGACATGAAGGGGGTAGTGTGATAACTTTCTAATAACACAGGGGGTATTCTTGAAGTTTTAGGAACACAGAGGGATAATGTGATAGTTTTACATATTACAAGGGGCTTATGTGATATTTTTCCATGCTTTTTAATATATTATTTTATGTGATGAAAACAATTATATGTTAGTATGAACTCGATTTTGCAACTTAAAATTACCATTACAAACCACTTACTTGTTCTTCGTTTATGGGGAACTAAAGCAACAACGAGACTATTAATTAAGATTAAAAATATTTTCAAGTTCTAGTATTACTCAATACTATCTTATTTTTATCATTCACTTATTATTTTTTATGTGAATACTTAATTAGTTTGTCAAAATTATAGACGTTTATAAATTTTTTCTCATATTTTAATATGCCAAATAAATCATAAGTTTAACATTAAAACAATATTATTGTAATGTTGTCCTCTCGGTCATACAGATAAGAGATCGAGTATTGCCATAAGATTTATTGTTGATGAACGAAGAAATCAGAAATCATGAGAAAATTGAAAAATGGTCAACAATGCTCAAAGGGATAGCACCAGTTTACATGCTAATCATGGGGGAGAAGGAAGCCGAACATCTAATCAACCTAGACACAACCAAAATTTTCGGCGTCCTAATTCTTTTTTAATAACTTAAATTTTTAGATAAATTGATAACTTAATAGGAAGTGTTTGTCTTTTTTGTGATAAAAAATACTTATTGAATAGAACAAACTGAATCTATCATTAGCTTAGATCAACTAAGAGTCTAATTTCAAATATCTCTAGAAGGATCAAAACACTTATTGGATAGAACAAATTGAATCTATCCTTAGCTTAGATCAACTAAGAGTCTAATTTCAAATATCTCTAGAAGGATCCATGCTCATATATACTAAACCATGCACTCTACTCAGTTTGCCGTTCACAGTTTTGAGGAAAGTTGTTTCTTATTACTAGGCCTTACACTTGGAAAGGCTTCGGCAAGCCTACAAATAGTATGAACAAGACTTTAGAGAATGTGGTTTCGAAAAGTCAATTTAATCGGCTGTTGCAAATACAATGTATAGCAAGAATTCTTCATGTTTTTTTACCCACACATGCAAAGTCCCATACAGAGCTTTAGCAATTTGATGTCTATACATTTGCGAAATTTATAGTCAAAGAAATATAATACAAAAGTTTTTGCTAATTAAGTAAAAGTGTTTCGTTAATAAGCTCAAATTCAAAAGATTATAAAGTCAAACAAAGCAATACCGTCACAAAAATGTCATCTAATCTTTCACTAATATGTAGGTATTCATTTACAATTGTGCTTCTAAACTTTTTACATTTACAACATGAAGTCTAATTATTTGCTAATATAATATAGAAATTAAAAAGCTGGGAGCTCTGCATTTGATACATGAACATGGATGAAGCAAAGTGAAGTCTAAGTATTCTAAACTTTAAACCAAATCAGACTATATCGAATCGAACATCAGTGACAGAACTGTGTTCAAGTCAAGCTATGTATAAGCACACTGATTTTTACCATTTATTATGAAAAAAGGGCAAAACCAGAACAAAAAAAAACATCAGTCGTCCCTGCTGCGGGTTTGAATTCTCTCATCTACTTATTCCCTCATCTATTAGATGAAATGTATTATGAGTCATCATATTTTAGAGTGAAGTGCACCAAATTCTCCTATCATTTGTCGGAATTGCACAACACCCTCATATGGTTTAAAAAAACCTTGAACACTGCCTTGTGATTTGTCAAAGGTGCACAGCACCCCTCAATGTCAAAAAATCCGTTATATTTAACCAGGGGCGGAGCCAGAAATTGAGTATTAGGGGGGCCGAAATTATTTTTTTTGTACAGTATTTTTTGTACAGTATTTTTTGTATAGTATTTTTTTGTACAGTAAACTTAATAAGGCATATATATACTAGCAAAAACAAAATGCAACTATAGAAATTAATGTAAATAAAATAATATTTATAAAAAATAACAGAAAATATGCAAAGAAATGTTTACCTCATCAGTCAATGAAGTTGGGCTCGTCTTTCTTTCATGGAATAGAATTCATCAATTATTGTATCTACAGGAATATCTTTGGCAATTTCTTTTTCTATATAGATAATTAAGCTATCTTTGAGAAAGCCATCCTCCATCCGATTACGAAGACTTGTTTTGATAACCTTCATGGCAGAAAAAGCTCGTTCTGTAGTTGCTGTCGAGACAGGAAGAGTTAAAATTAACCGTATCAACCTATCAACTAAAGGATAAGCTTTTGATTTTCCAGTTATCAGCAATCCTCTACACAGATCTGCTATGCTAGTCAAATTTTTCAAATCAGGGTGATTAGGCACATCAAGCTCATAATGTTGCAATTGATAACTCAAACAGCTCATCTCTTGTTCAGAGAAATCAGAAGGATAAAATTTCTCAGCAAGTTTGCATATGTCATTAATTGCAAATGACTTGTAGCCATCCCTAGGATCCAAAGCTGTGCTAAGAATAAGAACCTCGGTTGCTTGCTCATTAAATCTATTGTTTAACTCTTGTAATTGTTGGTCTATAGTAGCTGTAAATAAGTCTACTCGGTAATGATGCTCCACTGTTACAATATCCTTTTGATGGCGAAGTCGGACTATGTCAGAATATGAAACATTCATATCAGGAACTTGTATATTTCGATGAGAAGCAAAAGATGTCACATTCTCAATAAGAGTTTCCCAACCATCATCTCTCAACATTTGCATTAACAGTTTTGTATTAGAAACCATATGCAGAGCATTTAAAATATCCTGAGATTTCTGTTGCAGAGCTTGGCAAAGCACGTTTGTAATCCCCATAATTTCTTTCATCACGTGCAAGATAAATACAAAATCAAATGACATCAATACCTTAATAGCAAAGTTCGCATCTCCACGTTGCGAGTATGTAGATCCTTCAATAGCTATATTCTGTAGAACTACAAAAGTGGCGTCAAACAACCTTATCAAACTACAAATTGAATTAAAATGGGAACTCCATCTAGTATCTCCAGGCCGTTGTAAAGTTCCTATTTGATTGGCCCCTCTACCAGTATCAATCTTGCCACGTTCAATTAAACTTGCATTTTCAGCTACTTGGGCAGCTTGTAATTCATCATTGCGCTTGGAAGAAGACCCAATGATGTTAACAATGAAACTCAAGTTTCCAAAAAAGGTATGTAAATCAGGAACTTCTCTAGATGCAGCAACAAGAGCTAGTTGTAACTGATGAGCTAAGCAATGCACGTAATAAGCATAAGGACAATCTTTAAGAAACAAAGCTTGTAACCCATTCCATTCTCCACGCATATTACTAGCTCCATCATACCCTTGACCACGAATATTAAGACATTGAGGTTATGATGAGATAATGCACAACAAATCTCTCTTTTAAGAGTTAATGCTTTTGTATCTTTAAGATGATTCAAGTTCATAAATGTCTCTTTAATAAATCCTTCATTATCAACAAATCTAATAACAAGAGCCATTTGCTCTCTCTTAGATTCATCCCGAGATTCATCAACAATTAAGCAAAACATTGCTTCACCAATCTCTTCACGAATTTTGTTTTGCACATTTCTAGCCAAAACGGACAAAATTTCTTTTTGAATACCATGTGATGTGTATTTTGCATTTTTTGGGGCATTATCTAAAACAACTCCCTCTACTTGCTCATTATAAGATGCTAACAACTTTATCATTTCAAGAAAGTTGCCTTGGTTTATTGAATCTAAACTTTCATCATGCCCTCTAAAAGCACATCCTTGAAATGTTAACCATCGAATAGCATCTATGGAAGCTTTAAGGCGCAAACGATTACTTAAAATTTGTGAAGAAGTTTGCCTTTGAATCACCTTTTCAATATGAGAAGACTGGTTCTTCAAATTCTCACAATATTTGGTAGCTGAATTATGAATTGAATTTGAATCCTTCCCCTCATGAGATAAAAAAGCACAATCTTTTCCGTTATTTACTTTTTTCCAGCTTTTAAATCCCTTAACTGTGAATGCTTCTGATCCGAATTTTCCAATTGATTCTTTTGCGAATATGTAGCAAGGAAAACAAAATACAGCATCCTTTGTAGGTGAATACTCTAACCAAGGAAATGTTTTAAACCAATGGGCTTGAAATCGGCGTCGATGACTCTCTTGTCCAGACTATGGATAATGTGATTGAATATGTTGATATGGACCGAAATGAATATATGCTCTACGAATTTCATCTCTTTGATTCACTGGATACTCCCAAATTTGAGGACGTAAACCCGGGTCACGGACTAAAGAACTTATTTCAATTGTCTCATTTTCAATCTTTTGACATTTTGTTGGTGATTCTAAACTCACATTTGTATCAATATTAGATATAGAAGCTTGTTCTTCAGGTTCTGTCTCAACTTCCTTTTCTTTCCTTTTAAAGAATGAATAAATTGTTTTAGCCTTATTCATATTTGACCTGAAAATATTTAAAAAAGATAGAGTTATTCTTATTTTTTATATATATGATTGATCAACATCAACTTATATAATTTTTTTCTCAAATACAATTTATTTCCAGAAATATTCTCTAGTGGCAATTAAACTACTAAAATTAGTATCATTTATATTTTCTAACAAGTTATTCTTATTTTTTATATATATGATTGATCAACATCAACTTATATAATTTTTTTTCTCAAATACAATTTATTTCTAGAAATATTCTCTAGTGGCAATTAAACTACTAAAATTAGTATCATTTATATTTTCTAACAATTTAAAAAGTAATAATCAACATATAATAAAAAATAGATACATATAAACAACAATGTGCAAGGAAAGTAAATAGATTACACAAAAAAATTAACAAAATAATTCTGTACTTATAAATTATATAGTAAAAAATTAATAAATAGAGATATATTACCTTAGACACACAATAATTGAATTTGGGAAGAACAATTGGTGAAGACTGAAAATTATAGCTTGGGATCTGCAAAAAAAATAATAATAAAACATTAAAATTTTATTTAGAATAAATGAAGTCTAAAGATTACATAAAAGTCAAAAGATAAGAGATCACTTACATAGCTAATGGAGTTTGGAGAAGAATACAAATTACAATGTTATGGTTATTAATTAGAGAAATTCTTTTGAAATATGAAATTCAAAGCTTAGAGGCAGAGGATTTTATCTCTTACGATTTGTTTTGCTTGTTTGAGGTAGAGGCTAAACTTTTGCTAAATCTGAAATCATTGCAAAAAAAAAAAAAAAAAAAAAGCAAAAGCTAACATAATGGGAAACAAAGTTTACATAAAATCGGGGCCAAAGCTAACACTAAATAAAAATATCACTAGTTTTTTTTTTTTTTTTTTTAAGTGGGGGCCAGTTATGATTTTGTTTTGATTGTTAGAGACAGAAGTTACTTGTTAGTCGTTAGAAATCTGAAATCATTGCCCAAAAAAAAAAAACAAAAGCTAACATAATGGGAGACAAACTTTACATAAAATGGGGGGCCAAAGTTGACAACAAATAAAAAATATCTTTGATTTTTTTTTTTTTTTTAAAGTTGGGGGGGCCGGGCCCCCCCGGGCCCCCCTCGTACCACCGCCCCTGTATTTAACGACAGTGCGAATTTTTAATTTTTTTTACTTAAGTAAAATATTTTTTGGACAAAAATGCTCTCAACTCAAAACAATTGTTTTTTCTTTTTTCTTCCATCTATGTTCCACAAAACAAAACAAAACAAAAAAAAAAAAATTGAACCAGTAATCATCGTCCCCAACATCCACCCCCCACCCCCCCCCACACCACCCCACCCCACCCCACCGCGTCACCTCATCAGAATGCTAAGTTATTAAGAGTATTCACACAATAAATTTTCATGTTTCAAATGGTCATATAATTCTTTTGTGCTAGTATTAAATGTAAATGCAAATCGTTTGAAGGACCAAAGAATCGAAGCAAACTGACCCGATTTGGTTTGTTTAATATGCTTCCATGGCTTATTCAAGTTTTAAAAGCTCTAATCTTCAAACTGCAGGATTGAGAATTTGCACGTGATTGAGCTTCATGGTGTTTATGATTCTATCTGAGCTGGCAAAAGTTGAATAAATTCAGGTTTTGTAAAAATACGCGTAATGGAAGCTCAAGTGCAGGATTTTATATTGCCAAGTCCATGCGCCAAAGCAGTTCTTCACCTTGGATCAGAATCATACGATAAAAAATAAACAGTTATAATTCATTCCCTTCTCTAACTGGTACCCTCGCTGCTAATTACTTAAAATCTAAATTGTCCTTAACTCACTCATTTCTTCAAACATATACTTATCGCTTATTTTCACATCATGGGCATTGCGTACCGCAAACCAACCAGAAGAGGCAAAGTAAGTCCCTGTCTGTCGCCTACATATGCTAAGACTGTATTGATTGTTATGACAATTAATTACGATCATTGTCTCAGTCTTAGATATTCTGGTCCCTTCTGTAAAATTATTTTTTATCGATATATTACTGATTTTTAATTTATTTATGTTTGAACGGATTATTTTTAGTTTTTATTTTATTTTTCCTTTGTGAATAATAGTGTTTTTGGACTGATTTGGACCTTTTTATAATTTTCATTTATAATATATGTTACTTAAAGGTAGAATAGTCTTTTAAGTCAGTCAACACTTTGACCGTTAGTAATTGACTAACAGAAGTTAACCAGAGGGACCTCTTTGGTCTTTTTGCAAAATTGAGAGACCAATTTAGTTTTTAGGACAAACTTTAAGGACGTTTTAACCCTTATTGGCAGGAGAATAAGTTTAATTGCTATTAGGTTCCTGAAGTTTCAAAATTTACATGACATGTCCAGACTTTATCTTCAAGAAACATATTAAAAACTTATACTCTCTAGTTTGAAACTTTTGAACTGTTTATTCAGTTTATTTTTTAATTGATTTGGAGCATATGTTAAAACATATATTTTACTTTTAAATTTATTAATTAGAAATCGAGTTCTGTTAATTAAGTTACCACGATAACAAAAAATAAATAAATAAATAAAAGTGTTTGTAGACCATAGGTGGTCATCGAAAGTTTTAGCTTTATTTATATTTATTGTGAAGTAAATTAATTTTCTGATTGGTAGTCTAATATGGAACTTATTACTTATTTAGGAAGTTATACGATTGCCGATGGTGCACAAGATTGGATCACCGTGGGATACTTCAAAGCGCGTCAAATCTAAAATCAAGATGTCTTTGAGTCTGTCAAAGTCCAATTGATCCATATGTGTCTGCAAGGCACTTGGCAACAAAATATTAAGCAAGTTGACATTTTTTTAGAGTTAGAAACCTTTTGGTCTCTTAAGTTTTGGAGAAGTGACCATTTAGTTCTTCAACTTTTAAAAAGTAATAATTTGGTCTATTTTAATATTAATTTTTTGTGATTTTTTTATTTTATTCTTGGATTATTTTTTATCTCCTGCATGACATTAAAAACACGTTTAGAATATCATAAAAAATAAGAAAGAATCGCCAAAAAAATCACAAAATATACATATCTAAACCAAAACAAAAAAAAATTACAATTTCTACAAAATATCTTCAACATCATCATCTACTACAATTAGAGTAGAAGTAAACAGAGCAATTATTAAGTTAAAAAATAAGAGATGTTATTGTGGATCGAAGGCAACTGTTGGCAAAAATAAGTTATAATTTTTTAACTTGATAACTGTTCGCGAACAGTTACTTTTGACCTACAATAACATCTATTATTTTTTAACTTGATAACCCAAAATGGTCATGCAGGAGATATCCCAAACGTATCTTTAATATCATTTTGTGAATTTTTGGTATTTTTTGGTATTTTTTTGATTTTTGGTGATATTTCAAACATATCTTTAATATCATACAGGAAAAAAAAATTTATCATAGAGCAAAATAAAAAAATTAATATTAAAATAAACTAAATAGTTACTTTTCAAAAATTAAAAGATCAAATGGTCACTTTCTCAAAACTTGGTAGATCAAAAGATTTTTATCTCCATTTTTTATATGCACATAGGGCATACACATACGTGTGTTCTGGTGCATGTATTAACTGCTAGCTGTCTCCTACATGTCCTTGATGGTGGGCAAATTGTGATTGACCCAAGAAAATAAAAAAAAATAAAACAAAAGTTGAAAAGTATATGTGATTGTACCGCCAGGTCAAAATCGATATTGACTTTAAAGAAAATATTTTTTTGACTTATTCAAAATTAAATTTAAACAAATTTTTAATTTATACTTCAAATACTTCCCTATTAAGCTAATTTAAAAATAATTTTTTAGTTAATTTGAATCCAAAACTTGAACAAATTTCTCGCACACGATCAGTGACGGACTTATATTCAATTGAGGAGTATATGTGCAACTCCTTAACTTGGAAAAAAAAAACATTTTTTTTCTTTTTATTTTGGTTTTTTTTTTAAATTATTATATTGGAAACTTTTATTGTATGATAGTATACCCTGATCTCTCTTACAGTATGAGTGCACCTTCTGAATTCGAGTGCCTAGGTCCGTCACTCCATAGGATAATAATTTTTTGGCTGATTTGAAGCCAAAACTTAAATAAGTTTATCGCTTATATTTTAAACACTTTACTATTAAACTAATTTGAGAATACTTTTTTAATTGATTTGCACTCAAAACCTAAATAAATTTTTCATTTATATTCCAACCGTTACCACCATTAAATTAACCCTAAAAAAAAAAATTATATGCGGTTGTACGGAGAGCAAAATTCATATTCATCCCCCCGTGCCTTTTTCAGCTCTCTTTGTCTAGGCAACCGAAGAAATCTTTGTGAAGACAGCCGAAGAAATCTCAAGTCTCACTAACAAAATTATTTTAGAATTTTTCTTCGATAAAGACAGCCTCACCGTGGGCCCTCTTACAAACAAGTGGCCTAAGGGCATCCTCAATAGAGTCTCTAATGGATCTCTAAATAGCAATAATTGCTATTTTAGAGATTCTATTGATCAAAATTCATCACCAATGGGAGTCTCTAAAACACTATTTGATAGTTTTTGGCAAAATTATGACATCACTCAAGCTTTGAGTCTCTAAAATAGCACCTAGTCTCCATTTTCTTCAACAAATTTGTTGAAGAAAATGGAGACTATACAAGAAGACAAAAATGAGTCTCTAAATTTGGCGTG